>OU026145.1:110541038-111756663 GCA_907269125.1 Eristalis pertinax | reverse complement strand
AGATATGCGCTCGTTCTAATACAGGTGAACTGCAGTACCTACTAGTAGTAAATAGCCCATCGATGCTGGGCAAATTGTGCAGTCATTTCACACAAATTTCCAACGTTTATGAAAGCACCCTTCGTCAAACTCGGCTCCCAAGTCGACAGTCCGGACAACATTAGTACCGAGATTAAACGCAAAATAACTCCTTGCCAATGAGCGACATGAGCCTAGCCTAGCCAGTCGTCTTCGGATTCAACGCCTAAGATGGCTAGGCCATGACAATGATGCGCCCGCCCAGAGAGTCTTCGACTCCGAATCGTTTGCATTTCTGTCCAAAGACTTCAAGTTCTGAAGCATTTGGTCACTTTAATGTTAATTTTAATAAACAGCGCAACAGTCTCTTCTCTACTGGAGTTGGCCCGGTAACTTCTAATAAAAGTGCCTCTCTGAGTTAGCTTAGCAGCTCAGGACCTAGATCGTGCAAAAATCTTTACAGATCGTTTGAATCGAAGTACTCTCATTCACTGTAGCCATTTGGACTGGTGTCGTCTAGGTTCTGCAGAAATTTCAGAATTTGGACGACCTGCTCGTCTAACCGATCCATGCTCCTTTCAATGGGAGCTTTCCAATCGGGAAATGTTTCACGTGGTCTTCAAGCCAGACGCCATCTGAGCTTGAGGTTACTTGAGAGGTAAAAGTCATGAGTGCCTTAAGCGGCAATTTTATGGAATTTAGGTCAGAAGCAAAGTACGCATTTGAGCTGACTTTTTTACATTTTAGCTGATTGAGCCACGGGTCTGTTACAGACAGTGGTAGCTATTAGAACTTCAGTGACTTCAGCGCCAATTATGTCTTAGGAACCTACTCAAGTAATTAATGAAGATACAGCATGGATGAAATGCAAGTGAAGCCTTAACTTTTCAAGTATTAGGTATCTTGGAAGACTGCATAAGCAGTCCTTTTTGTTTTTCCGGCTTTATTTATTTCTAATACAATACAAGCACAATCAGCTTAGACGAGTGGTCATATTGGTTCTCATAACTACTCGAAAATAAACGAGTTCGCACAATGTCCACCTTCGAGTTCCTCCTTCCTTGATAACGCTTTTCCTTTGTCTGCATATCCTGGTGAAATATCTCTCACCCTTCTTCTCAGTAAAATGTCCCAGATTTTGAGGGAATCGGTCTAAATGCGAGTGCAGGAAGTGAATTTGTATGCTCATGTTGCACCCTCGCTCTTGCAAATTCGATAGCATTCGCTCAACAAGCTCGACATAGTTCTCAGACTTCTTGTTGCCTAGAAAGTTACTCATAACTAAAGAAATGGGCTCCAACTTGAAAAATGCGATAACCAATTTTTTTCTCGGGTACGATAAAAAGTAATTTTTCCGGTGTAAGCACATTCTTTTTTTTTATGCGAGATGCTAAAATTTCAGAATCTTCTTTTGGTAAGTTCAGATCACTTACTAAGTCTCTTAGTTCTTTCTGATAAATGGTTGAGGTTTTGATGGGTTAAAGTTGTAGTCTGGATCAAAGTCTTCAATTGATGTATTGTGTTCGGGTTCATGGCGTTTTGGATAGTCAGGGGACTTAGATGTGCTGAGTTGTACCTCTCGTGATATTAACTGAAGTCATTGAGCAGAAGATATGTTGAGGGGTATGACTACTTATACCACTTATACTTCGATTTCCAGGATTAATTGTTTTTATTTTCTCAACGCAAAAGTAGCAAATCCTGAGCGTTATGAATATTATTACATCGCTTTATAAACTGGACCATAATCGCCGACAAACAAAACATGTCTGGCATACAATACGAGGAACCCATGGCGTGTCTTGTGATTGCACAATTTTATTTTAAAGTATTCAATATGGGGGCCGTGGCGTTGTGGGTCTGTTCGCCGACCCCTACGCACTTGAACCTCAGTGTCCATGTTCGAATCCCAGTACGACAACAATAATGTTCACCGCCCCACTACTTTCGAGTCACTGACAATGCTTAAATAGTATAACTGTCTACGGTCTAGATGAATCATGAGAATGGCAAAAGAAGGCATAGGAAAAGACAGGTGCATTGCATCGAGAGAATTGGATTCACTAGTCAAAAAGGTACCACTAATGGCCATTCCGAAGGATGACGCGATTAGGAAATTCAATTTCCAAAAGGAGTTTACCATTAGCTGACTAGGAGTAACAGAGTAAAACTCTGTTGGATACCTGGCCATACAGGGATAGGAGGCAATGAAATGGCCGACTCCCTAGCTAGGAAAGAGCATCGAAACATTTTATAGCCCCGAACCATTCTGCGCTGTAGGAGATCGCGTCCTCAGGGAAGAGTTCAGGGAATTAGAAAGGAAGAACCGAGCAGATACATGGAAAAACAACTCATGGTATGAAGCAGGTCAACAAGCACTTGGGTCAACATAACCGCAAGACGTTTGAAGCATGATGAGCAGAATGAGCAAAAACTACTCCCGTACAAAACAGGGCACTGTAAACTTGGGGTGGACCTAAGGAAACTAGGAGTATCAGAAGAAGGTCTCTGCAGATTCCGCGGAGAATCTATTGAAATTCCAGAACATATACTGGGATTTTGTGCGGTCCTAGCCCACAATAGACAAAGATATCTGGCAAACACCTAATATAAGAGGAGGAATTGAAGTCTCTAGAACCACCTTTCATTCTCAGATTCCTAAAAGAAACTGGCTTAGAGATAATACTCTAGGACAAATATCTTCTACCTTCGCGCAATAGGAGCAAATAACCCTCAATACAGCTCTGAAAAGAGCTGCTTGGGAGGGGAGCTCTTAAGAAAGCAAAGGTATGAATGAGGGCACAATCGATCTAAGGGTCGCGGTGCAATTTACCCTGAACAATAATAATAATACTGTCTAGAAAAAGCTGCTCAAACTTTGCCGTTCGAAATCGGCATAGATAGGTCCCTTCCACTCGTGAGAGAACGATAGCATGCACAACAGGAGAGGCCCTGGCCCTGTACGGGCTTTGACGCCACCCATATTTATTTTATTGGTGTGCGTTAACCTTCAATTAACAACAAAATGTGTGTTCCCCAAACAGTCCGTGTAGCACCAAATATCCCTCCCGTCCTCTCCGCTAAGTACTTAGGGTATGCTCTCTTTGTGCGTACCACAGAGTACATTGCACCGTAACCACATAAAAAATAAATCAAAAAATGGTAATAAAATTATGTCAACGAATATTTGAAACAAGATATTATTTCCTGCAATATAAATTTCACCACTTGTCAATCCGGATGAATACATTCGATTGCATGGGCAACGCAAGCCTCTCCTAAACTCAAGTGCAATAAAAACACCATTTAAATACAATTTTTTGTATCGACGCTCGCCATATCTAATAATTTGAACGCAAAAAAAAACCGTATGAAGTAATTAAAACTTTCAAACACAGTGTGCCATTGCATCGCGTTTTTTTTTTATTTGTGTACACATATGTAAGCAAAAAAGGTGAATTTAAATCGTGAACTGAATTAAATTTAATTACAGTTTTGCGCATAATTTTGCAATTAATTGTTGTTTTTATAGTCGATACCGTAAAATAGTACTCACACGGAAATTGACAGTCATTTTAGTTTGATTTATTGTTAATTGTTTATGCGATGACAGCTACAAAACCATATAATTGCGAAATTACCATCAACAATGGTGCCTGAGTTATTGTTTTAATAAGATGTAGGTATTATTTTAATAACTACATACATGCATTCGTATGTGTCCCACTTGGGATGGCAAGAGAAAACCACACCGACATGGAAGTGGCAAACATTTACGTGATACACACTTTATGTTTCAGGTCGATGTTTTCGTTTGTACCTTTGGTTAGGTTAGGTTGACTGCAGAAGACAGTCACACTTAGACCAAGATATGCTCATTGTGATATCACGTGGTTGCTGTGGCCTTCTACGAAAATTAGGCTAGGAACAAGTTTTGGGTAAACGTTGAGCATTACAGTGCCATGTTAATCGACTTGTTTTACTGAAATTGAAGACATGCCACACAGCTCATACCACAATCGATCTTTTGCGCCAAATCGTGTTATCAGCCGTCTTTGGGCTTTTTTTTGGGGAGCAACCGTGAAGGAGCGATGTTATGCCCACAATCCGAAAATACTTAAGGCCAATATCATGTAAGCAATCCGTGAGCTACAGCCCATCGACCATCAACAATGTCTTGGACCATTTGGGTGGCAGAATGCGTTACTGCGAAGCCAGCCGGTTATGATACCTACTTAGTCTGAGCAGACATAGTGATTTGCTTTAGATTTAGTGCTGGCCATATTTCCTTTGTTTTAAGACACTTGCCATATGTCATTTGTGATTAGTTGGTTTAGTTATGTGCATCTTAAGAATATGGCAGGCTGAAGGATGTCGGCATAGAAGGTGGATCTTCTACTTGTGTTAGAGAAGAGGTTGTAACACATATTCCGAGTTCTTCAGCATTGCAATTGCCAGCTATTAAGGGATGTTTTTGAATTGAACCTGTTGTCCAAGGAATTATCTCTTCTTATTATATCTTTTGGATATTACGTTCTTGAGCCAGGACAGGACTTTATTATCGCAATGGTTGCTGCCTGAAAAACGATACAGTTATTAACCAGCTTCAATGAGGGAACAATATTGAGGTTTTGGATAAGACATCTATATCTTCGATCTGTTTGCATAGATAAGCAGGGAATCATCCAGCGTCTGATCGTAAGACACTCAATCCGATATGGAAGTTAAGGAATGCTGATGGGGAATTTTTCTCGAAGATAGCTTGGGATAGAAGGTATGGGATTGAGAAGTAAGTAGAAATTGTTAAGAATAGTTGAGTGACCGATGGTGAGTTCGGAACGCTGTCGGAGTGTTTTTAGTCTCAGGGCGGTGCTAGCTGTTACTTGTTTACCGCATTCCCCTAGTGGGGGCGAGTGACGCACAGCTGATACACATGTCAGATGGAGTGCTTCTCAACGCACAGCTGATACGCATGTGGGCCAGTCTTTGCACCAGTTTGATTACAATTAACAGCTTTAATAAATGTTGTCCACCACACTGAGACCCCTTACATTAGAGTCCGTTTGGTGAAAATAATCATTTCGCAAACAAATGGTATTTTCTTATAATCAGCTATTTCAATTCAACCATTGCTCAATTTTTTTAACGTCTCTAAAGCTCGTAGACGAATGTATTTTCATTGACTGTACTCAATCGATATGCCCTGTAGTGTGATGTCTTCAATTCGACGGTGGTGAGGGGCAGTATTAAGCAAGTAAGGGTAGTAGTAGACAAGAGTAATTATTTTCACGACTCCACCTCTTTCAAGTCACTGACTGGTCAAATAGAAATAAATGTCTGTCTAGAAAAAGCTTCACAAACTTAGCTCCGGACTTCGAAGACAACATACAATTCTAGGACCCTTCCACCCGTGAGAGAACAACATCATACGCACAACATGAGTGGTTGCTGTAGAAGCTAAGCATAGGCATGCCCAAACGAGAAGCGTGGCAATGTAGTGCAGAGAAGAATGCGGAAGGCAGCAGTAAGCACTTAAGGCACTACCATCTATCAATCCAATTCTTGCGTTGTGCAAATGACATCGACACCGTCACACATGCCCAACGTACCGAGGCGGAGACTTTCACGGGGATTATTCTTGCAAAGATTCTGTGTCGGATACTGCGAGGAAGGTTATATGAGAAGCCACAATATGTATGTGCCGAGTTTAGAAGATAAAATGCATGTGTCTACTACACTAGCTCGACCACATTAAGAAGGTCTTCGAATCCAATCCACCTGGTTCGAAAAGAAGAGGAATCTGCGGTTTAAACACGTAGTCATAGCGGGCGAAAGACAGCATCGTCCCGGGGTCTGTCAAGACTGAAGGCACATGTAGTTCAAGCTCAGACTCTCCATGATGGGTGGCAGGCGTGATACGTTATTAAGATGTGTTTCTCACGCTTCCGTCACGACAAACAAACAAGCACGCACATAAATTCATCATAAAAGGTATTTCATTGAACGCTTCCTTATTTAAACTTCAATAATACAACGTGTCTGTCTTTCTCGAAATCGAAATTTGTTAGTCGTTTGAAAGGCCTATCGATGCCATTATGGAATATAACATCGCTCAAATGTTCTCCGCGGCTTCTATGGGTGGCACGCATCCGAAATGTCCAATTTTCCATGACTCTGGCGCATAAATTAGGCCAAATTTGACCGATGGCGTGGTTATGTTGGCTTTGTGGACCGCTGTGGCTTTTGGCTGATTCGCTTTGACCTGCGACTTCAGCAAACACCACAAGAAGAGGTCTAACGGGGTCAAATCGAAAGATCTCGGAGGCCAGTTCGCATCACCTCCACGTGAGACAATGCCCTCGAATCGATCGTCCAGTATTTCCGATGTGGCGTGACCTGCTTGGCACGTAGCACCGTCCTGTTGAAACCGTATGTCGCGAGTGTCCATAACATCCAATAAAGGCCAACGTTTTTCTCAACAAAATATAGACGAATAACGCCGCCAGCCCAAAATTAACAACAAGCAGTGACTTTTTCGGGATGCGTTGGACGCTATTGGATGTCATGTTGAATATTATCGTCACAGATTCCCATTTCCATTCATCCAGAAATGGGCCTCATTGCTAAAGATGATTTTTCAATGAAAATTAGGGCGAAGCTAGCGGAACGGAACAATTCTATCATTTGCACGTGTTGTTTGTTCCAGCTAAGTGGCAACATGCGTATATTTCCCCTTACCGGCAGTAATTTTCGACCACTTTAGTTTTTGGAAGAATTTAGTTTTGGACTATATAGGTGACACTGCTGTTTGGATTTTTTTTATTAATATTCGAGTTTTTCCCCATTTTTGCTGATTTATCTGAATTTCACTGCACTTTCGCCAAAACTGTCTAAATTGCTTGGCAAAACAGGCGATGCTTAAGCTAGTTCATTATAAAATATCGCTCCACTCCCCCTCCGTGCACTGTTTTGGAGTAAAATTGTCTAGTCAATTGGCATAGAAGTTTTAATTTCCAGATGAGGTCATCAGTCAGAAGTGGTTCTTGCCTTTACTATGCGGTTTAATGTTCTGGAACATCCTTATCACTTTCATATGTCCTTTCACAGTTTAACACAATTAACATAATGATACGTTTCAAGGCATAGTGATAAACTCAAGTTTAGTACTCTCACAGGGGCAGTTAAAAATGTGGTAAAATAATTAATTAAGCCAGTGCCATCACTTTTATCTGCCACACATAAAATTAAATAAATTGCCAGTAAAAAAAAAACTCTGACTAGAAGTCATTTTTTGAGCTATTCCTTCAATTGCTTCTTGGGCCATTCCTGAACATTCCTCTTGAACATTGCTCAAGGAAATATAAGATTCGGACAAAGCAATTTCAACGGTATTTCCATAATTGCAGTGAGACAAGTTTTTATGTGTCCGGTTGTAAAGGGGACCAAACAATCGTTGTCCTTTGTTGAGCTGTACACTGTGTGTCCGTGTAATCGCTTCATATGAAGTTATTGGTCTCAGGATTGCAATATAAACATGGCTGCGTTCTTCAGATGAATGAACTTATGCGTATTTGCTGGGGTCAGAAAGACTTTGTACAGCACTTGGCTCGTTATACCCTCTTTATGCATCCCTGACAAGCGATGCATTCCTAGGTGTTTCACCCCTTTGACTGGTGCCAGCAATATGGAAAACAATGCTCAATACATTTATTTGTACAAAAGACGAAGCATATTCTTGGGTTGAAGAGAAAGATAAGTAATATCATGACAAAACTTCGGCATGGTGTGGGTGTCACTACAGCAGGAGGCAGGTACCAAATGTTGAGTAAAAACATGGTCACACACATGTGTCTGTAGTTCAGTTGCTCGAATGTTTCGGAAATTCTGTGCAATATTGGTTGAAGTTTCTCTAGAAGTTACATACCGCAAACTGCCTACATAAAATTCTTTGACTTCGGGCCTACATACATTCTTACAAGTGGAAGACTTCATTCAATGTCCCAGCTCAATGGGCGGCCTACATATGCATAAGCACAAGCATGGCTACAGCTTCGGAAACACATTCCATCCAATTAACAAGATACTGAAGCAAAACCAACCGAAAACTAAAATGAACATTTTAACAATGGATTTCTACATGTCTCTACTGTCTGTGTCCGTTTTCGGTCGTTCCCTCCTTTGTTGCTGTCCTTGGAGCATCCTTTCTCAAAGACAGTGGTGTTATCCAAGTGAACAATATCTGGAATAAAAACGTAAACGAAGTCATTTCCAGGATTCCTTTATCTAGTCAAGCGAGAAGTAGTCTTTAACTCAAATTTATTTTTTTTTGTTCTGCCAGTAAATATTTGCACAAGGATGAAAAGGTCATTCACAGTGCTTTGCGTTTGGAAACGAGCAAAGCAATGGTAATTTGCACACACAGCTTCTGGTTTGGTTTGGCTGCCAAAGTTATTTTTTTTTTTTCGTTTTCCTGTGCGGTATAGTTAAATATCCGGGACGGAATTCGCTTCTGCCATCGACAGGATAGCGAAAGTTTAAGCGGATAAAGTTTATTGCAGTTTAGCGGTTTTCGTCTGTTCATGGCGTTTGTCCGTCGCCCTGAAGGCGACTGAAAATATTTCTAACTTCAGCTGCTATTTGAATTTCACACTGAAAATTTATGTAAGTTTAGAATTATAGTACTGCTGTCACAAATAGATTGTAGTAATGCCTTGAACTTTTTGCATTAAGAACATTCTTAACACTTTTGGAAATAATTCGAATCTCGTGATTATCTTGTTAGTTATCCTCGCATTTCATGTTAAGACATCTGAACAGAGATTGATGCTGCTGCTGCTGTTGAGTCGGATAATGGTACAAAAACAGGAGGAATTGAATGTAATTTACGCGCACTGTTATTTTGATAGAAAATACCGACTTTTAATTAAAAAGCTTAAATTTTGTATTGATTCATAGATTATGCAGATTGTTGACCAACCGCCTGTCATGTTACTGTAAGAGATGGGGATTAAAAATCAATACAGAAAAGTCGAAAATGATGGTTTTTACGCGATGTCCAAGAATCCCCATTAAAAGGCAATGGAAATACGATGGTCTACCATTTGAAACCGTTAAAGAGTTGAAATATTTGGGAGTCAAACTGAATCCAACTCTTAGTTTCAGTAAACATCTTAGAGATAAAGCAAATAGCTCTCAAAGTCTGCTCAACCTTTCGTGTAAAAAGGTGTTCTACAACAAAAAAAAAATTAATCTATCTGTAAAATATAAGATATTTAACTCAGTCGTTAAATCCACACTCTGTTAAGCCGCGCAAGTGTGGGGCTGATGAGTATGAAGAAATTGAAGCATTCCAATTATTCCAATTATTCCATTAATTACACCTATACATTTAGAAACAGGTCTACCAAAATTGTCAACGGACACACTCAAGTCACATGTTGACTTCATACTTAAGATTTGCAGATATGACGATTCACGAATAGCAAAGAAACTGTTTTTGTACGAGATGCAGATTGGTGGTATGCAAGGTGGCAAACTATTAGTAACGACTGTGGCGGGACCCTACATATTAACATGGACAATCTACGTGTTTTGAAAAATAAACTATACCGCATTATACAAACCAACGAAAACAACACCCGAAATACGTTAAAAATAAAAGCTCGAGAGTCAGAAAGCAGGATACTATACAGTCAACTAAATTATGATCTGAACCAAAGAAACTATTTTCATGACTCGTTTAGTTATGACGAAATATCTCTGATATTCAAAGCAAGATGTGAAGTTCTTTCACTAAATGGTAACCGCTATAATGAAAAGTTCAACCAATTCTGTACACTTTGTAATCTGAACTCGAAGGAAACTGGCTTTCATATTATAAGTTACTTACTTACTTAAGGTGGTGCTACAGTCCGGGGTGGACCTGGGCCTCAACCAACAAGCGTCTCCAGCCAGCTCGATCTTTAGCTAGCTGTCTCCAGTTTCGCACGCATAGTTGGTTGAGGTCCCTTTCCACTTGAGTGCGCCACCTGAGTCGCGGTCTTCCTCTACTGCGCCGTCCCTCGGGGGTGGATTCGAAGACTTTTCGGGCCGGAGTAATGGTTTCCATCCGCTCTACATGACGTAGCCATCTCAGTCTTTGGATCTTCACTCTTCTGGCTAAGTCGATGTCGCTGAACAGCCCGTATAGTTCGTCATTATATCTCCTCCTCCACTCACCGTCTATGCAGACGGGACCGAAAATCACACGAAGAATTTTCCTCTCGAAGCAACCAAGGGCAGCTTCATCTGCTTTTGACAAAGTCCATGCCTCCGCGCCATATAGCAGAACTGGGATGATTAAGGTCTTGTAGAGCGTTATCTTGGTTGTTCGAGATAGGGCTTTGTTTACCAGTTGCTTTCTTAGCCCAAAGAAGCAGCGATTGGCAAGGGTTATTCTTAGTTTGATTTCAGCGCTGGTATCATTGTCTGAGTTTATAGCGGTGCCTAGGTAGACAAAGTTTTTGACTACCTCAAAGTTATATCTGTCTGCTGTGACGTTCTGACCGAGACGTCGGTGTTGGGTGTCCTTTCTCGTTGACAGCATATACTTGGTCTTACCCTCGTTTACCGCTAAACCCATCTTCGCGGCCTCCGTTGCAATACCCACAAAAGTCAATATCGTCGGCATATGCGAGTAGTTGGACGGACTTCTGAAAGATTGTTCCTCTGGTGTTGGCGTTCGAGTTTTGAACAATTCTCTCAAGAACGATGTTGAAAAAGTCGCGTGACAGCGCGTCGCCTTGTCTGAATCCTTTTTTGACATCAAAGGTCTCGGTTAGGTCTTTACCGACCTTGATGGAGCAGCGTGCCTGTCCTCCATCGTCATCCTACACAAACGGACGAGTTTGGTAGGGATGCCAAAACTAGACATTGCTCTGTATAGCTCGTCTCTATAGATGCTATCATACGCGGCCTTAAAATCGATGAAAAGGTGGTGGGTATCGATTTGTTGCTCTTGGGTTTTCTCCAAAATCTGCCGTAGTGTGAATATTTGGTCGATGGTGGATTTTCCTGTCCTAAAGCCACACTGGTATGGACCGACCAGGTTGTTGACGAATGGCTTTAGGCGTTCACACAGTATGGCAGATAAGATTTTATATGCGATACTTAGGAGACGGATGCCTCTGTAGTTGGCGCAGTTCAAAGGGTATCCTTTTTTATGGATCGGGCAAACAATGCTGAGGTTCCATTCATCGGGCATGTTTTCCTCCGACCATATTTTACAGATGAGTTGGTGCAAGCTCCTTACCAAATCATCGCCTGCGGCTTTAAAAAGCTCGACGGGTAGGCCGTCAGCTCCCGCAGCCTTGTTGGATTTCAGTTTAGATATGGCAATCCTCACTTCATCCGGGTCGGGTGGACGGAATTGTTGATCTTCGTCGTCCCTTTCATTGTGGTTGAATGGTTCGTTCTGCCTGACAGCGGGATTTGGTTCTTCGTCGCCGTTATACAGTCTGCAGAAATGGTTTTTCCATATCCTCAGCATCGACTGTGACTCTACTACGATGTTCCCTTGATCATCCTTACAGGCTTCGGTTCGGACTTTATAACCTTGACTGGTTAACTTTACCCTTTGGTAAAACTTCCTCACCTCATTCCTGCAGTAATGTCCCTCATATTATAAGTATATACCCAATATTCAGACCACAAAGGATAACCTTATTTGGAAAACAGACATTAACAATGATCGAAACCTTACAGTTTTTAACGAATGTGACTGGAAAATTCTTATCAGTTTTTTAAAATCAATTTATAAATATAGAATGCTGTTAATGACTGAATATATTTGAATTATAACTTGAGTTTGCACGTAAAGATTTAAAATACATACTTAAAATTCTGCTAACGAGGCTTAGCCATAGCTCTTAAATTCATATTACATAAAAAACACTCTTTTGTTAAGAATGATTATTAAATGAATTACTTACTTACTTACTTATGCAGATTGTGGCTATATATGGAATCAGATAAATGGCCACCACAGCTTTGCAGGCAAGTACGCATTCTTTTATTGAAATTTTCTATGACCGTTTCGCATAGTGGCTGAATTTCGTTAATACAGCTCCGAATATCCACTTTCAAACATCCGATTACACGATTAGGAAATGACTCATGCAGTAATTGAATTGTTTCTCTAGTTATATAGCATGAAACGTCCGACCAGGCCAAAGTCCGCACCAAACAGGCACTCGTTGTGGATGCATTTGCTTCTCAGCAATTACTCGTAGGTTTCCTGAACCCCAAATGCGACAATTTTGAAGATTAACGAAGCCATCAAGATAAAAATGATTTTGTTCGGAAAATTGAGGACAGTAGCTGACAAACCTTCATTATTTTTTAAAATATTGCTCTACAATGGAAATACGTTGTTCTTCCGTATAGCGCTCCATTTTTGCTAACCCCGAAATGTCAGCTGTCACATTGTTATCATGTTGTTTTTACGTGAATTATGAGACACCCTTTATTTGACAAATAATTTGATGGAATATTATTTCAGTCGTACGTGTCGTAATCTGGAAGCAATGGTGATTCGGGAATGGCTTAGTTTGAGGTTCTCTCATTCAACCATGTTTTTCAAAATAAATTTTAACAATTTGTAAACGTTGGTACATTGTTGCCATTTGTATGGGAGAGCGGAAAATGAAATTTTGCACAAATGTTCAGATTATGCTTATACACATTTTACAAATTTGCCACGTCAACGTTTATTCCAAGCTTAGGCATACCCGAGACCGGGCATAACTTTAATGGCACTACAATAAACCACAGATAAAAACATCGGCATTCATAATCATAAATATTTTGAAACTGAATCAATTCTAGTTTGCATCCATACATCTGAAGCAAAAAAATACAAAATTTGCACAGCGGCCAATTTAAAGTGCAAAGCAATTCAACATATTGCTACACTTAAAGTACTCTTGCGGTCAAAGTTGACAATAGAAGTGAATGTTTGTACCCCATGGTCTCTTTTTTCTACAGTCAAAAACTTAATATATAACTTAATTAAGTACCTACTTAAGGTAATTGCGACAAGAATCAAAAAACTGTTTATGTATTTTGAAGCTCAAATATATGCCCTTCAAATAATATATCACTCTATTCATCAAAGTAGCAAATGTTGGAAAATATTTAACATCAAAATTGCCAAAAAAACCACAAACTTTTTTTATAGATTTCAAATCTCATTTAAAAAAAAGAATGTGTACGCGAGCGGATTCAGAATCAGAACGGATATCAAAGGAACGAGAAGATAGTGCAAAATTCACTCGCCAACACAAGAGGCACGATCTTTCAGAAGTCGTTCAAGTACTATCATACGCGGACGACATTGACGTGATTGGTAGAACGCACCGAGGAATCAATCAAGCGTCTGGCTGAGAACGAGAGCAAAACAAAGTATATGCTGTCAACAATAAAGGATGCACAACATCGACAACTCGGCTAGAACGTCGCCGTAGGCAGTTATAACTTTGAGGTAGTTAGGGGCTTCGTCTATCTCGATTCCGGGGTAAACACTATAAACAACTTCAGTACTGACTCCGGTATAAGACATCTTGATGGCTTTTGGAGAAGAAGGTTCGACTACGAACAGTATGGGCTGTACAGGGACATGAGTCTAGCCAGGTGTCTACGGAAACAGCGCCTGAGATGGCTAGGCCATGTAGAGCGTATGGACAATTTAGCTCCGACCCTAAGAATCTTCAACTCTGAGCCTGTGCAACAACGTAACAGAGGACGTCCACAAAATTGGAGGCAGCCTGCGAGAGATCATGCTGGCTGGAGAAGAATGTTGAGAGATGCCCAGGTCTACCTCGGACTGTAGCACCTAAAAAGAAGAAGAAGAAGACGATTCCTTAATGTACGAGGGGCGTTCAATATATTCTCGCTATCGGGTTGGAGCTGTGGTTGTATATATAAATTGACTTATTTATCAAGTAGTACTATTATTTGAGTGCATTCATGTAAAATTTCATATAAATGTGATTATTAATTCGCGTTTTATCTCTAGTTGAACAGAATCATAATGGCAACTGAAACGATGATGGTGAAAATTGAGCATCGCGCTGTAATTAAATTTCTCACTAAGCAAGGAAAAAGTCAAAAAACTATTCATGAAGAGATGGTGGCTATTTACCAGGGTTCCACACCTTCATTATCAACTGTACAAAAGTGGTCAAGTGAGTTGAAGAGAGGCAGCAAGAGCATTGAAGACGACTCCCGCTCCGACGACCCGGCTACTGCTCTTACGGGAGAAGGCATCAAAGAAGTCGAAAAACTTGTTCTTGAGGATGCCCGAAAATGATGGCAGAGATCACCAAGCTTTCAATTGGTACCATTCACACCATTCTTCGTAGTTACTGGTGACGAAACATGGGTCCACCACTATGATCCTGAAAGCAAACAAGAGTCCATGCAGTGGCATGAAAAAGGAACAGACCCCCCGAAGAAGTTCAAAGTCACTCCGTCTGCCGGGAAGCTCATGGCCACAGTTTTTTAGGACTCAAAGGGAATCTTGCTCATTGAGTACAAAAAAAAGGTGAAACCATCAACGCCACATCCTACGCTTCCACTTTGCATAATTTGCGGGAGGAAATTAAAAAGAAAAGACGGGTTAAACTCGCAGCGGGTGTGTTACTTCTTCATGACAACGCTCCTGTTCACACGGCGCGAGTTTCCAAGGCTTCTGCGCGAGATTGTGGTTTCGAAGAAATCCAACACCCACCCTATAGTCCAGACCTTGCCCCTAGTGATTATTTCCTGTTTCCGGATTTGAAAAAATGTCTTCGTGGAAAAAGATTTTCGGATGATGAAGAACTCAAGTCGGCAATAAATGGGTATTCTGTTTAACTAGAGATAAAACGCGAATTAATAATCACATTTATATGAAATTTTACATGAAGGCACTAAAATAATAGTACTACTTGATAAATAAGTCGATTTATATATACAACCACAGCTTCACCCCGATACCGAGAGTATATTGAACGCCCCTCGTAGCTCAAGGGAAAAGTAACTTTAGAGCGCTTTATCTCACATATTCCTTGACAAATTTTGGAAAAACATTGAACAGTTATATATCTATAAAGGCAAAACGACTTTGGTATTTTTGTCCACATTTGCACCACTGTACGGCGTTAGTCTATTCATGATGAATTACCAAACCATACTACATAACCTCAAAACAGCCGATAACTATCAAATCAGCTGTCACAGAAAACAAAGCAGTAAATTTTATATTCTCCGCCATTAAAAAAATCCTCTTTATATGCTTCTGAGTGGGATCGGTATTCGACTGCGGGGGTTAGCAACTGGTAGGCGATTGTGTAGCGATCCATATTAAATAACCTTAACCAAGATTGACCATTCAACAATGCCGCAAAAAAAACCCAAGTGGTATCTCTTGTCGGACGTCTCCACTCCAATTGCCTTTAAATTCACATCAAATATTCCCTGCACGTAGAGTTGATTCTTAAAGAAGCTGCAAGGAAAAACTCCCATCTGAAATAAATCAATGTTTGCTCCTCTAATAGATACATCAAGTCCATCAGCTTCTGGACACACCCCTTCAGTGTTCATAGAAACCACACACAAAATGAAAAAAAATAAATATTTCGTGAGTGTATTCGATTTTTTTTCTTGTCCTTTGTAATTTACTCTCATCAAAGTTAGTGCAATCCTTTCATGTTACTATGTACCTTTCCAGACATACATGTACCGCCTGCCAACACCTTAGTGTAGCTGCTGATTCAAAGTGGAAATCTGTAGTAATGGGAAATTTTTCTTTTCCACCACTAAACGCTTTTCACAAAGTGCAGGCAGGTGGATGTTCTGTCACGATTTTCTACCTCAAGTAACTTCAAAAACTTTGCCAAGAAACACACACTTCATGCACACCACCCGTACATCCAACGTGTCTTTACGGCAGCGAGGGCCGAGGAGTATACCTTTCTGAAAAAAAAAAGAAAAAAATGAAATAAGTCCGAACGGAACAGGCGAACGTATCCTGACGTGTTTGTTGTAGACGAATGGTTGAATCTTTCAAGTTAAACAGAAATCGCTTATGAAGGTGATCTGTCGGCACCAGCTGCTGGAGATAGGTTCTCGCGGTACACGTTATTTGAGAAAAGTTCTCACGGTAAAAAGGCTTGATGTGGGTACGTTGTATTTATGGACGTGTGGAGCAACTGGAATTGGTTTCCATATTTTACCTCACAGACACATTCATGCGAGAGTGTGTTGTGCAATATTGTGTGGTTTTTAATGTTGCTACCAAAAAGTTTTATATCACACACTCCCTTTGGCAACATAGGTTAGGTTATCTAGTATGTGCCTGTTCTCAAAGAGCTACATTTTAAAAAAAGAAACCCTTACGGGCACGGGATGGGTTTGAAAATCATTCGCACCTCCCCCGCCTATACCCCCATTAACGGTCTTTAGTCAAATTTGAATTAATACCCAAACTTCCAACAGTCTGCTTGCACAAGCCTGTAATAAAATGCGCTCCTTTCAAGTGTACCATATGGGACCACATTGAAAATGTGATGTAGACGAGCCTGTAAGGACTCCCTAAAAAGTTGTAATTTGCTGCGGCACTTGAAATGAAGATTGAAAGGTGGAAGAGGTTAAAAAAGGTGGAACGTGAATTCATTAATATCTTCAATTAACTTTTCTGGAAATTTCGGTTACGAGGCAGATGAATGCAAAGAAATTATCACCTGAAGTATTAACTGGAGTGTTAATGTATGAGCAATATGAGACCACTTAATTTTGTTTACGTGGCGCTACAGTTCCGTGTGTATCAGGACCTGCTGGTATAGAGCAGTCTAACTAGCTGCTTCCAAGTTGTTTGAGTACCTTCTCCACTTGTGTGTGCCACATAAAACGTGGGCGCTCTCTGTTGCTCTATCGCACATGATCGGAGTCTAAGTCGTCCATGGGTTCTACATGACCAGGCTACCATAGGCACTGTATCCGTAAATGCCTGGGCAAATTCATGTAGCTCTACAGCCAAAACAAATCGTTAAACATAAACAAAGGATGTACATTAAACCGTTCCCTCGAAGAGACCAAGGACTTCATTATCCGCTTATAAAATTGTCCATATTTAAATGCCCTAGAACAGGACTAGGCTGATCAATGCCTTACGTGTACATAGTCAGCTTGATCCTTTAAGAGAGGACTAAATTTTAATTTCTCCAAAGCATCAGACTGGGAAGAGTAATTCTTCGATTGATATTGACATTGATGTTGTTTGTATTGCTTACCGCGGAGCCGAGGTGTGTACCATGGCTTGTTGCCTCATTTGGGTTGGCACTTGGTAATGACTGCTATTGTCTGTGGTTTGAAATGAAATAAGACCTACTCGCATTTTGAAGATGAAATGAGTAAAAATAATGAAATGCATGTTTCATATCCTGCTTCATTAGCAGCTTGAGCTGCGAATTTGGCTTGTGCTTTTTAGTTGAGTCCATAGAGTGCTCAGTTTAGTTCAAATCTGTACTAATTAATCTTTTAATTAACTTAATTCAATTGTCAACGTCTTGTGCGATTTTCGCGAAAGTACACTCATTCGTGCACATACATTTTTAAGTTTCCATTCACATATGTTCACCAACGGCAACGCAACGATGTTCGATGTGCTTGCGGGGGTGGTGGATGGAGGGTGCTAGTTCGCAAAACTCAAAAATAAAACAACAAATAACCGATACCAAAAAATTAAAATTCAAGAAGATATCAACACTTTTCGTATAAGCAAATGCTTCCGAACATGCTGCATGTTGCTACACTTGCATGGTGCTGCTATACTTGGATCATGTGGCCAAACATTAGTGTGATTTGGTCGTTAGTGGTTAGTACTTCATACTAGCTAGTAGTTGGCCTTCGCTTATATAGCCTCTGCCATTTCCCTGGTCGACATACAAATTTTTAAATTGTGTCTGAATTCTTTTAGTTTTTCGGCCATTTTCTTAATTTGTTAAACATTTTTTTCGTCGGCGCTATCTGTGGTTTAGAGAAGAGAGAGAAAAAATTCTTTATGCGAGAAGTACAATTGGGCGTTGTTGCTAGCGTTCTAAGAGAAACTTCGAAGTATTCAAATGTAATGGCTGCTTTGGGTATTGTTCGTCAAAAAAAGCTAATTCTTCATAAATTTGTTTTCAGATTTTTATTGTACACTTTTTTATTTTCCATATCTATGGAAATTGTATTTATAATTCAAAAAAATCACGTTAACATTCATATTTGACATTTGATGTCATCTTTCATTCCGCCGATGTGCACACTGGTAAATCCCAATCAGAACTGAAAATGCACTGAAGTTCTGTAACAAGTGTTCAGACCTAACTACAAGTCGATCAAGCAAGCTGAAAAGCCAAATGTTTTGTCTACCATATAACAAGTCTGCCAACTTGTAGTAATGAGCGTTCATGACGATTTGGCCTATCAAGCACGGTTGTCAAGTAAATCGTATCGACAAATTGTTGTGTGTGAACGTCGCTAATGGTATCGGGGTGAAGTTGTGGTTGTATATATAAATTGACTTATTTATCAAGTAATACTATTATTTTAGTGCATTCATGTAAAATTTCATATAATAATAATATGGATGGCGCTACAGCCCGTAGAGGGCCAGGGCCTAGCTTCTCAGCAACCACTCGTGTTGTGCGTGCTATTGTTCTATCACGAGTCAATACATTTTATGCCGACTCCGAACGGCCAAGTTTAAGAAGCTTTTTCTAGACAGTTATACTCTTTGAGCATTATCAGTGATTCGAAAGAGGCGGGGCCGTGAGAAGTATTTTTTGTCGTATCAGGAACCGAACCTAGACAGGTAGGTCCAAGTTCGTAGGAGTCGACGCACATACCCACAACGCCACTGGACACCACCAAAATTTCATATAAATGTGATTATTAATTCGCGTTTTATCTCTAGTTAAACAGAATCATAATGGCAACTGAGACGATGATGGTGAAAATTGAGCATCCCGCTGTAATTAAATTTCTCACTAAGCAAGGAAAAAATCAAAAAACTATTCATGGTCCAAGTTCGTGGCTGTTTACCAGGGTTCCGCACCTTCATTATCAACTGTGCAAAAGTGGTCAAGTGAGTTCAAGAGAGGCAGAGAGATCATTGAAGACGACTCCCGCTCCGGCGCCCCGGCTACTGCTTGTACGGGAGAAAGCATAAAAGAAGTCGAAAAACTTGTTCTTGAGGATGCCCGAATAAAGGTGAAAATGATGGCAGAGATCACCAAGCTTTCAATTGGTACCATTCACACCATTCTTCATGACCATCTTAACCTTTCAAAGGTCAGTGCAAGGTGGGTGCTCACAGCGCCTCAGAAAAAAGTGAGAATCGCATGCTGTAGAGAGTTTTTGGAGATGTTTGCAGACGGTGTTATGGATCGAATTGTTACTGGGTACGAAACGTGGGTAAACGACTATGACCCTGAAAGCAAACAAGAGTCCATGCAGTGGCATAAAAAAGGAACAGACCCCCCGAAGAAGTTCAAAGTCACTCCGTCTGCCGGGAAGCTCATGGCCACAGTTTTTTGGGACTCAAAGAGAATTTTGCTCATTGAGTACAAAAAAAAGGTGAAACCATCAGCGCCACATCCTACGCTTCCACTTTGCATATTTTACGGGAAGAAATTAAAAATAAAATACGGGTTAAACTCGCAGCGGGTGTGTTGCTTCTTCATGACAACGCTCCTGTTCACACGGCGCGAGTTTCCAAGGCTGCTGCGCGAGATTGTGGTTTCGAAGAAATCCAACACCCACCCTATAGTCCAGACCTTGCACCTAGTGATTTTCTCCTGTTTCCGGATTTGAAAAAATGTCTTCGTGGAAAAAGATTTACGGATGATGAAGAACTCAAGTCGGCAATAAATGGGTATTTTGCTGAGAAAGAGGAAATTTATTTTTTTAAGGGTTTAAAAAAGCTTATCTCAAGATGTAACAAATGCATTGATGTTAGGAGAGATTATATTGAATAATAAAAACAATTAAAATTGAATTCACATTTTCCTTCATATCAATACCGAGAATATATTGAACGCCTCTCGTATTTGAGTATTTTGAATCACTTTTGTAGTTAATTTAATTTCAGTAAGTCTCAAATTTTAGTTGACACAAAAACCTCTCAATTTGGGACAATCATTCAATTTGTAAGGAAAGTATCAGCTGAAAGCGGCTCTCGCGCTGATTTTTTGCAAACATGTCGGTCGGAAAATCCTTACGAGAAATTGCTAGAGAGCGACCTCTTACGTTTTATAACATCTCTCTCATTTCACTCACTCAAGAATCAGTATTTTCTGAATAGCATATCAATTGCTTGTGTAGTTAGAATGGACCCGTGAAGTGCATAAGATCGCATACTGGATATATATCGTCTAAGATGTCTGTTAACTCGTTGTTTTTTGTACATCTGCTGAAATGTTACTTCATACTAATGTGTTACATGTACTGTCAGAATTCACAAGATATCATTAAAAATTGCTTACAAATTATGAAACAACTCAATGTTCGGTATACAGTCTTAACCCATTTGCTGGCCTAGTTGATCTTAAAATCACATACTATCCCTCACTCGACAACTTGTTTAGATACCTTGTTTCACGCATGTTCGTGACATAGGATGGGCCTCTATGAATTTATTGTAGGTTACAGAGCCTTTGGGAAATACCTACAAACTTATCCTCGTAAACAGAAAATGATTGTCGCATGGGCTGTGTGTAAGTGAGCATTGTGAATTTAAAATGGTCTAATGGACATGAGTTTGAATATGAATCAAAAACTTAACACACATATGCCTTGAAAATATAACAAACATAGAAAGCTTACTTCCTCATATTGTTAAGATTTCAAATCATTACATTGAAAAGTGGCGATGTAACTTCTACCGCGGTCTTTGACATCAAAATTGGTCTGCAACAGGGAGCTGTTGGTTCGCCGATCTTGTTCTCAATATTCACTGCAGATCTTATAGATTCCATGCCGCACTTAATTGCGTACGCCGACGATCTAGTAGCGTACAGATCAGGTCCGAAGTACGAAGTAATAAATAACTTACTGCAATGAGTCTTCGAACATAGCATCATGGGATACGCGCACAAACTGGCGTAAGTTCGGCATAGTTAACCCGCAGTGAAGACCGTTAGATGTGAAAAGTGTAATAAGGTATCTTGGCATTTGGTTGGATCAATATCTGTATTTTGACAAACATATGGATATTGCTCTGGCAAAAGCTAAGAAGGCCTTTGCTGTTGCAAGGGGGTTGTTTTACAGCAGCCAACTTGATTCCAGGGTGAAGGTAATCTGCTATATGGCCCTCATCCGGCCTGTTATGGCCTACGGTTGTCCACTGTGGTTTAATGCGAGTCCTTCCCAGATGGAGAAAAATTAGGTTGTTCTAGAGATAGTGTCTTCGCACTTGTCTCCGGGTGTATCGCACACCCGAGTCAGAGTACAAGAAGTTCTATCCCAATGAGGTCCTGTACAACGAGGCAAACTTGAACAGGATAGATAATTTTATTATTAAGCTGATCAGAAGGCATATTGCACGAGTTATTACTCTTCCAACAGTCTGATCTTTGGGGCTTACTGCACCAATGTAATATACCATGAGAGAGTGCGCTTTACCGGCTTTATTCCTCCTGAATCGTTCCTCTATCTCGACACAATTGGCCTAATACAGGATCCACAAGGATGTCCTGTCATCTTCCATGTCGTACGCCGAACAGTGGACAGGCGACAATGTCGCTCGCAGTCACGAGGATCTCCTCCGGTTCAGTAGAGCGATCTCTGTTCGAGATAGGAGAGAGTCTGCCAAAGAACGGCAATTTTACTGGTGGTTACACCAAAACCAGTCAACGCCGCCGCTGGATTTTCAAAATGACGCTGCAGTTGACCATGATGGGCAACTTGCATAGGTTTTAGGGTAGTTTAAGGAAAAAAATAAAAAATTAAATAAAACAATCAGCAAAAAAATTATTTAAAACAATCATCAAAAAAAAAATTTTTAAAAGAAAAGATGCAAAAAAATTAATATATAAACAAAAAGGTGCATAGCGGTGTATACATTTTATATGTTAGGCATATAAAGAGTGATTTTTTAAAAACTATAGGAAAGTTTTTCAAAACAAAACACATAAAATTCAGAAAAATGCATGAAATCTTTATTTGAATCGATAGTACTGTCCATATAATTTAATGTTTGAAGATTATTTCATGCAAATGTTGACCTTGACTGCGCCTCAAATGGTCCATCCGCTTAGTCCAATTTTGGCATACTCTTTCCAACATTTCGGCCGGTATCTCACGAATAAATGCTTCAATGTTGTCTTCCAATGCGTCAATTGAAGCGGGCTTGTCTGTATAGACATGAGCTTTAACATAGCCCCACAAAAAATAGTCTAAAGGCGTTAAATCGCACGATCTAGGCGGCCAATTGACCGGTCCCGAACGTGAAATAAAATGTTCACCGAAACCCCTCAATAAGTCCATTGTAGCGCGTGCTGTGTGGCATGTGGCACCGTTTTGTTGAAACCACATGTCATGCAAGTCAAGCTCTTGCATTTTGGGCAAAAAAAAGTTGGATATCATCTCACGGTAGCGCTCACCATTCACTGTTACGTTACGATTCGCATCATCTTTGAAGAAGTACGGTCCAATGATGCCACCAGCCCATAAACCGCACCAAACTGTGACTTTTTCTGGATGCATTGGTAGCTCTTGCAATGCTTCTGGCTGATATTCACTCCAAAATCGACAATTCTGCTTATTTACGTACCCATTGAGCCAAAAATGAGCTTCTGACCATAAAATGGAAGAAGCGCGCGATTAACAGAGCACGCATTTTGATAATAAAATTCAATAATTTGCAAGCGTTGTTCGTTTGTAAGACAATTCATGGTTAAAATATAGACCAAACTGAAGATGTTTGACAGTGAAAAAAAACACGAAACGTACGTCAGCTGTTTAAACCAGTGTTGCCAAAAAGATAATAGCTAAAAAATCACCCATTACATAACATATACGCCCTGGTGCACGTGTCCGTACTGTTACGGATGTAGTTAAGTTAGTTTATATGTTTTTATATTAGTTTAAGAGAGGTTAAGATAGATTAATGAAGCCAAGTTTTTTTTACCAGTTTTCTTGGCCAAATCAAAATAATAATGACTGTCCATAAAGACAGAAATGGCACATCTAAATTTAGTTCAGAATAGCTTAGAGTACCTGTATAGGGTCAGCAGATTAGATGTAAGAACGATTGTTAAGTTAGTTAAGCTAGTTTTAGTTATTTTTGTCTAGCATGTAAGAAAAATTAATGTTAAAATAAAACAAAAATTAATGAAAAAAAAGAAATTAAATGGAATCATTGCACTTGGCTATGAGGAAAGCAAGGTCTGCTGGACAGTAATCGCTGGAATTTGCATGTCAATAGGAACTCAATGGCGGAAAAAAATACACATTTTTTTTCACTCAACATTTTATCTTCAGTTCGAGTGTTTCAATTTTTAAGCATTTTATACTTGAAAATGAGTTGCGATGTAATCTTAAGCAACATATCTGCCCAGGGCCAAAAACGGACCAGGCTTTTTTACACTACATCAAAGAAAATTCAGAGTCATTGTTCTAATTTTTATTCCTAATTAAGGTTTGAATTGACTTAATTTTATCTTGACCGAAAGAATAAGATCGCGAATACAAGTTCCCGAGGTGAGATTTCTTCGTGCTATTGTGGGAGTTACTCGGGTGAGAAAGACGGCAGTGCACGATGAACTCAATGTTGAGCTTCATCGAACGGAAGGGGCTATTCTTCGGTAGTTTGGTCAAGCGACACGAATGTCCCCATGACCACGACTTCCATGATGTGCCTTGAATGCGACTCCATCCGGTAGGCGAAGGCTCTGCCAAAGCCAGGACGAGGTGGATGGACTAATTTCAACACTCGCTCTTGATGAGTTAGAGTCGATGACGGAGGATCGAGTGGCCTTGACATCTCTCGTGTGTGGTTTGCCCCACGAACTTGTGGATCATGCGGGCAACTGAAGAGGAGATGTGATTTTTTTTATTGATTTTCCTTGAATTTGTTGAAAGTTGTATTCTTTTCGTGGGTATGGATTTGGTTACCCCAATCATATGTTAAACTTCATTGGACCAATACATTGTTGAGCAGCACAATAAACTGAAACTACAAACCACAGAAAGAATACGAAACCAGTCACTCCTCAGAGTCTCACAAGCATTTAGATGTACAATTGTGTGTGTACTTGTGTGCGTACAAATATTTTCCATTCAACAAATTTGTACAACATTATGTAATCGTACACAACCAACGGCGATCAAATAAATGAAAACATTTAGCATTGCCTAGAGCAATGTGCAGCTGCAAAGTTTTATTTGAATAGCAAACATAACTACCATCCAAGAAATTGCAAACATTGCCAGACACACGACGTCTGCTTTCGAAAGATAAGGCTAACCGACGGGACTCTTAAACGAAAATCCAAGGTAAATTGGGAGTTCACAGTAAAGGGGAGAGGCGATTGTAGTAAATTGCTGTAAAAACAGAAGATAATGTTCTTACCATCACGAGGGTAATCGTATTTGAACCAGAGGTTTACTGATATGATAGCAGAACGAACGGTGAAAACGGGAGAAAATAAAACTGGATTAAGGACAAAGTTTTTGTGGAAAAATAATATGGCCAATGAGCTGAACTATAAAAATAACGATCCTAAATGGCGTGGTAGTAGAGAGACTCATTTGAATCGACCAAAGGATTCATCAACCGCTTTCGACATTGCCCATGGCTGTGGTGGGGGATGTGGGTCCTGCTCAAAGCCGATCTGAACTTTGATGAGATGGATTCATTACTCAGTTGACTACACAAATTGGCGTGATTATTGCCGGCACAGATGTTGCGAGTAGATATAAGGTGTTTTTTTAGAAGTTGGATTTTTTAACTTGAGAGAATTGTTCTTATTGTCACAGAAAATGCAAAGGCATGCGCGCATTACTGCAGAATTTGGAAAAGACCCAGACCCACGATCTGGTTATCGACTTTAAGGCCGCGTATGACAATATGTATATAGAGGAGATATGCAGCACATTGTCTAGTTTTGGCATCCCCGTAAAACTCGTCCGAATGACGATGGATAATGCCCGTTGCTCCGTCAAGGTCGGTCATGATTTCACCGCGCCTTTTTTGTCAAAAACGGACTTAGACAAGGCAACGCACTGTCATGCGATTTCATCAACATCGTTCTCCAGAAGATCGTGCGTTATTAAAACGTCAACACCTTCCACAAATTTGTGCACCTGCTCGCATATACCGATGATATTGGAGTCGTCGGAAGTCCACAACTGTCTGTCAACAAAGATGCTGTCTACGAAAAAGGTCCACTACCACCGACGCCTTGGACAAATGACTTTGTCTACCTAAGCTCCGCAGTTAACACAAACAATGACACCACCGCGGGGATAAAATTAAGCATCACCCTCGCTAATAGCTGTGTCTTTGGTCTTGGAAGGGAATTGTGGAATAAAGCTCTCCCTCGAAGAATCAAGATATCCCTATATAATACCTTGAAAGTCTCAGTCCTATTGCATGGCGCAGAAGCATGGACACCACAGCTGGAGATGAGGAAAGATGAGATTCTTGATCGCGTCGAGATGTTAGGTTAGGTATTTGGGCTTCCAGCGAAATCGCCAGCACACTTAGACCATGTTGGTCGATTGTGATACCCTTAGTCAAACGTCTACCACTGATCATCGACAAATCCTGTGATAGTGCCGTTAATTTGATCCCAACTGAAAATGGTGACTGGACCAGATTTGAAAACCTGATAAAAGAGTATCTGGAATTCGAACCGCGGACCCCTCTAACCAGGGACCGGCAAACCAATGGTGCCATCCAGCTGTACAAAGCGTCGAGAGGTAAGTCCTTTGTACTATCTTTGGTCCCGTATGTACTGATGGTGTTTATAGGAGGAGACTGAACTACGAAGACGTCGACGTCGGTCTGGTCAAACTAGTTCGAGTCTCCCGTCTCAGATGACTAGGTCATGTAGAGCGAATGGACGCCAATGCTCCGGGACGAAAAGTCTCCAGCTCCGAGGGACAACGCGGTTAAGGAAGACCACGCCTGCCGTGACGTTTAAAGGGACCTCACTCAGGAGAACGTGCGTAGCTGGAAGCAACTAGCACAAGACAGTGCTACTTGGAGGCATTTATTCTGAGGCCCAGGTCCTCCCCGGACTTTAGCGCCAGACAAAGAAGAAGAAGTAGTCACAGAAAATTGGCTTTTGACCCAACACGAAGCATAACGTGTTGCATTCCTTCGAGTACCAATGCTGAATTTGCAAAACTTGTAATTGTAGTCCTTAACCTCAAGCTGTCTTGCGTCCGCTATGACTTGGCCTTGGTCTATAATGAATGTTCTGACTTCTTCTTCTTCTCGAACCACCAGACTTTGCTTACAAGATCCCCCTAGCTGATGCTAGGGCTGACGCCAAGTATAATTTCTGCAACTCTTCAAGCTTTTTTTTTTGTAGAGCATATTTTTGATCTTGAACAGTTTATGACTCGAGTTGTTTAGACAAACCGAAGTAACATTGATTTCCAAGGACGCTCCTACTTTGTCATTTAAGTCATTTACTTAGCACTTAATACTGTTGCAGTTGGTTTAATAGGTTGGATCGTGGGATGCGGTGAATGTGCAGGAATGTGGGAATATTTGCCGCAACTTTGCACAGTCGAAATAAGGAATATTGTGTCGCGTATGCAAGGTGTTACTGTTTGGTTGGCTGAAGCTGCAGTGGGTAAGGTTGACTAATTCTCATGTAGCTCACGGATTGCTTGGTTGATATTGGCATTAAGTACATGAATCATTTCCGGATTGTTGGCATAACATCGTGTCTTCACGGTTCCCCACAAAAAGTCCAAAGGCTCAAATCGCAGCTACAAGGCGGCCAATTGACATCGCTACGACGGTTGATAACACGATTTGTGAATTTGATGCGCAAAAGATCAACTGTTGCATGGGCTTTGTGGCATTAGCTCTTTGGCATGGCGCGCCATCCTGCATGAACCAGAGTTCGTCAAATCCATGTCTTCAATTTCAATGAAGAAAAAATCGGTTAACATGACTCTGTAACGCACACCGTTGACCGAAACTTTTTTCCTATCCGCATTTTCGAAGAAGGCCACAACAGCCATATTCTCACCTGAGCGCATCGTACAACGACGGGGACCATGAGTGTTGTCCACTAGCATACCATTCTCACGAAATTTTTGCACAAACTTGCGTACAGCAGTCGCGTTGGGTGCTTCATTTCGGCGGCCAAGACAACAACGCTTTTCCCAACGTCTTTCAAGCGTAAAGCGACGCATTTCGTTCCGCGGAGCTACGATACTCACTTTCTGCCAAGATTTTTGTAACGAACAGAATGGGTGAAGATCAATGATAGCCAACAGCCTTTGAATCCATTATAATTTGTTTGTCTCTGGGTGTTGTGGTTTTTTTCCGATTTGAAGTCAAAACTCATGTTTTGGGTGAAGAAATCTACATCCTAATTCAGAACCGTACCGTTCCCTAACTCTCTGCACGGTTCTCACCATCATAATTTTGAACCAAAGGCTATTTTACTTTGCCTTTTAGTTCAGTGAACTAATTCAAGAGTTCACACCACTGTACTCACTCTTACTGCAACTAGACACAATTTCACAAGGTTATTTCATTACGACAAGAAGCACGAAACCCTTTAAATAAGATACTTAACGATAAACTCGCCAGAATGCACCCCCAATTGCCTCTTCCTTTTGCAAGAACATAAAAAGGACATAAATGAATAGAATGTGTCATTCAAGTGCAAAAAGTTCCCTTGAATTATGAAGGACACGACAAAGCAAGAAAGTACTGCAAAATAGAATTTATTCCATCACTTAATACCCTCGCAATGTCGAGGTGAGTCATGCTCCGCTCCTTGTTAGAGGACTCTTCAATGGGGATGAAATAGAAAATCAGATTTCCAAAAACACTTAGAAACTGAGTAAAATTTAAAGTTTTGCTTTGCAGTTCCCCTTTGAATGGCGAAAAAAAGAAGAACAGAAACGTAACCCCCGTACAAACTTCATAATAATTCAATTGACGTTGACGTTATAAAACAATTTATACCCACAAAGGCCATTTGAAAGGTCGATCAGTGCAAAGCAAATGCTCAACTACTAAGCCAACCCTCTTTATAAGTCCTTTTAAGTCGCCAACAGAAAGCGGAACAACGGAGCACGTAAAAGCACGGCAAAGGGTTGTGCAGTCCATCGAGTGACCTTTGCAGTCCCGCAATGAAATTTCCCGTTTCCCCATTCGCTACTCGTACCAACCGAATACACCCCCGGCACAGTGACTTCTCCTTGGTTTTTCACTTCAATTATTATTTGTCATTGCAATGCTATTAATTGAAGTTGACAGTTTTCGAGACGGTTTTTTTTTTCGTTTTTCGTTCTCCTGCTGCTGCTGCTTGGTGCAAAGAAAGTTATGATTCTTGGAGAGATTCAAGCGTGCACTTAATCGACCCAAATTTAAATTCTTTCCTTGAAATGAAAAATAGTCCTTCCGCTCCAAGTTTTCCTTTGTATTTGCTTGCAGTTTGCAAAGGATTTCTACTTTTATTTCCTTTTTTTTATCTTCCTTTTTTTTTGCGCGAATTCTCTGCTCTTTCATTTAACTTTCCTGCAGTGCACAAGTTGAATTAAAGTGTGCGTTTTTTTTTTTTTTTTTTTGATTTTTTGATGTGGGGTATATAGTGGTGGTGGGAGAAATTCGTGTATACCGGAAAAAGGTTTAATACTCGTATCTATCCAATTATTTTCATCGATATTACTTTTTGCGGAAGCTCCTGCGGCAGTCTAGGTGATTGTTTTAACCCCTTGGGATGGATAACTAACGGCTGCCATTACGGAAGCAGTTATTAACCCATTTCAGTGCTAAAACAATTCAGGGACTTGCACTAAATCAATAGCAGAAGGCATTTCTATTGACTCGGTATACAGACAAAGACCTCAAAGGATGAACACCTCTGGAGCAGATGAAAAATGAAAGCTTTTGCCAAATGGTGGGGTGGGGGTTAATGTTGTTGTGTATGTGTGATTGAAATTGGAAGTTTATTCCCAGCTCATAACCCTTACGATAATTGAGGATCAATTAATCAATGGTTTCCTGGCGCATCTCTTTTTTGCCTCATGGTCATGGAGCATTGTTTATTGTGGCTTTTGGTAACCAATGTATTTCCTTTGAAATAAGAATGATGAAGCGGTACTGAACCGCTCGTTGTGGTGCTCTCGAATCGTAAACAAAACTGAAGCCACACACTTCCCTCGATTAATTTAGATGCCACCAAGAGAGATTTTATTATGTGGTGTGCTTTTAAAAATGTGTACAAGATTTAAACGGTTGATGTTTGCCATTAAATGTTGTGGATGAGCTTGGGTTGTTGTGAGGATTTTTAAGTAGATACGAGTATGTTACATTCAATGTCCATTAGTTAGTTAGTGACGTTTTATTAACTTTATATAATTGTTTGTATGCAAAACGCGAAAGGTGAGCGCTTAAGAACCTCCATCAGATAGATAATTTATGTGATATATTTCAAAGTATATAATAAATTAATTGGGACTTATGTTATGCATATATAATAAATACGGCTTCTGTAGCGTACAGCAGTCTTTGTGTAATTGCATAAAACTTCTTAACACATACGAGGGGCGTTCAATATATTCTAGGTATTGGGATGAAGCTGTGGTTGTATATATAAATTGACTTATTTATCAAGTAATACTATTATTTTAGTGCATTCATGTAAAATTTCATATAAATGCGATTATTAATTCGCGTTTTATCTCTAGTTAAACAGAACCATAATGGCCACTGAGACGATGATGGCGAAAATTGAGCATCACGCTGTAATTAAATTTCTCACTAAGTAAGGAAAAAGTCAAAAAACTATTCATGAAGAGATGGTGGCTGTTTACCAGGCTTCCGCACCTTCATTATCAACTGCGCAAAAGTGGTCAAGTGAGTTCAAGAGAGGCAGAGAGAGAGCATTGAAGACTACCCCCGCTCCGGTGCCCCGGCAGCTGCTTGTACGGGAGAAAGGATCAAAGAAGTCGAAAAACTTGTTCTTGAGGATGCCCGAATAAAGGTGAAAATGATGGCAGGGATCACCAAGCTTTCAATTGGTACCATTCTCATGACCATCTTAACCTTTCAAAGGCCAGTGCAAGGTGGGTGCCACGAATGCTCACAGCGCCTCAGAAAAAGTGAGAATCACATGCTGTAGAGAGCTTTTGGAGATGTGTAGTGAGAACGCGGACAGTGTTATGGATCGAATTGTTACTGGGTACGAAACATGGGTAAACCACTATGACCCTGAAAGCAAACAAGAGTCCATGCAGTGGCATAAAAAAGGAACAGACTCCCCGAAGAAGTTCAAAGTCACTCCGTCTGCCGGGAAGCTCATGGCCACAGTTTTTTGGGACTCAAAGGGAATCTTGCTCATTGAGTACAATAAAAAAGGTAAACCATTAACGCCACATCCTACGCTTCCAGTTTGCATAATTTGCGAGAGGAAATTAAAAAGAAAAGACGGGGTAAACTCGCAGCGGGTGTGTTGCTTCCTCATGACAACGCTCCTGTTCACACGGCGCGAGTTTCCAAGGCTGCTGCGCGAAATTGTGGTTTCGAAGAAATCCAACACTCACCCTATAGTCCAGACCTTGCCCCTAGTGATTATTTCCTGTTTCCGGATTTGAAAAAATGTTTTCGTGGAAAATGTTTTCGGGTGAGGAAGAACTCCAGTCGGCAATAAATGGGTATTCTGTTTAACTAGAGATAAATCGCGAATTAATAATCACTTTTATATGAAATTTTACACGAATGCACTAAAATAATAGTATTACTTGATAAATAAGTCGATTTATATATACAACCACAGCTTCACCCCGATACCGAGAATATATTGAACGCCCTTCGTATCTCTTTCAATGATGTTGTAATTCAGCCTACTATAGACCAGCCTATGTTGTGATGAATGAGCTTCAGTTAAAGTTTTGTCATATATGGCATTGTCCGTTTTTTTTTTTTTTTCAATACATTGTTGAACATCGATTTAACATACAGTGGTTAACACCTTATTCGACCCACCCCTTATTTATAAATTGAAACTAGTATGGCTTCTAAACAAAAAAAGTTATCAACAAAATAAAAAAGCAGAAAGGTTAATTGAGATTTAAACTTAAACAAAATAGCTTAATTTATTAATTTTAGCTCAAAATAACATACGAAATTAACAAAAACAAAATACATTCTATAATTCAATGTCACAGCTTATTTGACCATTTGACCCACTGTGTTTAATGAACAGTTGCGATCGCACGAAATTGAGGATAACGGTCCTTGTCGTTATCCTAGTAGATCCTTGTTGCGTCTTTCTCTTTGTGGTCACAATTCTCAAATTGAGTCATCAGTTTCGGTTAGTTTGCATCAAGGAAACACGTGTTACGACGATGGGAAAGCGCACCACAATTGAGCAGCGTGAGATGGTCCTCCATCACTACAAGAAAGGATGTTCTCGTAGGAAAATTGCTGAAATTGTTAATATACCAGATGGCACGGTTAGGGATATAATCCACCGTTTTTTGTTCCAAAATCGTGTGGAAAATAAAGGGAGAAATGCTCCAAATAAAATTTTTAGTGCTTCGGACGAACGGTATATTGTGCAAAAAGTGAAGCAAAACCCCAAATTATCGGCACCAAAACTAGCTAGTGAGATGAAGAATATGATAGGAAAGTCTTGTTCCGTAGAAACCATCCGACGTATTCTGAGAAATAACGATTTAAACGGAAGAGTCTCACGAAAGAAACCTTTCATTAATAAAAGAAATCGGGATTGCCGTTTTAAATTTGCAAAGGAGCACATTATGAAGGATTCAAGATTCTGGGAGCAAGTCATATTTGCTGATGTGTCCAAATTTAATATTTTCGGATCCGATGGATGATCTCTATGTATGGCGTAAGCCAAATACAGAGTTGCAGGATAAACACTTAAAGCCAACAGTCAAGCATGGAGGTGGTCATGTCATGGTTTCGGCCTGTATGTCAGCAGCGGGAGTCGGAAAGTTACAATTTATTGAAAGCACAATGTATAAAATGGTCTATCTTAACATACTTAAGGGCAACTTGCTTCAAAGAGCAGAGCAATTGGGAATAAAGGACACTTTCCGGTTTTACCAAGACAATGATCCGAAACATACTTCGGGAATTGTTCAAACTTGGCTTATTTATAATTGTTCCCACGTTAGTCTCCAGATCTTAATGTTATTGATAAATCTCTGGTCCATTTTGGACGCAAATATTCGTAAACGTAGAATTTTGAATAAAAACAATCTGAAGACAGCCTTAATTGAAGAATGGGCAAGAATACCTTGTGCAACAACGAAGAAATTAGTGGAATCATATCCTAACCGGCTTAAAACTGTTATAGGCCAAAAGGGGGGCCACACCAAATATTAATATCAATGAACATCTTTGTTATTTCCTTTTTTCGTAAATGGGTCAAATAAGCTGTGACATTGAATTATAGAAATTATTTTGTTTTTGTTAATTTTGTATGTTATTTTGAGCTAAAATTAATAAATTATGCTATTTTAAGTTCAAATCTCAATTAACATTTCTGCTTTTTTATTTTGTTGATAACTTTTTTTGTTTAGAAGCCATACTAGTTTGAATTTATAAATATGGGGTGGGTCGAATAAGCTGTGAGCCACTGTAGATGAATATGTATCAGCTTTTTTATATATCCACTATTTCCATAATGTAGTCTGCATGCAACTTTAAGGTATTTCAAAAAAGACTCCAGTTTCTAAATGCAGCTTATAGTTTCGTGTGCACGTTGAAAGTCGAAATATTCGCTTCAGAAAGTTCAGAATATAGGAAATTTTCGATGTGTGTTCGATATACTTATTGTCAATGCATTGTCCCCAAACCGATGAAATAGCTATTTAGCTGCTGCTAGTTTTCATACTTAGGTTAGAAGTAATTAACATACCTAAATATTTATACATTATAAAATGTGACCCAGTGTCGAATAATGTGCCAGGAATCCCGCCTGGTATTCATTTAAAATTTGTTTGTTTCTTATACATTGCATATTGCCGAAGTATTAACAAAGAGATGGCTCTGTAGTTCTGCATCATCAGTTGAAAGTCTCAACTTGCCACTCGTTGGTGAGTATTAGGTAGGTTGCTGGTTAGCCGGTCCATTGTACTGTCACTTCAGTCATTTGGGTATGATCCATTAACCAATGGTGGTTAAACCATTCAACCGAGGTTGGGACGAGTTAAGTTGTTGTTGGATCGAAAGAGATTACAGCTGGACAAATTCAGAGGGGGTGGGCACTGTTAATATTTACCCTTTATTCATTCAGTTCGTTAAGAATTCGTAAACGACGAGTCTCCTGGCGTAATCTCCTCTTAGAGGTGGTGTCCTTAAATGTAACCAAACATGTGACTTTTATGAGAATTGTCTTCAGAGAGATTAGGTCAATTGGGCTGGACCAAATCAGTTTGGAAGTTAGGGATATAATGCTTGTCAACCGTTTCATATTCGTTAGTTCAGGTACTGCCCTCGTGGTAAATGTTTACAGGTAAAGGGTATCGCTTTTGAGTTCTGTTCAATTGTGTGAGGGCAGATATGTTGCGTGTCTGGCAAACTCGTTCGCTGCAGAGTTGCCTGGAGTGCTTAGTTATCAAATTTTTGTGTGTCCGTTGGGGGAAAGGGCGCCCATTTGAAATGTGGCTCTACTGGGGTACCAAGAGGTACTGGCAGCTCCCATTTTGGTGTAGATAATCCCAATCGGTAGCAGTATATAAGCCAGTGAGCTGAATTCTTTTTCGATCCCTAGTTTCTACAGTCCACTAATGGCAGTTCACTAGTCCACAATGAGGAAATATTACTATCATTTGCAAGAAGGTCCTTTTGATTGCGACAACTATCTTCGACTTTGAGCTTGTGAACGACCTCTATCAATTTGGAGTGTTTAGCTGGCAGATACCCAGAGATCGAGGTAGTTGAAGAGGTTTGCTGTTTAAGGCTCAGATATATCTCGGACTATAGTGCAACACAAAGAGGAAGAATAGACTTTAGATAACTAGTCGACATTTGCCACGTTATTGCCAATAGAGTAGACCCTCGATGACGTGAGCAATTTAAAACCAACTGAGTTCACGTTTGCGAAGGTCAATTTTATATAGAGGAATATGGCATTCAACGTCTTTATTTAACAAAGAAAAAGTATATATAATTAATTTATTTAATCTTAAACAAAAATGTATTCCATAAGAACATATTAAATAAAATTTTATAGCATAAAAAGAAACATGATATATTGACTAAGAATGGTCATTTCTTTTTGCATCTTATTCTTCAAAAGCATTTTCACAGCTTTTTCCCTAAGGCAAATTAAGACACTAATGTCATTTTTGTCTAACCAGCTCACTTTCAGCCCATTCCTAAGCATTGTAGAAAATGAAAATGGCTTCATTATGCTTAATTAAATTTATTTTCTTTTGGCAATTCTAGCACACCGTCATCATCACTTACCCCACAGTAAAGCGTATAAGACTAATAAAACCATAACAATCGAGCAGACAATACAATCAGAAACAACGAGGATCAAACCGACACGAATTGACGTGCAACAAACCGGAAACTGTACAAGATAAAGTATTGTACCAAGAATAAGGAATTTCAAGCTAAAATACAGCTTACTCAAAGAGTTTACCGTTAACCTGAAAATTGTTCACGCTTTGAAGTCTTCTTGATTTTTTCACGGTTTAGACATATCAAGCAAGACATCTGTTCACGTTATCCCGTGTTCACACTAACCGGTGTTCACGTTATCGAGTGTCTACTGTACACGGTCACAACATACATATGTGTTAGTGGTAAGTAGCGGATAATTTCATTTTTCTGTTTTTAGTGACAATGGAAACAATTCAATTACTGTATGAGTCAGTTCCTAATCGTGTAATCTGCCGTTTTTGTTATCAAAATTCTGAGCGAACAAGTCCACGACCACCAATGCTTTGAAAGAGGAAATTGGGAGGTCTATTAATGAAATGCACCCACATTTATGGGAAATGGTCATAGGAAAATTCAAAAAAGAGTGCGAACTTGCCATCAAAGCCGTGACGGCCATTTATCCGATGTGCTATCCCATACAAAACCCCAATATGTTTAATCTATAAATCAATACAAAATGTGTAATATAAACCTGTATTTTCTATCAAAATTACATTTTGCGTGAATTATAGGACACCTTGTGATAAATATTCGCGTGTGGTATGATAAATGGGATGAATTTATCTTTCGAACAAAAACAACGCCTTGGTTTCCGTTCTCGATCTCCGCACTAAAGAAAAGCCGTCTTATTTATGTCTAAGTTAACACGCTCGAGTAACATACAAGCTGACTAGACGCAATCACAGGGCGAGTTGTCAAGCTAAAACCGATGCCGCCGACCAGCGGACCGAAAGCTGTCAAGGCCATCGCTCATTGAATATCGGACTTAATTAGGTAACATCTCATTATGGTTTTGTTTTGATAAAGTACTTTATAGATCCTTTGAGGAAAATATCTGAAAACAATTCCTGTTTTGGTCTGTTCAAACAATTGGCTACAATGTTCCTTGATGTTACTTGGAACTTCTCTTGCCAGGCCTTCTGTGTGTACAATCGAAAGAAGCAAAAGAGCTGTTTTAAGCTCCTTCGAAAGAAACGCTCCTCGTCTGTCTAATACACAAGCAAACTACAACACGTGATGTCTGATGATGAATCTCAGTCCTAGATCTAGTAAACCAGTCTGTTCAGGCAAAGTCAAGTTTAGGCCAAAAGTGTAATTGCGCGTGTATCCATGTAGTGTGAGCATTAAAATAATCGCTGTTTTGGGGTTGCTACCCCGAAAGCCGTATTTAACTCACGCGGACGTGCACCTCGCATTCAGCATATGAAACCGTTGATATTTTTCATATTCGAATTGAATTTTGTTTTTTCGTTTTACAACAGCTGAATGAAATACACAGCACATGAAAGGAGATTTTATTTTACACGGTTGTTATGGAAAAACGTGAGTAAATCAGTGAGCTCAGTGTATTAAAGGGCATTTTATGTTTTTTTTTTTTTTGCAACTGATTCTGAATAAGTGTTACCTTACGTTCACATATCAACGAAATCAACGGGAAAAAAGGTCTGTTCGAGTCCGTTTGCATGCTCGGTACGTCAGTAATCTGGGAATTATATTTTTCAGCACGTACTGATGAAGATATTTTCCACAGCTTCCTGATTTACACCTGCAAACAATGCAAGGCTGATAGCCACTATTCGCTTTTTTTTTTCTTGTTCTCTTTGCACAGGTGGAACAACAAATGTAACACAATATTTTTGTAATCGATTCTAGTGCTTCCTTATGTAGCGAACATCATTCATATTATTCACCAGCAGTGCATGGTCAATTGACGTCAAAAATGAACGAACATTATGTAATTTTGAACCATTGGCGGGAGTTTTAAATGGAGTCGCACATTTTTGGATGCATAAAATTAATACTGCGTTCACTCAATTGGAAGAACGTCGTTCAAGCGCAATAAATTAATCAAAATATCCACCCCAAGTTCGCATATATTGAGGTTTTCGCCCATTTTCATAGTGTTCAAGCATAACGAAGGAGATCATCAACATTTTAATAATAACAATTATAATACAGTTCGAGGTGAAGTAACGTGCTGTGCTTGCTATTGATCTTTTACGAGAAGAGAGGGCCCGCGTTCTTATGTCAACACCGTGCGACGAACTTTTTGACGTCTAGCGTAGGCGTAGACGCGCCTCTCCAATCTACTACAGCCGCCAAATCATTTGATTCCTTAATTTGTTGTTGATTGCCAATGCTACTAACACGATCATCGACAATTGTTGCTGCTTAGAGTTGGCACAACTATTGGAAGTATGGACATGTGACGCATCCAAATGGAAGGACAGACATACAGAGTTAACAATTCAGAGTTACGTTAAAGCGCTAACATTCTCGAATGGCCAAAGGATCTGAACGATGAGCATAGGTGATTTTATCTGAGGACACGGTAAATCAATGATGTTCAACCTGAGATTATCTGGCTGTTGATGTTTGCTTGTCCTTATAAAAACTGTGCTTTATCATACGACTGAAATAAAAATAAATAAATGACGAAATTCATTAAATCTGTAAATATACCATTAATCTCTAAATGCACCAGTATAGCCTGTACTATTGCATGTAGAGTCCACAGAATAGTAGATTCTGCAAAAAAGGTCACCAAATGAATGTGCTCAATACAGGATAAGTACTCCACGCTTAAGTAGCTTAAGTTCATGCAGGATGGTGCGACATTGCTACACAGCCCATGCCACAATCTATCTTTAAGGCACCAAATTCCCAAATCATGTTATCAGCCTTTTTTTACGATGTCACTTGGCCGTCTCGGAGCTGCGATTTGACCCCTTTGGACTTTCTTTTGTGGGGAACCGTGAAGGACCGATGTCATGCCAACAATTCAAAAATGATTCAACCACTTAAGGCCAATATCATCCAAGCAATCCGTGGAGCAATACCTATAAGAAGATATTCGTTATCGACAAATCAAAAAATCACCGCTTTTTCAATCAAAAATATCCCAGTCATTAACTTTGAAAACGAATGATTTGGATGACGAATGCACTGTGAAATAATATTCTGAGCAAAATGAGGAAGACGATAAGAAAAATTACTTATTTTATTTGTGGACAATGTAACCTGCTACTAACAAAAACTGTAACAACCAATGAGGTTGGTATTCGTACCCGCATATCGACATTACTGAGATTCTTAATCGGGTTGGCTTAACTGCCTTTCACTTAAGCACCTCAAAAACTCGAAAAACGTTGCGAAGTAATTATTTTATATCAAATTTAGTAAAAAGTTGCTCAATCAACACCAACTGATATTTTAAATAACGTGGATATACAAAATTAGCACTGATCCGAATTACCGTCACTTGTGAAATGCACAAGAAATTTAAACTTGACCATCTTTATCCGTCGCTATGCATTCCACTTGTGGACCGCGTTTTCTGTCTCTGACAGCACTACTCAATGGATTCTTTGGACCGGGGCATGTTGATTTCTGAATTTAAATGCATGACATATCATGGTTTTATAAAATAACTTTTGGTTGATTCGAAGGCATCGGCAGTTGTTGATGTTGACGCCGTCAAAAAGCTAAGACTCGACATTTTATACAAATGGACTAGTCAGCAAACCGTTATAATAAATTACACTTCCTGTATTTCTTTATATCTTATTATGTTGGTGATGATACTAGTATTTTGAGTTCTGTTTTTTGTCATTGAAAATTAAGCCCTTCAAATCGTTTTCTCTAAAATCTTCCGCGAAAGGATAAACATCAACATCTTGTTTTACACAAAGTCTTACTGCAAAGTAACAAAGAAAGCGTTCTGCGGTTTCGCAGTCCTCTTACCACAGATGAAAATCAGTCTCCTTGGTAATGCTCCTTTTATGCAAATGAGGAAATCTGATTAGATGGCGTTGCGATGGGGAATTACATTTTATTTTTTTTTTGATAAAGTATTGTTGGCGATCGATGAAGTGTGTCAAGCTCCTTCAGAACTTGTACTGTTGTATTTCTAGACAGTCACTACCCACATTTTATATGTGAATATTTGTGGTAGACCGTACTTAGTTTACAATAGTTTCGTCTCATTAAATTGGCAACGTTGCTTTGGTCTTTCATAAAGAGCTTAGAGACATACACTCATTTTTAAAAATAGTAAAAATAATACTACTTCGTGAAAAATGATTTACATAGTTCATTCGAAGTGACTATAGATCAAGGGTGTCACAAATATAGAAAACAAAGATTGTTATATTTTATTGAATCATAAAGTATATTCTTTTGTCGCCATCCGTAATGTTCACGCAACTACTGTGTCGCTTTTCCGGCCCACAATTTTCCACTCACTACAATCCACAGGCACTTAAGACAAATGTACACAAGTACCTTCTTTCCCATTCTCCATCTATAATTTCGGACACTCCGAGCTCTTAAATGACAAACATGCTCGTATAGCAGCAAGAACAGAAAGAGTGGAGGTGGGTATATTTTCTGCACCAGCCACTCCAACTGTCCTATTTATTGGAGGGGACCTATGGCGACTACAACACGTAAAGTTTGGGAAGTTTTCATTCAATTTTCTCATAGGGACGTGTTGATTCAGAAATGAATGCTGATGTACCGTGCATCGAACCAATGACTAACGTTGCATGCACTTACACACTAAGACATAGCGGAGGTCACCTACCATCTTACAAATAATGTGGAAGCTTTAAACCCAGAATAGAGGCACATGATCTCTCATCCAATCAATCAAACCCGAAAAGTTATCAATTCTCAGATGAGTACAGTGACCACAAATTTTTCAATACGGTTGAATTGGTCGATTCGGTTTTTTTTTTACATAGAGTCTAGTAACACTGTCAAACGTAAGATATAATTATTCCTGGATAAGACAGACCTTGAATTTCGTTCTTCTGTAGTCGGATAACGAGTAGATGGGAGATAGTTCTGAAAAGCCTGAGACTTATGAACTTGTGGGCCTTATCTGACATGGATCCACTTTGAGCACAAGGAAATAGGTATATTCGGCATAGGAAACAGGTTGCATAAGTTTTGCTATAATACCCCACATGGTTCGATTCAAAGTCGACTATTTGTGTCACTGATTAATCTCCGGATGTATAATTGTTGTCCCTGTTCTTGAAATAAAACATCATAATATCATTTAATAAAAACATGCACCTTTATTGATTCTCACGGAGATATTAACACTCACTTTAAGCAAGGACAAGAGAAATAAAATGGAGCGCGATTTTAAATTTCAAAGAAAATCATTAAACCTTTATTTACTCCTGATGGTAAAAGTTTATAGCTATTTCACGGATAGCCGACATTACATGTGCTTATGTGTCTTCGTCTGCTCGTGAAACTTACTAATATTTCATTGATGGCATCCTTGGACTTATATCAAACTAATAGATTGTTGCGGTTTCGTCACTTTGTGTATATGTATATTTATGGAAGTAGGCCGTCGGAGAAGGTAATTTCATTTCATTTCATTTATTTTTTAGGTAGTATCGCTGTACATTAAGAGTGCTATTTAATAGTACAGCTCTTAAATATAACTTTATATAAGTGTGAGTGACATATATACATACATTTCAATTTATAGATTTGAATATTTTAAGTTTTAAATATGAAGGCGTAATTCTGCAATATTAAAATTTAATTTACATGCAACCAATTTAAAAGTAAATTTTGGAAATTATGTCAGTTCATGTTGGACAGATAAATAAAACAGGCCAAACAAAATTGTCTGTACTTGGTCTTGGACCGTACCTGTGAAGGTAAGTGGTTCCAAAGATGCACAGCATGAATGAAGAAATGCCTGCTCGTGTTAAACATGTATGAACAGAGGGTTTTAACGTCATATTACGACTCGATCGAGAAAAAGTTAATTTTTCATATAGATAGTTAGGTTGTTTTCTGTGAATGATTTTGAAGAGTAGGATGCATGATCTATAGCTTAATAATGCTTCCAGTTGACATCCAAGAAGAATGCAACGTTGGTCCGAGACATGATCAAATCCTTTCATGGTATACCCTTTCTTATATCAGGCAACTCGATATTGCTATCTTAATCGGACAACATATTTGTCCATCATCGTCCAGAAATGAAATGGTCGATTTTTGAATAACGAGCACCGAGCACCGGCGTTGCACATCAATCGCTGCCGCGTAGTTACAGATTTGGTCATTGAACTATTTGCGTGCTCCATCATCGAAATGGCTGCTGCTAGTGAAAGGGAGGCTAGTTGCTGACACATGGAGAATGATGCAAAATGTGGTAGCCATTATGACTGACAATGCACCGATCATGAATAACAACAATATAATTGTGACTTCGCGGAATAAACCTACATTTTAATATGAATAGGTCTGTTCCAATTACTGTGAAATTCACCGAAAAACTGTCAAAAGCCGTTCCATTTGGTGATTTTTTCGTAGTTTTTCACAGAAGAGCGTGCTCCTGAGAGAGTAAACAATTTCCCCACCCTGCAAATTTCTGCCACAGAAATTTCTGTCAAATTCAAAGTAAAAAAAACTACATTCAATTTTCATATATATTTTTTTTGACGTTTCGTGAATTCTGTGCATTTCTAAAAAAAGTCGTTCCACAAGTTTATACACAGTTTCTCTCTCAAAGAGAGATTTTTACCATTTCACATTAACATTAAATATCAACAATTACCGAGTAAAGTGAAGTAGTTATTGAAAGTAAATCGACACCACAAATCGTCACTGTTTGCTGTACAATCTGGTTAGGTAGCACTAGTCCATACTTCTTCTGAATATGAGGAAGATGTAACTTTCACCGTAAATTTTCATCGCTAAATTAAATATTACCGAAAAATTCCAAACCAATTTTGTAGTCAAAATGCAGCTTAATCAGTTAATCAGCATTTGGTAGTCCAATATTACATTTATTCAAACTCATGCACGTGCATAAAGCCATGTGTACGTATCTACACACGAGTATATTCATCGTTGACACAAAAATGAGGAAATAGGCGCAGTCATTGTATGATATAAATAATGGATTTTAGCCCTAACACCAGGATTAAATTTAATTACAGGGTGGCCCATTAAGATTAGGAAAGGACAGAAAGTATGTGTAACTCGAACAGAGACTAGCAGCGGCTTGCTTTTTCGTTCAATGATTTAAGATAAGTTGTATATCCTAGGTTTTAATGTGACATTGACTAAGGGGGGTAGGAAAGTTTGATTTAACGAGACATCCAACACGGCGCTTAGATTTTGAGGAGGATTGATAAATTACTCTGGTCTTGTTTTAAATTACAATAAAATTCATTGTTTAATACACTGACACAAGTGTAGGGTGTTCTAGATTGGTTCCAGGTTTAAATTTCAGTTCAGGCTGAGAATTGGATGATAAAACGTGCTTACTTAAATGTGCTATATCCCTATAATCCTCTCAGGCATTTATTTGGGAAAAAAATGGCAAAAGTACAATTTGACCTTTTATTTTATTGTGTGCCTCGGGTACTACTTTTCATGTTGTGCATCTTTAAAACACAAGTCATCCAAAACCAGCTGAAATTAACTGAAATTAAACAAGTTAAGGGTCTCTTGAGTACGGTTCCAAGCAATCGGCACCCAGTGCGCTGAATTAATGCATGAACTAAAATTAAGGATATAAGTTTGTTTCGTGCATACTTTACAATCTCCAAAAGAAGAACATTGGAGAAATGAGTTCGATGAGCAATTTTCCAATCGTTTTGGACCGGTAAATGGACGTATAGATCTCCAATTTGACGCGTTAAAACTATTTTTATGTGGATACGAGAAGTTACGCTTCCGTGTGGATAAGTCAATGGCGAGATGTCAGCCAATGTGATGGAAAATGTGACTAAAAATTGTACTGTCCTTAAGTCGTAGTCAGTATCTGCAACGTAGTTCACCTAAAAGACAGGACCGTAAACAAGACAGCTGAAGGCAGATAATTTACCCAGCAACTGATTAAAATAGATGTTTTTAATTCAATCCGAATGTATTATATATACGTATGTAATGTATACGTATGTGTTATCCTTTGATTTCAAGTTTGAGGCAAGCTTTTCTAAGAACACTGTTCTATTTCATTATTTGTCCAGTTCAAGAGAGATATGCCTGACGGATCTACGGCCTAAAACGGCTAGTACATGTAAAGTGTATGGACAACTTCCAGCAGAACAATATTGTGACGTGTGCAGGATGGCACCAAAGGGTGAAACTGTTATCCAATAGATATAAGGTCGCAGAATCTGGAAATATCACTTCTATAGACTTTGAACGGATATGAGGACCAAAATACCGCTATCAGACGCCAATTCCGTCCCCCCGACCTAGATAAGGTTAAGATAGCAATATCAAGAATGAAGTCTAACAAGGCTGTCGGTCCGATTTCAGCGGTCGGCAGCTGGAGATTCTCAAGTGGAGGCAAGCATGCCCGACGAGCGGAATCTTATTATCGTTTGCCCGATCCAGAAGAAAAGAGACCCCTTTGACTGCGCCAACCACCGAGAGATCAATTTAATTAACATCTCATATAAGATCTTTTCTGCGGTTTTGTGTAAGCGCCTGAAACCATTCGTCATTAACCTGATAGGTCATTATCAGTGTGGCTTCAGGCCAGGGAAGACCAAAATCGGCAAGATCTTCATACTACGGCAGATCCTGGCAAAGACCCAAGAAGTGCAAATCGGCACCCAACACCTATTCGTCCGTTTTAAAGTCCATAAAGACGCGCATAGACTTCGACAAGGCTACACGCTGGCATGTGATTTCCTTAACATCATCCTGTATCCTGGATACGCGATCCTTAAGGTCCAAAGGACACACAACATCGACGTCTTGGACAGAGCGTCAGATGGACACAGGACTTCGTCTACCTCGGCTCCGTAGTAAACAATACGAACAACATCAGTACCGAAATCAAAAGCAGAATACTCTTGCCAACCGATGTTGCTTCGGGCTCAAGAAGCAATTGGGTAATAAAATAGTTTCTCGAAGAACCAAGCTGACTGTATATAAAACACTGATCATCCCAGCCCAGTACTTGGTCTCCCAGTACTTGGTCTCTTCGAGAGAAAAGTCATGTGTTGGATCCTCAGTTTGGTTTGCGTTGACGACATTTGGAGGGTCAACCACTAACGGTGCCGTCTGTACAGCGACATGAGGCGTCTATGGAACCAATGCTTAACGGCTGGGCCATGTAGGCCGTATGGCCAACTCCTCTTCGTCCAGGAGAGTCTCCCTGCGTTGTGGGACAACGCAACCGCTTAAGGTGACGAGCTCAAGTGGAAGTGAACAAAAAACAGGTAGCCAGAAATCGCGCTATTTCGAGATTGCCAAATGAAGAAGAAGTACAGGATGACGAGAGTTATCACGTTACCTAAGGTCAGTTTCCCCATTTGTTGAAAAGCAGTTCCGATCAGAATATCGAAAACCGTCTATAGCCAATTGGCGACTTTGTGTTATAGAATCCATTTGCCAAGTATAAATATTTATTTCGTCAAAGTCCAGTGATCGAACCTTATTGTGGATAAGATAATTAACATAACGCACATCATTTGCGCAAAATGTAACAATATTTTCATCCGAGTCTGCGGGACAATGTAACAAAGCACGCCCTCATTCATCGCTAACTCGAAACGCGATATGAATACAAATCGCTTCAAAACTCATTCTTTTTCTCTCTCCCAATTTTCCCAACCTGGAGGAAATCGATATTCATTAGTAAAATGTATCTGTACATATTTCAATTATCCGATATAGGCACCATAACCTAACTTGAAGTAGGTTCGCTTCGTAGTGTCTTAAATCGTTCTCATTCTCGGACAAGACAAACGCCGAGCATTGATTCATGTGCATTGAGCCATGCTCCACATTTCGACTCAAATTTAAATTTAATATTAGTTACAAGACGTATCCGAAATAGCATCCATAGCTAACATCGCCGGATTAGTTTGGAAAGCAACCACCAAAATGCAATGGTCGAACATACTCGTGCATTATGAACAAGAATGGCTACATTAATGGATGCGACAGATATTACGACAGATATCCGACGGTTATAATTCCGGTCAAGCGGATAATTGAGGACAGGCCATGTGAGACTTTTGGAAGCGACTTCTCTGACCTCACTTACTGTGGGATCAATGAAGAACTACACATCACATCAATGACTCAAATCGATGCTAGGTCAAACCTCGCATACTCAATGGAGCCAACAGAGCCAGTGACGCTGATTTTGTGCAGAATTTCATTATTCGCCACCAACAGATCACATTAACAGCACAAGAAACCGAATTGCGTGCGTGGCAGGATATTGACAGTGCTGATTCGGATAAAACAAAAAGTGCACTGGCACATCGAGCCACGTCGCCTCGTGTATTTAAATTCATATTTTTATTTGCGCCACCCACTCCCCTACACGCGGTTGGGTCTGGGAATGAATAAAAGCAAAACAGAAAAAAAAGGAAAATATCATTTTCGATGGTATCAGTCCATATACACACGATTTTATTGCCTGCCACCGTTCGGTAAAAGCTGCGTATGCAAGTAGGCAATCATATTGCCACCACTGTAACGATTTATTAAGGCCATAATAGATATTCAATTTATTTTGCAAAAGAATCGCCAGCACACTGCGGCAGCAGACAACAACGCAAAGCACGAAAACCGGGAGTACGGCAACCGACCGGGTTAGCTGCCAGTCGTATCCCAAAATGAGTCGGTCGTTCAAAAAACCGACTGCCACACAACAACATGCGACTTTATTTATTTATGGACACACATCCCTTTAACATTTAATAATAAAAACAACCACATAAAGCGATTATCATTTTAATACATCAGATGTGCCACGCTGTGTCATATCACTGTGATATATAGGCTGGACAGCACCCTTTGACTTGGAGTGCGATACAGTCTTCATGCTGGAAGCTCCCCGTCGACGCCCGCCATACCGCTTTGGTGAGTAACGAGTGACGGAGTTGCACGCGTGTTGGAATCGGTGGCAATACATGCTAAGCCAGGATGATGATGTTGTTTTTTTTCCGCCGCCTTTTTCTGTTTTTTTTTTTTTTCTTTTTTGTTATATTTACATTTTTAATTTTTTGTGAGTGGTTGGGCGAAGTAGATGTGTCATCGGATTTACTCCTTGATATGAAACCAAAAAAGGGTTCGAATAATTTATTCATGTAATCAGCCCAGACATTGCAGTTTGACATTTCAAGAGATCGCTCAAGTACAACCGCGGGTCATGGCAACATGTGTTGCGCTGGTAAAATTATACGAACAAAACCATACTATTTCAGTCTCTGGTGGGTGGTGGCGGACAATCGTGACCATGCCCGGATGTGGTTTAGGGAACTTTTGTGGCTTCACATTCGCATGTGCGAACCGGAATTGTTGTGAAAATAAATTGTAACCGCTGAATCGATGGAAATCTCGGTGCTTTAAGCGAAGCTTTAGTAGGCAAGAGGTTAAAGTAGAGTGAACCTGATCCGATGGTTGGTCAAGCCTTTCGTAGAGCAGCTGTCTGTCGTGGAAGGCTAGGCTTGCTCCTTCTTTTATTTGTCAAATCGTAATTCTATTAGCTTTTGCAAGCAAATCAAAAACAATCATGTGACCTGACTCGCCACTCACTTACGGAGCGTTTGAATTGTCTTCTCCTTTTCCTGAGCAGGTTCAGTCAGAGCGGTCCACAAGATTGGCCAATATTTTACCTACGCAGAAACAAAACTGAACGTTTACATACAACATTTTCGTTGCTGAATAAAGGACCTTTGTAGAATGTTTCAGAAATTTACGATGTTGATGCTCCGATGTGTATGAAGCTTCACAAAAAGATGCCTCATATTCTGAATAAGGACATACACACTACTGCGTTCAGTAAAACTCAGTTGCAATTTAAAAATACGAAAAAAAACAGAAATTAAATTTAATGAATTTAAAATCATTCAAAATCAATTGAGAATCATGTTTGCTATGGGTCACATCTGGTGTATCCATACAGTCTATTAAATTCTCAAATACAACGCACACAATGGATTATATGATTAAATTATACATGTTTAGATTACAGAAACATAAAAAAACCATCAACATGATGAATCTTGTTTGTTTTCACACTTTTTTTCTCTTCGCAGGAAACAACTATGTACGAGTATGTGCATTTGTTTATTCGATTTTCGATTTGCTTCAATATGTTTGGTCCCCACAACCCGCGCGTTAATCGGGTATCTACTGTAATTAAAGTTTGTTTAATAAGTTGAGCCCATGCGACTATATTCGCATTTTTATAGGGTACTTTAAGAAGGACGGTATCATTTAAAATTATAACAATCTGAGTTACCCCACGAACCTTTCCAAAATAATATAATGGATTTTGTTGACTTTGATGTGATGGGTAAATTGCACCGCGACCTTTAGATCTATTGTCCCCCCATGCTTTCTTAAGAGCTCCCCTCGCAGAGTATTCTCTCTAAGCCAGTTTCCTTTAGGAATCTGAGAATGAGAGCTGGTTCTAGTGACTTCAATTCTTCCTCTGATATTTGGGGTTTTACCCAGATATCCTTGTCTTTTGTGGGCTAACGCCGCCCAAAATCCCAGTATATGTTCTGTAATTTCATTAGATTCTCCGCAGAATCTGCAGAGACCCTATTTTGATACTCCTAGTTTCCTTAGGTGCTCCCTGAGCTTACAGTGCCCTGTTATGATACTGAGGTTGTTTTTGCTCAGTCTGATACATGCTTCAAGCCTCTTGCGGTTATGTTGACCCAAGACTTTCTTGCTCTGCTTCATACCATGGGCGTTGTTCCATGCATCTGCCTATTCCTTCTTTATAGTTCCGTGAACTCTGCCCTGAGGACTTGATCTCCTACAGCGCAGAATGGTTCGGGGCCTATAAAATGTTTCGATGCTCCTTTTCTAGCCAGGGAGTCGGCCATTTCATTCTCTTCTATCCCCGTATGGCCAGATATCCAACAGAGTTTTACTCCGTTACTCCTACTCAGCTTCTTAAGGTTCTGAAGACATTCCTACACGAGCCTGGATTTGATGATATAGGACTCTAGTGCCAGGATAGCGGCACAACATTATTGCTGTCCTGTAAAAATTGATCTGAGCGCATCTGTCTATGGCATAGACTTCTGCTTGAAAGATACTTGTCCACTTGCCCATGGGTTCGTAGTACTTTGTCCGGGGTCCAAATACTCCTGCCCCTGTTCCTTCATCAGTTCTTGATCCATCCGTATACCATTTTACCGTATTGCTGCTCAGTCTGTGGACTATGGATTCATTATATAATAATAATAATATAATATGGGTGGCGCTACAGCCAGTAGAGGGCCAAGGCCTAGCTTCTCAGCAACCACTCGCGTTGTGCGTGCTACTGTTCTATCACGAGTGGAAGGGACCTACAGTTTTATGCCGACTCCGAACGGCCAAGTTTGAGAAGCTTTTTCTAGACAGTTATACTCTTTGAGCATTGTCAGTGACTCGAAAGAGGTGGGGCCGTGAAAAGTATTTCTTGTCGTACCAGGAATCGAACCTAGACAGGTAGGTCCAAGTGCGTAGGAGTTGACGCACGTACCCACAACGCCACGGACCACCATTTACTCCAGTCTTTTTTGGTGCTGAGCTTAATGGTAAACTTATTTTGGAAATTGAATTTCATAATCGAGTCATCCTTCGGAATGGCCAGGAGTGGTCGTTTTTTGACTTGTGCATCGAATTGTCTCCTACCCCTTCTTTTGCCAAGACATTTGCTTTAGACATTATGGACGTAAAGTTATAACAGCTTAAAAAAATTTTGTGTAGTGGCGATTTTATTTTATTCACCAACACATTCTGGCACACCTCTGTGATGTGTCACAACTGCCTCAAAAGAGCAAGGTGAGTAAAAAACACATGCTGTTTTCCTATTCTGAGCACACAACTTGTGACCATCACAGTGAATGTGAAGATAGTGATTTTAGTTTGAGCACCTCACAAGGAGAAGCAAACAAATATTGTTGCTTAGCAAAAAGGCGAAAAATAAAAAGGAATTATAAAACCGCTAACTTGGCTTTGACTCCAAACTCGGCATTCCTGATTACAGATCTTCCCAGCTGTTTCAAAATTGACTTAGTTTGCCTCGCATCACTCGCGGAAAAGACCCCGAGATGCTTAAAAACTTCTCCCCTGCTTCAATGGGACTCAATTAACATGGAGAGTGCATTGAGCAGACGCTCTGGAAATAACCATGACCTCGGATATGTCCACGTTAACCTTCATCCTCGCATCGGCACATTTGGCCACAAACCTATCGAGTGCGCGCCGGAGTACCCTCGGGGCGGATGTAAGGTTAACTAAGTCATCTAAGCAAAAAGAAGATGACTTACCATCAACTCTCCTAATGCGAAACATTCCTCGCCTCAACTGCACTGCAATAATCAGTCCATATACAAATTTAATGAAAAGCAGAAGTGACAAGACGCACTCTTGCTTCCCGCGGTTAAACCCGAACGGTTAACCTGAACATAGCTTCTACAGTCTGTGTACGCAGACTGAATGGCAATCAAAACAAGACACTCAATCCCGGACTCCTGTTGAACACTGCAGAGTTTTCATCAATGCACTCGGTCGTATGCCTTCTCCAAATCTACAAAGCAGCCATAGATCGATTTGGCATACTCTCAAGCTTTTTCGGGTACCATTCTTAGAGTGAGTGGTGGCCCGTGGCGTTGTGGGTATGTGCGTCGACTCCTACGCACTTGGACCTACCTGTCTGGGTTCGATTCCTGGTACGACAAGAAACGGCCCCACCTCTTTCGAGTCACTGACAATGCTCAAAAAGTATAACTGTCTAGAAAAAGCTGGCCGTTCGGAGTCGGCATAAAATTGTAGGTCCCTTCCACTCGTGATAGAACAATAGCACGCACAACACGAGTGGTTGCTGAGAAGCTAGGCCCTGGCAGTCTACAGGCTGTAGCGCCACCCATATTATTATATTATTATTATTATATATTATTAGAGTGAAAAGCTATTAGGCTGCACTTCTGCCGGGACGAAAGCCGCACAATTCATCCCACATCCTGGACTCGACCATAGCTCTAGTCCGCCGACTATTCCCCATTCAAGTGAACGGGTCTGCCATCTTCAGTGCCCTGTTCTGGAATGAGCAACTTCAAAACGTGATCTCTTCATCTGCGCAAAATGTCCATCTGATTGGAAAGCAACACACCGTCCTTGGATTTGACTCCATCGATGATGTTGAATTTCCTTCCTCTGAATAGGCGACTGGTTTGCCAGAACAACTTTTTCTCAGATCTATAGTCGCTTTACAGCTTCTCGCTTCCGTCCTTCACTGCTCCTTAGCTGCACGTACGGTCACGAGAAACAGAGTCCCCCAAGAGAATCCAGTCTTTGTAGGCCTTCATCTTCTATCTGCCTCTCGGCTTCTAATACTCCAGGTGTCTGTCGCAGTTCTTTTGTCACTCTCAGGCACAATTCCAAGCCGCTTCACTCAACAAACAAGTGTTTTTTTCAACAAAAAAAGGGTGATTTTTTAAAAGCTATAGAAAAGTTTTTCAAAAAAAAACATAAAATTCAAAAAAATGCATGAAATCTTTATTTGAATCGATAGTACGGATAGTACGGTAAAATTTAATGTTTGAAGATTATTTCATGCAACTGTTGACCTTGACTGCGCCTCAAATAGTCCGTCCGCTTAGTCCAATTTTGGTATACTCTTTCCAACATTTCGGCCGGTACCTCACGAATAAATGCTTCAATGTTGTCTTCCAATGCGTCAATTGAAGCGGGCTTGTCTGTATAGACATGAGCTTTAACATAGCCCCACAAAAAATAGTCTAAAGGCGTAAATCGCACGATCTAGACGGCCAATTGACCGGTCCCGAACGTAAAATAAAATGTTCACCGAACCCGCCCCTCAATAAGTCCATTGTAGCGTGTGCTGTGTGGCATGTGGCACCGTCTTGTTGAAACCACATGTTATGCAAGTCAAGCTCTTGCATTTTGGGTAAAAAAAAGTTGGACGGTAGCGCTCACCATTCACAGTTACGTTACGATTCGCGTCATCTTTGAAGAAGTACGGTCCAATGATGCCACCAGCCCATAAACCGCACCAAACTGTGACTTTTTCTGGATGCATTGGTAGCTCTTGCAATGCTTCTGGCTGATATTCACAGACAATTACGTACCCATTGAGCCAAAAATGAGCTGACCATAAAATGGAAGAAGCGCGCGATGAACTTTCTTAACACAGCACGCATTTTGATAACAAAATTCAATAATTGGCAAGTGTTGTTCGTTTGTAAGACGATTCATGGCTAAATTATAGACCAAACTGAAGATGTTTGACAGTGAAGATAATAGCTGAAAAATCACCCTTTATAGTAAGTGTGAGGTAAGGACTGTAATGTGCATTTTACTAAAAGTGTACAGGAGAGAACCATTACAGCCGCAAACTTAAAAATGAGACTCATACATATTCGGCTGAATCTAGTGAATCCCTGGCATTCCTATACAAAAGTGAACACTCATTTATTCGACTATTCCGTAATGCCGGTATTGTTTGATATCTTCCAAAGTTTTTTTGTTTTCAATTAATGCGATTAGTTAACTGCTAACATTCGCCCTAAACAAGAGCAAGTAAACCCTAAGAATCTGTTCAGGTTCACCCCGCGAACGTCAGCCTATAAACCCCAGCAAACTTCAGATACAAATCTTCAGCCCCGCATTCGGTTCGCACTTTGTCACGACATCGCAAGGACATTCGTTAACCCCTTAGTGTGCGGAAAATTTAACAAAATTATTCCCCCTTTATCTGTTCACGATCAGGGTTTGAGCACACAGAAAATCCATCCGCAATCTCGAACTAAGATGTCACAACCGGGTATGTGGTAACAGTATTAAAGAGCTAACAAATTGGGTTGGTTTTGTTTTTGCACCTTTCCTGGTAAGACGGGGGGTCGTCCTTCTTGCATCAGATACTTATCGGTTTTCTTGTAATGAATTCGTGCAATAAATTGTCTTTCAATTATCCTCGGCGTTATCTCCCAAACCCTTTTACAAATATTAATAAATTCCCTCCTCTGTGATGAGCGGGCTCCTTCATTCTGTCCATACACACGTTTGTATGTGCGGATCTGTGGCATTGGGCCATCTGATATTGCGCACACAAGCATCTTCCGTGAACCATAAAATATATCGGGGCGACCCATACTATTTCATCGTTATCACAGCGCACTGAGTAGTGGATGCTGGTTGGATTTTCCTTTTTTGTGCGCCCAGAAGTCCCTTTACACGCAAAATGCGACCACGTCGGGCGGTCTCCAAGTCTACCAAGAAGTAGCGCGACCATTTGAAAAACTACCGCTCGCAAAGTCGTACTCCTGGCCTGTTCAGAGCGGAAATATTTCGGGACGGTGCGGCGCAGGAGTGCTTAGGAAAAAAAAATCACGAAACTTTAATTGCTCGCACTATTTGTAGAACTAGAACCGTACATGCACAAAAACCTCCACCAGGAGACCAGTGGTGTATGTATCACGAGCGAGAGCAGCAGAGCGACCAACGATTTAACACTGTATAGCTGTGCCGCTGTTGCGGCGACTCCAGCATGCAAAGCGTCTGATGGCCCCATAAACCACATAAACGCCGGGGACACTAGCAAAGGTTAAAATATCTACTGAATCATGTAATTTCAATTCACCCTCTGACCCCGCCGTCGTATGCCATGCCCATCTCGAGCAGCTCAATGATGGCAAATTAGCATAATTTCTCCGATAAGAAAATTCCTGATGGCGGGCTTCGGTGGTAGCTGCGATGCGATGCTTGGAAAAAGAGTTTATAACACACACATACGGTCGAGATGTACAGGCGACGCGATAGACCGCCGCCGCGCCTCTGGGTTGAAGCAACCGGATGTACACCCGTATGTACGAGTATGTATGTACGTCCGTGGCGATAGGATAGAGCAAATGGTGAGGGGTGGGTGGGTTAAAAATTATGCATAATGGAGGATTTTCTGCTCATGATGGTGTTGTTATTCCAGCTGCAAGTGCAATTTGACTCCCACAACTGAGCGTGAGTGAGAGAGAACGGGCTAGCTGCTATGCCAAGGGAATTACTTTTTGTAAGCGCAATCTAAAGCATCAACCCAACCCACTATCCATTCATCTTCACACAACCAACCATATGAACATTCACATACCGGGCCCTGGGACCGATGCCAGATCGCCACTTCATCTCTCATCGGACCTTGTGTATTATTTATGCACAGCTTCTTCTGGGCTCCATTTTTGCAACGGACGTCGTTTTCTGACTGCCGTTATGTTGTGCACTTAGCGTTCGCAGTTCTTTTGTCATTAACATGTGGCGTACTTGCTGCAATGTTGTAGTAAACAGAAATTGTGCAGTTTAGCCACGTGGCTTGTAGATGAAATCCTTGAAAACTTTTCGAAAGTATCCCTATCTGGGGGTTTAGTTTGCGTCTTATCAAAGAATTCATTTGAATACCATAACTTAAGGGCTTTTGTGTTAAATTACACCCACACCCATACCCACACCCATCGTGGTAGCGAATTGTTTCTGCACATGCACCAGCGGCGCACAAGCGTGCATATGTATGGGCGAGTACATTATTTAGGATCGTGTAAAAATGCAAATGCGTATTGCCTTTTGTCAGGTTTGAATTGTTTTTTTAAAGGGATATGTTCAGGCAGCCTTGCACTGCATGAAGATTGAAAACAAGTTCACTTTTGCACTTATTTTGTGGATGAAGCGAAACAGTGCTGTAAATTTACCATTTCGTGGGAAATAGTAGGTATCAGTTTATTCATCATTTTGTTCTTGGAAATACCTCTGTTTCCCTATGTTTTCGAATGATTATTCAGTGAAAGTGAGGTATTCTCATCTGCCATGAAAAGTTATACTGCAGACGGGATATTTTTACTTCGTACCCTGTCAGTTCTGTCACGGCGTTAAATTCTCCGTAATTTCTACACACTTTGAAGGAACAATGATGCAATTTGAACTGATTGTGTAATGTACCTGTGTCTATCGAAACAACTCAGAGTCCTGAAATTGGACGAAACCTAGGGAATCGAAATTTTGGTTTAGGGCTATGGTATAGGTTGTGTATGATATTCATTCAAAATTCCTACTCCTTTTAAGGATAAGTGGTGGTTTGGTAAGAACATAATTAGCAATATGTGCCATTAAATGCCACAGTTCTGGTATCTTATACGAGGGGCGTTCAATATATTCTCGGTATCGGGGTGAAGCTGTGGTTGTATATATAAATCGACTTATTTATAAAGTAATAATATTATTTTAGTGCATTCATTTAAAAATTTCATTTAAATGTGATTATTAAAAAACAGAATACCCATTTATTGCCGACTTGAGTTCTTCATCATCCGAAAATCTTTTTCCACGAAGACATTTTTTCAAATCCGGAAACAGGAAATAATCACTAGGGGCAAGGTCTGGACTATAGGGTGGGTGTTGGATTTCTTCGAAATCACAATCTAGCGCAGCAGCCTTGGAAACTCGCGCCGTGTGAACAGGAGCGTTGTCATGAAGAAGCAACACACCCGCTGCGAGTTTACCCCGTCTTTTCTTTTTAATTTCCTCCCGCAGATTATGCAAACTGGAAGCGTAGGATGTGGCGTTGATGGTTTCACCTTTTTTTTTTGCACTCAATGAGCAAGATTCCCTTTGAGTCCCAAAAAACTGTGACCATGAGCTTCCCGGCAGACGGAATGACTTTGAACTACTTCGGGGGGTCTGTTCCTTTTTTATACCACTGCATGTACTCTTGTTTGCTTTCAGGGTCATAGTGGTGGACCCATGTTTCGTCACCAGTCACAATTCGATCCATAACACCGTCCGCGTTCTCACTACACATTTCCAAAAGCTCTCTACAGCATCTCACTTTTTTCTGAGGCCCTGTGAGCATTCGTTGCACCCACCTTGCACTGACCTTTGAAAGGTTAAGATGGTCATGAAGAATGGTGTGAATGGTACCAATTGAAAGCTTGGTGATCTCTGCCATCATTTTCGGGCATCCTCAAGAACAAGTTTTTCGACTTCTTTGATCCTTTCTCCCGTACAAGCAGTTGCCGGTGCGCCGGAGCGGAGGTCGTCTTCAATGCTCTCTCTCTGCCTCTCTTGAACTCACTTGACCACTTTTGCACAATTGATAATGAAGATGCGTAACCCTGGTAAACAGCCACCATCTCTTCATGAATAGTTTTTTGACTTTTTCCTTACTTAGTGAGAAATTTAATTACAGCGCGATGCTCAATTTTCACCATCATCGTCTCAGTTGCCATTATGATTCTGTTTAACTAGAGATAAAACGCGAATTAATAATCACATTTATATGAAATTTTACATGAATGCACTAAAATAATAGTATTACCTGATAAATAAGTCAATTTATATATGTATACAACCACAGCTTCACCCCGAGAATATATTGAACGCCCCTCGTATGTAAATGGTATTTTGGGATATCTCTAAATTCAACCTAAGATATTTAAGAAGGACCTTAGTTTCTTAATATCTGTCGCAGAAATCTCATCTCCCATCGCTCGCGGTCTGGCTCTAGCAAGAGCCGCGCAGGCATAGCAGATTTTCGGCTAAACGGTCACGTTAAAACCATCATGTACTTCAAGAAACACCAATGCATCCACAAAATGTGTGATGTAACTTTCATGTCGGTACGTGGTGTTGTTGGGCATTTTTTTAAAAGTAAATGAAAATTAAGGTCATGTTATTGTCATTGGACGACAGAGACATGTTGCAACGTTATTTCTTTCGTCAATTGCATGAACTAGACATTTATGTTATGCAGTTTCACCGAGACGGCTAAACAGGACCAAAAATCGACTTACTGAAAACTTAATTCGATGATGGTTCTGTTGATTGATTGCCTTGATATCTCAAATAGCGTCGATAGCGTGATATTTCACTTCCCGACTAAGTAAACTGTAGGTTAGGTTATTTTTTTATTTATTTATTTTCTGCCATAGTCTGTAGTGTGGCATTTTTCAAAATTGAATCATGGATAAGAGATAAGAACATTTTATATGACTGCAAAGTATATCCCTAACAAACATAACATCATGAATGGTGTGTCTAGTTGATAGGGATTTTAAGCCAAGCAGTTGGCACCTTGCTTTATAGGACGGGCAAACATCCCAATGTATTTAAAAAAAAATGTACTTTGTGAATCGCTTTTGAACTTTTTCGATACGACCGGAAAATGTTATGAACGTCGGGTTCCAAACTACGACAGCATATCCGAGGAAAGGTCGAACAAGGGAATTATATAGTGTTAGTAGGGCGAATGGATAAGTGAATCATTTTGTGTTACGTTTAATGAAGCCAATTGCTGAGTTTGCTTTTGCTAATATATGGCCAATATGGGTATAAAATGTGAATGAGGAGTTCAACATAATACCCAATTCTTTGACACTATTAATATTTGAAAGATTTGAATTTCCAATTGAATAATTAAATTGGATTGGAGAAGCCAGTTCCGTGAAAGAAATTGAATGGCATTTATTTAAATTAAGCTTAAGTTTATTATTTTCGCACCACTCCAGGATGTTGTTGATATCCGACTGTAACAGAAGACAATCATTAACATACTTTTGAATATTTTCATATCATCAGCATATAGCATATAGCAAAGATTGACTGTGTTTGATTGAAAAAGTAATATCATTGATGAATATAACAAATAATAGAGGAACTAGGTGACTGCCTTGCAGTGCCCCCGAGCTACATGTAATTGGCTTTGATATGGAGTTTCCAATTTTAACTTTTAGGGTTATATTTAAGAGGAAAGAAGATATCCAACTTAGGAAATGGGAATGGAACCCAAAGGCATTCATTTTGTTTATCAATAATGAGTCGCTGACCGAATCAAATGCCTTACTTAAATCCGTATAAATTGCATCAACCTGTTTTTTATTTTCCATTTCATTGATGACAAAGGACAAAGGTTAGATCTTTTGTGACCCCTTGTAAAGAGCATGGGGGAATATAACCTCTTTCGTGCTTGTCATCATAAACCTGAAAAGAGATTTTGGAGGATCCCAGAGGTATTGGAAGAAATGTTCTCCCAGTGTTTTATGTATCAGCTGGCAGAGACTGGGGCAGTGACAGGGGTAGTAAGGAGTGTCGTCTTTCCCCGCAGAAAAGAACAGTCGTTGTCATTTCTTATTTCTAGGTACTTCAGATGATTATGATTAGTTAGTGGTCGAACCACCATCGACAGTAATTTTTTGGCACACTGAAGGACTTTGTCGGTTTTTCCACTGTTCATCATAGCACGTATGTGGTCTCACACGTGGCCGGAGAGTTCCCTATATTAGCTCCCTATATGATCGTGTCATCCACCTTTTTTTTACATCCATAAGAGGTGGTTTGTCAGCCCCTTTTGTTTCAGCCCCTTTCGGGCAAGTTTACACCTTGCTTGTAACCTGGGACCCGGCGCAGAGTAATCGAATGCTGCGTGCTAAAAACCTTTAGCTCAACACGACAGCATGCGACCAGCTTGAGCTAGATTTCTGTTGCCAAAATTGATTTAATGGTTGGAATGGTAATATCGGCTGGTGGTATTTCCAACCTTGATATCATTTTGAATGCGACTTGACTGCCCGCAACTCCGTTTGAAATACACTGTCGTTATCAGGAACCGTACATGTTTAACAATACGCAGAAAATGCCCGCGCATGTACCTTTTTGCATATTCGATCTATATGTATGTGTCCACATGGACAATCGAATTATTGATAGGCTCATTTGTAGTACACCCGTCCCTTATTGGGAAATAGCACCGGAAGGGAATGGAGAAGTATAGTCGCTTTCGACGTGTTCAATTTGTAGTCGTTTCGGTATACTTGCATGTGCAATGGAACGCTTTCTTATATATCTCATTAAATTTATATTTCCAATTGAGTTCCTTGTCTACGATTCATCATATAGCTCTACAACCCTAATACGTCTAATAGCCGTTTACGTGGCTGACATCTGGTTCTATTTGTTAGTTGTTTGCAATGCATAATTAGTATCTGCACACTAATGTTGTTCATTCATAAGGACTATGTCTTCCCCTTGCATGATTTGTAGTAGCTCAGCATTAGTTATAATTGTATAATCACCATCTTTGTTTTGGCCCAATCATTTTCTTTTAAAAGATGCCTAAGATCCCTTCGTCTGCGCCCGTCATGCTCCATATTTCGGAGCAGTAAGTAGGTCTTATTAAGATTTTATACAAGGTCAGTTTACAAGTTTCGGAGAGTAGTCCGAGTAAGTGCAGAGCTCCATTTCGAAATTTTAAGCTCTAAATTGGATAACAGCGTCCCCACCTCCCATTTCTAAGCAAATCATGAAACACCGGTTTCAGATAGCACAAGAATATAAAATTATTTCAAGCATTTTCGTCACGCCTGCTATCGACCACGATGAACAACTTGTATCCAGTTACCCATACCAATATGAGGAGTAATCACTAGATTACAGTGATCTCCATTTTGAAGGTTAAACGATCCGCCGTTTCCTAATTTCGAGTGGAAAACGGCTATTGGTCAAATCCTTATAGACATTGGGCAAGTAAAAACTATATAAAACCTGATCTAGTAGAATACCCTCTCGCAAATGCAAAAAATTGTGTGTGAAATCTATAACTACGATGTAAAGATTAGCCACCATAATTTATTAAATATTTTTGGCCAACATGATATGAAAATTAAATGTTTCATTTTACCCACTTTCCACGGCATATTGGACAATGATAGCCTGAAAGAATTATCTACCATAATCCTCGTCAAATCACGTTACATGACAATTTTAAACAAACTACTAATCAAACAGTTAAAATCGGAATCAGTAAATTCAATAGCCATCAAAACCGAACATTTAACCACCAAACAAAAGTTTCTTCTCAACTCAATCGTAAACACTCAATCATTCCCAGGCTTTCTCCGAACCTGAAGAAAAGCTCGCTTATACAACGAAAGTCATTGCTGAAATTAGTACTTCCAGTAACGATCCTGCTTACACCCGCTATTATCCTTTCCCTATGGCCCTAAAATCTAAAATAGAGAAGCAGGTCCAAATGTTGTTCGACGACGGTATTATTAGACCTTCACGGTCGCCCTACAACTCACGCGTCTGCCGAAGAAGTCAGACTCATCCAGAGCAAACGAATATATACTACCTAAAATTGGACGCTATAACCATAGCCGATCGATACCCAATACCCGATACCAGTGAGGTAATATCGCAGCTGGGAAAGAATGCATTTATCACTGTGATTGATTTGAAAAGCGACTTCCATTAGATTCCTTTGAAGGAATCTGATATTGAGAAGACGGCAACATGAACAAAAATGCGATTTCTTCAAATCTGAGGTAGATTATCTCGGTTATATTATTTCTTCAGAAGGTATAAAGACCAATACATCAAAGTCAAATCCATCATATACTTCGGTATCCTCAAAACACTCGAGGAATTAAGATCATTCCTTGGACTGTCTGGTTATTATCGTTGTTTCGCCAAGGACTACGCTCGACTGGCAAAGCCCTTAACATCTCTTCTAAGAGGAAAGGAAGGCCGTGTTTCAAAAAACCAATCTGCAAACATGCCTGTAAAATTCAATGAAGCAGCCGTCAATAAAATAAAGAACTCACTCATTTCTGAGGATTTAGTTTTGGCTTACTATGATTTCGCTAAGCCATTTGACCTGACAACGAATGCCTCGAATTTTACCCTTGGTGCAGTACTAGAACAGGGATACCGACCCGTAACGTTTATCAGCAGAACGCTCAGTAAAACGAAGGAAAGCTATGCGGATAACGAGGAAAGGAAAAGTTAGCCATAGTTTCGGCTCTGGGCTCACTTAACACTTGACATTTTCCTTAAGCAATAAGAACAATAAAATTAAGAGAGCTATACTTAAAGAGTATAACCACGAATTAAAATAAAAACCCGGAAAAACGAATGTGGTAGCCCACGCTTTATTCAGAGCCCCGCAGTTGTCACATGTTAATCATTGCCTGAATTTAGTGGTGAACAGGTACGTTATGTTTCTTGGCGTCAAGCAGCTTTTGCTGCTTATAAGTTGTTTGAGGCTAATGCAGGTAATTCCAGACACTACCAAGCCGTGGCCATTGTCAGAAATAGGATTATTGGTCAAGCTGACCAAGTTTTATCTTCTTTTAATACAGTGTTAAATTTCAGTGCTATAATATCGCGTTTGGATTTCACGTATTCCGACAAACTGCCTTTTTATTTGATATCCCCTTGTTTCACTTCAGTTCTTATCTCAAACCTTCCACAGCTTTATTGGTCAATTGAGACCATGGGTATAGTATTTGTTATCGTTGTCAGTCTAGTTGGCTTTTTAGTGATACCCAGCTTGGAGAATATGACCGGAATCTTTTGGTGGTGGATACTGTCGAAGGATTGCTTAAAACATATGAATAGCGTGTGTACGTCTACATCAAATTCGTAGCATTTTCCAGGACAGCGGAAATATTTGATCGATTACAGATCTCCCTGGTCTGAAGCCACATTGATACCCTTTCAGCACTATCTCTGCTTTAGTACTGATTCTTCTTGCAAGTATTCCCGAAAATACCTTGTAACATACATTCAGTAGTGCGATTCCTCGATAATTTCCTCTTGTCTAGGATTCTTCCGAGATGTTTGGCACTATCAGACAGGGTGATGGAGGTGCCCTTAATTACAGTAAACGGTAATAACAATCTTATGAATTATGATATAAAGGGAATGAGAATGGGAAAAAAATGGGAATTTCCTCAAAATACTGCACAAATTCATAATGAATCATAACTTAATTTTAAATTTTTCATCAGTTTTCTCTCAAACTAGTACTTACACACGCATTACAGTCTGTATTTCTACAACAAACCATCTTATTTTAACTAACTCACAAATAACTCAAATGACATACACATGTTCTCGTACGTACATGTAAGAAAAAAAAACGGTCCATTCCTCTATAGTTGAAAAGTAATTTCATGATTCTTTCAAACACATAAATGAACACATCCATCCTACACATGTACATTTGTACATATGAATGCTTAAGGGATCTGCGTACACTCATTCGGTCTTATTTCCGTCGACATTCTGTCCCCTTCCTCAGTGGGAAAAAAATAAAAAAGTGAAGTCTCCGTCGAATTAAATCGGCAAAATAATTACAAGGCACACTCAGTACCGCCAACCATTTTAATAATTCGTTCTAATCCCAGCAGTTACAAGTAAGACTTACCCAAACGCGAAAATAAGAAATCTATATCTGTACCGATGGATATATACGCCAGCATAAACACACACACAAAAGTGTATCTATTTAAATATCATGCACATGAGTTCGTGCTTATCTGAGTGTGTATAGATTCAGTGGTAGATGCGTCTACATGTGGTAATACTTTGGAACGCATGTAATGGCAATTTTCAAACAAGAAAGCGACTAAGTGAAAACTGCAAAGAGAGTTAACTACGTTTGCCTTGCCGAACATAGTCCATAGAGTCTTCGGGGCGCACCCGCCTCTTTATGTAAACGATAATCTCCCTCACAAGTTGATTTCACAAGCAACAGCAAAGTGGATTATGGAACAAATTTAATTTAAAATTTCCTGTGAATGCAAGCAAGTGGCGTTGTAGGACAATTATTACGTTGGACAGGCATGCTCTTCAGCATTTTCGTTTGGACATCTTAAGCATGCTTCACGATATTCAAGAGTGAGCGGATAATTTTGCATACCATTCAGGATTTTGCATTCAAAATTCTTCCACCATCTTGCATATTGCCAGATGTTTCAAAAGAACGTTGCATTTCATTTGCTGACAGTGGCGTTTTCTCTTAAGCAATTTTTCAGCATTTTAACAGCGTACATAATTATGACCGGCTTCATTTTTCAATTTTTTTTTGGGTGCAAATTAGAAGAAGTGTTGAAAATACAAATGCAGCGCGAATATTTTAAACTGTACTTAGTTGTATATTTCAGAATTTTAATCCAATAACTATATGGTCTTTAGCGGTATTTATTTAACATGGCGTGGATCATGTGGCACAAATGGGAGATCTGTCAAATTCAGCATAAAAATTCAGCAAATTCCTTTCAAATGTGTCCCAGAAGCATCAAGCTTTGTTGGTATACAGCATTTTCCTCCTGTAAATACCTCCATAGACAGAAATCACGACGGATAAGATCAGGGGATTGTGAGGCCAGACGGTATCATTACGTTAAGGCATTACAGGAAATTTGTAGCAAAATTTGCATCGTAGATGTAAATTTTAATTGCGAACAGTGTAATAATTTCTACAAAAGAAAAATTACACATCCAAAATAGTAATTGAAAAGTTCCTAGAAGAAGTAGTAACAAACAGGTTGCAAATTTTTTAAAAAACACTCCATCATCCACGAATATCGGTACGGATTCCAGAAAAAGAAAAGCACAGGCAAACTATTCGGTTTCGGAGTTCGGAATTGCATCAATGATAGCTTGCATAAATGTTACGTTTTTGTCCAATTTAGTCAATTTAGAGTCAAGAATATTGAGACATATTGCCAAAAAGTACAGTCGCAATCCTATTCATATTATACACGGATGAGCTCCTTCGCATTTTCAAGCGAGCCAAACGTATTGCATACGGCAGCAACAATAATGCAGAAGAAGTTCGATACTGCAGTAAAATGGTGTCGTGATCATAGCTTAGTGGTCAACGCATTCGTAACAAAAATGATGGACATAAGAAACCCGCATTTCAAGGCTACCAAACAACAAATGTACTGCAGTGTTTGCCGAACTAGATGTCCTATAGATATTAAAGGGTTTTGTAGCTATTATCTTTTTGGCAACACTGGTTTGAACAGCTGACGCACGTTTCGTGTTCTGTTTCACTGTCAAACATCTTCAGTTTGGTCTATAATTTAACCATGAATCGTCTTACAAACGAACAACGCTTGCAAATTATTGAATTTTATTATCAAAATGAGTGCTCTGTTAAGAAAGTTTATCGCGCGCTTCTTCCATTTTATGGTCAGCTCATTTTTGGCTCAATGGGTACGTAAATAAGCAGAATTGTCGATTTTATAGTGAATATCAGGCAGAAGCATTGCAAGAGCTACCAATGCATTCAGAAAAAGTCACAGTTTGGTGCGGTTTATGGGCTGGTGGCATCATTGGACCGTACTTCTTCAAAGATGATGCGAATCGTAACGTAACTGTGAATGGTGAGCGCTACCGTGAGATGATATCCAACTTTTTTTTGCCCAAAATGCAGGAGCTTGACTTGCATAACATGTGGTTTCAACAAGACGGTGCCACATGTCACACAGCACGCGCAACAATGGACTTATTGAGGGGCGGGTTCGGTGAACATTTTATTTTACGTTCGGCACCGGTCAATTGGCCGTCTAGATCGTGCGATTTACGCCTTTAGACTATTTTTTGTGGGGCTATGTTAAAGCTCATGTCTATACAGACAAGCCCGCTTCAATTGACGCATTGGAAGACAACATTGAAGCATTTATTCGTGAGATACCGGGCGAAATGTTGGCAAGAGTATGCCAAAATTGGACAAAGCGGATGGACCATTTGAGGCGCAGTCAAGGTCAACATTTGCATGAAACAATCTTCAAACATTAAATTATATGGACCGTACTATCGATTCAAATAAAGATTTCATGCATTTTTCTGAATTTTATGTCTTTTTTTTGAAAATCTTTCCTATAGCTTTTAAAAAATCACCCTTTAGAAAGCTACTTACTTACTTACTTAAGGTGGCGCTACAGTCCGGGGTGGACCTGGGCCTCAACCAACAAGCGTCTCCAGCCAGCTCGATCTTTAGCTAGCTGTCTCCAGTTTCGCACGCATAGTTGGTTGAGGTCCCTTTCCACTTGCGTGCGCCACCTGAGTCGCGGTCTTCCTCTACTGCGCCGTCCCTCGGGGGTGGATTCGAAGACTTTTCGGGCCGAAGTATTGGTTTCCATCCGCTCTACATGACCTAGCCATCTCAGTCTTTGGATCTTCACTCTTCTGGCTAAGTCGATGTCGCTGAACAGCCCGTATAGTTCGTCATTATATCTCCTCCTCCACTCACCGTCTATGCAGACGGGACCGAAAATCACACGAAGAATTTTCCTCTCGAAGCAACCAAGGGCAGCTTCATCCGCTTTTGACAAAGTCCATGCCTCCGCGCCATATAGCAGGACTGGGACGATTAAGGTCTTGTAGAGCGTTATCTTGGTTGTTCGAGAGAGGGCTTTGTTTACCAGTTGCTTTCTTAGCCCAAAGAAGCAGCGATTGGCAAGGGTTATTCTTCGTTTGATTTCAGCGCTGGTGTCATTGTCTGAGTTTATAGCGGTGCCTAGGTAGACAAAGTTTTTGACTACCTCAAAGTTATATCTGTCTGCTGTGACGTTCTGACCGAGACGTCGGTGTTGGGTGTCCTTTCTCGTTGACAGCATATACTTGGTCTTACCCTCGTTTACCGCTAAACCCATCTTCGCGGCCTCCGTTGCAATACCCACAAAAGTCAATATCATCGGCATATGCGAGTAGTTGGACGGACTTCTGAAAGATTGTTCCTCTGGTGTTGGCGTTCGAGTTTTGAACAATTCTTTCAAGAACGATGTTGAAAAAGTCGCATGACAGCGCGTCGCCTTGTCTGAATCCTTTTTTGACATCAAAGGTCTCGGTTAGGTCTTTACCGACCTTGATGGAGCAGCGTGCATTCTCCATCGTCATCCTACACAAACGGACGAGTTTGGTAGGGATGCCAAAACTAGACATTGCTCTGTATAGCTCGTCTTTATAGATGCTATCATACGCGGCCTTAAAATCGATGAAAAAGTGGTGGGTATCGATTTGTTGCTCCTGGGTTTTCTCCAAAATCTGCCGTAGTGTGAATATTTGGTCGATGGTGGATTTTCCTGTCCTAAAGCCACACTGGTATGGACCGACCAGGTTGTTGACGAATGGCTTTAGGCGTTCACACAGTACGGCAGATAAGATTTTATATGCGATACTTAGGAGACTGATGCCTCTGTAGTTGGCGCAGTTCAAAGGGTCTCCTTTTTTATGGATCGGGCAAACAATGCTGAGGTTCCATTCATCGGGCATGTTTTCCTCCGACCATATTTTACAGATGAGTTGGTGCATGCGCCTTACCAAATCATCGCCTGCGGCTTTAAAAAGCTCGGCGGGTAGGCCGTCAGCTCCCGCAGCCTTGTTGGATTTCAGTTTAGATATGGCAATCCTCACTTCATCCGGGTCGGGTGGACGGAATTGTTGATCTTCGTCGTCCCTTTCATTGGGGTTGAATGGTTCGTTCTGCCTGACAGCGGGATTTGGTTCTACGTCGCCGTTATACAGTCTGCAGAAATGGTTTTTCCATATCCTCAGCATCGACTGTGACTCTACTACGATGTTCCCTTGATCATCCTTACAGGCTTCGGTTCGGACTTTATAACCTTGACTGGTTAACTTTACCCTTTGGTAAAACTTCCTCACCTCATTCCTGCAGTAATATCCCTCTATTCTGCCGATCGCGCGCTTCTCATGCTCCTTCTTTTTTCTCCTGAGAAGCCGGTGTTCGTCTCTCCTCTTCTGCTCGTAGAGCTCCCGTGCAGCTCTTGTCCTTCTTTGCAGTGCCGCTTTGTATGCTTCTTGCTTGGCTGCATTCGCCTGCCGACACTCGTTGTCAAACCAGGGGTTTCGTTGTGGTGGCGGATTGAAACCCAGCACATCAGAGGCGGCATCTCTGATGGCTTTTTGGCAATGCTGCCACTGGTCTTCAATACTTGATGTTGGCGGCGTAGGATTTCTTAAGAGGTTAAGGGAGACACGATCGGAAAAGGATTTGGCAATCTCTTGCGATTGTAGCCGGCTGACGTTGAACTTCCTCACAGTATTTCTTTGTCTTGGCGGTGTTCGGCATATCCGCAGCCTTACCTTGGCTACAACAAGGTGGTGGTCCGAATCAATGTTGGCGCCTCGGAACGTTCGGACATCTATGATACTGGAGGAGTGCCTTGCGTCTATCGCAATATGGTCAATCTGATTGACGGTTGATTGATCAGGAGATCGCCATGTTCCTTTGTGAATATCGAGATGTGGGAATCTTGTACTGGCTACTACAACATTTCGCCCCGCAGCATTCCACGTACAAATCCGAAGATCGTTGTCCATATATCGTTTGCAGGGGTCGTCATAAGTAAAATCATCCGCTTCCGAGGCTTGTTGTTGCTTCGTAACTAGCAATTTTTTGTGTGGCCCCGACGGCACAACCCCCAACCTGGAGGGCCAGTTCCTTTTTTGTAACCCCTAGGACAAGAGGTCGCACTTATAAGTTTGGCAAGTTGAGCTCGGGTGAACTACAACCAGTACCCGATGGCTACCACTTGGAGGTAAAATAAGCACAATTGGTGTGTAGAAAAAGTTACAACACTGGGCATCGCCAGGTTGACGCCAGTCAGTGCCTACCCGATTCCCACAGCACCCAGCCAACTTTAGAAAGCTACAACTATCTAGAAATCACAATCGACAGTAACTTTCTATGGGATACACACATTGATGAGTTACGTACTAATCTTAAAGGAGTACTTTACGCACTAACTCATCTGCAATACCATACACCAACATCAGCGCTAAGCAATGTGTACTCTGCGTTAGTGGACTCCAAACTAAGGTATGGAATACTTACCTGGATTATTGGATCAGTCACACATATGAGAAAACTACAAAATGTTGCACTGAACAAATTAAACGAATTTCCAATCTAAATGTTGCTGAGCGAGAAAGGCTTAATGTCCTTCAAGTAATCACACCAATTAACAATAAGCTAAATACAAGAAGACGTGCACAAGGTATGCTTCAAGAACCCCGGTTCTCCAACAACTATGAAGAACTATGTAGAAGCTATGGAAACTATGGCAAAGTTGAAATGCAGTGTTCCTGAGCTCTCAACATAATTCCGCAAGAACTTAGAAACATTAGAAATTAAAGAAAACTCGGAGAAAAAGCATAGAAAACTTTCTTTTAAGAACGCAGCAATTGAATCCTATAAATCTAAAATCAAATGTTAAAATGTGAAATCCTAACGTAAAATTAAATACGAAAATCAAGGATTCTTATACATATTGATAATTCTTAAACTGATTCATTTTCTGAATTTTTGAAATGTATTTTAAACTACGCTTACTTAATCACAATTATTAATGTTAGAAGCATAACATTCCTCGAAGGCTTCGCGGAAACGTATAATCACTGTCGGTTTTATTGAAAATTAGAAAAAGTATTGAATTGAATTGAAAACGGTGAGGAGTACGACAAGGCGGATCTGCCGTCAACGGACATCAATGAGAAGGCGCAACTGATCGAAGCTACTGACCTCGACGTGGGCAACGCTGGGGGCTGCTGATAAACGAAACTGACGTTGGGGATATCAGTGAGGAGGATGGAAGGATGCTACAGTCGCTGATTGATTTTAACAGAGACTGCTTCGCCAAAAATTTGGGCGAACTAGGTCAGTCAAAGTTGGTAGAATATTTCATCGAACTGAATTGTTGTAACCACATGCAAAAAGTTCGCAATAGTAGTCAACAGTGACTTCCGAGTTCACCCGAGTTCTAGCAGCACTCGATTCTGACATATCGGGTCTCAGCCATATCAAGTCTCAGCTACACGTCAGTGGCGCCAAGTTCATACGTATCATCAAAACAAAAAGTAACTCGTCGTCGAAAAACCTATAAAGGTTCGTCTTGTGGGAAATGTGGCACCATCTTGTCGTCTGCAACATTTTCTTCTATGTGAGGCCAAACTAATTCTATGATGAGTGATGAGTATTGATAGTGAAATTTACACACTGTTGTGACATCAATAAAAGCCTTCGACCTAGGCTCTACAGTCATACAGTAAACAGATATGAGATCACTCGGAAGTCTAGTAGTTAGTGAATGATTGTCGGTGCGTCATAGACGACATCCACCGCAAGTAAAGGAAAATAAAGAAACCACAGTACATTCCAGTGACCAAATTTTGGCTTTTTAACGGCTGTGGACGACGATGTGCATCACTAGGGATCGCAATCGATTAGCTGCGTGTTGTTGACCTAAACCAGCTGTATTATTTCGTCTTCGATCGGCTGCTAACCGAGGCAAGCCGAAATTTAAGCGCAATATGAAGCGATAACCCGAGATCAGTTCCGAGATATGGTAAAGAAGTGGAGTATGTCCACGTCAGGGACAGAGAAGGAATTAATGGCGAGATTAGTGAATCCTAGGCCCCCAAAGGAAATTCCTCTATGACCCAGCCAGTGTGGTGAGAAACCGACGGGCGCAAAACCTGCTGCTGGAGTCGATGAGCTATGGTTAGAGCCTAAGGCCGCTAAACTTGAGACAAACCAGTCTGCGTGGGATAGACTAGATTTCGACGACGCACGCCATGCATGCGAAGTCATCCCAAAAGAATTCGGTGCTAGAGGGCGGAACCAAATAAAGTTGCTGGCCTCGCAACACGTAATCAGGCAGAGACCTCGCGGATATGATGCTGGTTTTTGACCCTAAGGCTTATGCCGTATCTAGAGGGCACAAACTGGTGAAGAATATTGGCATTCAAGCACACAATCGGCCCTAGAACATGGCCTAAAACTGCAGAGAATATGAATCCCGTTGAATTATATCGAAATTTATTGATTCAACGTCGATCGATTGTCTGTTCGCTTTATGGAAAACTTGTGGGAGAGGTTTACGATGATGAACAGGCACTGGATCCTGGGCGTTATTGAAAATACTGAATGAAGCTAAAAAAAGTTCAGTCGCCTTTTGAGACAAACATGAGATTATCGAAACGCATTCTTCTTCTTCTTTCGGCGCTACAGTACAAGGTGGACCTGTGACTCATTCAACATGTCTCGCCAGCCAGCACGATCTCTCGCCAGCTGTCTCCAGTTTCGCTCACCAAGCCGGCTGAGGTCCCCCTTGACGTCCTCGTCAAAGAGTCGAAGATTCTTCGGGCCGGAGCTAAGCTGTAAATCCGCTCTACATGGCCTATCCATTTCAGGCATTGGATCCGTAGACGCCTGACTAGACTCATGTCGCAGTAGAGACCATATTGTTAGTGGTTGAACATTCTCCTCCAAATGTCATCAACGCAGACAGGACCAAAGATGGCGCGCAGAACTTTTCTCTCAAAAATGCTCTCTCAAAATGAAGTTTTTCATCCGCTTTGATTATAGTCCATGCCTCTGCGCCATAGACCAAGACGGGGAAGACTAAGGTCTTAGACAGAATCATCTTGGTCTTCCGAGAGATTTTTTTTTTTTAGGTTTTTTGCTTTATTCATTAATAATTTTCGCTTACAAGATTTTTGTCTGCGAAGCCTTGTGGCTTGTCTGAAGAGGACTGCGTACAGAGATAATTGCTCTTGAGTTCAGATTTATTACATTTGTCTGTTATTACACTTCACAAATTAAGTTAAAAAGATTAATTTTAATGATTTCAAATAAAAATTTAGATAAAATAGTATATTTATGTATTTTAATGACTTTCGTTTAAAAAGAAAAAGTTGCCTTTTTTAACTAAGATATTTTTTGAAGCATTTCTTATTTCGGAAGTTCGTTAAATATACGTAGTTGGAATAATAACGTCGTATTTCCGTCGACCATATTCGTTCCAGTATCGCGGGATCGTATACATACTTTTTTGTTTTCTCCTTGTATTGACATTTTGCTGAGTAGGAATTTTGTATATGCTATCACCGTGAAAATTTGATAAAACCTCTAATTTATGTAGCTGTGTTACTGTTAAAAACTTAAAGTCGTTGTCGTTTCGTCGCATGCCATATTGTTCTGCATACTTAGCCCTGTATGCGATTTTTTGAAGCCTTCTGTGTATACTATTGAGACCATTGAGTTGTGATCCGTTTCCCCAGGCAAGTATGCCGTATATCACGTGGGACTCTACTAGTCCAAAATAGCATTGGCTAGGCACATCTGCTGGACCCTGAAAACTTAGATGAAATAGCGCGTATGCACTACGTCTTGGATTCAGGGTAAGCTCATTGACATGATAACTCCATTTTAAGTTGTAGTCCACAGTTACACCCAGATACTTGTATGTTGATACATTTTCTACAAAAATTGAGCAGCCGTCGCTATTTTCAAGAAGTTGATGATCAACTGTATGTTTTATGATGTGTGGTGGACGAATATGCATTACTTTGGTTTTATTTGCGTTTATAATCAGTTCATGTTGCATTATTTTTTCAGCTACTTTTACCTTTTTGTGGCTGACTACAATTGCTAAGTCATGTGCGTATCCGTAAGCTGTGCTGTGCTGGAAGACTTTAAACAAATCATTCATTGTGATAATGAAGAGAAGAGATCCTAATTTTGATCCTTGTTGAACCCCATAGTCAATTGCTTCTTCTTCGCTGTATACGTTCATGATTTTCACTTTAAACGTTCTGTTTACTAGATAATTTTCAAACCAGTTTAAGATCTGTCCTCTCACTCCAACTTTCTCCAATTGCCTTAGAATTACAGTGTGGCTTAAAGTATGGAAAGCTTTTTTAAAATCTATAAATAGCACTATTGAACTATGATTCTTTTCTAAGCTGCAGCTTAACTTGTTAGTAAAATCACCAAGCAATCGATTTATGTTTTTTTCTTTCCGGAAACCAAACTGATTGTGTGCTAGTAGATTAAATTTTTCAAGATATGTATAAAGTCTTCTGCATACTACTTCTTCAATTACTTTGTCTATCACAGAGAGAATAGAAATTGGCCTGTAGTTTTGAATTTCGTTCTTAGCGCCAGCCTTATATATGGGACGTACAATTGATGTCTTTAATCGCATCGGTACAGTTGACGGTTCCAAGCTCATATTTACGAGTTTTGTTATTATTGGAGATAGGTTTCTTGCATTTGCTTTAAGTTCTCTCAGTCTAATGGCGTCTATACCTGCAGATTTATATACATTTAGTGAACTGAGTACGTTTTCCACTTCTCTCGTTGAGGCTTCTTCTAGAAAAAGAGATCGCTGTGTGTTCGTTGTTGAGATGTGATATGTCGTGATGTTGCAGTTATGCACAATGTTGTCTACTTCCGAAGAGAGTTCCAGAGCGAAGTTCTTAGCAACATTTTCTGGTTTTATTTTTCCTTCAAAGTTCCTGGATATAACTTCGTCAAGATTTGGTGTTTTTTTCCCAAGAATTGTGTTTACCAATTTCCAAGATTTTTTAGGATTTCTTCTCGCATCTAGGAATTTTTGTTTGTAGAACATTGCTTTTGCTGCACTGATCTTTTTGTTTACAAAATTGTTTGTACTAATTTTCATAATACTGGTTTCTTCTATCATTTTTGTATTTTCTATACAACCCGTCTCTTTCATTACATGCTTTTCGAATATCATTGGTCACCCATTCGTCGATGAGCTAATTATTTTACTGAATATGTCTGCAAACTTCTCATAAAAATCATTAACATAATTGAGAGCATATAACTGGTCCCAATTGAATCGGTCTAGATAATGTTTTACTTTCTGAATGAGAACTAAATTTTCCTTCAAGTTCTGTACGAGTGTAAATTCTGTGTCACTTTCCAGCAGTGCACTGTATATTGCCATTTCGAGTACCGCCGATTTTACTGAATTACTTGCTCTTACTAAGCAATGTTCGATAAGAGTCTGAGAGTTGCGATTCAAATCTATTCGTGTGTGGGAGAGTATTGTATTCTTGAGCCCCTTTGATGAAAACATTGAAAGGTATTTGGCGATGTTTGGATCATTTGTATTTTTGGTATTAATGTTCATATCTCCCATGACGATCAACTTCTTTTTCTTTTCTACCTTGTCGATGTTGTCGCTTAGTTCCTCTATAAAATGAGTAACGCTTAATTTTGGAGGTCTATATACTGACATTGTAGTTGATTCATGGTTCCCTCGCTTAATATTAATAACAATACTCTCATACGATGTATATTCACCATTTACGAGTTTATAGTTTATGTTGTCTTTCAGAAATACTGCTATTCCTCCTCCTTTCGTTTGAATTCTGTTGAAGAATTCAGTATTAAAGCCTTTTATATTATAGAAGCTTTTTTCCTCAGACTTAATATTTATTTCGGAAAGTATAATTAGGGCTCTATTAGTCAAGCGGTTGGCAATAGTTATTCTGCGTTTAATCTCAGTACTGATGTTCTTTATACTGTTTATCGCGGAGCCGAGATAGACAAAGTCCTTCACAATCTCAAAGTTGTAGCTGCCTAAGGTACCATTTTGACCGATTCGTCGATGTTGGGCATCCATTCTGGATGACCACATATTCCTTTTTTTGCCCTCGTTTACCTCCAGACCCACTTTAACCGCTTCCGTTTCAATGCAAACAAAAATCGAAATGATTTCACATCCTAAAAAAATGCATAGGGATGTGTACCCATCAAAAATTAGGATATTTGCGTCATCGTTGTGATGATCAGTGATCCCTTCATGAAATTCAGTCTGTTACAACTCGTAACTCTTTTATCACACGTACACCTTTCAGATAGAATTTGGAGAGAATATTCAACGGAATCAGGTTCTTTCATATTTTCCACTTATATCCACTATTTATATCGTTAAGCTCCTATCCAGATGTGAAATGTATTCCCCTCGGTGTGATTTAAAGTGTTATCTAGTACACACATCAACGTATGACTATCAATTACGAATTTAAAAAAATCATCATGTCAACAGTACGGTCCTAGCGACCACAGGCGCTGTTCTTCGGTGTCTTCAAATTTGAGTTAAAATTTTTAATTTTGCTTGTGTACGTTTTCAATTTCACCATTCGCCGCAATTACAAATGAATTATTGACATAAGAGAACACGCAATGAGACACGAACATAAATCATTTTCATTTCGTGGTTTGTAATTCAACGAACATTTAAAATTTCATATTTTCAACATTTCCCTGAAAGTGAGTGGCAATGTATGTACATGCTAAGGTGTACACGTCCTGGTCATGTTCACAAATTGTATCCGCTGAGTAGCCACCATGATGTTACGAATGAATTCAGCATGTTCACCTGCGAAGTGAGAGCGGCAATAATGGGGAGAATAGAGGAAATAATAAATAAAAGTAAGACAGACGTGAAGCAGTTTTTGATTCATTGCTCAGCAACTTTTTGCTGATATGAAATATCCATACACATACGTGTGTCTGGTATGTAAAATCATTTCTATATTTGGGCAATTATCACTTATCCCAAAAAACACGTTTTGTTTCAACTTTCGTTAAGTCTTGAGATGTAAGGTGATACATAAAAAAGGCTACTAAAATGTGACATAATATACACATTATTTCGAACAGGAAATTTTGGTCATGAAAACGAGATATTTTGTATCTATAGCTGAGATCTTTGAAGACTGTTGAATACTAAGGAGGCATATTTCATAAGCTTCATGTCCAAGAAAAGCATAAACATATTTCTTGTCATTGACATTCACACTCTATCGCATTTAAGTTGGTTACATTTTTTCGAAAAAAAAGAAACTCACAACATAACATTACAAGCATACGACCCACATTTTTCTTTCATTTTTATGTTGCCATCCTGTAGAATCGTTGCACTAGAAAAGAGTTGAAACATTTTGCATTTCATCATGCACGTGACCTTATTAACTTACCACTAAATTCACGTGAAATGATTGTCATTTGGAAAGTGGGCTCCTTAATATTGGATATACTGCTCTTATCGGCGTTGCTTTTACCGAGGACTTATTGATTAACTGATTTTTGTTCCTACTACAGTAAAATTAACTTCAAGATGAAATAAAATAGTTGACTATGGCACTTATTGCAAGTGTCGATTGATAATTATAATATAATATAATATGGGTGGCGCTACAGCCCGTAGAGGGCCACAGGGCCTAGCTTCTCAGCAACCACTCGTGTTGTATTTGAAAAGTATTTCTTGTCGTACCAGGAACCGAACCTAGACAGGTAGGTCCAAGTGCGTAGGAGTCGACGCACATACCCACAACACCACGGGCCACCATTATAATTACCTCTTGTCAACATTTTTTTTATATTTTATTATGAACGTTTGCAATGATGGTGGTGATTGACTTTTAAATTGTAAAATTTTCACAATATATATCTAAAGGGTGGTTAAACTTAAAGGGCCGATGTTGAATGTGAACCACACCTAAACGTCAAGATTTTTTCTGCATTTCATATGACATTTCTCAATTTCAGACAAACTCTATTTGAACCATGGAAAGATACACAATCGAGCAACGCGCTGAGGTTATTCAGGCTTATTATGAAAATGGGCGTTCAAATCAAAATGCATATCGTGCACTTCGTGATTTTTTCGGTGAATTTAATCGTCCGAATGCGCGTACGGTCGGAAAAATCGTGCAAAACTTTGAGCAAACCGGGTCTGTAGGAGATGTGAAAACACCAGTGCATGCTCGTACAGCTCGTACTGCTGAAAATATTGCTGCTGTTCGCGATAGTGTGGCTGAAGAGCCGTCCACCTCAACTCGTCGTTGTGCCCAACAATTGTACCTCTCACGCTCGTCGTTGATGAACATTATGCATAAAGACTTGCATTTACACGTTTACACATTTCAAGCGTCGTCAATGGTCAGAAAGGTGGCAGGAAATGGATGCAACAGTGGATGATAAATTTTCGAAGAAAATCATATTCAGTGATGAGGCACATTTTCACCTCAGTGGATTCGTCAATAAGCAGAATTGCCGCATTTGGGCGAATGATAATCCATGAGTGATTGTCCAAAAACCAATGCACCCACAAAGAGTGACTGTTTGGTGCGGTTTATGGGCTGGCGGCATCATCGGGCCGTATTTTTTCCAAAATGAGGCCGGTCAGGCAGTTACTGTGAATGGTGTTCGCTATCGTGAAATGATAACGAACTTTTTATGGTCCGAATTGGAAGATATGAATGTGGACGATATGTGGTCTCAACAGGACGGTGCCACTTGCCACACAGCTAACAAAACAATGGCTCTTGTTGCTCCGTGTTATCTCACGTGGTGGCGATGGGAATTGGCCGCCAAGATCATGTGATTTGACACCGTTGGATTTTCTTTGGGGTTATTTGAAAGAAAAGGTGTACGTCGATAAGCCAGCAACAATTCAAGAGCTAAAGGATGAGATAATTCGGCACATTAACGGCATATAACCTCAATTATGCTTCAGCGTCATCGAAAATTTGTACCATCTGATGGAGGTGTGCCGCCGAGGTCGCGGCTGCCATTTGGCCGATATTTTGTTCCATACATAATTGAATCATACTAATATTATCATAATAAAAAGAAATGACAGTAATTTCCTAAGTAATTTGTGTTTTATTCAAAATCAACATCGGGCCTTAATTAAAATTTAACCACCCTTTACTTCTCCATTCATGGTAATGGAATTCTGGGTCAATTGAGTTACACAATAACAAACAATAAATTTGTCGAATGTAGATTCAATCAACAATCGCAATAAAGGCATGTATGTAGGAGGACACGAACTGCATGCCGCAACATTGTAAATATGCACAGTCTATGTCAAATTGTTCACCATCCATTTGTTTATGTCTTTCCATATTTGTAAATGTTCAAAATCAGTTGAGTCATTTCTATATGTTGTCTCTATGGGCAACGCATTGATAATTGTAGTATTAAGTTTTTGTTTTATGTTAACTAGTAAGTTATGTAAGTAGAGGAGGAAGTCAAGCTAAGACCACTGACACAGCCGGAAGAAGAAAAAATTATTTTATTATTACATAATAAAGGGTGATTTTTTAGCTATTATCTTTTTGGCAACACTGGTTTGAACAGCTGACGCACGTTTCGTGTTTTGTTTCACTGTCTAACATCTTCAGTTTGGTCTATAATTTAACCATGAATCGTCTTACAAACGAACAAGGCTTGCAAATTATTGAATTTTATTATCAAAATGCGTGCTCTGTTAAGAAAGTTCATCGCGCGCTTCTAACATTTCATGGTCAGCTCATTTTTGGCTCAATGGGTACGTAAATAAGCAGAATTGTCGATTTTGGAGTGAATATCAGCCAGAAGCATTGCAAGAGCTATCAATGCATCCAGAAAAAGTCACAGTTTGGTGCGGTTTTTGGGCTGGTGGCATCATTGGACCGTACTTCTTCAAAGATGATGCGAATCGTAACGTAACTGTGAATGGTGAGCGCTACCGTGAGATGATATCCAACTTTTTTTTGCCCAAAATGCAAGAGCTTGACTTGCATGACATGTGGTTTCAAAAAGACGGTGCCACATGCCACACAGCACGCGCAACAATGGACTTATTGAGGGGCGAGTTCGGTGAACATTTTATTTCACGTTCGGGACCGGTCAATTGGCCGCCTAGATCGTGCGATTTAACGCCTTTAGACTATTTTTTGTGGGGCTATGTTAAAGCCCGCTTCAATTGACGCATTGGAAGACAACATTGAAGCATTTATTCGTGAGATACCGGCCGAAATGTTGGAAAGAGTATGCCAAAATTGGACTAAGCGGATGGACCATTTGAGGCGCAGTCAAGGTCAACAGTTGCATGAAATAATCTTCAAGCATTAAATTATATGGACCGTACTATCGATTCAAATAAAGATTTCATGCATTTTTCTGAATTTTATGTGTCTTTTTTTTTGAAAATCTTTCCTATAGCTTTTAAAAAATCACCCTTTATAAGACCGTAGAAAAGTCCGTCGTACGACAGGAAGAATTTCACAGGCATTCATATTATTATTTGTATTCATTGCAATATAATACTTCGGAAAACAGAATATGAAAAGTTTATTCATACAAAACAAAACAAAAAAGGTATAATATTGCCTAAAAAAGGAATAGCTCCAGCCAGATTAGAACACGGAACGTGTAAAGACCCCGAGCAATGCACCAACCCAATCGGCCAACGGACACGATAACTTTCAAGGTTTTTTTCATTCACATTCGCCATAGGTGTGACATTGTTACATACTTACATACATAGCGCTTTATATACAAGAGATGAGATGTTTATTTGATTGAAAGTAAATTTTCGTCGCACCTCACTCAAAACGCAGCCCACACTTTGTTTACCAACAACATTATACGAACAATGTTATCGCAAGGAATACATGTGAAGTGTTACATGTTACTAACCAAATTTCAACTTTCAGCTTTCGGTACCAAATATGTCATTTTGTATGAAAGCGAAACAATACGGCGCACGCACTAAGGCGTATAGTTATTTATATGCCAAACGCCTTATTAATCGCCTAAAAGTGTCACACAGTTCTGTGAAAAATGTACTTTACCCCAAACCAGAGTACAGATAAATATCCACATTATGTGTAAGTAGATTTGTAGGATTTATACATAACAAAGTAAGAGCATGTGACTACTACACCGCCGTAGTGCACAGACTCCTACAGAAAATATGAATACCCGCATCATTTGTATCTCAAAATCAGTAGCAATGTTTAGAGAAAAAAAGTTATAAAGGAAAAGATTATCAAACTTAGCCGTAATCTTTTGGTGATCGGATAATATCGCGTTTTTCTGATTTTAACTGGCCACCGCCTTTGCCCGATTTAATGGCTCCTGATTTTTTTCTTTGGGACTGCCCAAAAAGTAAGGTCTATGGCAATAAGCCAAGAACCATGCCATGAGAGGCTTAAGGCCAATTTGCAAGAAGAAATGAGGGCTTCGGAACCTGAAATTCTAAGGAAGGTATTGGAAAATGCTATGGAAAAAGCAGAGAGATATTATCTTTAAGACATAATGTGAATATACCATAATCAATATTTTTATAAATTCCAAGATTAAATAAAATCAGAAAGAAAAATTTTTTTCATCAAAAAAATCGTTGCGTGTCTTATGCACCACCCTGTATATTAGAATACAAAAGTTTGAGAAGCTTTTTGTACACATATAATTATTTCCTTGAGCATTGTCAGTGACTCGAAGGAAAACGAACCTAGCCACCGAAGGTTGAAGTGCGTAAGAACACAGACCCACAACGCCGCGGCACCCACTCAATACGCAACGAAATAATCCAAAGTAAACATTAACTCATACGTGAAATGGAACGCAGCACATAATTTTTGATTTATTTTTACGACAAATTCAAAATCAAAATCAAATTACACATTACATATTATTGAGGTTCACAGCGAGCAAATCTGCTCAGTATTGCATTGCACAACAGTCTTACAGTATAAGGCCAACCGTTTTTATAGCCACACAGATTTCATGTTCTTAAAAGTACATAGTATCCATCTCCTAGTACTTAATTCTGTTTCATATAAGTAGGAACAAAAATGGAGTGTTAAGAAGAATCTTCTCCGCAGCTTTGAATATACTCCTTAATCTTTCACCGATAAGCCTAATCAGCAGACCGATAGCGACCAAAATGGCGATTGATGGTCGTCTGCGAATCTTCACGAATGGATCGAATATGGGAGAAGGGTTTGACTGGAATATGCACTTTTTCCATAATTGTTGCGCCCCTTCTTTCCTGAGGAGAAGTCACTTAGGGACTCCTTTGGCTGGGACTACAGTCCGGGTTTGGACTTCGGTCTATTAAGGACTTACTTCTTCATCAACCTGGCCGAACGAAGCAGTATCGGCGTCAGCCATCTTCATCGCTTTAACAATACCACCAACTAGTTTGCATTACAGGATGGACCAGATCCGCGTGGCAAACAACGGACCTACACTGGCTTAAGTGTGACTGTTTGCCGGCACCCGTTGCTCTAACCTATGCTTACCTAGGGTGAAAGCTCATCCCAAACCTGATCAAACGCTTTGATTTCCAGTGTAATGCATGACTACGTAAACACCTTTCCACGTATATTCAAAACTCTCGCGTGATCACGGACATTGATTTCACGTATATTTAGGACATGCATTTTGTGTGGTGTATCAGGTAGGTGCGTGTCACGAGTAATCCCGTGTAATTATACGTACGTTCAGGATATGAGGCTTTAATTCTTGTGCACTTCGACATGGTACTTAATTGTTTGAATGTTTATTTGGCAGGTTACTGTGCAAAGACTACACTGATTGTTTTGATTTGAATGGAAAAAATGTAATGTGCACTCAGTTCCTGGTATACGGCACTAGGGTTAAAAGAACCCACTTCTGCACGACAATCACAGGCTTCTACTTGACCGGCATCACAATCTGCACAAAATGTATTAAATTCAGTCATACATTTTTCTTTTGTATAGCAAAAAGATTTGAAATGTAAACATTGCCCAGCATTAACATGACGGCATCCTCGTTGCACCCCTAGAACACGCACTTGTCCAGCTCCAACTCTTGAGAATCGACAAACGAATATCTGATCCCTCTTTCCGCATTCCCGGCAATCGGAAAAAGCAGATTCCCGGAAAATAATATGAACACAGATTACGAGAGATTGATACTCAGTTTTGAATGAAAAATATGACATTCTGTTGTTAGGTCATGGAAATTCGAAGAAAAGTTTTGCATTCAGTTCAACAAACTTGTTTCCACCAATGACGTTCTTAAATTGAATTGCATTACATATATCCGAACATGTGTACTAGCTGGCTGTACCAATTTTAGGAACCGATTTCCTTTGCTCGTGCCTACGGTCTTCAACATTGTACATTCCATGTATTCCGTGTTCGTTATCTGCACGAAGTCTCCTATCGACAAGCCAACGTACGACGAGCCCTGGCCTTGTGCACGAAAAGGAGACGTTTTCCCAAAACTAAATGAAACTTTTTTTTCCACATGACTGGCATTGAATTTGTCTCGAGATTGAAAATAAATGTTTATGCACTTGGACTCTCTTGCTTTACTCCCCCCCCCCCCTCCCCGGTGGTTCACTAGTACCACAAAATGAAAGAAGAAAAAAAAAACCAAAAGCGAACACAGACATCCTGTAGCCTGTAGTTTGTGCGTCGTTCCATGATCATTTATCTAACATTTGCCAGGAGGTCTGTCTTTGGCTCTTTGTTTGAAATCAAATCCAGTCCCGTGCACACCTTCTCCATTCTAACTGGCTGAATCTCAATCGTATTTCTGCCGGAACGAGTGCGGAAGTATCAATCGGAAAAAAAAAGTTCTGTGAATGACTTTGTTTTGTAATTGGCAACGGAACATGCATCACAAGGTATAGAAAATTAATTGTGTCCAAACACAAAGCCGTTTGTAGCAAACGATACGGCCGAGTCTGACGCACGAAGCTCTAATTGCCTACTGCAATAGGGAGTAGTTTTCCTTGTGGGAGCCCAACAATTATGTGCCCGCAAATTAATTACTTGTCCCGCACAGGATGTGATTATGGTAGTCAAATTCACATTCAATACGTACAAATGTCTATCCGTGCCGGATGCGGGATATATTTCTGATTTTCATAGATGCTGCGAGTATGTACTGCGTACAATTACGGGCACATCTATGTGCACACTTGCCTCTATAGATTGTGCCGTTGTGTGCAATTGTAAACAATGGCATAATGATTTACATTCGCCCCCGACATTGATTGATGTAATATTAGTACTGTTGACTAAATAGCAAGCAGGGTGACGCCCCATTTGCCTGCTTCAATATCCTCATCGTACTCATCATCCGCATCATCCACATCGACCACCGCCGGGAAGTGGTGTTCTTCTGTGTGTCCTCTCTGTTGAATTAAATGGGATTTTTCAAAATAAATCTAATTGAGGAGAAAATCTCTGATTTGCGAGATGACGGTTTGATGTGATGTGTTGCCAGTCATTATTCATTCCACAACACTGTTGTATTTCTTTCTGCTGTCTGCGTGCGCTCGCGAATGGCTGTGTATTTGTTTGTCATTGAATGAATTTCGCCCGACGGATGCGGGAGTTCAGAATCAGTATGTTTCGATTGATTGCAAAACAATGGTAAATAATTTGCATGATGAATTTCGGCTGCGTTTGTCCGCTGCGGTAATGTAAATAATTTAGAGTTTGTAGTGAATTTTGAATAATTCAGCGTATCCTGTTCTTTTGGTGGCCGCAGATGCTCAGTGTTATGCGATATAAATTTCCAATTCAATTGTACTCCACCAACAAACAAGTGTGACAGCATACACTATTGACGTTGTGCTTCAGTTTAATGCTAAATTTAACCGGATTATCTGTTAGCGGATTTAGTGCGGCGTTAAGCATTTAATACATTTTCAAATATGCGACGTAGATTTCTGAAAATAATCGCTTATGCTTGAATATTGACAGAAATTACCTCTTTTGAGTTTAAAAAAATATACTGAATATTTTAAAGACTTGCAGTGAACTTAATTTGCACTGAAAATGGAAGCACAGTTTATAACTTGTGCTAGAGGTTGTACACATCTTAGGCAATTTAAATTATTTTTGTGACGAAGAATGGAACTTGGTGTCAAGGCCAAGTTAGCGATCTTTCTGTAGATGGTCAGATGTTATGGTAATTTGCAGAAAGTTAGTGGAAGTCAATGGGACCATTGAAGCAGGTGCAGAAGTTCAAGTATCTCGGAGTCTTTTTCAAGGGTGATGGGGGGAATAATGTTTCCTGTAAGATGGCCAAGCTGGGTCAATTTCAAAATAACTTTAGAATTAGGAAGGCCGAGCTTCGTGTCAGGTTAAGTTAGCGGTTTTCAACTCAGTAATTGTTTCAACTCTCTCATGTGGTCATGGAATTTTAGAAATGACCGTACAAATAATATCGTGAATATAAGCTGCGAAGATGAGTTTTCTTCGTTCTCTTGTGGGAGTTATTCGCCGTGTTAGGGTGAGAAACACTGCAGTGAGCTAGGAACTCAACGTTTATCAGCCGCTTTTTAGAACGCTTCCCTTTATCGCGACTTCCGAGGTGTGCCTTAAATGCGATTCCATCAAGTAGACGACCGATTGGCAGACCCAGAATGAGGTGGTTGGACCAAGTCCAAAATCTCGCCTGGTTGCGCTTGGGCATAATGCCTGATGAGCTAGACGCGATGGCGGAAGATCGAGTGGAGATCGTGCTATGCTTCAAAAGATAATGACTGCACTAAGCTAAATCAAATGTACTGTAATCAATAAGAACGGCAGGATGCAATAGGATTGCTTATTGATCCAGTATCTTTACATTGTTGAGCGTCTTCGCAGTTGGATGCATTAAATTAGAATTTCGACGAAATTTTGGACTGTAGCGAAAATATCGAGCTGTGGCGTCAACAAAACCCACAAGAAAGCAAGGCACTTTAACTGCGCTAGCTATAGACGAATAAGTCTCCTTAACATCGCATCGTCTTCTCTGTCGGTTTGTGTGCTCGCCTGAATCCGATTTGAAGAGTCTGGTCGGGCCATATCAGTGTGGCTTCAAGCACCAAATGTTCTAAAAGGATTTAAACTAGGCGAGTACAATTTTCTTTTCGTGATAAGTAAGGACAGGAACCAACTGCCTTTCAGATTTCTTTAATTTTTGTAAAATTTAGTATTAACGAAACATATTCTTCCTAAAATACGAAAAAATTCATGCAATTACTAAAAAAACGTTTTTAAAAAAGGTAAATGCCCCCTAATTTCTAACCACACATTTACAATGTTTTATTGAATTGTGACGTATGAAGGATGTGAGTACATCTGCAGAACCTTACACAGTAATTGCACGGTCTTGGTGGAAGTCTTCGTGTAACACACTGCATGCTGACATAGAACCAACAACCGCACATTTAAAAGCAAAATCTTTAAATAAATCCACAAACCATAAAAACCCGTCTGAGCGCTTTACCACAATAAATAAATTTCCTTCAATCACATTTTCCATTCTCACACCAGCACCAAGTTTACCTTATACCTCTGCTTTGTTAGAGTAGCTGCTGCTCCTCTGCACAATGGCGCAATTTCCGTTGTCACACCAGCGACCTTCATAACCACACTCACCCCCAATGAATTCAAGTAAACTCCTTGATAACACCATAAGCGACAGCGGTTACGAAATATCACGTTCGTGTAATCACGGAATCAATTGACGTCTGCTGCTGTACCAACTGAATAAGATTTTCATCTAATGATCTAAACAATTTTAGAAAGTGCAATATTTCCTCTTTGTCACGGTAATGACGTTCTTGCCATTCTGTATTAATATAAAATGGCTCTACAGAAGTGTGCACGTAGACTTCTTCATATTGCTGTGGTAAATGTTTATGGCGCGGCGTTGACACCTTCTACCTTTATTTTCTGGTTTGAGAATGTGTCCAATCCAGGTTGAAATGAAATAGATTTTACTTCTTGGAATTTGGATGTTTCGGGTGTTGAAATCTGTCGCAAAGATTGAATGTTTGGTGGGTTTTATGGCATTGAGGCAACATCGGATTTTATTTCTTTAGAAAACTGTTGCCGCCAAAGGTCTTATATATAGAGCGATGTGGCCAGAGCTCGCCAACATTCATATAAACGATCTGCGGTTCCAACAAGACTGCTTCGCATGCCATACAAACGACGCAACGCGACTGGGTCATATCACGGCGGGCACTCATACATTGGCTGCCACGATCCTACGGCTTAATACCACTCGATTACTTTCAATGGAGCTACGTCAAGTCATTTGTCTAAGCTAAAAATCCAACCTCTTTGAACGGGTTTGAGTCCAGCTTTCGAGACGATATTTCCAAAACAACGCTGTATATATTGGTCCGAGTCGTTAAAAAGTCAATCTACTATTTTAAGCACTGCCAGTGAAGCCATTTGAATGGTGTGTTATTTGATATATAATAGCTCCAAAATATACTTACTTATTTCCGGCGACCCATGAAGGGTCCGGCGACTCATGAAGGTTCCATCGTTGACGGTTCTGGGCACGCTGCTTCCAGTCATCAAGACCAAGCTGTCTTGCATCCGCGATTACTTGGTCTTTATACCGGAGATTCGGTCTTCCTCTCTTTCTCGAACCGGTCGGCTCGGATTCAAAGACCCTCTTTGCTGGAGCATTGTTGTCCATGCGCTCGATGTGGCCGAGCCAGTGCAGTCAACGGATTTTTGCCTTTCGGACTACATCCACATCCTGGTACAGCTCGTTGAGTTCGTGGTTATGTCTTCTCCTCCAATCGCCTTCCTCGCAGACGGGACCATATATCCGTCGTAGAACTTTTCTTTCGAAGGTACCAAGAATCAACTCTGCAGTTTTGCTTAGCGTCCATCTTTCGGCTCCATAGAGCAGGACTGGCAAAATAAGAGTTTTGTAGACCATGATTTTGGTCCTTCGAGTCAGGAGTTTTGAGCCCAGTTCTTTTGACAAACCGAAGTAGCACCGGTTGCCAAGGGCTATTCTACGACGGATCTCCACTGTGATGTCGTTTGTGGAGTTCACGTTTGCCCCGAGGTAGACAAACTCCTTCACTACTTCGAAATTGTAGCTGTCGATCGTGAGATTTTGTCCAAGGTGGTTTGTGACGGAACGTTTCTTGGTCGACAGCATATATTTGGTTTTGTCCTCATTGACCTTGAGACCAGTTCGTTTCGCTTGTTCTTCAATCGCCGTAAAAGCCTCCACTACGGCACGTTGAGAACCCGCGACGATGTCGATGTCGTCTGCGTACCCCAACAGTTGGACCGACTTATAGAAGATAGTGCCTTCCGTGTTTACAGTTGCCCTCCGCACTATGTTCTCTAGTACCAGATTGAAGAAGTCACACGACAGCGCATCTCCTTGCCGAAATCCAGTGCAAGTTTCAAACGGCTCAGAAATCCTTGAGCCGAACTGCACGGTGCATCGCGTGTGTGTTAGCGTGGTGCGACACAACCGGATCAGTTTTCACGGTATCCCGAATTCGGTCATCGCATCGAATAGCTCCTTGCGATTAATGCTGTTGTATGCGGCTTTGAAATCGATGAAAAGGTGGTGCGTATCGATTTGAAACTCACTGGTCTTCTCCAGCATTTGTCTTAGTGTGAAGATTTAGTCTATAGCCGATTTGCCAAGAGGTAAGACCGCCTTTTTTATGGATAAGGCATATTGAGCTGATATTCCAGTCGTCGGGCATGCTTTCGTCTTCCCAAATTTTACAAATAATCTGGTGCATGCTCCCCACCAGAACATCGCTACCGGCCTTGAAGAGCTCTGATGGTAGGCCATCCGGAGATCGCCAGGTTTCTGTGTGGATTCTTTTGCGAGGGAATCTTGTGCAACTTATGACCAATTACGTCCTGTCGCAAAGTCAGTGTGTCGGAAGCCGTTATCTGTTGTCGTGTCGTGGAGGCTGTGCTTTCCGATCACTCCGCCAAAGATGCTTTCCTTACCGATTTTGGCATTGAAGTCTCCGAGCACGATTTTGACATCGTACTCCGGACAGGCTCCGTAGGCACCGTCCAAGAGGTCGTAGTAGTCCTCTTTGACGGAGTCTTCAGCCTCATCGGTAGGAGCGTGTGCACATATAAGGCTGATGTTGTAGAATCTGCCTTGGATACGGATCACAGCCAGGCGATCGCTTATCGGCTTAAAGTCGATGACCTTCGACCTTAACCGTTTTCCCACAACGAATCCGCATCCAAATATGTGCAACCTTTTGTGACAGCTGTAATATATGTCGCACTCTTTCTTCTTCATTATTCCTTGTCCTATCCAGCGTATTTCCTGGATCGCAGTAATATCCGCCTTTTATTGCGTGAGGATATTTTCCAGTTTATGAGCGGCCCCTGGAGAGGCAATCCAGGGAGCGCCGCTAAGAGGCCGCATGTCAACTTGATCTATGCATCGACAAGGATCGTTGCTGGCATCCCGCCAAGTTGGGATCGATCAGCAACTTTGCCCTGTGAGAACAGACCCTCCCCCCCAAAATATAGCTAAAACCAATTTCATATGCTAGACCCTGTAAATCTATCGTAAGTCTTCCTATCGTTGTCGTTGCCTGGTCACTCTGCAATACAACGAGATTATCGTTGTCGTTATCTGGTCACTCTGCCATTCAACGAGATTTTCAACTTCCCAGCTCTTAGTATCTTATCCACCGATGAAATCTACACTAAGGAATCATTTTTTTGACAGCGACGAAGATCCTATATGATGAACTTGTGTACATTCACTTACTCTTATCAGCACTTGTTTGTACAATTTTGATGTACAGTGAACTCTAGATAATTCGAATTTCATCGGACCTGGGTAAAACTTCGATTTACAGGTTTTCGAATCAAGGAGGTTTCAGAAAAAAAATATTTTTGGCGAACCAAATTTTTATTACTCGTAGGTATGTATATGTACATATGTGTACATTTAAGTAATGCTCCATGAAACAATCTGTCATTTTTTTCTGAGTTAGCGAGTGCAAACTATCTTTCCTTCAGGCGATTCTCCCCGGAGGAAACCACAAGATCTATTGGAATGTACTTTTGGGTTTAGAATACTTTTAACGTACCGATAGTCCAATTCGATTACGTCTTTAAGAATGGAAAAATTGTTCACTCTGCTGTAAACCATCTGCACACCTTTCCCTTCAATACATACACAGGGCACAGGAATCCCTCAAGCATTTGCTTTTAGTGCTCATTTTCGTCACGCATTTTAAATTAACAGTCGAAGAAAAAACTATGGAGAAAAAAATTATAGAGGTTTTTCATGTTATTTTCCACATTAGTAAATTAGAATTAACGAAAGGAACAAATTGCATAGGTTTTCTTCAATTTAAAGAGGTTCACTGTAGCAAATAACCAAACTTGGACTCCACAAACGACAACTGAGTGGAGATCAGACGTAGGAAATCGGTGCTACTTCATTTTGTTGAAACAACTGAGCTCAAAGCCTTGACTTAAAGGAGCGAAATAATGCTTTACAAAAGTCTTATTTTACAAGTCCTGCTATATGGAGCCGAAAGCTGGATACATCAGCAACATCTCAGGTGACGTTTGAATTTGACAATTACAGTCTTCGGTTCTAGGAATTTCCATTGATTTTTAATTGCCACGGTGAATGATATCGAATCCGGCGCAAAAGTTTTGTTTGAAAAAAAATTAATCTATTGGTCATCGGGTTAATTGGAGTTAATTTCAAATTCGCACAAAAAATTTCCAACCGATGCACTTTTGCAATCAAAAATGTAACGCAATATGAAAATTTGTTTGTCCATTTCGATTGCTAGTTGATGGCTAAAAATATTGATTTTACATCAATTCTAGATTACCACTCATTTGCGTTGCACTTTTTATTTTCATCAGTAATCGAATACAGTCGAAATTTGATTATTTTGTGTTGGTACTTCAGTAGCAGCAAAAAGCTCTGCCATCAATTGGTTGTAGGCACTCCTGTTTGATTTAATTTTTTCTAGTTGTAAGTTAGAATTTGAAATGAATTCCATATTTGCTCGATTGGTCATCGAATGGAGGGAGGAAAAATGTACAAACTGTGATTGCTATTGAACAACGCTATTCAATCTAAAATTACCCGCAACAAGAGGTATCGTATTTAATGTGGTGGCATTTGATTATTTGATAAACAAAAATTAGCGAGTTATTAAATATGAATACAATACCTACAACTCGTGCAACCTTTTGATATAGAGAAAATTCGCAAGAAAAATTATAAAAATATCGTGGGTACACAAAGATCATAATAAAAGGTGATTTTTTAAAAACTATAGGAAAGTTTTTCAAAAAAAACACATAAAATTCAGAAAAATGCATGAAATCTTTATTTGAATCGATAGTACGGTCCATATAATTTAATGTTTGAAGATTATTTCATGCAAATGTTGACCTTGACTACGCCTCAAATGGTCCATCCGCTTAGTCCAATTTTGGCATACTATTTCCAACATTTCGGTCGGTATCTCACGAATAAATGCTTCAATGTTGTCTTCCAATGCGTCAATTGAAGCGGGCTTTAACATAGCCCCACAAAAAATAGTCTAAAGGCGTTAAATCGCACGATCTAGGTGGATAATTGACCGGTCCCGAACGTGAAATAAAATGTTTCACCGAACTCGCCCCTCAATAAGTCCATTGTTGCGCGTGCTGTGTGGCATGTGACACCGTCTTGTTGAAACCACATGTTATGCAAGTCAAGCTCTTGCATTTTGGGCAAAAAAAAGTTGGATATCATCTCACGGTAGTGCTCACCATTCACAGTTACGTTACAATTCGCATCATCTTTGAAGAAGTACGGTCCAATGATGCCACCAGCCCCTAAACCGCACCAAACTGTGACTTTTTCTGGATGCATTGGTAGCTCTTGCAATGCTTCTGGCTGATATTCACTCCAAAATCGACAATTCTGCTTATTTACGTACCCATTGAGCCAAAAATGAGCTTCGTCGCTGAACACAATTGAACTGACCATAAAATAGAAGAAGCGCGCGATGAACTTTCTTAACAGAGCACGCATTTTGATAATAAAATTCAATAATTTGTAAGCGTTGTTCGTTTGTAAGACGATTCATGATTAAATTACAGACCAAACTGAAGATGTTTGACAGTGAAACAAAACACGAAACGTGCGTCAGCTGTTTAAACCAGTGTTGCCAAAAAGATAATAGCTAAAAAATCACCCTTTATATGGTGGGTAAGGAAGAACTAACGCGTGCAGAAATAACGTATGCATCTATCACTCTTGTAATAATCATTTGCTTTAATTAATTTTGTTATATATTTAATACATTTCTTGAACACTATTACGCGCTATGTACTATTATTATTATTGTTGAGGGTATTCTGCATCGTAGATCTTTTCACATACAGATCTATTCAGAGTTGCATTGAGGGTTGTGGGTTGCTATTTTGAGTTTCACTTAACAAGTGTAGACGAAAAATAGAAAAATGTGCAACCATTCAATCGTATTCAGGTGGTATGATCATATTTACATCTTTTGCAGTGAATATGCACATAACGTGTCTGACCCGATCGAACGATCTGCCCGAAAAGCTTCTCTTCATTAAACAGAACGAAATTAATTACACACATTACTAAGACACAAAATCTTGTTGCCAATTCTCACAAAATCTATTATGCCAATATTGTTAGCAGACTGTCAGTTGAAGTGCGTCAAGCTATAAATAACAAATCTAAAATGTCTGTCATGTCTACGACAGAAATTAATATTTTTTTTAAAAGTTTGCGGCTAATCACGTCAGCGAAAAAACGTCCCTTTAAAGCAACATAAAAATACCGATGACAGTTATTGAAATTACAAATGCCAAGAAACATTTCCTCTGATTTGCTTCGTTTCCATTTGTGATTGGCGCCATCCATGGAACCCACGTTTAAATTCAGATTCAAACATTAAAAATGGGGTATATAACATTTGAAATCAAGTGAACTTGATTGCATTAAAAACCCGTATCATAGTTATATGCAACTTAAATATTTACAAGCAACGAAGAATGGCTAACGGCCTTAAGTGTAACTTGGCTATGTAGTAGACTTAAGTGTAGTATCATCAAACGGTCTTAAGTCAGTTTCCTTTAAGAATCTGAGAATGTTCTACTGACTACATTTCACTGACCTTCATTTATTCTAATGCTTGCCCAGGTATATTTGTCTTTTGTGGGCTAGTGCCTCACAGAATCCCTTTCAGGAATTTCATTAGATTCTCCAGAGAATCTGTAGATACCTTCTTCTGACACCCCTAGTTTTCTTAAGTGCTCCCTGAGTTTGCAGTGCCCTGTTAGGAAGCCTTTTCGTATACGGAGGTTGTTTTTGCTCATTTTGATACATGCCTCAAACCTATTTCGGTTATATTGACCTGGGAGTTTCGTGGCCTGTTGCCTTCATGCCATCAGCTTTGTTCCAGGTTTCTGTCGGGTTGCTTCTTTCTATTTCCATGAATCTCTGAGGACATGGTTTCCTACATAGCGGAATGGTTCGGGGCCTATGAAGGTTTCCTGGCTAGGGAGTCCGCCATTTCCTTACCTTCTATTCCCGTATGGCTTCTCAATTCTGCAGGCATTCTCATACAAGCTTGGATTTGATGATGTAGGAGTCTAGTGCCATGATAGCGGCTCGAATATCCAAATAGCCCTGCCTTAGTTCCATCATCAGTTATTGATCCATCTGCATACCATTTCGCCGTATTGCTGCGTAGTCTGTTGACTATACATTCATTACTCGAGTCCATTTTGGTGTTGAGCTAAATGGTTAAGCTTCTTTTGAGTCGATTTTTGACTAGTGCATCGAATTTTCTCGATGTAATGCACTTGTCTTTTCCTATCTCCGATTTTACCATTCTCATGATTGTTTTGATTGCACATTGCTGCAACCACTAGATGCAAAGGTCAGCTCCAACTGCACCTCCATGGCCACAATTAGACAAGTTCTCATGGCCCCCGTAATACAGAGGCTTTATTTGAGTGTCTCCCTCACGCTAATCAGATTGGTTCTCTTAGTACATGCTATTTCACAGTAGGTAATTGTGCTTCTAACAATATCACCTTAGGATGCTTGAACTGCATCCCCAGTACATGCTCGTTAGGCTTCGCCAAATCATTAGAGCACACATCGATTTCGTGGTTATCTCTTCTGTGTGCTTTTTCTAGATGTGTTTGCTGTCTAAGATTACTCCTAGATATTCAACTTCGTTTACTCGAGTTAGTGTTGTGCCCCACAGACTTATTGGTTTTAAACGTTCCATTTTTCGTGTGTGCATGAAATATGACCACCATTTTTCTCGATACAGATATTGATTTCACTTATTATTGTTGAGCAAACTCATAACCGTGGGAGCGTTATAGATTTCCAAAAACTCTGTTATAACCTGCAAAGTATATTGGAAAATAAATATTTTCTCGTTATTTTTTCGTGTTTCCAATGTTGGTCGCCTGTACATTTCATCATCATCATGCTTCTTTCTACCTACCTACCTATGGTTAGGACGACTCAAATTCGTGCTACTCACATAAAGTCAGCTAAAAAAAACGACACGAATTGTTGAGAAATTGACCAAACCCCTGACATTTCATGTTTCCACAGCCACTTTTCACTGTATTTTAATGGTTGATGATTACATACGATCCAGGTGGGTGTGTCAGAAATAAATGAAGCAACATTGCTTACAAAAAACCTTAACTGTCGATTTCGATCCATCTCTCAACATGCACATTGGGTGGGAAAATCGATAGATATTGTCTTCATTTTAAAAGTATAAGCGGATGACGTTACGATTGCGTTCTGAGAAAGACATATAAGAAGACGTGACAAGACGCACCCTTGAACCCAACGCCCACAGAAAAAAGTGAAAGGACAGCTGCTACTCAAAAGAGGACCATCCATTCCATACTCCTACAGAACACTCCAGAGTTTAGCTCGAAGCAGCCGGTCGTATGCATTTTCCAAATCTACAAAAGATCTGTAGATCGGTAGGCCATACTCCCAAGCCTTCTCGAGTGCGAATCTTAAGGTGAAAAGCTAGTCGGTTGTACTTCTGCCGGGACGAAAGCCGAACTGTCCATCCTGGACTAGACCATAGCTCAAGCAGTCATACTGACAAAAAAAGGGCTCCAAGAACTCCTTTTATTTGGCCTTTCCCTCTTTATGGATTTAGTAAGCTGGACGTACTACAATTCTTATATAACTGGTCAAATAAATGCCGCATCCAAATCTAGAACAGCCAGGAAAAACATGATTGTCGATCCCAGGCAAACCATGGAGGCCCTAAAACTGAACAAGTCTGACCTAAGGATATTATGTGGCGCACTTACTGGCCACTTTTCATGCAACTATCACCTGCCCAAAATCGGACACAGCAGCTCAGAAAACTTCTACCGTCTATCACTGCGGACAATCAAAGGAAACTATATAGCACCTATCCTTCGAGTGTGACTGACATTAACCAGATATGATATAACGAACAAAACCGCATCTAGAGGGATTTGTGGTATCAATTTTCTCAAGGTACATCAAAAGTCCTAGATAAAGAAAAGGGCATAATATGCAGATATATTGTGTGGTGACAGGACAATGTGATTGGTATATTCATTCCCCATTTTCTTCAATTCGATTCAATAGCTTAGCGGAATCAACTGCACGTCAAATCGGACAGCTCAGCAGCATCTCAATTAATAATACTTAATAGTGCGCGCTATAGCGACTGGATAATCCGATTGTTTGTCGCTTAATTGTTATATATGGATGTGAATGAACTGCGGCTTCAACAAGACATTGAAGTGGCATGGAAATACAGCCCAAAAATGCTATGACACCATGAATCATTCCCTCGTCGTATAATTTTGTGTGTAGGTTATTATAATAAGACCCCAGATCATGTCAATGTCATGGGCTTTTTCCCATGTTTAGGTCTTATGACATCAAGTCAAAGACCACCTACACAGCGAAATACTCAATTGAGCTCTTTATCATATCTTCATTGACTTTGACAGGATGAAGAAAACTGTTGATGCAGTTTGAAGGCCAAATGTATGTCCTTTAAAACAATTATAACTTTAAATTTCAATATCCCAACCTTGAGGTAACATATGTCACTGTGGGTATTTTTTTTCCATTGCGGGACCCCAGTGGGTGTCGGCTGTGCTTGCAACAAGACGGCAGACGACATGCCACACACGCGACGCAGCGCTCTATGTGCCGAAGGAGAAATTTGACGACTGACTCATCTCACGGTGAGCGTTCATAAATTGGCCGCAGCGATCATGCGACTTGACATAACTCGTTTATTTTCTCTATTCATCCGTCAAGTCTTTAATCTTGGCTAAGCAGCCAACTATAAGCCTTTGGGCTAGCTCTCATACTATCGTAATAAGGCTGCACTTATTGGACTGACCGCTTAAAGCACTGCCAACGCAGCCGAGGATGTCATTTGAAAGAAATGCTTTTCCACGTATAATGGCACGAATTTAACTTCAAAAATGTCGTTTCGTTTGCATTTTTTTCCTGTCGTTCTTATCTGGTCACGCTGTATATGAAGGGTGGTTAAATTTTACGGGCCGATGTTGATTTTGAATAAAACACAAATTATTTAGGAAATTATTGTCATTTCTTTTTATTATGATAATATTGGTATGGTTCAATTATGTATGGAACAAAATATCGGAGAAACGGCCGCCGCAACCTCGGCGGCACACCTCCATCCGATGGTCCAAATTTTCGATGACGCTAAAGTATAATTGAGGTTCTATGCCGTAAATGTGCCGAATTATCTCATCCTTTAGCTCTTGAATTGTTGCTGGCTTATCGACGTACACCTTTTCTTTCAAATAACCCCAAAGAAAAAAATCCATCGGTGTCAAATCACATGATCTTGTCGGCCAATTGACATCGCCACCACGTGAGATAACACGGCCATTGAAATTGTTTCGTTAGCTGTGTGGCAAGTGGCAACGTCCTTGAGACCACATATCGTCCACATTCATATCTTCCAATTCGGACCATAAAAAGTTCGTTATCATTTCACGATAGCGAACACCATTCACAGTAAATGCCTGACCACATAATGTTCATCAACGACGAGCGTGAGAGGTGCAATTGTTGGGCACAACGACGAGTTGAGATGGACGGCTCTTCAGCCACACTATCGCGAACAGCAGCAATATTTTCAGCAGTACGAGATGTACGAGCATGCACTGATGTTTTCACATCTCCTACAGACCCGGTTTGCTCAAATTTTTGCAAGATTAAATTGACCGAAAAAATCACGAAGTGCACGATATGCATTTTGATTTGAACGCCCATTTTCATAATAAGCCTGAATAACCTCAGCGCGTTGCTCGATTGTGTATCTTTCCATGGTTCAAATTGAGTTAGTCTGAAATTGAGCAATGTCAAATGAAATGCAGAAAAAAACTTGACGTTTAGGTGTGGTTCACATTCAACAGTGGCACTTAAAATTGAACCATTTAGTTAGAATAATGCCATTTTCTCGGTGAGTTGAACGACATCATTTATTTAAAGAGCTCTGCTCCAATATACAATGAAATTGTATTGTCATACAAATAATAAATAATCCACCCGTTACTGCTTTGAAATTACACTGTGTACTGTTTAGCTATGTACCCATTTGTTCACTTTCAATAAATCTTGAATCACTCAAATTGTAAGGGAGTAGAACATTCGCTTAGCAACTTTCAAATTTGTCATGTCTTTGTCCCCGCCATCTTATGGAATGGATTTAAAGTTGTACAACCAATCTATCTTCCCTTATCGAACTATTTCTTCCTTGATACATACTCGTCCTAAACAAACCCTAACCAGTCCTTTAGAATTCCCTCCCATCGTCCCCGTCCCAGCATGCAAATACTTCTTCCAAAAATGTAATTTAAGAATTTTGTATCCCAAACGAAACATCGTCCCCCAATGACTTCTCTTTCAGAAGTATGTCACATAAAAAATACCCCCCCGGATCAATAATGCAAAAACTACTATAATTTTTTTGAAAAATAAAGAAAAAAAGACCAAATGACTATTACTCTTGTTAACAGCCCTCCTGGGGGAAAGTCCAATCAATCTAACCAACATACATTCATCTCAAATTCCAATCAATATGCCACAATCACGACACTGGGACATGGAAAGGAGCGCAAAGTCCACTTGGTACTAAATAATTCCCAAATAACATCAGCAAACCGCAAAAGGAGAAGGAAACGACAGAAAAATCTAACCCGACCGTCACAAATCCAAGTTAAAGCAGGACAAGGGCATTCCGCAATGACTAACAGATAGAAAAAAAAAATATAAGAGAAATAACGGCACGATGACTGTGATGTAAAATCTTTCGGCTTGGTTAAGGTGATGTCACAGGTGGCGCACATCAGGACACACAACAGCCCTAGACGAATGCACAGGTGGGCAATACATCCGTGCCACTGCACATGTCCTGATATCAACAGAATGGAATTTTCACCATGCCGCGCGATTACTGTGCAGCGTATGTGTGTAGCGGGCGCATGTGTGTGTTCAAATCCTTTGAGTGAGACAAATCCTTGAACGAGCAGTCGAGTAGAATTTGTACAGGGCGTGCAAAGTTTTCACTCCCAAGTGGAAAATACATGCACTTCATGGAAAAATGTGCTCCCCACCAAAGCACTTCTTGTTTTCTTTTCATTTGTGCTTTATTACATATCCTGAATATTTCAGGATTCAAAAAGCCTTGCTGCACTCGCATCGGGACCGTTCGGGGTGAACGTGAACGTGAATGTGAAAAAAAAAAAAAGAATGCACACGGCAAATATGGAAACCACAGATGCCCAAGTGTGGGGACATTGGTGGAAACACTTCAAAACTTATCACATGCACCAGGCGACCTAACTGTCGAGCATCTTGCGGGCGCCTAGGTGAGATTGTACCGTCCTCTATTCTCAATGGACGTCACATTCGTCTTGTATGTGTGTGCACTTTGCTTCCTGCTTCTACTTGGGGGATGCTTCGGCCCCCATTTTTTTCCTCCCATGTTTACCCCCATGTTCTGCAAAAGGGTTATAGTGCTTCCCTTCGGACAACGCCGTACAAAAAATGCTGCAATCTAATGCAAGTGAGTGGTTATTTAATTTACTAGTTTTTAAATGGCTTACTCTCGCATGTTAGGCGAGTGTAGCCTTTGTTTTGGACAAATTCATATGCATGTTTCTGTAGTTAGGCAAAAACTTACAAAAAAATGCAATTTTTATTCGTCGGAAACATGCGACGAGTTTAAAGTTTTTAACTTTTTTCCATTTACGTAGATTGTCAATTTATATTTGTATAACGTTCATATGCATGCAAGGGTATTTTGTGAACAACTTTTATTCTCTGAACAAATGGTGGAGAGTATAGAACGGTCCGAATGGGTTTGGCAACATCAATGTGGTTTTTGAATGGGGTTTTAAATATATATGCGATTATAATTTTGATGCCTTTGTTACATGTTTACAGTCGGAAGCCCAGCACGGTTTCAAATCTGGTAGCTCAACTTTTACCAACCCATCAATTTACTCTTGCTTTGACAATTTTTACTGATTTCTGTAAGGCATTTGATACCGCCAATCACTCCCTACTGATAAACAAACTTAAAGCATTTGGGTTTATTCCGATGTCCTTAGTTGGATATATTTCAGCAGCTGCGTTGAAAGACGTAACCGATAAATCGATCACCATTTTTTCTGATAGCCAAATGGCAATAAAGACCATAGCATCAGACATTCTGACATCGAAGTTGGTTATGATGTGCAGACAGAGCAAGCGTGAGATATCTTTGACGAACGCGGTGACCCTCTGCCTCTGCAAGGAAACGAAAAGACGGACAGCCTAGCGAAAAAAGGTTCGGAGCTTGGGAGGATCTCTAGCAATCTCGTTCGTACATATGCCGCTGAGCTCCATAAGGATAGAAACTAGATGACTAAGCCCTGGACGGAGCCAGAGCTCAATGGCTTGGTCTGAATATTGGAGCGACAGCCCTATGGCCGACGCAGAGTAAAAAAGGTCAACCTCATTGATCGGCTTTAGTCGCAAGTACGTGGGAAGTCTAGTATGAGTCCTTACCGGACACAGTGCATAGGCACACATGCAATGCGCCTGAACTTACCGCATAACGACTTTTGTAGATGCTGCAGATGAGGAAGAAACAGAATTTATCCAACATGAACTCTGTGGCCATAGCAAGGAAAAGGAGGCAGCTCGTATGAAAATTCTTCTTCGTAGAGTTGAAGGATTTAAGCGGTGTCAAACTGAAAAATCTCCTAAGATTCATATGTAGATTTAGGCGGTTATGGGACTAATGTAGGTCTCACGGTGGTAAAACATCCAAAACAAGACATAATGGACCTAACAAGTTGTTGTGTCTAAGGGAGCCACAGCCCTGGGCCGACAAGTCACCAAATTACCTACCTACCTAGCTAATTGGATATCCTCTTTTTATCAGAGTCAATCCGTCGACAATGGAGGGCAGCTATGCCATAGACTCAGACCGTCCATATGTCGCAGGCCCGATAAATAAGTAAATAAGTAACTTGCAACAGTTTAATAGCGAAGTTTCCCAATGTATTCCTTCTTAACTTCTCTTATAGAAAAGACTTTAGCTGCAGTTTTGCCTCGATAATCGCCCAAATTACTGCTGCTTACGTCTAAAGTCTTGGTTTAATTGATCTCTGAATTTGTCTACTAACTACAACCTTCGTGTAGAGCATGTCACAAGCACATCTGCAGTTTAACAAGCCTCCAAATATGTTTAACTGACAGCACACACGCTGCACTGGGATATCCCCTCCTAACCAGGCTGCAGCCTGTCCGTCGTATTCCCCATTCGTTGGCGTTTCATACTTTCGATTAGGATCCATAAATCATTCCCTCATTTGGCAGCAGCGGTGTGAACATTAAATCGTAAAGCGCCCGCATAATGGTAACCCAATTTTTCAGGACACGCGCATCGCCTTCTCGTTCGCACTTAAGTGGGAAAAAAGTTATTAAACTTGATATGCAAATACAACCATCACCATTGTCGGCATGAAAGGGGACACTGAAGGTAAAACAAACACCAACGGAACGGCCGCCCCACGCCTGTCATTTACAAATAACTTTCAATTATCCTTACACGAAAACTGTGATACACGTTCGGCGATAAAATTGTCCGCATTGCCAAGGGAGCCGCCGCGCCGCCCGACATCGACACGAATGAGGCAAAGTGCTTGGCGTTTGGTTTTATGTCTTTGCTAGCCCGCCACCGGAGGGGTGCTTACCTCATCGCCTCAAATTAATTTCAACACGTCTGTGCCTTTCGCGAGGCTGAATATCATTAAACCTGACCGATTCGGGCAAATGCCTGTTTCCTTTCCTTTTCTCGTTAACTCCCCCCGAACGACTGCCCCGACAGCACCACCGCCATCGCCATCAGCAGGTCGGGTAGTGCGATCGACGCCGACCGGCAGCGCCGGCCTCCGAGGGTGTACAGTGTACAGACTGAGATTTTAACAGTCGAACTTGATTGATTCGCTTCAGGCACAAGCTATTACAATTTATCAGATTGTCAACTGGGTGAAATGGAAAGATTTTATCGACGCCGTCGTAGGGTTTCATTGGTATTCGCTTCTGCCAGGTGTGTGTTGTGTGTCCTAACCGCGTCAACCCCAGCCGAGACCTATACACAAGAGGTGCGGAATAAATGTCATCAATTTGGATATGTTTGTATATAGACGAACACATTCGAATGTAACGGTTAGGGTTGAATTTATGGACGCCCTAAAAATACAATCCATTTGTATCAATTCGATTTTGAGGATCCTCTACGACTCTACGAGTATTACCTCGGTGCGGTTGAGCCCGTGAAGATGGCTCACATTTATTTTCTGCGCTGTGTTGTTAATAGCAAATCAAGGATTTTGTCAGAACAAATGATGGGCGATTAAGTTTTTTCCTGTCGTTTGTTCGGATCATCAAAAAAAAGGGGAGAAATTTAATTTCCCCGAAGTCAGGGTTACACACGACACAAGGGAAAGTAAGCACCTGTCGGGTTGGGTTTATGCTGATATCTATTGGTTCCCCCCATGGTTGTGTCGCCTTAAGGCTCTGTCTGCATGCCACGGGTAGCATTTGTGGGGGGGAGGAATGCAAATCAAATTACAATACATTAGACGAAATTGAATTGAAGTCTTTACAGGAGCATTACCCGACACTGAATTGGTCTTTGAAAATGCGATGTGTACACTTTTAACGAGACACACATGCGCCCGCCGTATGATAATGAATTAATGACACACTCTACACGAATCTGCTTAATGGCAAACATCTTGATTTCTTTCGTATCCCTCCGTAATTATGGACAATCTCAGGCCAAATTGGCAAGATTTGCACAAGAAGGGATGGTTGATTAACTGGGGTACTCAAATCGAATAATTTCAAAGCCATTTTAAAGATGAGCTCACCCAGATTCTGTCTGCGTTTCAATTATGCCAAAGAATCGTAAACTGAGTCGAGCAATAGTCTGTTTGATGAAAGTCATATCTTTAGTTTCCTTATGACCGAACGTTTACTTGGTGAGTCAAGCCTTGAATACGCTCTGCGCCCAGTTCGTAAATTAAATACAAATTGGAACGAGAGAATGGTATCGCCTAAGATGAATGAGTTCCGGTGGCCTGGAGAATTATTCATTCGCGGGTGGAAAACTTCTTGAGTGTTTTAAGGAGTTTGTGTTTTTATGGAAATCTGTTTACTCTTGTAAACTATGCTAAGGTTGCTAATTGATGACTCGTGCAATGGTTGGAGGTGTCATTGGGTGTCTTTCGCTGTGATGATGATAGCTCGCAATGATCACGATGCTGGGACGTTATTCTGTTGTGGTAGATATTAGGGGTGTCCCATTCGCATTCATATAATGTTGATAGAAAATACAGATTGGGATTATTTATGGAGGTAGAACATTGTATAAATGGCAGCTACGGCTTTGCTGTCAAGTACGTACTCTTTTATTGACATTTTCTATGACTGTTTCGCATAAATGTGGGTGAATTTCATTAATACCACCTCCCGATTTCCTCTCTCAAAACGTTGGTGATCCTGGGCTTGTTTGCATAGACCTTTGACTTCAAAAAATCCCAAAGAAAAAAGGCCGGCGGCAAGATGTCTTTAAATGGCAAGATCTGTATGGCCAATTCTGATCGTAAAACCGGCTGATTACACAATTAGGAAATGACTCATGCAGTAATTGAATTGTATAGCACGTGGCACCGTCTTGTTGAAAGCTAATGTTGGTCACATCCACATCCCCATGCCACCGTACTTCCGCATTTTCGATGAAGAATAGTCCGATAATGCCTTCTCTTTTTTTCTGTTGAACGACTTGTGCCAGGACACTCAGAGTGTTTAAAATGAATAATTGATCCTGTCTCCCTCAATTTTTGAATTATTCACTTTGCCGTTAATAGTTTTAATCACTTCAACCATATTTTATACAAAAATTGCGAATTTTAGCTGACAAACCTTAATTTTTTTTAAATATTGCTCTACATTTTTACTAACCCGGAAATGTCAATCGTCACATTGCTATCTTATTTTGCGTTGGCATTACTGTATTTTAAATAGCGCAGAATTAAAATTTTGCGTGAATTATGGGACATCCGTTATAAAATGTATGTATGTATGTAAATTAGCAGATTAAAGTGGCTTAGACCAGTGGGCCCGTACCAGGATTCTTCTTTTTCGTGTTCCACTACAATCCGAGCGAGTTTGGTCGTAGCACCTGCAACAAATTCACGTGCTGTGCTCTCTTGCACCTAATTTCTCTCATAAGTGAACGACTACTAAGCCAAGTTTTGGGAGGCTATTATTCTTGAAAGCGGAAATCGGTTCAAGTGTAATTTTGGACAGATTTTAGACAGACGCACAACTTGGGGGTTGGGTCTGTGCACACAGGGTAAAGTTTCTGATCGCTCCCAACTTGGCGGGACGCCAGCAACGATCCTTGTCGATGCATAGATCAAGTTGACATACAGCCTTCTAGCGGCGCCCCCTGGATAGCCTCCACAACACCCGTTGTGAGGTGAACTAATGTATGCAACGAATCCCTTGTGGTTGTGCGGAGGGCTAACAACCCGCCCACACAAAAAAACAACGTTACGAGAGAGCAAACTCCCTCGGATCAACGGACGGAATCACAACAACTACGACACGGCGCGAAAATGGACAACGATTTGCGAGTGTGCTCCTGGAACGTAAGAACACTCTACACGCCAGGGGCCGCTCATAAACTAGAAAAGATCCTCACGCAGTACAAGGCGGATATTACTGCGATCCAGGAAATACGCTAGATAGGACAAGGTATAATGAAGAAGAAAGAGTGCGACATATATTACAGCTGTCACAAAAGGTTGCACATATTTGGATGCGGATTCGTTGTGGGAAAACGGTTAAGGTCGAAGGTCGACTTTAAACCGATAAGCGATCGCCTGGCTGTGATCCGTATCCAAGGCAGATTCTACAACATCAGCCTTATATGTGCACACGCTCCTACCGATGAGGCTGAAGACTCCGTCAAAGAGGACTACTACGACCTCTTGGACGGTGCCTGTCCGGAGTACGATGTCAAAATCGTGCTCGGAGACTTCAATGCCAAAATCGGTAAGGAAAGCATCTTTGGCGTAGTGATCGGAAAGCACAGCCTCCACGACACGTCTACAGATAACGGCTTCCGACACACTGACTTTGTGACAGGACGTAATTGGTCATAAGTTGCACAAGATTCCCTCGCAAAAGAATCCACACAGAAACCTGGCGATCTCCGGATGGCCTACCATCAGAGCTCTTCAAGGCCGGTAGCGATGTTCTGGTGGGGAGCATGCACCAGATTATTTGTAAATTTATGTCCATAAAAAAGGCGATCTTACCTCTTGGCAAATCGACTATTGACTAAATCTTCACACTAAGACAAATACTGGAGAAGACCAGTGAGTTTCAAATCGATACGCACCACCTTTTCATCGATTTCAAAGCCGCATACAACAGCATTAATCGCAAGGAGCTATTCGATGCGATGACCGAATTCGGGATACCGGGAAAACTGATCCGGTTGTGTCGCACCACGCTAACACACACGCGATGCACCGCGCAGTTCGGCTCAAGGATTTCTGAGCCGTTTGAAACTTGCACTGGATTTCGGCAAGATTTCTTCAATCTGGTACTAGATAAGAACATAGTGCGGGAGGCAGCTGTAAACACGGACGGCACTATCTTCTACAAGTCGGTCCAACTGTTGGGGTACGCAGATGACATCGACATTGTCGCTGAGTTTGTCTACCTCGGGGCAAACTTGAACTCCACAAACGACATCACAATGGAGATCCGTCGTAGAATCGCCCTTGGCAACCGGTGCTACATCGGTTTGTCAAAACAACTGGGCTCAAAACTCCTGACTCGAAGGACCAAAATCGTGGTCTACAAAACTCTTATTTTGCCAGTCCTGCTCTATGGAGCCGAAAGATGGACGCTAAGCAAAACTGCAGAGCTGATTCTTGGTACCTTCGAAAGAAAAGTTCTACGACGGAAATATGGTCCCGTCTGCGAGGAAGGCGAATGGAGGAAAAGACATAACCGCGAACTCTACGAGCTGTACCAGGATGTGGATGTAGTCCGGAAGGCAAAAATCCGTCGACTGCGCTGGCTCGGCCACATCGAGCGCATGGACAACAATGCACCAGCAAAGAGGGTCTTTGAATCCGAGCCGACTGGTTCGAGAAGGAGAGGAAGACCGAATCTCCGGTATAAAGACCAAGTAATCGCGGATGCAAGACAGCTTGGTCTTGATGACTGGAAGCAGCGTGCCCAGGACCCTTCATGGGTCGCCGGCCTGATAAGTAAGTACAACTTGCATCACCAATTTTTTCTCTGGTCACAGATTCTGTTCTAGTCACACCGTTGAAATCATACGACCGTTACACCACATTTTTACTCAATTGTCCTGGTTAGCGTAAGCCTTTTGAGACTTTTGACTGCCGACCTCTTTCTAAAGTCAAAGATGTCAGAGAAGTGGGCACCCCTAACTTCCGTCATTTAAGTAAAGGGTCTTCCAGTAGGGACTTCCGAGCTTTGACGACACTGACGTTGACATTACTGTTTGGTGTGGATTTTGGGCTGGCGGCGTCAGTCCATATTTATTATATTTCTTTCAGAACGATGGTGGCCAGATCATCTTCATCAACAACCAACGCAATAGGTCTATCATTACCAACTTCTTTTGGCTTGAATTAGATGATTTTCTTTTTTGTGCAAGTTTTATATGGACACCAACGACATGTGGTTTCAACAGGACGACGCTACGTTGCACACAACCTCCTTGAAAATTCTGCACGAGGGATTCGAGGGCATGGTCATCTCACGTGAAGATGATGTGAACTGGCCACCCATATCGTGCTATTTAAACCTGTTAGACATTTTCTTGGGGGGGTTTTGTGGAGTCCATGGAAAAAGCCACAAACCACAGCACCCCTCAAGCTAACAGAACCCATGCCATTGGTCAATTTAAGCCTGATTTATGGCCGGAGTCATGGAAAATCAATGACATTTGGATACACGTTACCCAGAGAAGCCACGGCCGATATTTGAACAATGAGATATATTAATGGCATCGACCGCAGGCCTTTCAAACGAATAAAAACTATCGATGACATCTCACACTCACTTTGATTTATTTAAATTTAAAAATATGAAGCGCTGAAAATGCATTTGCTTCTAAGTCGTGTTTGTTCCATTTAAACTTAACTAACCCAAGAATAATGATTAATGACCAATACATTTAGTGCCAATCGCAATAATTCAGCTCAGTGTATGTACATAAGTGTTTACTGTGCATGTGTGTTGATTTTGGTTGAAATTTGAAGTTGATGCGAAGTAGGTGGATGGAGGAGTAGACAACAAATACTCCAGGAGATGTAGTCTGAAAGTCAATAAGCCGATCTTCCAACATAAAAACTAAGTATCCACAGACAGCGTTGCCGATGTGGCCCTGTCGTGGCATTATGTCATTTTTAATTGAAATGGATTTAAGGCCAAAGCGCATTCGCGCGTTGTTGCTTTTATAGTACGCGTTTTATCGAGTTTACGAGAATGTTATGTCAAAACGCGATACACACAGTTTTCCATTTCGAAGTAGAACGCGGGTTAGAGTAGAATTAAGATTTTAGTCTTCAGACACGATTCATTCAATAAAGCTCGTTCGTTTTTAAAAACTCAATCCGCTTCAATCCTCATTTAACTCGCGCGCGTTTCACACTTTTTTTTTTACAAGAAAAAAAAATGCAATTACTATAAATAAAATCACTACACAAAATTAATTGCTTCCTCAAACACACAAAAAGTTATTCAACCCGTCAGAAAAAAATGTATAGAGTGAATAAAAAAAAATCACCCGGGTGAGGAGAGGGTAGCTCCGCCTAGAACCTTGTGCTCTGGCTCACAATATTACGGTTTGTGAAGCTTCAACGTCCGACCGCTGTATTGCAACTTATCCAAAATCCACAACACGAGTGGTTACTGATAAGCTAGGCCCTGGCCCATACGGGCTGTATTATTATTATACCCCTCTGGAAAAAAATTTAAAATTTAACTTATTCGCTGCATCGCTTACATCTGCCTTCCGAAAAAGTATTGAACGCTTGTTAAGTTACGATAAATACATATTTGTAAATTGTGTTTTATTTATTTATTAACATAATTTTTGAATGTATTTATGTTTCTTTCTAAAACATTTTCTAATTAAGTGCAATTCATAAAATTGATTAAATTACACAAAAAACGTATGTATATTATGGTGTATTTCATTGCATTAAAACTACACTTTTTGGTGGCAGTGGTTGCACTTTGAAAAATATTTTTCCGGCAACGCTGACCACAGACCCAAGGCAACCTAATGAGTGTGAAAGCAGTATCCATCGGACTGTCAAAGATGGACAGCAGTTTTAGCTCAAGCTTAGACCTTCCAAGGTCGCTGGGCTGAGAATGAGATTTATTTTTTTTATGTCAGTTTTGCCTACCCATACAGTTGGATTACTGGTCCGCTATGTAATCGGTTACCGGACCCCTTCGAGTACGAAATTTTTAGTTATTTTATATTTAATCAAAAGTTTTTGTTGAACATTATTTTTGAGTTAACAGAAGGCAAATGAACTCTGGATTTCTCCAGCAATCACAACTGGTGGAGATTGCAAAAACCGGCATTGAAAGCGTAAGTAAGTGGCCGCAAGGCTATTTATCTGATGTGAAGTTCCAAACGTAACCTTCACTATGCCAAAATTAGATTCTTACAAGAACTAGAACAACCACAAATTGAAAGCTATGAGACAATTACCAAGCAAACCACATCAAATTAAAGACCATTGTACATTTGTACAGTCCATGCGGCACACACGTTAGACCAGCAATTTCCATATTTTATTAAAGACATTCATTAGAGAGTCAAGTTGAACTCAAATTTGTGGTACACAGTACACACACATAATATATACGTATGTTTGCTTATAACTCACTAAAAGTGACAAAGGCGAAGATGTCGAATATTTCGGATTCGCATTAATTTTCGGATAGCATTAATTGACACCAAGCTGACACCTCACAGCCAATATGCTTAACCCTGGACAAGAAATTCGAAAACACCAATAGATTAATTTTAACCGATAGCTCTGCACAATCTTTGATACACAATAGCTGGTGAGGATTATCCTCTTGAGAGACATGCCAAGAGGTCTTCGAATAGTTGGATACAATTTTATTATATGTATCCGCAGCAGCAGCAGCACTATTCTTTTATCCATGCTCTGCATCTCATTGACCCAGAAACAGATGCACACACAAACACACACACAGATTCATTCATCGGGAAATACGAATATCACTTTGTTTATTTTCATGAAATCACGTCCAGACTTTCCGACGAAGATGACGACAGCGCTGACGGAAATCACAGTAGCATCCTCAGACTCCAGAAGCACTTTTATCCTTATTCAGTCATTCAGGTATACCCGGAGAGTGTACAAAAAGAAGTACAATATATTCCGACAAGAAATGAGATCAGCTTCCAATATTCCGGAAGAAGTCCTTAAGGAATACGATAAACATACAATATTTCATCTTCGGAATTTATCAGTGCCCTCACGGATGCGGTAAGAAAAATCCAGTGGGTGATGGAGTTAAATAGAGCAAATGAGGTTTGCAAATGATTGCAATGCTTTCTTAAAGCACCCAGGGAAATACTTTCAGGGAGCATATACACACATTTGTCCATACAAATTCCCACGCATATGATTTGCTGTGCAGCGTCGGCATGCCATACAATCGTCAACCAGTTCCAGCAATAACTTGACTTCAAAGGCAGTCGATGTGACTTCACCGGAAGGGCATTAAAGCTTTAATAAACAAGTAAAAGGTTGTATTGCTGTTAGGGCGGTGATGTGTCAGCATCAAATATGGTTTCTGGGTAGATGTTGTGTATCACACGGTGCCCTGCTTTGGTTTGTGTTTGACATTATATACAGAGAATTATTTTCAAAGTAAAGTAGAAGTAATATGGGCAATGCGAGCGACGAGTCCTTGGTTCTGAGTAAAATGAAAAATAAAATACGTTTGCTTGTGACAAAGATAAATAAATATAAAGCAGCGTACTGCCGGAACGTTTAAAGTCGTTTTAAACTAATAGGCATGCACCAGTGCGGCTTACTCGGACCGGCAAATAGATTGTAGACCAAATATTCACACTAAGGCAGGTTCTATGGAAGACTAGTGGATTTCAAATCGACACAACACCATCTTTTTATCGACTTTGCCGCATACGACTGCATTCTTCGCAGGTGGTGGCCGAATTCAGGATCCCGAACGCGATGGAGCGTGCAGTTAGGTTCAAGGACTTTCGAGCCATTTGAAACCTAAAACCAGGACACCCTATTACCCACCTATCTCACTACTGTCGTTTGATTGCTTCAATCTGGTACTGGTACTAGAGAAGATAGAGCGGCAGGCTGAAGAATATGTATCAATGGGGATATAAGATGACGGAGATATACTGTCGAGCAAGAATCGATCCGTCGCACACCTCCTGAGACAAAACATCACGATCGGCAGCTACTATTTTGCGGCAGTGAAGGTGTTCACTGATCTCAGTGCAAACGTTAACTCCACACACGACTTGTCAGTCCTCCTGTATGAAGCCAAAAGGTGGACGATAAGCAAAACAACAACAGAGCTGATACTTGGTGCCTTCGAACGAAAAAATCTACGTCCCGTAGGTGAGGAAGGTGAATGTAGGCGAAGACACAATCGCCGCGCACTTTCGGTACTGTACCAAGATGTCGGCATACTACAGAAAGCAAAACTCCGTCGAATACACTGCTTTTTCAACACGGTTTTTTTCATTAAGCACATAAACATCAATGTCTTCGAAAACGAGCCTGCTGGTTCGAGAAGGAGAGTAAGACCGAATTTCGGATATAAAGACCAAAACATAGCGGATGCCAAATATGCTATTAAATAGGTGTTTATTAAATGTGAATTGTTACATAAACGATGATCGTCTCATTTACGCTTTTATTGGCTGGAGAATGTGGAACTGCATCGACAGTGCAGATAGAATGCTTTTATTCTGGACGATGGTTGACAAGAATTGGACCGTAAGTTCGCATATGAGTGCACATGGACGTGCACTGCCATTCCCAGTTTTGAATCTCCTGCCAAGCACTCCAGGTTATGCAGGATGCGGATGGACAAATCTAGTTGTGTCATCAAAGGCCATAAAGAAGTCATCAAGCGATGCCCTGTTCTGAGACTTTTCTTGATAAGACAGAGCAACACTTATTCACTTGACTGATTTGTTCACATTTTCATTGTTCGAATTTCAAACTCCATCCATTATTAATGAAAAATACGAATTCACAGTAGAATTTTACTCCATTCCTTTGCTTAGACCATTGCTGGGTGGAAACAAAGTGCAAATTCTTAATCCGCCAAATAAGTGTGACAAGAAATTGTTTGCAAGTCAAATATATTTATCCTACTAATCGTAAAAATTAGAATGTATATGGAGCTATAGGCCCTATGTGCATGTTCAGATTTGGATGAAACTTGGTAGATATATTACTCTTGCCCTCGAGGAGGTCATAGGTAGGGGGGCTGCCAGTAAAATCGCCAGCACACTGAGACTATTGTTGGTCCATTGTCAGACTACCACCACTGATCGGCAACTTCAGTGATTGTGCCGTTAATTTGATCTCAACGGCAAATGGTGACTGGACCATATTTGAAAACCGGATAAACCGTATTCACTTTGCTTTCACTGGGATTCGAACCGGGGACCCCTGTAACCAGGGACAAGCACTCAACCAACTGCACCAACACACAACACTTCCATTCTTTATTATAGTCGCATATAAAATACGTATACTTATACTCAACCCTATTCTCTTAGTCGTGTCACCCAAAAATATATGTCACTGTGATAAATCCAAAAACTTAATCACTTTATGTGACATTTGTCACCGTCACGACAATCTTGTGTCACATTTAATGAAAAAGTGATATAGAATATGAGAAATTTTGTCACTTGCATTTTTGTGGGTAACAGTCGGTGAAAGACACAAAATAAAGGTGTTACTAGAATCCAAACAACGATTTATATATGTACCTGGGCTCCAAAAAGATTTAATTAATTGTTAAAGAATCCCGAGGCAAAATTGAATGGCTTCGGCCCTGTCCAGGGCTCGATTGAGGGTTCATCAACACATCCAATCACACCCGGAAGTACCTGCACATTTTCTTTGCCCGTCATTTGAAATGCCATCTGGGACAATTTCCAGTTAAAAAAATTGCAACACTTCGATAAGAATTTTGAAAAATGTTTGCAGTAAAATCATTAACTTTTCCTTGTTCCCAGAATGCCTCCATTGATAACCTGAAGTAGTTTCTAAAAATTATCGTGAATAATTAATTGTCAATTCTTCGTCATCGCATCCATAAAATAGTGCTACACTATTCACTATACTCGTTTTTTTTTTCTTTAAACTCTTTGAACTCTCAAGCCAACTTTGTGTTTCCACAAAATGACTAATAAACTAAATAAATTCAAACAATTTATCAATTATTTGACAGAACAACATGGTGTAAGTACAACTCATGATACGCAGAATACAAGGTAATATGTCCCCGCCTCTCATTTTTTTTTCATTGGTTGTGTGTATGACTTCACGCAAATACTAAAAACGCAACTAACTTACTGGAGATCGATGGCCAGAAGAAGAAATTGGACAATATACAAAGCATTGTGCTGAAAATGCGGTTTGGTCAACAATGCGACTTACTTCCCTTTCAGAGACACATTTTGTAAAGCATTACGCCATTAATTTTGCTTTTCGAATGCCTGAGCAAAGCAAAGTTTGAAATAGAGTATATACTCATCTACCGACTAAATCAAATATGTTAAAGATGTTTTTTTGATGTGATACATGCCAAAGGAGGTCTCTATGAACATCTAAGTTTAAATATCGCTCACTTAGCTATTTACTCGGTAGGAATGAAAGATAAACATCAGATGATGCAAGCGTGGAATGCTTTGTTGAACTAGAAACCGATATGCGAGCTGGTGTTCAAGCCAAAGATATAGTACGTAACGAAAGTAGATTAATTACTGCAGATCTTCTCCCCCATTGAGTTACTACTGAAGATCAGACCTAAGATGAAGATGAGGACGCAGAAGTTGTGATGGACGACATGTACGATATAAAGTACGACGCTCAGGAGTACCGTGCCAGTGTTTATAGCAAAATTGAGTAATCCTTTGGATACCTACAACGTGAAGATCACGTGGATGAACGTGATTACCGAAGGAGCTCTCCATAAACCATAAACCAAATCGTATGCATAATGGCGTTAGAAAAATTGATTGCATTTTAAATCATTGTAACGGTAGTAACATAGAATTGAAAACGGGTAAAAATTATCTAGAAAATATGTTAGATTTAAATTCAAATTCAAGATCCTTCTCTAGCAGAAAATGGTATTTGAGGAATGTCACAGGATTATGACAGAACATTTAACATATTACCTTGTATTCTGTGTATCATGAGGACAACTTGTCCAAACCGTCATCTGGTTGTTTTGTAACGTCACTCAGGCTAGGTTTTTGACACCCGACATATGTATTGATTAAGCTTACATAACAATTCAATTTCGTATATTAAAAAATGAAGAATTGATTGCAAATTGATGTAAGATGAAACAGAAACAATGTGCAGTAAAAGGTTGCAGAAAATACAGTGAGTAGGAAAAATTGCGTTTGCTGGTATTGAAACGGAGGCTGCAAAAATGGGTTTAACAGTGAATGAGGGCAAAACGAAGTACATGCTGAAAGGACGCACAACATCGACGTCTCGGCCAGAACGTCACCGTAGGCAGCTTTAACTTCAAGGTAGTTAAGGACTTCGTCTACCTCGGCTCCCAGGTAAACAGTACAAACAACTTCACTACCGAGATTAAACGCAAAATAACTCTTGCCAACCGCTGTTTCTTTGCGCTCAAGAAGCAATGGAGTAGTAGAGCACTCTCTCGAAGGACCAAGCTAATACTATATAAGACCCTCATCAGCCCTGTCCTGCTCTATGGCGCAGAAGCCTGGACAGTCTCAAGAGCAGATGAAGAAGTCGTTGGTCTTTTCGAGAGAAAAGATCTGCGTTCCATCTTTGGTCCTGTTTGCGTTGATGGTTTTTGGAGAAGAAGATACAACCATGAATTGTTCGGGCTGTACAGCGACATGAGCCTAGTCAGGTGTCTACGGATTCAGCGCCTAAGATGGCTAGGTCATGGACAACACTGCTCCAGCCCGAAGAGTCTTCGACTCCGAACCAGTGGGACAACGCAATAGAGGACGCCCACGAAACCGATGGCGCCAACAAGTGGAGAAGGATCTCAACCAAATTGGTGTGCGAAATTGGAGACAGCTGGCTAAAGATCGTGCCAGCTGGAGGAGCTTGTTGACTGAGGCCCAGGTCCACCCCGGACTGTAGTGCCACTAGAAGAAGAAGAAGAAGGAAAAATTTTAGTTTTAAGTGTGTAAAAAATGTTTGTTTTGTAAAAACCTTGGATTTTATTTAAATGTTTCTTTTATTACATTAAATGCCATTCATATGACACTGCGAATTTTATGGTCGTGAATTTGTGGATCGCGTTTGCCTCTTTTAAGCTTGACAGTTCGCAAATAAAAGAATTGATCCTACCTATCTTTTGTCAAGTTTTTTGTCAATAAAAAAACTTGATAATTCATGCATCATCTCTGTTAATTAAAGAATGACTTAACGAAAACAAACTTGACATGCTGAAAAGGCACATTTAAATTGAAACGCACAGTTGTCGGCGCTGCCAAATTTAGTGACGTTTAACAAGTACTTTCAACATAACTATACAATATATTACTATTTGTTTCCGCTTTTAAGTTTCTGTTGATATTTAAATTCCAGCGATGACGTCACACAAGGCTGAATAGAACTGTGCAGCACACCTTATTTTGCTTACATCAAGAACCAGCATGTGTTGCCAATTAGTTTGAATATTTTTGGGGTTAAAATTTTGATGGTTTTTTTATCACCTCACTTGTATTCAAGAAATAATAGGCGTGAATATGTGAACAAGCGGAACACATACTCTTTATCGACAAATCTGAGTGAAACGGATCATAAAGAAGACCAGTGAGTGGGTTTAAGCATGATGAATTTTTTATTTTTGTGGCACGCTGCTTCCAATCATTAACATGAAGTTGCCTTGCATCCGGTGGTTCGGTCTTCCTCTCCTAGAAGCAGGGATCATAGATTTGAAGTCTCCCCTTTAGTCACTTAGCGGGAGCGGATTGTTTCCTTCCTCACAACAACCACTGAGTGCCTTACAAAACTAGTCACCCACAAAATGTCACAAAACATACATGTAAATGCATATGGTCATAGGACACTAGGAATAAAACACATCTTCCTTATGCGGAAATCCTCCACCTCCTACACATAAGTGTGTTTGTTTATTGTACATATGGCTGCATAAGATTGCTTAAACCAACATGACCAACACAACCACAACTTAAGGTCGATTTTATTGTTCCATCAGTCAACAGACGACGAACGACTAAGGCCAACCAAACGGTAGAGAGAAAAGGGTAAATGAATGGTAGATATTTGCATTTCTATCACCTGCAGAAATTCCCATCACAGGACCTGAATTTTTCTTAGCTTCTAGTGAACCTTCGTATTCGTACCATTCTCTTGTCCGCCCACAACCACATATCCCAGTTTCGCTCCACCTACATCACCTGTGCTCCCATTCAATAGCAACGACCACTTCCTTATCTCGAAAGGGCAGCCGCAGCGCACACAGGCGGAGCAGGAGGAGCGCCAAAGTGCCTGTGAAACTGAAACTAATGCATAAATCATCACGGAACAATAACATAATTGCAAAGTCATGTCCTCCGAATGCCAGCAAACTTAAAGGATGACATTTAATGGTTGTAAATCTCCCCAAAACCTTTTGACAAACTTGAGACCTTCCCTCGCCACCTAGACGATCCACATTCACCACGTTTTGTCACTTACATACCTCCTGGAGTCGCCGCCATCTCGCCACCCTGTCCCACAATTCTGTCGCTGAGAAAACAGACAAGGATTCCAACTGCATACATGTGTGTGAATGCTAAGTAATTTTATTGAAATCCGATGTCGAGGTGAATGATGCCGAAAGGGATTAAAGGATGTGCGGATGTAATGCGGGTTACTCACTCATCAACGCATGTTGTCATATTCAGAGATGTGGAATTCTTTTAATTGGAGGCGATTCGAGCGCTGTGCTCGGTGGTAGGGGGTGGCGAATATACGAATTTCACAAGCTTTCACTTCGTGGATCGAAGCATGTAGAAGCAAAGAATTCTAAGGAATGGTTTTTAATCCTTGGCTTTCGTTTCCCCGGCAAAATTTCCCTCTCGCTGTGAAAAATGCTTCATCTATATGATGGAATTTCATTAATTCCGCCAGGGTTGAGGATACACTTTCACAGTGCGTCAGTCGGGGCTGCAGTGGACGGAGGGGGATACACATAGTTCGAGGTTCTCTCCCGGGACGTACTTATGTATACATGGTCGTGCTCATACATGAATGTGAGTTGGAAATTCATCCAAGAGTTACTAAAATTTGTACCTCGGTGTCGGGGGAGTGAGGAACGATCTTATACTCAAAGTGATTTACTCTGGCCATAGCTGAGTACTTTTGTTCTCCTGAGCTGTTTGTGTGATGAACATTCATCGGTTTTACGACTGAACTGGGTTCGTCTATGCTAGACTGGAAGATTTAATTTAAGGAAAGCGTGCTTTTTTCCTTCTCCTTCTTATAAGATTCGGTCTGCAGTGCAAAGCATTGCTACTTTTGGTTTGGACAAAAGCTTACATGTGAGCTGGTGTAGTGTGTGTATGGCTGTGATGAAATGTTCTCATGGCCGTACTCTTAGTCGATGTAGTCGAAGTAAGCCACACCAAATGGGTAGAAGTGAAGTTCATGAACTAATAGTCAACAAAAATTTGTCTCTCACATTTATTAGGTGCAGTAAAAAGAAATCCATTACTTGAAGGCCATAGTAATCTACATCTCGCGTTGTATACGTCCCGACGGACCAAACTAAATGGCTTTGGAAAGATAAGATTTTGTACTAAAAAAACTGCGCGCGTCATAGATAGACACCAGCAAAGAGAAAATACGCCATATTTTACAGTTATTTTTCGATAAATCCGAAACGACAAGCAAGGCGGCTAAAAATGTGAATAATGTTAATGGTCCTCATACTGTAATAGTAAATCATGCGTTTTGGTACCGTCGATTACGTTCCTGTAATTTCGATGTCAAAACATCACGATCGACAACTACAATTTCGAGGTAGTAAAGGATTTTGTCTACCTCGGAACAAACGGAACTCCACAAACGATATCACCATCCGACCTAGAATCCGACCTTGACAACCGGTGCTACTTCGGTTTGTCCAAACAACTGGGCTCAAAACTCCTGACTCGAACAGCCAATTGCGAGGGACTTATTTTGCTCTTGCACGCTAAGCTAAACTGCAGAGCTGATTCTTGTTACCTTCGAAAGGCAAAAATGCGTCGACTGCACTGACTCGCCCACATCGAGTGAATGGACACCAACGCTCCAGCTAAGAGGGTCTTCGTATCCGAGCCTCCTAGTTCGAGAAGGAGAGGAAGACCAAATCTCCGGTATAAATATCAAGCGGATGCAAGACATCAAGACTAGTGGGATGACAGGCAGCAGCGTGCCAAGGACCGAACGATGGAAGGCAGCAATTGCAAGTAAGTAAGTAAGTAAGTAATTTCGATGTCAAAGATGCACCACGCTCTGGAAGGCCAATTGTCGTAAATGTTGATAAAATTAAAATCAGTCGTTGAGTCTGACTGTCATGTAAGGACTGTTTCGATTGCCCAGCTGCTAAACATTACACAAAAAAACCGTTTGGAACCATTTGAACAAAATTGAATACTAAAAAAGCTCGATGGGTAATACACGAGTTAATGCCAAAGAACATCATGGACCGAATTACCATCGGCGAATCACTGCTGAGTCGCGACAACATCGACCCATTTCTGAAGCTGATGGTGACCGGTGACGAATAGTGGAACACTTTCGACAACGTCAAGCGAAAAGGGCCAGCTTTGGTCAATAGGAGGGGAATTGTGTTCCATCCGGACAACGCCAGACCACACAATATCGATAGAGACTCGCCTGAAGCTCCGGGAGCTTGGTTGGCTTGCGGGCTAAGGAACTCCCTTTTGCATCCACCTTATAGTATTTAATTTGTAATTTTGGAATTTTATTTCTTTTACATTTTTTGACGTGAAACATAATTGATCTCTTTGTGGTACCATCATGTGTGAAACGGATGGTTTGTGACGTTCGTGTGATGAGAGGGGCTGAACTGTCAACTGATCATCATCTGGTGTTGTGTACGCTGTACTTCACTGATAAAGTACCTTTTCTGCCAAGGCGGAAACCAAGAGTGGTTACACGCATACGGTGGGAGAAACTACAGAACAGTGAGTTGCAGCTAAATTTTGCACGGCACATATCTGAAAGGTTTGAGCGACTTCCAAGCATGTAGAGGAAGAATGGCGACTGTTTTCAACAGCAGTCATTGCCTCTGCACGGGATGTTTGTGGAGTGAAGCGGCTTGGAGTGGCGGCTGGTGGTGAGAAAAGAACTGCGTGGTTTAAAACACCCGGAGTTCAAGAAGCCATCAGAGAGAAGAAGAAGACCTACAGAGACTGGATTGCCTTGGGGGACTCTGCTTATCGTGACCGGTACACTGAGGCGCGAAGGACTTGCAAATTAGCTGTGCGAGCAGCTAAAGAGCAGTCTTGGAAAGAGTTCGGCGAGAAGCTGGAAAGCAACCATAGATCTGCGAAAAAGGTGTTCTGGCAAACCATTCGCCGGCTCAGAGGAAGGAAATTCAACATCATCGAAGGAGTCAAATCCAAAGATGGGGTGTTGCTTTCCAATGAGGCGGACATCTTGGGCAGATGGAGCGAGCACTTTTCGGAGCTGCTCAATACCGAACAGGGCACTGAGGATGACAGACCCGTAGTCTTGAGTGGGACGGAGAATAGTCCAACGGTGGAGGAAATCATTTTGGCGATTGAATCGCTAAAAATTGGAAATCCGGTTAGAAATGCTGAAGGCAATGGGTAAAGAGGGAGTTTTATGACTCTCTCGTGTCATTAAAGTGGCCTGGGAACGCGGTGAGACACCTGGCGATTGGCAAACTGGGGTGATTGTCCCACTTTTCAAGAAGGAGGACAAAAGAGATTGCTCCAACTACAGGGGCATATCTCTCTTAAGTATCCCCGGGAAAGACTATGCTATGGTGTGGGAAGCGCGTTCTGGAGCTATGGTCGAGCCCAGGTTGGGGGCGTCCATAGCAGAAGAATAACCGACCAGCTTTTCACTCTAAGAATGGTACTTGAGAAGGCTTGGGAGTATGCCAAGCCCATCTACAGTTGTTTTGTAGATTTAGAAAAGGCATATGACCGAGTCCCTCGAGGTGAACTCTGGAGTGTCCTGCAGGAGTATGGGATTGATGGTCCTCTTCAGAGGGCCTTTCAGTCTCTATACACAAACTGTAGCAGCTGTGTTCGGGTAAACGGTGCTAAATCAACACCTTTCACCGTGGGCGTTGGACTTCGCCAAGGGTGTGTCTTGTCACCTCTCCTGTTCATTGTATATGTATATGGACTGGATGTTGCAGCGCAGCCGAGATGAGGAATGTTTCACATTGGGAGAGTTGAGAGTAAGTCATCTTCTTTTTGCAGATGGCTTGGTTATCCTCACATCCTCCCAGACGGAACTCCAACGCGCATTCGATAGGTTTGTGGCCGTATGTGCTGATGCTGGAATGAGGGTTAACGTGGACAAATCGGCGGTTATGGTCATTTCCAGAACGCCTGTTCAGTGCACTGTGCATGTTAGTGGAGTCCCATTGAAGCAGGTGGCGAAGTTTAAGTATCTCGGGATCTTTTTCACGAGTGATGGAAGGAGTAATGCTGAGCTTTCCTGTAGGATTGGTCAAGCTGGGTCAGTTTTGACACAGCTTGGTAGTCCTGTAATCAGAAAGGCCGAGCTTGGTGTCAAAGCCAAGTTAGCGGTTTTCAACTCAGTATTTGTTCCAACTCTCACCTATGGTCATTGTTATAATTAACTTCTCATTCATTGTTCAATTTTGTAAGGAAATAATTGTTAGTCACTGTACAAAACACCAACTAAACGAACGCGCGTCACACCATCCAGCGACAAGCCATCTGCAATAGACCAAACACCATATCGCTAGTATCGTACGATCGTGCAATTTCCCCTTATCGGACGATGCATAGCACACAAATTTATGAATGTGTTAGCTCTTGGCCATGAGTGTTCTCAGAGGTATGCGGTGTGGTGGAATTCTGGCAGATCGCGGAGGATCGATGGTAACTGATGGCTGGTAATGGTTCAGCTCAACACTTCCTTGCAGACCAGTGAACGATTGTGAACACGTGCTGCAATAAATTTGTTATTTGACAAGGTTTTCGCTGTTGTTTTATTGTTGCTAGTTCTTTTTCTCGTTTATGTCGAATAGTTTGTGTGAAGACGAACATTACACTAATTCATTGCATATATATTATGCAATAAGTATTCGTTACAAAACAGTCATGAAATTTGGGTAATGACCGAAAGAATGAGATCGCGAGTGCAAGCTGCTGTGATGAGATTTCTTCGTGCTGTTGTGAGAATTACTCGCCGGGATGGGGTGCGAAACACGGCAGTGCGCGAGGAACTCAACATTGAGCAGCTGCTTCTTCGAACGGAAAGGGCTATGCTTCGGTGGTTTGGTCACGAATGTCCCCATCATCACGACTTACGAGGCGGGCGTTCAATGCGATCCCATCAGGTAGGCGACCGCTTGGCAGACCCAGGACGAGGTGGTTGGACTGAGTCCAAAAACTCGCTGAGTTACGCTTGGGCATAGCTCCTGATGAGTTAGAGTCGATGGCGGAGGATCGAGTTGCCTGGAGATCTCACGTGCGGGTCAGAAGATGATGATGATGATGATGAACATAATTGTTCTGCGAAGTCCCAAGGCTTGTCCGCAAGAGGCTGGATTACACGCTAATTATTATTTTAATTGAAGTGAAGATTGATATCTATTACTAACAAATGAACAATTGAGACTTAGCCATATTAACGTTTATGTAATGAATTTCGATATTAAAGCAAAAGTACATGGAACTTTATACCAAAAAATGTACATCAAAAATATAAATATAAAGTACACAAGACAAGAAAAAAACAATATTACCTACTTTCCGTAGCTCTTGGGGAATGGTATTTAGGGTGCGTGGGATGCTATACTGCAGCTGGCGCTTACCATAGACATTTCCGAAATTCGGGAGGTAGTACATTCATTTAGCTCGTCATCATTTGGTGGTTTATCGTGATACAAAACCTAGGGTCATCATGGTACCCCAAGATCGCTATCACCTTTAAGATCTTCGTAAACGGTAAGGATGTTTTAGCGTGGTCTTCCTGACGTAGATAGATCGTTGGTTCGTTGTTGCATTTTGCAATCTCTGAAGTTTGTTGATATGCGTAAATGATTGCAACCGTGATTCCACCAAAGCATAGTATACCTGCCATAATATGGAGGCGGACGCTTTATAATTAAGGCTAGCCATCGCGAATAAAGACCCTCTTAACTTTTTGCAGACCTCTCTGACGTGAGCCAAGGAATGCCAACTTTTTTAAAAAGGATAGAGTATATTTGATTTCAGAGAGGATAAATAAAGAGCACATATTTTACCTAAATCGGACCATTTTAAATATAATAACTACAGCCTTAAACATCGTACAAAATGAATGGGTTTCTTTTTACTACAGCAATATCTTAACAGATTATATATCATCGCCGTAGCTGTAACCATCATTAGGAAATATCAATGTTGAGAGCATCGGCGTAAACTGTGACACTGGCTGACTTCAAAAACAAAAAAATGCATTATTGATGCTGATGCGAAAATTGTTTTCAATTTCCGCATTTCTTATCAACCACTACCAACAAAGCGTCAGTAAATTAACCAACGCTCAATGTTTACAGTTTGCGCATCTGATGAACCTTAAGATTATATTAACATTTGGGTAATCCAATAGATTATAATTTCTTCGACCTACAGTTTCTGGCATAATCTTGTTGATGCAACTTTATTGCAATTCGACCTCCATACTCAGCCCGACTTTATTTAGCAAAAATAATTATGTATGAATATTGCCTCAATTCGAAGGCAGTTTAATCTGATCACCCTATTTTTTGCTTCCGACTGGCGAATGGTCTCAAAAATACGACTTCGAATGGCACCCAGCTAGAAACTAGTTTCGGATGCTGCTGCTTCTCAGAATGCCAACAATTTTGACATATTTGAGTCAGCAAAACGACCGGCAATTCTTCCAGAACACACTTGCACATAAATTTACGGCCAAGCATCGACCTCCATCGTAGTCGTTTCTGTCAGGAAATACAAAAATGGAATAAAGTCCCTGGAGCTAGAAATGGATGATGCATGGATAGATCAAGGAATATGCATTTATAAAAATAGGACACGACATCAATTTCAGTAGAACACACTCTGCTTCAGCACCTTCCATCAATGTCCATGCATCTCTTGCATCAATAATAACAACTCATCAGGGAAGATGGAACAAAACAAAACAAGAAAAACGAACAAAAAGTAAAAATTCCAAACAGCCCGCCGCAGGGGTGGTGCATGGAAAACAATTCGACAGCCAAAGGATCAGAACAAAAATGTCAGTAACAGGTCCTCCTCGTCCGTCCGCCCGACCGGCACTCGTGCTAGTTCATCTATCCACATGGTGCAGTCTTTGATGGCTATATGAAGGATTAGTAACATATTTATGATATGCAGCCCTGGAGCAGAATGCAAAAGCGAAGCACACATAAAGGTGTGCTCCTGGTTTAGCGTGCCCGTAGTCGTTCTTCTCACCAGCTCACCAGCAACCAGGTGAGGTTGAGATTTTTTGGAACGTTTCCACAGTCCAGCTTTATCCAGTGCTCGCCCAAGCGTACGCAGTACATCAAAAAAGAAATTGCCCTCATCGTGTTTACTCGCGTAATCCCAGTGACGGCTCAAGAATGCGATCCGTTCGCTGCCATATTCGACAATCTGTTTATGACATACAGCCTTTGCCAATGCTATACAGACACACAGACGCACAGTCATACAGGTGCTCATGCATAGAAACGACGCATCAAATTCGAGACGAAGAGCAAAATTGGAGAAAGGATGAAAAATGGCGCCGGATCACGGTTAGTGATTTATGTGCCGTTTCAGCTTTTACAGTATCAGGTGCATTGAGTTTTCACCACACACACTGTAAGAGGCACATCCTTCAAGAGTGCGGCACAAATAAATGCAAGGATACTAGCGAGTGCATTCTTCTAAATCGATTTCTGCCACCTTTCAATTTGTGAATGCGACAATAATTGCACGGGCAAGTGAGAGGTTTTGTGTAGCATTGAGAAGTGTAGGTTTTCCGGCTTAATTGCTGTGTGTGCGTATGACTGTAGGTGGGTGTGTGAGTATTAGCCAAAAGGATGGCCAGGAGTCTGTTTTTTGAATTTTCGACGTTTTTTGGCTGCTGTTCTCCTCTTTTTTTTTCCTTTTTGCCGACCAATTCTTTATTTTGATTGAGTCCGTGTTTGTTGGAATAGTGCGTTATACTGCTTTATTGGATGTCAGGGCCTTAACGTTTCATTTGAATATGTGCACATGCCTGTCTATGCGGCATGTGTGTCTGTATGGACGTGCTTTTAAATGAAAAATTTAAAATAAAGCTTCACTGTTTTTGCCTTTTTTTAAATTTCTCGCCTGGATTTGGGCACAGAATTGATAATGTCCTTGGCAGATATACACTCTCTTTCGCATGTGGGTACTGGGTGGGTGTGTTCAGAAACTGGCTTCCCACAACACAACAAAAAAAAAGAATGAAACGAAATAATGAAAATTGGAAAATACGAAGGCTATTCAGTTCCGAATAGAATATGCATACACACCAGTGGACGTGTGTATATGCAAATAGTGACCTGGTTTAGGAAGAGGATTATTGTGTCTTCTCTCTTGCGATGTGGATGTTTTGTTGTGTATGCTTAGGTATGTGCATCCTTTTCCAATGAATTCAATTAAATGTAGTCTTAATACCCTTCAATAGTATTCAGCGACGAGCGTCTGTCCGTGACATGGTCTTTCGTTTAAATTTGATTACTTTTTTATTTTTTTTGGAATAATGTGCCACGTTGGTCGACATTGAAAGTATTTGATTGCTTAAATCCTCGAAATTTATTGCACACATTTTCGAAATGTAATTGTAAATTACTACAGTTCGTACAATTGCGGCGGATTCTCCTGAGCATTACCATAGATTCGAAGAGGGTAATGCTGTAAAAATGAATAATTGTGTTTCCGGGGCCAGATAGGATGCCATGGTTAACCAATGTCCACAAGCAACACATGTTTCTGAGTCAGGTTCATAGCTCCTGATACAAAGTGATGGTGATATTTAAATCTGAAGCAGGAATATGCTCTCATGTTCTACCGAAGGATCTTAGACCCTATCAGTCTGTTCTTCTTTCTCCTGAAACACCTGAAGAACAGCAGACTCTCATCTGCGCAGCATGCCCACAACAAAAGCAAATCTGTACAGACAGCTCTCCAATAGAAATCATTAAACACTCCCTCGAATACTAGGAATTCACTCTCATGGAATTTCTTGACATCGAAGGTTCCCTTGATACCATTGAACCTAAGGCAATCTTCTTTGCACTTAAGAATACTAGCGACTTTTAATTATCAGCTACTCACCACCAAAGTAATTCACTTGAAATTTAGAGACACTAAAACCTGCAGAGCAGTTAATAGATTTGGTGTACTCTCACCTATTCCATGGACCTTACCAGCAGACGAGCTGTTGATAATATTACCAGAGACTGGATGCTAATTTATTACTAATGTAGGGCCTAGCTTCTACAACAACAATACGGACGATTTCGCTGTCCGGTAATTTTGTCAATGTCAGTAACACTCCCAGGGACATAATGCAGACGGCCTACTTGAAATTGTACGCATGGACGAAAACATGTGGACTTGGCATTAACCCACAAAAAAAGGGACTTGTACTCTTCACCAGGAGATACTAGATTCCCCCCTCACTATGTATCTTTACCCTGTAATTAACCGCCAGCGCAATATTTCTGAGTTTCGTCATCGATAGCAGGCTAAGCTGTGAACCCAACATCTAGTAATGGGTCGGTAATGCCTTTTCTGCCCTATACTGTTGTAAAAAACTATAGTATCCAAATGGAACAAATGCTCACTGGATATTCACCACAATTGTTAGACCGGCACTTAAGTTTTTTGGGCAGCCCTTAATAAAGCTATAATAATAATATGGGTGGCGCTACAGCCCGTAGAGGGCCAGGGCCTAGCTTCTCAGCAACCACTCGTGTTGTGCGTGCTATTGTTCTATCACGGGGGGAATAAAGCTGCCAATTGCAAAAAAAAAACTCAACCGAGTGCAACAATTAGCCTATGTGTATCTACTTCACCTGTCCCCGCTGGACATATTTGTATTGAGACTCGTGACACTTCGAATGTGCAATGTGCTGAGTGCCAGCGTCGGCAATTCAAATATTCTCAACAAATTCAATTTCCTTCCCAACGGCACTGATATTTATTTCCAAAATTTATTTTTATAAAGTATGTATATTGTACAATTAATATAAGTTACAAAAACAATGTAATACAGTGGACTCCCTCTATGTCGAACTCCCTCTAACTCGAACTAATTTCGATATCCCGTGAGAATTAGGGAGGTATACATTTTTTTGTGGCATTTAGCATGCATTAATTTTACATCGATTACATAAGTATTAGAGTATCAATTTAATATTAGCTTTTATTGTTAACGAATTTGACATCACTATATTGCTAAATTTAGCACATATGTACTTTGAAAAGTTCGTAAACATATATTAAGCCGTTCGTTTTAGATTTTAAATCCTATCACAATTTAACAATATCGTCTTAAAAATCTGCAATTACATCTCGGTTGTAATTCCTCCACTCTGCACTTAATTTTTACATGACCTAAAGGCCCACATCATTTCCTATTTCTTTTGGGTTCATATACTTTAAATATTCTAACTTGCCTTGACTTGAAAACAAATTTAAAAATTTGTGTAAATCAGCTATTGTAATAGTTTCTGAAACAAGTTCTAACAAATTTCGTACCCGGCTTTTCCCGGGTTTGTTTCTTCAACCGGTACTAAATCGGCTAATCCGTTCAGAAGTTCAATTTATTGATACTGCGACATACCATACTATCGCTATAGTCTATGATCTTCTAAAAATGTATGCAATCACAACAACTAACCATACGTACCTAAAAACAATGGTGATACGGTTACACTCTCTGCTCAGACTAAATAGACCAGCACTCAGGACTCTCATCGAACCGTGCAGTGGTCCGGCCAACCGTAGCAACTCATACCTAGGAGCAATCATGAGAATGGCAAAAAGAAGGGATAGGAAAAGTCAGGTACATTACATCGAGACAATTCGATGCGCTAGTCAAAAAGCTGTTACTCCTGGCCACTCCGACGGATGGATCAAGAACTGATGAAAGAACAGGGGCATATCTTTCAAGCAGAAGTCTATGCCATAGACAGATGCGCTCAGATCAATCTTGACAGGAACTATACCAACTGTGACATAACAATAATGTCGGAAAGTCGTGCCGCTATTCTGGCACTAGACTCCTATATCATCAAATCCAGGCTCTTGTGGGAATGTCTACAGAAGCTCAAGAAGCTGAGTAGGAGTAACAGAGTAAAACTCTGTTGGATACCTGGCCATATAGGGATAGAAGGCAATGAAATAGCCGACTCCCTGGCTAGGAAAGCATCGGATCATTTTATAGGCCCGGACCATTCGGCGCTGTAGGAGACCTTGACCTCAGGAAGAAACCGGAAAGATACATGGAACAACGCTTATGGTATGAAGCAGGTCAAGAAACTCATGTGTCAACATAACCACAAAAGGCTTGAAGCATCAGAATGAGCAAAAATAACCTCCGTATCCTAACAGGGCACTGTAAACTCAGGGAGTACCTAAGCAAACTAGAAGTATCAGAAGAAGGTCGCTGCAGATTCTGCAAAGAATCTAATGAAATTCCAGAACATATAGTCACCAGAACCAGCTCCCATTCTCAGATTCCTAAAATAAACTAGCTAGAGAATACTCTACGACAAATATCCACCTTCACGCAATAGCAGCAAAAAAAACCTCAATACGGCTCTGAAAAGAGCTGCATTGTAGGGGAGCTTTTAAGAAAGCAAAGGTATGAATAGGGAGCACAACAGATCTTAAGGTCGCGATGTAATTTATACAAAACAATAATAATACCTAGGAGCCTACATTTTAAATAAATTGATTGAATTGTAGGCTCCTAGGTATTATTATTGAAAACTGATAATTGAAAACTGAACGACAATCAGCTTATAATAGGAATATAGTTGTCAGCATATAAGTGTGACTTCAATGAGCAGCCAGCCATTTTAACCTAACCTAGCCTAAGTGGCAGTTCCGAAAATAAGATCTCCATTGGCACTAAGTGCTGAGGTATAAAACTCAACGCTGAAGGATTTACTTTTAGTTGAGATAACTAGACCAACGTTTAGAGGTCAGGAAAAACACCAATTACTTGGTGATCGTCCTGGATATTTCGTGAAGAGAATCGAGCAAGTTACCTGGCGCAGGCAGTTAGTCCAAGTTTCTCTTAAATCTACCTAGTTACAGCTGCACAGAAAAGGATGCCTACTTTGCTGTATTTTCTGACCACTGTAGTAAGCGAAGTAATGGATTTGATCTAAGCTTGAGTTATGTTCGGTTGTGATCGGATTTTATGGGAAGCCATAGTTGCAGTGAATTACTTACTAGAATTGGTCTTTCCCCTTTGACTTCGCCAATCATCGCTAGATAAGTCTCCTAAAGATCACTCGATCTTCTATGCCGTTTTATGTGAAGATCGTACATAACTAATTAAAAATCCCATATGAATTTGCTATGAATAGTCGAACAATGAGAGCCGTTCAATCGTTGTTCGTGGAGGAACCAGGGAATGTTTGGTCTGTAAAGCTGCATGGGTCTAGCCGGGGTTCTACGGATTTTTTAGATAAAGATAGATATTATTTTTATTCTTACTCTTATGCATTTTTTCTTATGATTCAACACCAAAGAAGTGTAGACCATGTAGAGCGTTTGGACAGCACTGCTTCACACTGAAAAGTCTTCGACTGCGAGATATTGGGACGACATAATAGTGAATGCCCAGGAAACCGACAACTTGGCGTACGAAATTGGAGAGGCTGGATGGACCATCTCAGACTTGAGAGGAGAGGAGAAGAGAAAAAAGAAGAGGATTCCGGCGTAGTATAATAGTCTGAACTCTTTGGAGATCTCTGGGAATTCTGAGAAAACGCCCGCCCAAAATCAGCAGTTCATCTTCGAGCCGTCCGTATGGATATGTTTTGGAATAACATACTCACTTTTAACGACACTGGAAAACTTTACGTCATGATTGACCGTCAAACTGCTATCAACTGTTGTAAAACTTCCCTTCTAAGCTTTCACCAAGAATATCTGTCACAACTGTCGAATATTGACCCAACGAAATGCACAAATATCTTACGACAGATTTCATTGTCAACTACAGCGAACTTCTTTTCAACAACACCAAATTTGTTCAAGTTTCTGTATTTATCCCTTGAAGCCGTGAGTAGCGTGGCATAAAGATGGTAATGACGCAATAAGACCACAGCATCGTCCTATAGCCAAGAAATCCTCGTGCCTTCGATTACCCGAAACATATGCACGGTGAGTATGCTTCTTTTCGTGAAACCGCACTCAATCCACGATAAATGTTCGGTTACTCACCCAAAGTATTCAACAAAGAACGAGAAATAATTACGTCTGTAGTGTGTACATACATGTTTACATCCGTAAACATACTGATATGCGTGGAGAACTTCCAGGTATGTACAGTGACATGATCGTAATTCACCTCCCCCATTAAAACTCCATGTAAGGAAAAATAAAATAAATGTGAATTTAATCGATTCATATATGTAAATAAATAAAAGAATTTATCGAAAGCCAATACACCCAAATTAAAGGACGCCACACGTCGTTGAGTTAAAAATATTCGTATTTGTCTTCAAATAACATGTATCGCGTCTCTCCAGAGTTTCAGATACAGTCTTTTGCATGAAATATTAAAGTATAACACAATTTCATCGTATGCGAATTTTCGAGACACCGCAGTCATGTCGGCAAGAGGCGTCGTTAAAATATTAAATATCTCCTTCCACCGAATAACATTCGAATTGGAAATGAACTTGATTATCATAAATAACCAATTTCGGTTATTGTACGGCCATATACAAAAATGGATAAGGCCACCTTCCGCGCCGGAAGTAATACCTATTATGCGTGTATTAAAAGAAATCCACTTAATGTGGCGTCCAGAGACGCCGTTCAATTAGTCGCACAACTCGGGTATCCATGAAAAACTGTTTTCCAGGGAAATTGTTTATGCAAAAAAATGAAAGGAAAAACTTCCATTCTTCTGTACACTGTACTTTGCCACGGACGCACTGGCAAAGGAATACCGGAAAATGTACGAGTATAAGCATGGTCCTGTGCGCGTTCTTTTTTCATTTTGCGAGCAATTGATTTTTTTTAAATCTGCACTGGAACTGTGTGCCGCCGCTGCCGCCGTCCGTTGGGGATGAATTGATATTGCATCCTGTTCGCAGCCCTCACCCATGCATTCGTGGGAATGCGAGCATTTTTTCGCTTTTCTTTTTTTTCCCCCGTTTCTGTTGCCTCGCCAGCAATAAGGACAAAATTGTCACATTGGAAATCCTGTGCTTTTAGGGTTATCGCAAATACAATGGCGGTGATGAAATCAACACTCCTTTATTGAAATTCTCTTATTGCGTTTTATTTACTTTGTGCCTTTGCCCCGCGCACTCACACACGCACACTGTGTTGGAGCGGAATTTGCTTTCGTTTGAACTTGTTTTCCAGCTATGCATGGCGTTTTGTTATTTTTTTTTGTTTGCGCCTTTTCCGCGGAATGCCCCTTTGTGCATTGGGTTAGTGTGGTGTTCATCTTATTTGAATCGGACGGTTTCCTGAAGCTAAATAAATGGACTCGGAGGAATAGCATTTATTAGAGCTTGGATTTTTTTTTAATGCAATTTAAATAAATTGCAAAAGTGAATTTATGTTTTAATATAGTCTCAGGGGCTTGAAATTGTGGGAAAAAAGTGGATCCTCAGGATGCATTTCCTGAGATACTCGCCGTGGTCACATAGTTTTGCGTCCAGACTGTGTAGTTTTTATGAGTACTCGTGTATGTATGTATGTTTGAACAATGTGGCCACAGGAGACTTATTGCCGAGTGCATTGCAGTCCACTCTCCTGAGTAAAACGTTAACGAAATCTCAGAGAGGACCATCAATGTCATGAAAACGGCACTATTCCTATAGGTTTTCTTATAAGCCCACCACCAGCGAATACCAAGTTACAAAGGGTGTTTTTTTTTTGAGGCCGAGAACTATAAATTGGCAACAATGTCTTGTGTAACAACTGATTTAATAGTTCTCGGTTGTTTTCAGTTTCATTTGGTTTGTCAACTCATCACGAAGAGACCCACCCCGGAGCAACGTTTAGAAGTTGTTGAAATTGATTTTGGAAAACAGGTTTCAATCTGTGAAACTCAAACTAAGGCTGCTGTCGAAACACTTTTACATTAAAAAAAGAAAGGCACCGTTTGGGGCTTTGGTGGGTTTGGCTTTTAAAGTCACTGGCCCACGTGTCATATGTAGGGTGAGCTCTACAGAGACACGATTGCTAACTTTTTCAAGCAACACTTGGACTTGGAAGCTAACATCCAACACGCTATAGCCGAAATAGAGCTGGATGCACTGCGAAGAATATATGAATCTTGGACCTACAGATTACGCTATGTACGCATAAGACGTAAGGTCCACATGCCCAAAATCATATTCAACATTAATACCATAAAATGTATTCTCAACCTTCTGTTTGAATAAGATTTGTCAGTTAACAATTTACTTTCGTTGAATGTGATACATATTTAAGGTCCAACCGTTGGCATAAGTAAACTTAAACTTATCTCAGAGCCGAAGCAAATGTAGCCTGAAGCATCGAAGTGACCATAATTGCTTCTGGAAACTTGAGCAAAATTTCCATACACGAATATACATAGAGAATGACTGATTTCGCCCCCACTTAACTAGGCAAAATTTAACGAAACCGAACGAAGTGGTCACAAAATATCATTTCTGAGTATTTTCTCTATTGCTTGAGTGGACTCAAGTTTATTTACGCTCATTATGGTTGTATCTTTATTAAGGAAGAGGTTACGTGACAACGTAGTGATTTGTCGAATAATGTCAAAAAGTAGTGATATCGATAGTCGCCTATGATCCCGTGATATTAATGAATTTTCTGTGAATTCCCACGAAATTAAAATAAACAAGTATACACCTACACTACACCGCGGGTTTGCAACTTAGTAAATTACATGATTTTAAAGACATTATAATAATCCAATAAGACATTGTAATTACATACATATAATGTCATTTAAAAAAAATTTGCACCCTGTAAATCTTACACACAAACAATCTATTTTGCAGACTGCGCAAATTCACAGTAATTGGTTTTGACCTCCAACGATTAGCCTACGACTAGCGAATGTCATCAATTTGCCATCGCAATGTCATGAAATAAATATTTCCCACTGTAAAGTCTACAATATCAAGGATTCTCTTCGCATAATAAATTCAATCAGAGCCATTCGTCTACCCAATTGCGAATACATACGAAGCAATTTGCGCGGATCAATTCGAACTAATCAAAAGGTGAAGCGGGGCCATCTCACACAAATCAAAGCACCCACCTAACAATAGCTCCTGAGCATTCTATTAGCAATCCACAAAATTCCCCACTTTGAACTAATTTCAAGTAAACAATGATGTGCTCATGTCTGTATGGAGTCCCATCTGGTCCGGATTAGCGTTTAGCGCTGAGCATGCTGTGAGTACGTCAATCCAGAATTCCGTCAGTTGGGTTGATGACCCAGGTAAACGAAATCGCACATCCGTGCCTCGTGTGTGCAAACTTCCCCCTTAATCACCCATTACCCGAGCAGCAGCACATTCCCTACGAAGTCTCTCTGACGATTGAAATGGAAATTCCAATTGTATCTGACTCTGTCCGTTCCGGTACCCATACGGTTACCGCTTACGCAATGCTAATCATCTCACGACCTCATTACATTGAAGCCATCACCTCACCGTAGCGTTCGCTGTGCTTGCTTCCTTTGCATGTATACCGGCCAATTCGGTTCCGTGGGGAAGGACTTCGTGCAGATACTGCTAAAAGTCATTTCAGCTTAGGACGGTTTAAATGAAATAAGCAAATTGTCGGGAGTAATTAGACGCTTAGACATCCAATTGCATTTGCTTTTGTATTTTTGTTGTTTTTTTTTCTTCATTTCGTTCCTTTCGTCCTCAAGTGGAACTGGGACTGACTGACGTTTGGGTCAGCTAAAAGGATCGTTAGCTGCGTTAACGTCACGAGCTCTCCGTTCTTTACAATCTATGCTTCATGGGAACTGCATCTGCATACAGCATGTCCTGGGCATTGAAATTACAAATGGTTGCGGATGCATTTTCAGCTTGTCGTCTGGCCGTAGGATGCAATAAACTTCACCGCAGTGACATGTGCGTTGATGTAAACGAAGAAAAATATTTTTCAATAAATATATGCAAGCGAATATTATTGCTATCTCGAGTGGAAGTAGTGGTTTCACTGAAGTGGTAAAAAATGGTCTTCTTACGCTTCGAGCGAAAAATGTTCTCTCCAAATGGGGGCAGTTTTTCTTTCTGAAGGAAAAACCGAAGGAGTGGTGGGTCGATGTCGTGGGCGGATGGTATGTAGTTTTTTTTTTCAGTTCGATGGCTGATTGGAAGGCTCTTGGGAAAACATGTCCAGTGAGTTTCGTAATGTAGTTCTCTTGTTGGTTTCCATTTTGCTGTACGTGTGGACAGCCGGTTTTTCAGAGTTGATAAAAAATGAACGAGTGTTACTTTGAAAAATATGCTTTTAAGATGCATTCTTTGTTTTCTTAGGCAGAAAATACTTTCGATCGAGCGAGGAATTTATGAGTGTCAACTAACTTGTATTTTTGTTTGCGCAAACTTAGCAGCAACCAAAGAGAATGCTGAATATCGACAAAATGTTTCTGCTATTAATAATGCTTATCGCTTAAGTTTTCGTTATTCTCGTCTGCGCAATAAGTTTTAATCAATATCAAAGACCCTGCAATGGAGAAAAGTGAAACACTCTCGACCGCAAATTTCATGAATACATAATGTGCGTCTAAAGTGCCCCTTTTTATCTTGTTAACGTGCCACTTGTTCGAAATTTTGCCTCGTCATTTAGCTAATTACTACCCTTTGCGAGGTCATCAAAGGGCAGTGACGTCTATGTTTTGAAATTTGAAATTCCCAAATCCACTTAAAAAGTATGCCAATCCTTATCTGTGTCAATTATTTCAAAAGTGATTTAAGGCACGTATACAAACCCCTAAGCGGCCACTGATTTGAAAATTCTACTCAATAACTCAAATCTCAGCATATGCCGCCCGCACACAACGTAAACTGAGAAGCCATCCCTGTCCATTTAGGGTTTACACTATGTTTCCCTTTATATTTTATCTAAGATTCCTTTAGCCAATATCTTGGTCTTCTACTTGTCTTCTCTCGTGCTGTACGGGTTCGATTCATTCTGTCCAATGGACCGAGAAATATGGTTAGCTTCATTTTGCATCCGAAGAATGTAGATTCGTTCGGTCGCACAGAAGGCCCACATCCACAATGGAAAACCGAAACCATATAACAAGATGAGGGATAAACTAACGAACAAACAGCTACGGCTAATCCCGAAAGTCATTTAATGATCCTTCAAAGGAACCGAAAAAAAAGGGGAAGTGATTGAAACAAAATTGAGGAAAAGAATACCAATAAGGGGTTCAATTGACCGCGGATGAAATTTATTTATTTTTTTCTTTTCTCTTCACTTTAGGGGTATGCATGTGAAGCGGCTTAGTAGGAATACACGGACGCGTTGTCCTCTTCAGGAGATTTCCTTAAGTCATAAATTACTCAGCTGATGTCCGTTTTACTTTCGCTTGGTGAATCCTTTAGAATTCTGTCGCTTCACTTTTTCAGATATCGGCTTCGTGGTCCCTCTTTATTTTTTTTTTCTTTTTCATCTTCTTTTGGGTGCCTTTTCATTTTAATCCGAAAAGGGAATATAGTTTTCAGGACGCAGTCAAGCGAAAAAAATAAGTTATCGTTTTTCAACTGACCCTTTATCCTTGTCCGAGAGTGAGTGTGACAAAGGTAAGACGTTCGAGGAATGTTTGAAATATTCAAGATGGCTTTCAAAAGCATGTGGCTTAAAAAGCAAACCTTCTTCAGCACTCCTTCAGCCAAACAAAGTCGGCAATACTTACACATTTGAACGTCAATATGTGTTACTTTTTTTTTTCCTGAACTCGTTCCTGCTTGAAGCCATTAGTCAAAAAATGAAATGTGACTGCCACGTATAAGACCATATATTCATATTCAAGACAGTTTTGAGATTACGCCTGAGGATAGTAAAGTAAATCCGCATGCATGTGTCAAAAGGTATCTTATTTCGGTAATAAGCCTCCTGTGATGGCACCCACAACAATCATTCTTCATATCAGTTCAGTTGATTTCAAACTGGTATGGTCAATTAGTTAAGCTAAGGGGCATAGGCATGAGGATAAGGACGAGGATAATAGACCAAGAGCTCACGGCATATTTTGGGTGTGATGGTATAACCGAAATAGTGTTGTTGAATGTTGAATGGAAAGGTAGAATTATGTTGTCGCCTCTGGATTATTTGTACACGGATTTAAATCCTCTTCTACATGATTGAACGCGTCGGTTTGATTTGCAAAAATATGTCTCAAAAGACGTTTTACGTATATCCCTGAACCCGCCAGACGTCCTCAAAGTATGGAAAAAAAGCTTTTTATTTAAAGGTAAGGGGTTTCCCAATTGGGGCTTGACAACTTTGAGCTTTCACTGCCAATGCTATACCAATGATCAAACTATCATTGTCAAAGCATTCAGTAAAGACTACATATTCATCATGGTGAACTTCACGAACGAAGAACGTTTGCAAATAATTAAAATTGTGACCGCTACTTTAAGTTCTCGTTATTCTCGTCCCAGTAGACAAGCAATAGTCTAGTTTTGGAAGACGATGATGGTGTCCGGTGCCTGGTATCTGTGTAAATGGTTTGAGTTTCCGATGAACCGCTCTTCAAGTATGCAATTAAACAAATTGCATCACATAGTATTCCAAGGCAATATCCTTATCAAAGATAGCTGAAATCACGCAACCCAAATGTGCTGACAAGCATTCTGCAAAAATCAACTACAGCTGCACATTCCCTTTGATCCCTTATCTGTCTGTAAAGTCCCATACGTCGAGCTATTTTCTCTGAGAGAAACTAAGTCTCCTCATGTAAATAAATCTCTGGCCTCGACTAATTGACAATGTCGATGATGGGTCCCTCGAGCCAACAGAGTGAGTGCCATTTCAGATTCTTTTTTGCCCCGCACTTTGGCAACTGTTAAGCCACATCTCTTTCCCCATGTGAAATCATTTCATTTGAAAATTTTTAATGAGGTAAAATTGTTGCGGAACTGATGTTCGTCGCTTTTTCTCGCACACATTCTCTGCTCGAGCCCTTGCATGATGACATCCTTGTTGGGTAGCATTGAAGGGGTATGTGAATGTCCTCTTTTTGACGTTGCACAGTTTCCAATAATTTAAATAATTTTAAAGTCAACTTGTGTGGGAAAAAAAGCCATCAAATTAATCCTATGTTTGCTTGTGCATTTGTGTAAGTGTATGACCACATGGGCGAATGTGTAGATCCGATATGAGTGTAACGTGTCAGCTGTTGAACTGTTGCCACATTTTTTCCCTTCAGCTAATGGCTTTACGGTGAGAGGGATTTATAATAAGCAAATAGCTGTCGAATGGGTTAAATGTACTTTTCTCTAAGCAAATAGTGAGGGGTGTGTTCTATTAAAATGGGGTGTTTTTTTTTTTTTTTTTGTATGCTGATTTCCGTAATTGGAATTTAAGTGGCCGACTGACATTTAATTAATGGCCACATGCCATGTGCTTGCTCTTGGCAGCGGCGTGTCGACATTGAGGTGCGTACGGGCAGAGAAGTGACGCTGGAATTCTCTAATTAATTGCGTCTTTGTTGGAATCTTGTTCACCTGTTTTTGCTGTTGTTGATTGTGACTTTATTACTTTTTCCTTTCGCTGCTGACTTGAATTGGCCAATAAATTATGTTTCACATTGGAAATAGAGCCGAAGATCTAATCTAAACTAGAGTTTCACATCTGTTTTATGGCCACTTTAGAGGTTTGGCCAATTGTTTCCAATTGCGGGGATTCAAATTTATCAACGTTATTAAATATTTAATTCTCAAATCGACGCAAGGCATGGATATTCAAATATTCTGGAAAACTTCAAATTGGGGTACCCTTTGGTCCATTAGTCACCATACATAGGGAAGTAGTTGGCTGTGGTCATTGAATAATGGTTTAAATATGACGAAGGCGAACATATTACCATTTATGGATATCGATTTTTAACTAGTTTCTTACTAAATAGACTTTTTTTCATCGACACGACCAAGGCTGAGTAAGCTTCTGACAATATTCAAACTGTCAAGAAAATGCTTCTCAAACTTCTCGTAAATCTAATAGCGCAAAAGCCACCAAATGCCTGATAATGGCTGGTAGCCCCGCCCAATCAATATGTAAGGGAAAAGCGAACAATTAAATTATTTCTAATTATAGATCAGTTCAAGTGGCGAGGGGTGGGATAACAATTTCACATCAATCCAAAATTCTTACTAAGAAAGTAATTTATTCCTATCACCAATAGGGCTCCGCTCGAATAACAAAGATCCACGTTCGCACAGACCCTTCCAGTACCACAAGAATCACAATCAAAGCCCTAAAGGCAAATAAGCGGTTGGTCGGTCGATGGAATCCCAGCGTAACTTCCCCAAGTAGCACCGACAGGCGGCTATTCTCCAACCGCTGCTCTTCCACAAACCATGGCAAAGGGAATGTTTTCGGGAAAGATGCAAAGAGGGAGTATTTAACCTTCTAAATGGATAAACTCATGGAATGTGGCATCTTCAGAAGAAAATGCGTCCCTTCAACACTGGCAGCAATTATAGCAGGAATAATTTTGGGTGTTTTTAAAGAGTACGAGTATTTGAACTAAGCACTTCGCAGCAGAATGGAGGACGCTGAGAAAACGGATTCCCCTGAACGAAACACACATCCATAAGTGCATGTTTATGTTTAAAACTTTTCAGACCATAAATAAGGAGCTGCGCTATACTCACTCTTTAGTAATTAGGGGAAAATAACTACCGATGACTCTTTCCAAAAAGTTTGAGGAACATTTCACTGCAATGTATGTATGTATGCACTTCATAATTGCGTTTCTCTGTGCATTGGCTTTAGTGCACTGAAATAAAAGAAGAAATTATTCCACACTTATTTGGATACAATAACCAAACGTGGATATCGAAGGTAATGAACTTGCTAACCAAGCTCGGCACTGATGGTTCACAACTAATGGGTGTTTTAAGAGCCGGAGAACACGGACATTTTTGAACGCTTAACGCATGTTTGAATATAATTTCAGACATGTGACCACCGCGGGTGACGCGTACGTTGCGTAATCTGTAGATTCAATTTTCACATACTCTTCGCAGTACATCAGGCTATACACTCTCTTCGCACTAAGAGAGCAAGTAACAATGTATACCTATAACCGTAGCATTATTTTTTTTATTGACGTAAAGTCAATGTATATTTTAATATGCAGGGTGGGACATCTAGGGTGGGTCCTCGTCGTCGTACGGAGCGCACAGATGAGAATGTGGCAGCTGTGGCCTTTTTCGAAAATGGGACTAGGAACAATGTTTCGGTGGAGGACGTTACAGGGCCAATGAAGATATGGATTTGGATGACCTGGTACATGCAGGATGACGCGCCATGCCACGCAGAACATGCCATAATCGATATTTTGCGCACCAAATTCCAAAATCGTGTTATCAGCCGTCTTGGCGACGTCAGTTTACCGCCTCGGAGCAGCGGTTTTTTTTTTGCGGGGAACCGTGAAGCTGCACCCCGAAAACATCAACAAGGTCTTGAAAAATTGGGGTGACAGAAGGCTTCACTGCGAAGCCAGCCACGTGAACGACGTTGTATTTCATAAATAATGGGAATGTTTGTTCTTACTAATAAAGCAAGCATGGCATTTTTTTAAAAAAGCTTGTATTTGGCCCATCCTATATAAAGGGTGATTTTTTAGCTATTATCTTTTTGGAAACACTGGTTTAAACAGCTGACGCACGTTTCGTGTTTTGTTTCACAGTCAAACATCTTCAGTTTGGTCTATAATTTAACCATGAATCGTCTTACAAACGAACAACGCTTGCAAATTATTGAATTTTATTATCAAAATGCGTGCTCTGTTAAGAAAGTTCATCGCGCGCTTCTTCCATTTTATGGTCAGTTCAATTGTGTTCAGCGACGAAGCTCATTTTTGGCTCAATGGGTACGTAAATAAGCAGAATTGTCGATTTTGGAGTGAATATCAGCCAGAAGCATTGCAAGAGCTACGAATGCATCCAGATAAAGTCACAGTTTGGTGCGGTTTATGGGCTGGTGGCATCATTGGACCGTACTTCTTCAAAGATGATGCGAATCGTAACGTAACTGTGAATGGTGAGCGCTACCGTGAGTTTCAACAAGACGGTGCCACATGCCACACAGCACGCGCAACAATGGACTTATTGAGGGGCGAGTTCGGTGAACATTTTATTTCACGTCTAGATCGTGCGATTTAACGCCTTTGGACTATTTTTTTGTGGGGCTATGTTAAAGCTCTTGTCTATACAGACATGCCCGCTTCAATTGACGCATTGGAAGACAACATTGAAGCATTTATTCGTGAGTTGTTGAATGTTGGAAAGAGTATGCCAAAATTGTAATAATAATAATCTTCAAACATTAAATTATATGGACTTTTTCTGAATTTTATGTGTTTTCTTTTAAAAAACTTTCCTATAGCTTTTAAAAAATCACCCTTTATATGCCCTAAAAAATATGAGCCAACTCTTGAACATCCTCCGAACAATAATACATGATCGTGGGCAAATTTAGGAATCTCACGTGATTTTCCCACTAAATTCTTGAACCTCCCGTCATTTTCCCACAAAATTCACGAACCTGCAGCCATATTGTGATGGATTGACGAATGTTGTAAAAGGAGTGTGAACTACATGGTAAATCCACTACTCTCACTTGGGGAGTACAGGTAATTCTGGTCGAAGTTGGATATCTCCTTGCTCCCACTGGTTTTGACCATCATTATTTTTAAAAACATATAGACCAATTCTTTCAGCGCCCAGAGATCCAGCATCATGATGAATAGACGAACCAAACTACCCTCAAAACAACCGAGAACTGTCAAATGTCACCTGTCACAGAAGACAATGTTGCGAATTTCAAATTCGCCGACTCTAAAAAAAACGAACATTTTTCTTCTAAATAGAATCTTTCAAATTCATTATATTTAAACTGGAGTACTTCAAGAAAGTATTATTGAGATTCTGCTTTTTTTGTACTCTACATTGACGACATACTTCAAGACGAAGGAATCGTACTAAGCGCATTTATTGCCATTTTTGTTAACAGAACTTCTAAATGTAAACCTTTTACCGATTATACGAGTGGAACAAAATATGGCGAATCGCACTACCATTCGGAAATGAAGACTCCTAAAAAATCCCAGGAGTTGTTCACCATACATATTTTACTAGCCTTGCTTCAAATGCCATGAAAGGAAAGAGAATGTGTAGAAAACAAAATTGCTTATAAAGGGTGGTTAAATTTTAAGGGCCGATGTTGATTTTGAATAAAACACAAATTATTTAGGAAATTATTGTCATTTCTTTTAATTATGATAATATTAGTATGGTTCAATTATGTATGGAACAAAATATCGGCCAAATGGCCGCCGCGACCTCGGCGGCACACCTCCATCCGATGGTCCAATTTTTCGATGACGCTGAAGCATAATTGAGGTTCTATGCCGTTAATGTGCCGAATTATCTCTTCCTTTAGCTCTTGAATTGTTGCTGGCTTATCGACGTACATCTTTTCTTTCAAATAACCCCAATTGACATCGCCACCACGTGAGATAACACAGCCATTACATTTGTCGCGCAAAAGAGCCATTTTTTCGTTAGCTATGTGGCAAGTGGCACCGTCCTGTTGAAACCACATATCGTCCACATTCATATCTTCCAATTCGGGTCATAAAAAGTTCGTTATCATTTCACGATAGCGAACACCATTCACAGTAACTGCCTGACCAGCCTCATTTTGGAAAAAATACGGCCCGATGATGCCGCCAGCCCATAAACCGCACCAAACAGTCACTCTTTGTGGGTGCATTGGTTTTTCGACAATCACTCTTGGATTATAATTCGCCCAAATGCGGCAATTCAGCTTATTGACGAATCCACTGAGGTAAAAATGTGCCTCATCACTTAACCGAAAAAATCACGAAGTGCACGATATGCATTTTGATTTGAACACCCATTTTCATAATAAGCCTGAATAACTTTAACGCGTTGCTCGATTGTGTATCTTTCCATGGTTCAAATTGAATTAGTCTGAAGTTGAGAAATGTCAAATGAAATGTAGAAAAAACTTGACGTTTAGGTGTGGTTCACATTCAACATCGGCCCTTAAAATTTAACCACCCTTTATATGAGGATAGATACCCGTCTGGATCTTAAAAGCCTGAGCGCCACCTGGAAGTGGACATCCCAATTCTTGCCAAAAGTAATGTCTTACTCAGTCTCCAAAGGACTAAACCCGTCTACTGAGCAGGGTAAATCCAATCTGCGTGTAACTCCCGTGTTAGCAGGAACTTCAACAATGCTTCAACATTGTAAAATGAAATTAGCTGAATATATATTCGACTAAATTGTCGTATATGAAGAAATATATATACACAGATCTCCAGTATAACGAAACATATCATATTCAGCCAATTCGTTATATAAAAGATTCGTTATATGGAGATCAGTTTTATTTACTTTAAAAAAATCATAAAATCCCTTATTAGAAAGAACACCTTTGATTGATGCCTCTAGTCGTCATTTTTAGGTTATAGAAATGACGGTCTTCCATTATAAACTTTATAGAAAATGAGTTTGAACTGTACCATTTGGTAAAAGATGCGGTTACAATTTTTTTCAGACATATATGAAAAAAACGATTCTCAGGTTTTGTTTTGTTTCTTGTCCATTGCTTATATAGAGTAGTACAATTGTTCATTATTCGTTATTTAGAGATATCAATGGACTTCCAATGGTGAATCGTTATACTGGACACTCGTTATACTGGCATTCATTATACTGAACGTCCAGCGTATTTAGAAGAGATACGTTTTTAGTCTTAATGTTTTTTTTGTGAGATCTTCACCTACCTGGCGAACAAGCAAAATTGAGGGCTTGTCTATTACGTTTGCACAAACTTGTGCATTGCCAATCGTTGTGAGGACAGTGGTGAACAGAACAGAACAGAGAATGAGTAACCGAAACCTGATTCAGTACCAAATTAGCACTTCAAAAAATATTTGTTTCTACCGATATCTGGGTTCGGTACCCGATACTAGAAACAAATAATTTTTACGGCCCCATCTCTTTCGAGTCACTGACAATGCTCCAAGACTTATAACTGCCTCTCTAGAAAAAGCTTCTCAAATTTGCCCTTTCGGATTTGACATAAAACTGTATGTGTCTCATGGACTACAACTTATGTGTTTATCGCAAATGTCCTTATCATTAGGGCAACATTGCTTATCGGATTCAAATATCTGTGTAAAATATTCACCACCAAAAATGGAGGGAAATATTAGAAGAAAAAATGTATGTTCACGAAGTGCATGAAACTTGGGACTGGAAAATTCCATTGAAAAACGACGTTAAGTTTGAAATTATCAGATTCAATAAAAGCATATTATCACATTATCAATATGGGATAAGCAATATGATATATACAGTGAAAGAAAAGTCATAGGTATATAAAGAACTTAAAAACTAATATACCATGTACATACCAATATAACTAGTCTTAAGTCCATCTATTGTTCGTTAGTCAGACCGTATTTAGAATATTCTTCCATCATTTGGGTTTCCCCATGTGATACACAAGAACTCAGATTCGAAAGAGTACAAAAAAATTTCACGAGATATGCTGTCCGTAAATTGTATTCCTTCGAAGAACTCCGTAAATATGACGATAGATGTAAAATAATAGGCTTGCAAACCTTAAGTTTCAGGCGTAAGGCAGCGTCAGCCATGTTCATCCGCGATATTATTAATTGCCGTCTAAATTCACCAGACTTACTTTTTCTCATGAATATATATGCTCCCCAAAGATCTCTTCGGATGAGAAATTTATTATATGATAAGAGGCATAGAACCAACTATGGTTGTAATGAACCTATTACAAGGTGTATAAACACTTTTAATGAACTTTGCAACGAAATTGATTTTAGCTTGTCTCGATTGGAGTTTAAAAAATTTATCCATGCACTATGCTATAATTAATACTGTTTATTTGATGTAATCTGTGAGATGCAAAATCGGTAGATGATCCTTAGTCGCGCAGCAAAATCTGCTGTGTAAAGCGATACTGAGAGTTAACACTTAGAGAACGTAGTTTTTTGTGTACTCTGTGATGGAAAAAAAAAAATATGGGAGTTCGCACGCAACAATTTGTTTGAAAAACTTGATGCAACAAACACGAAATTCATTCTAAATTACAAACATAAAGTATAAGATTGGATATAATAAGCGGCAATACAATTCTGTGTTGCGTATATGACTTGTACTTCCAGCCTTTATCCAAAAAAAACTGAATCGTAAACTCATTAAACCTTAGTACAGTGTGTAATATGAAAAATTAGTATATTTTAAATGTTTTCATATTTGTTCTGACCGAAATGCATCATCATCACCGTAAGGATTATTATTATTAAAATGATTTGCATATTTAATCGACTCTTAGCCATGTATTATAAAAAAACCAACAATAATAATTCTTTTAAGGTCTTCTAAACTTTACGAACATTCTCCTTGAAAAACTTCCAATCATGAGCATTTTCACTAATTTTTGACACTATTGTGATGGCGCTGCTCTGTACTCCTAACATGTGTGCGTAAAAATAAAGTAGGATGAGTGACTTGAGAGCACAAACGTCAAAATCTGAGGTGAACTGCGGTGGACAAGGGGTTTTCCACTGAAAAGTTGAATATCGCTTTATTCCATTATATCTGGTAGAAACCAGGCCTTAGCCCTCCACGGGCTGTAGCCTCACACATATTACCATAGTTATTTATGTCAGTTGTCTATTTTCTGTAAATTTCTGTTGATATTTTCACTAGAGGGATTACCCTTTTGAATTTAGCAGAAAAAAGAAAATTGTTTTTTCAATTGTGCTTTCCAAAGGCATCAACTACATGCACTACATACAATTTGATTTCAGAATCGTACACATAAAACAACAACCTTGAACACAAGCAAATATCATAAACAGCCTATTCGTCGGTTAATCCATTTCAAAATGGATTGAACTGAAGAGAATTTCTTCTATTATCCTACGGCTTTTGATTGCCAAATCAGTTTTTAATTAAAATAAATCCCCCATAAAAGTCACTACCATGGATAGAGCAAACAGAAACAATGTTATCGCAGCAAATATCGCTTTGACTCCGGCTGCGTTGGTAATTAAATCGGGCGTGTTTTTGTTTGGCCCTTTATCAGAAAATGTTTGGACACGGCACTACCATCGAAGACATATTCAATTAACCTATCTACTATCTCAAATCAGTTGCTATGTTTAACGGTAAATCGCCCGTGGATATGGACTTCACCAACTTGAACACACATATCGGAGCTGAATTACGCAAATTCGACCCATGGGCTGAATGACGTTTGGAATTTCCACATAGAATTTAATTTCATAGATTAACTTACCTTCCTATACATGCGACTATATGAACACACACTTTGGCCAGCCATTGAGTCCTGCCTATGTCGACTGTATGTCTATCGTTTCGGGGTATAATTACGCATTGGAATACAATTCTAGAATATGGAAAACCCAAACACCAAGAGGTTTGATTAGGAATGTGCCTACATTCACATCAACCTATTGTACTAGTATCTGCGTACGTATTTAGGACTTATTAAGAATGTATATCCATTGGATTTCTTTAGATTATAGATGCCCTAAATGCATACATGTATTGAATACGCACTTAACAGTCTCGAGTTTATATTATGTAGCACTGAAATTGCTTAGTTCAAGTGTCATTAGGGAATGTACCACTACCAGAACATTTGTAGGGCAGGATATACAATTTTTTAAATAAGTGGTAAAACATTGTTTGTTTTTCTGGAAACAAATTTTTTTTATTGATTTGGAAAAAAAAAGCAAATTTAATTGGAGTGTGACAAAAATGTTAGACTAGATCATAAAGGTATCTTAACTTAGGTGAAATCATTTGAAACAATTGTTGTGTGCCACCGCACATTTCTCGCACATTGCTTGTAAGACGTTTTAGAAGTGAAATCAATGCAAAATTAAGAAACTCACTAATGAATTTGGAAAGTATTTCCAATATAAGTGATGTGGATGCTGCACTAAATGAATTCTGTTCAAACATTTTAAGCGCGGTTGAAAACTCTGTCCCGAAAGTTCCAAAACAAACTTTTTCTCCAAAACATCCTCATCATATTTTGGCGCTCTTCAGACTAAGAAATAAGTGCAGAAGAGATTGGACGAGATACCGAAAAAAATGATAAGCCGTTTTGGAATATAGTCAAAGTTATTAGGAATAGGAACAAGTTTTTGCCAGTTCTCAAATCTTCTTCTAACGTGTTCTTTACGAATTCTGAAAAAGCAAATGCTCTTGCACAATCATTTTCAAATAACCACGTCGTGGCTATTAGTCTAAGTGACCAAGGTACACGCGATACAGTGCAGAGCACTATTCAGAACTATTTCGAGAACAGCTCTCATCAAATCCCTTCTGCTGTTTATGTATCAGAAGACGACATTGCATTTTTCGTCAACAACTTAAATGTTCGCAAAACAGGAGGGCTTAATCTGATTAGAAACATCTATATCAAGCAGCTGCCCAAAAGTGGAATAAAGTTTATAACATGTCTTATAAATGCGTGTCTCAAAATGGAATATTTTCCTGACTCCTGGAAATTAGCCAAAGTTATTCCCATACCAAAATCTGTTCAAAAAAGTTTTTAAAGAAGTGATTTTAAAAGATATTTCTGAAAACAATATATTCCCCAATGAACAATTTGGATTTCGGGCACACCACAGCTCCACCCATCAAGTATTAAGAATCTGCAATCACATTAAGTCGAACCGTGCTATAGGCAAATCAACTGGGATGGTTCTACTTGACATAGACAAAGCATTTGATACTGTCTGGCACGACGGACTTTTGTATAAATTGATACACTTCCGGTTTCCTCCTTATATAAGTAAAATTGTCCAAAGTTGAACAAGTGTTCACTTGTAGTGTTTCTGACCTAATGTTTATCAATTCTGGTGTTCCGCAGGGTTCAGTTCTAGCTCCAATTTTATATAATATTTATGTATCAGACTTCCCAAAATTGCCAAGTTATAACACTGCAATTTTTGCAGATGATATCGCCATATTTTCTTCGTATGAAATAGCTCTCAATATTGAGAGCAATCTCTTAAATGTGATCAAAATTGTGGAAAAATATTTCAGCAAATGGAACATCAAATTGAATGAGGAAAAGACGCAGGCTATCTTTTTCACACGAAAAAGAAAGCCCTGCTTTGTTCATACAAGGCAATTGCAGTTAAATGGATTGTCTATAAATTGGGGAAACTCTGTACGTTACTTGGGTATTAATCTAGACACGAAACTAACTTTTAATGATCACATTAGTAAAACAATTAAAAAGTTAGGGGTAGCAACAAAAATGTTATACCCTTTTATAAATAGGAAATCGTTACTTTCACTTGAAAATAAAATGATTATTTATAAGGTGGTTTTTCAAGCCGTTATTCTATATGGGTGTCAAGTATGGGGTAACTGTTCAAAATGTCACATAAAAAGATTGCAAGTATCTCAAAATAAACTTCTTAAAATGATGTTAAATTTGCCTTGGCATCACTCAACTAAAGCCATACACAAAAAAGCGAATGTTGAATTGATTTCTCATAGGATACAGAAACTGAAATTAAAATTCCAAGAACGCTGTAGTTTTGTTGAAAACCCGCTTATTAATATTCTAAGTGATACTTAATCTCTATTGTTTATTCAATGTTACTGTGTTATATTTATTTATTTATTTATTTATTTATATATTTATTTCTTTATTTATTTATTTATTTATTTATTTATTTATTTATTTATTATTTATTTTACTTATTATACAACTTGTGTGTTTACTAAAATTGTATTGTTCACTTATTTATATACATTTGTTTTCGTTTTTTTTTTACATTGGAGGTTTTTTTTCGTATATTCCTCCAAAGTATTTCCTCCAAACTTGTATAATATTATAGAAGAAAGATATTATAATATCGTATCTCTAATCTGTAAAATGTGCGGTAACAATACTTATGTCATCAATATTATGCGAAATAAAAGATTTATCTATCTATCTATCTTGTTTGTAAGACACCAGAGCATTAGGAAATTTGCAGCGTATTATCTTTTCTGTCTAAACCGGCCACTCTCATTTCGAATTTACTTCTAAAAATTACAGAAAAATCAATCACAAAATTAAGTACACATCAACAAGTTTTCTAGTTTCTCAACCAAAATAAAATTCATATGGGACTCCAAAGTGGTTGGGTGTTGTGGGAATCGGGTAGGCACTGACTGGCGTCAACCTGGCGATGCCCAGTGCTGTAACTTTTTCTACACACCAATTGTGCTTATTTTACCTCCAAGTGGTAGCCATCGGGTACTGGTTGTAGTTCACCCGAGCTCAACCTGCCAAAGTTATAAGTGCGACCTCTTGTCCTAGGGGTTACAAAAAAATAACTGGCCCTCCAGGCTGGAGGTTGTGCTGTCGGGGTAACTGCCCGGCCACACAAATACATATAGTTACGAAGCAACAACAAGCCTCGGAAACGGATGATTTTACTGATGACGAACCCTGCAACGATAGATGGACAACGATCTTCGGATCTGTACGTGGAATGTAAGGTCCCTTTATAAGCCACGTGCAGCCGAACAATTAGCGGAAGCCCTAGACTGCTGCAAAGCAGATATAACCGCCACCCAAGAAGTGCGATGGGATGGACCGGGCAAAAGAAGGATGAAAAACTGTGATATATATTACGGTGATTACTACAAACAACAAAAACAGCGCCTATTTGGATGTGGATTTGTCGTTAGAGGCAGACTTAGGCAAGAAGTCTTATCGTTCAGGTCCGTGGACGAGCGCCTCACGACAATTCGCATCCAGGCTAAATTTGCCAACATAAGCCTTATATGCGCACATGCCCCCACAGAGGAGAAAGATGACGACACCAAAGACAGGTTCTATGAGCTCCTTGACAAAACTTATGAGCAATGCCCTAGCTACGACATTAAAATTGTCCTTGGCGATTTTAACGCAAGCTAGAAAAAGAGAACATCTTTGGTAGTACGGCCGGAAAGTACAGCCTACACGACACCACATCCGATAACGGATTTAGACTGATCGACTTTGCTGCACTGCACTGCAAAGAAGGACAAGAGCTGTACGGGAGCTCTACGAGCAGAAGAGGAGAGACGAACACCGGCTTCTCAGGGGAAAAAAGAAGGAGCATGAGAAGCGCGCAATCGGCAGAATAGAGGAATGAGGTAAGGAAGTTTTACCAAAGGGTAAAGTTAAACAGTCAAGGTTATAAAGTCCGAACCGAAGCCTGTAAGGATGATCAAGGGAACATCGTAGTAGAGTCACAGTCGATGCTGAAGATATGGAGAAACCATTTCTGCAGACTGTATAACGGCGACGGAAAACCAAATCCCGCTGTCAGGCAGAACGAACCATTCAACCCCAATGAAAGGGACGATGAAGATCAACAATTCCGTCCACCCGACCCAGATAAAGTGAGGATTGCCATATCTAAACTGAAATCCAACAAGGCTGCGGGAGCTGACGGCCTACCCGCCGAGCTTTTTAAAGCCGCAGGCGATGATTTGGTAGCCTGCACCAACTCATCTGTAAAATATGGTCGGAGGAAAACATGCCCGATGAATGGAACCTCAGTATTGTTTGCCCGATCCATAAAAAAGGAGACCTTTTGAACTGCGCCAACTACAGAGGCATCAGTCTCCTAAGTATCGCATATAAAATCTTATCTGCCATATTGTGTGAACGCCTAAAGCCATTCGTCAACAACCTGGTCGGTCCATACCAGTGTGGCTTTAGGACAGGAAAATCCACCATCGACCAAATATTCACACTACGGCAGATTTTGGAGAAAACCCAGAAGCAACAAATCGATACCCACCACCTTTTCATTGATTTCAAGGCCGCGTATGATAGCATCTATAGAGACGAGCTATACAGAGTTATATCTAGTTTTGGCATTCCTACCAAACTCGTCCGTTTGTGTAGGATGACGTTGGAGAATGCACGCTGCTCAAGGTCGGTAAAGACCTAACCGAGATCTTTGATGTCAAAAAAGGATTCAGACAAGGCGACTCGCTGTCACGCGACTTTTTCAACATCGTTCTTGAGAGAATTGTTCAAAACTCGAACACCAACACAATCTTTCAGAAGTCCGTCCAACTACTCGCATATATCGACGATATTGACATTATCGGAAGAACGCAGCGTTATGTCAATGGCGCTTTTGTGGGTATTGCAACGGAGGCCGCGAAGATGGGTTTAGCGGTAAATGAGGGTAAGACCAAGTATATGCTGTCAACGAGAAAGGACACCCAACACCGACGTCTCGGTCAGAACGTCACAGCAGACAGATATAACTTTGAGGTAATCAAAAACTTTGTCTACCTAGGCACCGCTATCAATTCAGAGAATGACACCAGCGCTGAAATCAGACGAAGAATAACTCCTGCCAATCGCTGCTTCTTTGGGCTAAGAAAGCAATTGGTAAACAAAGCCATCTTTCGAACAACCAAGGTAACGCTTTACAAGACCTTAATCGTCCCAGTCCTGCTATATGGCGCGGAGGCATGGACTTTGTCAAAAGCGGATGGTTGAGGCCCAGGTCCACCTCGGACTGTAGCGCCACCTTAAGTAAGTAAGACTCCAAAGAAAAAATTCTTAAATGCAGTTTTCTGTAGTTGTTAGTACTGTAGTTCAAACAACAAAAACTGAGGCTTAGCAGATCATAAACCAAAAATCTAACCAAATTTACATCACCAACAAAAAATGGTCATCTTAAGCTTCGTTTGGAAATACTTTTGACGCAGGTTATGCTTGAGACGGTTCGAGTAACTAAGTTGACAACTGTAGATGCTTATGTGAGATTACATGCGTGTGTACTTACTTTTGTGATGTGAATTTTGCTTAATTTTTGGCTTATGTTCCTGTGGCTAGAGTTGTTGCGCTATCCTTATACATTTTCTTGTTTTAAGTACTTTACTAATTAATGTAAAAAACTGCATTCAAGATTTATTCTTGCAGTCGTGCTTGAATTGAATTTTTGTTGAGAACACACTCAACTTGTGCTATGTACTTACTTTTGTGATTGACTGTATATACACATCGCAAAGAAACTATATATACTGCTATAATAAAAATAATAAAAAGAGAACCTGTCAGTTGATAAGGAAAGAGCGCTCTGGTCGAAAAGCCGGTTTTATGAACCGACAAAAGGTCACTAAGAGCCTTCTTGAAAAAAATTCGAACTTTTCTGAACACAATTTGGCAAAAGAAAGCTTTTTTAGTTCATAAAATGAAGTGAACTACGGGCTTGAAAACATATAAAGTCCAAAAAGTTCCAGCTCGGAATGTAAAAAAAAATTATTTTCGGTGGGTAAATTTGATGGCACTCCTTATTGCCCGATTGGACGTATATGTTGTGCTGGACCTTTGTGTCGTTTTGCTTGAATTTCGTTTTCGATAAACCGACGGTTCTTCATATTTGATGCTACAGCAAACTTACATAATGTTGTTGCAATTTCAAGCCGAAAATTAGCCGAGCTGGGCATCCACGATCACTCATGAATATCACCATCGGCGTAATGTTGTTTTGTTTCCGATTTAAAATTTTATTGTGAACAGACATTTTTAGAACAGACAATTTAAGATTACAACTAGGCTCACAACTGAGGATTAGGGTGTTGGCTCAACAATAGGGGCCCAATTAATGTACATTGTTTAGGTAATACAATATCCGTTTAGTGTTTATTTTGGATGTCCAACAGTGTCCAGTGCATTGGGTTGTTCAAACCTGTGTGTCCATGTGGGTCCATTTCGGATCGGGTCATGTGGTAGCCGATTTAGCCCTGCTATCGCTGCTCTGGTAGAGGCCATGCACCTCGATGTTAGATGTTGTTAGGAAGTTTTGCTTGCTTAGTAGGTTTGCGCATTGAGGTAGTGTTGTCCGAGGATTGTATTTCTCAGATTGCAGATTGCCTCGTTAGGATGGTCGCTGATGTCTGGATGCTGCTTTCCGAACAGTGTCACCATGTGCTGTTGCGTGCTTCTTCTTAAAGCTCTTGTGAAGGTAACACCGATACATATTCGTCATTGACGACTCGCTATGTTCGATCACACACGTGAATGTCGCCCACGTATGCTAGCAATTGTGCCGACCTTTGTGCCTCTTGTGTCGACGAGAGAGTTTTGCCCGACCCTCAAAAAAAAATCACATGACACATGACACATGAAGCCAGAATTCTTCATCGTTATCCTGCACAACCTGACGAGTTTGGCAGGAATGTCAAAACTAAACAGGGCGTTGTATAGCTCGTCACTATGCATGCTGTCCTGTGTGGCCTTGAAATCGACGAATAGGTGGTGGGTCTCGATCTGCATCTCTTGTGTTTTTGCCAGGATCTAATGTGAAATGGTGGGAAGATTTGGTCGATGGTGGAAATTCTGGGTCTGAAACCGCACTGATAATGACACAAAACGCCAGAGACGATATTATAAGCGCAGCTGAAGGGGTCTCCTTTATTGTGGATCGGGCAAACGTAGCTGAGATTCCACTCGGCAGGCATGCTTTTCTCCGACCATATCTTACAGATGAGTTGGTGCATGTACCCATATCATCTCCAGCAGCTTTAAGGAATTCTGCAAACAGGAACAGAACAGTCCGCCTAAGGTCTGGCGGTGAAGGCGGTGTAGTACGCTTTCGACAAAGCATCACTATGAGTAGCTATATACTCGATAGTCAGAGACTTCGTCAACGTCGGGTCCGCAATGAACATTATAACCATCATCCTCTCCGAGGCGTGTACGAATCTAACACCTAACACCTGGTAGGTGGCTTAGCTCCGGCCCGAAGAGTTTCCAATTCCGAATCTTTGAGAGAATGCAGGAGAAGACCATGCGTCTATGGTGGCCAAGTGGAAAAGGACCTCAACCAGCTTCGTTGTATAACAAGAGTAGAGGCTTGTCCAGGTCCACCCGGATGGTAGCTCCATATAAAGATGATGAAGAAGAAGGAGGAAACAACATTTTGGTACAATCGAGAGGAAAGCTAATAAGTATAGCCAGGTGTTTACAGATCCTAATGTGACTGGGGTTTGTGGAGCGCATGGAAAGCCACCGGTCGAAGAGTCTTCGGTTCCGAGATTGTGGAACAAAAGGACAGAAGGTGGCGCACACAAATGTAGAATGACCTCAGCGAACTTTGTGCGCATGCTTGATGGTTGGGGCTGATGTTCAGGCACACAATCGTCATATGTTCTACGCATTCCGTGGTCAGATATCAGTTCTTGGGTGAGTTCAACTTCGTAAATATATGGGCTTAGATCTAAATGCAAAATAGAGCATAATTTGCAGCAAACCGTGCCGTGAAATCTATAAGTTTGCATCTTCTTCAACACTTTCTCTAACGGCAGCAACATTTTCCGTATAGCGTGCATTTCGATGATTGTTATCTCTCCAAATATCAGTAAATGTCGATTTCAAGACTGCCAATAATAAAACTTGTTTCTTGACACTTTACTTCACCACACTTTAAATGACGATGAAACTAACCGACGAAAATGCCACACACATGAGCTGTGCTCAAAACTACTGCAACATGATCTCGAAACTTTCCGGCATTATCCCAGCCAAAGTACACTTCAATCAAAAATTTGGCATATTTTATGTGCAACAAAAACTTGAAATTCGAGGGAAAAAGTTGAAAAAAAAAGATTCCGCAAAATATATCGTAAGGGCGCTTAGACACAGAAATACAGGAAACAGAAACTTCAAGCAATAACAACACTCACGACGTTCCTTCAACTATACATTCAAATAATATGAGTACCCGCCCGGCGCTTTAACATTATGCACACCCTTTAAAAAGATGAACAAAACTTTTCCGCAACTTTCCCCCCAAGGAGTAAGGACACTCATTCGATTCCGCTGCAGCAGGACGGCGAAGACTCGACTCAGAATATACAAAAACTTCCTTAAGTTGTCGCTACTTTGAAAATGATCTCGCACAAAATGCATAACTAGCGGGGCTGCCTTGCTTCTGTTTGAAAATTGTTTACTCTTAGGGTTTCATATAATTCTAAGGACCTCATAAGTAACAACTATTTATTCACAAGCTACACTTTGGGAACTAAAAGCATTGCTGGGCACTCTCCACTCTTCCAAATTTAATCAGTTTATGACTTGCCCAATCAACCACCTCAATTTATGTCGAAGACGAAGACCTAGGAAGAAGTTATTCCCTTCTTTTCGAATACGGGTTGCTCCTGTGTACCCGCATAGGGTAGGGTCTCGATAATCATCCGTAACCAGCTGAAAGTACACTGTGCTCGTAACAAAGGCAGCGAATGAAATCACTTACATACAGGTGGTACCTAAAGGATGGTCCTTGAAAGGTAAAAGCCTCGGAAGCAACAGCAACAGCAACAGCAACAGCACCAGCAACATCATACACCGTCATCTGTATGTGCACTTGTGTAAACCTTTCAAATGTTGTTTCACCTACACACCGTGATGTGCGGGCTGATACTCGTGCATAGGGTGCGGCCTTACGTCTGCCTTTTTAACTTAAATCCCATTTTTCTCGAGAATAATTTTGCCACATTAATCATTTTTTATTAAAAACTCAGGAGACGAGGATGCACTTGGATGCAAGTTAAGCTTTCACGTTGTTGTAGTTTTTTTTTTTTTTTTGTGAACCGCGGATGAAGCATCGTATCCAGGTAGTATAATACTCGTACTTGGAGGACTCGTGGGTAATGGATTAGGAGGGAAAGAAGAGGGAAAAGAATCACAACCAACGCGAAACCGTAAAAAGGTTAACAAAGCACTGCAAGGAAAAACATCGTGTGGCTAACAGGTTGATGGGACTGAGGACATGTAGGATTTTCGCTGCAGCGCTGCGGCGCACACCACATTTAAATATTAGAGCTTCAACACTCGCGTATATTTGTGGGCCCTTAGACAAGTGTGCGCAAAGCTGTTGCACTAAGTATGTACGTCCATAGATGCTGAATAAGTGGATACGATTAATCTTGCACGATTTTTAGGTCTCTCCGAAAATGGTGTTGCTTGCATCGTTGCTAGTTTGTTTTTTCTGCACTTAATGGGAGATTTCAAACGACTTAGTGATACAGTGTTTCGATAAACCTGAGGGCGGTGCATGCAATTTTCATGATCTGCGGAAAATTGAAGCGGATAAGTAATCGCATTCAATCAAACCTGTTGTGTGAGTTCTGCTCAAAACCTCTGTGAATGTGTATGCATTCGTGATTAAGCTGTCTACGAAGGTGTAGTTTAGAATCACTGATTTGTCTGACGAATTGAACGTTAAATTCACGTTATAGACTGAACCTCATTACACTTGCTATGTTTTTTGTTTCCGATTCCATATCTCCGGATAGCTAAGACGTCCTTATTTACACTTTTAAGACAAAGATCGAAATCTATAAGGCGAATGTACTCACCAAAACCGTTGTCCAATACTTGACAGTGCCCAATTGACATTCCTGAATTTTCAACAACAACACAGCAACATTGTCACGATCTTTTTCGATTTTTTGTTTTAAATTACTTGCTATGGTGGTGGCTTAATTGATCCAATTACTTCCTTACATCGCACGACGACGACCCATGGGAAGCATGAGCCTGAGCTAAGTGTTAGTGTAGTGTTTAGTAGAAATAAAAGAAGATCTCATGGTACCAGTAGAGCATTAATGATTGGACGCAATCTAGGGGACTGAACGTCAACCCGGATAAAACGGAGCTGATGCTCTTTACCAATAAAAGGGTCAATCCTGAGTTGAATTGTCCAAATATAAATGGGGTTAAACTCAAACTCTCAAAGACCTAGGGGTTATACTCGATTCCGAACTCATCGGGAAGGCTAACATGGAGGGCCGTATAAAGAGGGCGTATGTGGCGTTTTATACGTGCAAACGTACTGGCTATACACCATAGTTGTAAGACCTATCCTGACATACGGTTCTCTGGTATCGTGGAAAGTGCTGGAAAAGAAATATCTCTTAAGGCAGCTCAGAAAAGTACAATGATTGGCCTGCATAGGAATAACAAATTGTCTCAGAGCAACACCGACGGCAACACTCGAAGCCATCCTATTCCTTCATCCCCTCTACCTTTTCTGCAGCAACATCGGCTCTGAGGCTCAGAGGGTAGGGTCTCTGGAGGACAAGCCATATGGTTACGCTTCCATACTTAAATGTTGGACAGCAGCACGAAATATCAATCATACGGACTACTTACCACCAACACTAGCTTCAGAAAAGACCTTCCACCTTCGTTTCCCATGGAAACAATGGACAGACCAACTAGAAGGGGAATACATCGAATGCGGGTATGGCCGCAGGGGTCTTCTGTTACCATTTCGAAAAATCCCTGGCACTAAGAGATGACTGGAGCGTCTTCCAGGCAGAAGTGGGTGCGATACACGAAGCAGCACTTGCGCTGAGGGAACGCAACATAGCCAACAAAACGATCTCTATTTTCTTCGACGACAATAAAAGTCATAGAATCGGACATCTTGACATCAAACCTTGTCAGGTTATGCAGACAGAGCGTCAGCAAGATATCCTCGTTGAACACGGTGACCCTATGTTGAGTACCATTACATACCGGCATCGAATGAAACGAGGGACTTGTGGCTAACGCTGAGTAAAAAAGAGATCAACATCACTGATCAGCTTTGGTCGAAAAAAGGTGCGGAAGCTAATAGGTGTCCTTACCAGACACTGTGCCATAGGCACATCGCGCCTGAATATACCACACAACGACTTTTGCAGGAGCTGCAGAGATGAGGAAAAAATATAATCTATCCAACATCTGCTATGCGTATGCCCAGCCCTAACAAGGAAAAGAAATCAGTGCTTGGGAAAGCACTTATTAACAGAGCTGGAAGACCTGTGCAGTGTAGAGTTGAAAAGCATGTCGCAAATAAAACAGGATGGTTTTAGTAAAAGCTATTAAGGGCACAATGGACCCATCTTGTTTGCCTAAGTGAGACACATCCGCAAGACCGTAAGGGCACCCATACCTACCTCCCTACCACATCTTCGTACAGCTCGTAGAGTTGGCGATTGTGTCACCTTCCTGTCAGACAGAACCATATAAGAATTTTTCTATCGCAGGCACCAAGAATCAGGTCAGCTGTTTTGCTTATTGTCCAGTTTCCGCTTCTTATAGCAGGACTGGCAAAATAAGGCCTTTGTAGAGCATAATTACGCGCACAATTCCGAAGAGCCGGGATGTCATTTATATTGCATTTTATGCTTGTCCCTACACTCTTTGATATTCTTGAGAGTAGAAACTTCTTTGCCTCCTGCCTTGTTGCCCTCTACTCCTCTGGCGCTTGTTCTACATTTATACGTGGCAACAACATAAATAGGTCTCAGGTACATCTTTGATGGTTGGAGCGGCAATGGAACCACATATCGATAGCGTTTATGTTTGACGTAGGCATACCGGAGAGCCTCTCCCTGAGTCGTTCTTCATAGGATCTGGCAATCTCCAATGGCAAAACTCATCTCTGTTGGGTGGTGCCTATTTCTAAATTTGGACTTGAGCTCTGACTCGTAGTGCTATGGAAATGATCAAAGTGGACGTCTGTCCCACTGAAAGGGTGAAACACACATCGATTTGGTTGACCGTTCTAAGATCGTCAGATTGCAGTGTAAATTATTGTCCCTGATAAATATTACCTTATTACTGGATGTCGAAAAAAAAAAAAAAAAAAAAAAAATCAGTCTGCGGCCACCATGTGGACATCGTACTAGCAAAGGTTCCGTAGAGGTCATAGTAATTATTTTTTAAAGAGTCTTTAGCCTAGTCGCAGTAGGCTAGTGAATATATGAAGCTGATGTTGTAGTATCTGACATTGATGAAGCTCATTTATCGAGTTAATGTCGATGGCATTCGACCGTAATGAATCGCAAAACGCATCCCAACATGCGCAACAGATCATCATTCTTTGTCCTAACCAGCAAATAGGATTGCAGTAATATCCGCCTGGTTCTGCCTGATGATCGTTTCCAGTTGTTGTGCGGTGAAATATAGACTATTCATACGTTCTAAGGGCATACTCGCACATCGTAGTCCTTTTGATTTGTCTCCTGTCCATCTCGGACTTGATTTCTGTTACTGAACTTGCTTTAATGACCGCTTGACTGTCAATAAGAATAGTAATGTCAGCCAGTGGTATTTGCAACATTGCCCTGCCATTGCAACCCGCCATCTTGCCTTGCATGTAAAAGGTGTTTTTTAAGAGGTATAGAATTTTAAGTTGTCAGCTGGTAAGTTATTTATTTTTAGTTTGGTTTGGCATTTCAACATGAATAGACTGACGCCTGAACAACGCTTCCAAATTGTGCAAATTTATTTTGAAAATAATGGTTCTGTTCGAAGTACGTATTGCGCACTACGTCCATTTTCATCCTGCTCACTTTTGGTTGAATGGATACGTCAATAGTAACCGATATAGAGCCATGATTACTGACTTTTTCGTTCATCAATTGAACAACCATGATGTGCAGGAGCTGTGATTTCAACAAGACGGCGCAACATGTCACACAGCTCGTGCCACAGTTGATTTATTCAAGGAAACGTTTGGTAACCCCATAGTTTCACATTACGAACCCATGAATTGGCATCCAAGATAGTGCGATTTAACGCCGCTTGACTATTTTCTGTGGGGATATGTTAAGTCGCTAGTCTACGCCGATAAGCCCGAAACGATTGACCACTTGGAGGACAACATTCGCCGCGTTATTGCCAATATACGACCACAAATATTGGAAAAAGTCGTCGAAAATTGGACCTCCAGATTAGCCTACGTTCGAGCCAGCCGTGGCTCTGGCGGTCATATTCCAGAAATCATATTTTCATTGTAATGCCAGAAGATTATCTTAAGAATAAAGTAAAATGCATGTCAATTTAAAAAAATCGTCTTTTTTATTCCTTTTCAAAGTTCTATACCTCTAAAAAAACAACCACTGCAACTAGCCGTCGTCACTATTCACGTGCACAAAAATAGACACTCAAACTCTTGTAGAGATGATTTAAATATCCGCGACACACATGAGTCAGGACACTGAAACCTCCAACAATTAGTACTCATAATGTAAAGGGTCATTTTTTAGCTATTATCTTTTTGGCAACACTGATTTAAACAGCTGACACACGTTTCGTGTTTTGTTTCACTGTCAAACATCTTCAGTTTGGTCTATAATTTAACCATGAATCGTCTTACAAACGAACAACGCTTGCAAATTATTGAATTTTATTATCAAAATGCGTGCTCTGTTAAGAAAGTTCATCGCGCGCTTCTTCCATTTTATGGTCAGCTCATTTTTGGCTCAATGGGTACGTAAATAAGCAGAATTGTCGATTTTGGAGTGAATATCAGCCAGAAGCATTGCAAGAGCTACGAATGCATCCAGAAAAAGTCACAGTTTGGTGCGGTTTATGGGCTGGTGGCATCATTGGACCGTACTTCTTCAAAGATGATGCGAATCGTAACGTAACTGTGAATGGTGAGCGCTACCGTGAGATGATATCCAACTTTTTTTTGCCCAAAATGCAAGAGCTTGACTTGCATGACATGTGGTTTCAACAAGACGGTGCCATATGCCACACAGCACGCGCAACAATGGACTTATTGAGGGGCGAGTTCGGTGAACATTTTATTTCACCTTCCTTTAGACTATTTTTTGTGGGGCTATGTTAAAGCTCATGTCTATACAGCTTCAACATTGAAGCATTTATTCGTGAGATACCGGCCGAAATGTTGGAAAGAGTATGCCAAAATTGGACTAACCGGATGGACCATTTGAGGCGCAGTCAAGGTCAACATTTGCATGAAATAATCTTCAAACATTAAATTATATGGACCGTACTATCGATTCAAATAAAGATTTCACGCATTTTTCTGAATTTCTGAATTTTAAAAATTTTAAAAAATCACCCTTTATTTGGCTGTGCAATTCGGGCTGTGAGATCAAACTATCCTGCTATGTTCCAGCAAGTAAATATAATTTTCCAGATGAAAAATCAAATCGGACTGTAATACTTTCCAAAACGGGAAACAACACCGACCCAGATGTGGCAATGCTGCACAATAACTTCTTCTCCTGAAGCTCCCCAAAATATTGCTGTTGTATTCGCGTTAGTGAACTACGTAATTAGAATGAATCACAGCTGAGCCATGGTGAACCAGTTCAATCTCCGAAGCAACTTTATTTTGATCTCAAAAGAAGATTTCCAGAGCATTTTTGGCTCACTGAAGAAACGGATCCATCCCGATAAATCTTCGATTGAGACCCAACTTTCCGTGCATAATCAAGATCAATCATCAAAGTAAACATGTGTACATGTCGCCTCCAAACTGTTGCCCGACACTCATCATTGTGTCCGCGATGATTTGGTCCATATACCGAAGACTCGGTCTTCCTCTCCTCCTCGAACCAGAAGGCTCGGATAGAAGATCCTTTTTACTGGAACATTGGTGTCCATGCGCTCGATGTGGCCAAGTCAGTGTAGTCTAAGTATTTGTACCTTTCAGACTGCGTCCACATCTTGGTACAGCTCGTAGAGTTAGCGGTTATGTCTTCTCATCCACTCGCCTTCCTCGCCATCCTCGAATATTTCTTTCGCAGGCACCAAGAATCAGGTCAGTTGTTTTTCTTGTCGTCCAGTTTCCGCTCCATATAACAGGAATGGCGAAATAAGTGTTTTGTATATTGGTTGACAAGGGCGATTCTACGCCGGATCTCTACTAGAATGTCGTTTGTGGAGTTCACGTTTGCCCCGATGTAGACAAATTGCTTCACTACATCGAAATTTGCGATTGTTCTGTTTTCCCTAGGTGATGTGTATCGGAACTTTCCTTGCTCGCCAGCATTTATTTCGTGTGATTCTCATTAACATTGAGACCAGTTGGTTTCACCTCTTCTTCCGTCGCCGTAAAAACTTCCATTATGGCACGTTTGAAAAGTGCACAGCCCGCATCTGCTTTTGAGACTGGTATCGACTTGAGACTCGCTGGTCTTCTCCAGGCTTTGCCATAGTGTGCCATAGTGTGAACAGTGCTGATTAGTGCGGTGCAAAACGGCTTTAGACGCTCTATAGTTGTTGAAAGAGTTGGGGTCGCCTTTTTTGAGGATAGGCCATTTGGTTGTCGGGCAACGCTTTTGTCTTCTCAAATTCTGCAGGTGATCGGGTTCGATGTTCTGGTAGGGAGCAGAACATCGCCACTGAACTTGAAGAGCTCTGATGATAAACCAGAAATATATAATAACTGTGCCGACTTATTCAAAGCTAGGTGGGAGGACTGCTCCATCGACTAGAGTTGCGTCTTCCTGGTTCCATATCACTCCCTCTTGGTCAGGCCCACCCATGAAACCCTTACATTACATAAACCAATGTATTCCTCTATCAATGTAGTTGACCAAAGACCTATTTTATTAAACAATGACTACTTCTTTTAATGCACCAATCTTAAGTATTTACTGTACTCATCCATATAAGCAATAATAAATATTTAAAATTCAGTTACAGTACATATCGGTTATAAGAAAGTCGTATATAAGAAAAAAACCGCTTATAAGAAATACGAGCAAATACACCGTACACGCCTTCATACAACTTCATACAAAAAATAACGTTTAAAAGAAAATCACTTATAAGAAAAATACGGATAAAAGAAACTTTTTCCTAACACCGAATTTGATAGATATATTGAAATAAGAACGTTTATAAGAAATTTTTGAGCATGAGTGTACGCAAGAAGATAACAGTAACAAATCAATGTCAAGTTGACGTTTGTAACAAGAAAAAACCGCGAATACGTGTAATTTGTTTTGTAATTTGGTTTCTTAGACGGGAGCATACATATTTACCCAATTAAAAGTGTTACAATGTCTACTATTAAAAGAAATGCTATCAGCATAAAAACAAAATTAGAAATATTGGACGATATAAAAAATGTAACCACAAGAAAAGATGTGTCTAAACGACACAAAATATCCCAAAGCACTTTAAGCAAAATTATAAAAAACATGGAAGCAATTAATGAAAGTGATTTACTTGCAAGAACTTGGACATTAAAAGAAATCGAAAGCCTGACCATAGGTAGAAGGAATATAAGGTGTACTGGACAGTTCTATTGAGACTGAGTGACGTCATCGGGGGAATTTGTATGTCAACAGCAACTTAAAGGTGGCAACAAACAAACATTTTTCGCACACTAAAAAACAGGAAAACGGATTTATTTTCAACATTTCAGCTACTCATTATGTTTCTGTAACCTTTTACAGCACATTTTACAGCAAAATTTTAAAAACATTGAAGCAATTAAGGAAAGTGATTTACTTGCAAGATATCCCAAAGCACTTTACTTGGACATTAAAAGAAATCGAAAGCCTAAACATGAAATTTTAAATAACACCATGACCAAATGGTTTGAACAAATGACAGAAAAAAGAGATATAATTACGGGTCAAACGCTCATGGAAAAAGCTGAGATGTTTGCCAAATAATTAGAAATCCCTGACTTCAAACCTAATCCAGGATGGCTTCAACGATGGAAGAAAAGTCAAAATATCCTTTTTAAAAAACTTCCCGGAGAATCCTCCACCGCTGATTTCGAAGCAGCCGAACGATTCAAGGAAAATATCCTTCCTACTATCCTTCAAAAGTATACCCTGGATAACATTTACAACGCCGATGAGACCGGACTGTTAAATAAAGCGATTCCTGGTGGAACATTTGCTCTAAGAGATAAAGTTGTCACAGGAGAAAAGGAAAACCTTGTTCCAAAAGAAACAACACTTAATTTGTATTAAATTGATGTTTAATTGGCTGTGGTCGAAAGTACACTGTACTACATTTTTTATATTTCTACATGACAAAAACCTAAAATTGTTGATCGATTATTTCGGCTTCCAGTCGATCGCGATTTTAGTTGTAGATGCTGATTTAAGCATTCTTGCTGAACTTAAATCAGGTCGTTGGACATCCGGTGCACTGCTGACTGGTGTTGCTGGGGTTTTTGGCACTGACATAACTCAGGTCTTAAATTACGTAAAGACCGACTTGCACTACTTTTCATATGCAATGCAACAGGTTCCCAGAAGCATATTCTTTCAATTGGCAAATACAAACAACCCAGGTGTTTTCGAGGAAAAGATCTCCCCATTCCAAAAAAGCTTGGATGACCAGTACGATATGGTGTGAAGTGATTAAGGAGCTGGATGAAAACATGTGAAGAAAAAATAAGAAAATTCTTCTCCTAATTAATAATGCTTCTTGTCATAAACTTGACTTCCATCCCCAAAATATCGAAGTTGTTTTTTTACCAACAAGCCTTACTCAGCCATTGGACCAAGGTATGTGAAGCAACGTGTATGAAGCAATGTCAAAATTTTATTTAGCATTATCTTATTCTTATATTTTATATAGGCATCATTAACCCTTTAAGGCCCGTTATAGGAAATGTTTGATCAGGAAACAAATTTTGGCAGTTGTGGGAGATTATATGGAAAGTTTTTTTCAAGGAAATTACTATTTTGAAAGCGCTATATATCATTAAACGATCTTGGTTGCTTGTTACACCTCAAACAAAAATTCAAGTGAAATTGAACTAAATGACTTAACTTGCATACCAAATTCACAAATTAGCGACCCTGATATAGAAGAGCATTACAACGAAGACCATTTAAAAGGAATAACCGATGAGGAAATCCAAGACTGTTATGGGGACATCGATGAAAATGAATTAGTCACTGAAATGAAATGAAAAAAATGAAAACGAAGCGTAACCACAACTCCTGGTTTACCTCTGATATTCGTCACCTAATGCAAAAACGCGACGAAGCTTATATCAAATGGAAGCGCTTCAGAGTGGAAGAGTTCCATAGAACATATCGATCACTTCGTAATATAGTAGTTTGCAAAATACGGGCGGCCATTTATTAATTTTACTCAAAACGGTTGAGTCCTTCGTCAAACGGAAAACAGCTATGGAAGAAACTCAAGGAGATTGGGGTGGGAAAACAAAGCAGCAGACATCCAACTAACGCCGACGGAAATGAGCTAAACAGGATTTTCGTATCCCAACCCTCTAGCGATGGTTCCCTCGCTCCAAATTATAACACTACTTCACACGTTCTACCTCCTCCTAACGAATCCTTCGTTTTTTCTCATATCCTGCAGGTTGACGTAGTTGAGAGCTTGCTTTCAATTAAATCCAACTCATTTGGTGTGGATATGGTCCATCCCAAGTTCCTAAAAGTAATCTTTCCCATACTCTTGCCTCATATTACTCACATCTTCAATCAAATCCTCACAACAAGCGTTTTTCCTTCAGTCTGGAAGTTGTCGAAGATAATACCAGTGCCAAAGAATCCATCGTGTACCGAATTTCGCCCAATTGCTATACTTTCTTTTCTCTCGAAAGTCTTCGAGAGAATCATGCAAAAACAGATAAATAGGTTTCTTCACCAACACAATCTTTTAACCTCTAAGCAGTCTGGTTTTCGCCCTAAGCATAGTTGCACGACGGCTCTGCTTGGAGTTGTCGATGACATTAGGCAAAAGCTTGATATAGGTCATGTTTCCTTCCTGATACTTCTGGATTTCTCCAAAGCGCTCGACACTGTTAAACACTCCATTCTATGCGATAAATTATCCAGGATGTACAACTTCTCAAATTAGGCAATCCGTCTAATATTCTCATATTTGACTGATCGTCAACAAGCGGTTTTCACTGAAAATTCCCTGTCGGATTTTCTTCCCAATACGTGTGGCATACCTCAGGGATCTATTCTAGGCCCTCTTCTATTTTCCTTATATGTTAATGAATTACCGTCCATTCTTTCGCACTGCTTAGTGGAAATGTACGCCGATGACACTCAATTACACCTTAGCTGTTCTCCTGAATCCGCCGGCCAGTGCATCAATCACATAAACTCCGATCTGGATAAAATTTTCAAGTGGGCGAGTCAGAATCTACTTCTTATTAATTCCAAGAAATCTAAATGTATTGTTATATCTAGAAAGCCCGTAAATACATCGCTGCTCCCTTCGATCTCTAATAACAACGGTCGGTTTTTAACTCAACTCTAACCTGGCATGATCACATAAAAAGTTGCGTTGCCAAGGCACATGGGGTCCTCCGCTCCCTGTGGGCTTTACAACATCTTACCCCTATGGCAACCCGATCTCTATTAGTCAAGACCCTCATTACACCTATTCTTACTTACGGATGTGAGGTCTACGGAAAATGTAATGAATTCAGTAGACGTAAGCTTAATGTCGCATATAATAATGCTGCTCGCTATATTTTTAGCCGCCGTCGCTATGACCACATTTCTGACCTCTCCAAACGTATCAATGGTTTCTCATTTGATAATACTCTAAAGTTCCGTTCCATCATGATGTTGCATAAAAACTCATCTATCTACATTGAATTAAATATTGAATTACTCTAAAACACACTGTACATAAAACCGTCTATTGTAACTAACTTTCTCTGTAATGTTTAATAGCTTATCAGAATTTTTTGTAAAAGATATTATATCTTAATGTGTAAGCTCTCGAACTAAATGAAAAATAGGTCGAGAAGGTGCAGTCGGAATTTGTTGAATTGGTTAAGATAAAGCCAAAAAGAGAAGAAGCTGTAAAAGCGTTTTTTTATTTTAAAACAGTATTTGACCAATGCTGAGGAGTGTCTGTCAAATATGGAAGAAGTTCTCTTTAAGGATATGGATAATATACTTGTTCAACAAAGAATTGAAGATTATTTGCAAAGTAACTAATTAACAGTGTGCAATATTCATGATGTCTAGGTTTTAATATATCCTAATGTTCTTTATACTTATTTATTATTTGAGCAGAGACTTAGTAGACAATGCTATCGTAAATGAATTACACATAACATATGTACATTTTTTGTTAAGTTTTTTTTTTTCAATAAAATTTTCTTATAACAAACTTTTTTAGTTTTCCTTTAAGAACATTTCTCTCTTATATCAGTTCTTCGGATATAAGCATTAATTTTTCTTATATCCGTTTATTGCATAAAAGGAAAAACGGATATAAGAAAGAAATTTTTGGGATTTTTGGACTTTCTTATATCCGAACTATACTGTACAATGCTAATAATTCTTCATTTAAGTCAACTCCTATATAAATCATTGACACTGCAAGAAAGTTATTTAAGTGCCCTCTATTGACAGATAGAACTATCACATCTGACAACCAATGTATGAAACTATAATATTTGTAGCACAGTTTCAAACCAATCAACTGCAGTACACTTTAGGGAAATGTACCCACTACACGAACTGAAAAAAGGTGGCCACAAAGTGAAACTTGGCCCGTCTTATGTCATATGTGTTTAAAAAAAATTGATTCACTTCTGTTATTATAAAAGGGATATACATGCAACTTCTCCGAATCCTTGTTGGCATTTATAATATTTTTCCCCAATCAGAGAACACCATTTTTAAACTCAAATGATAAAATGCAAACAAGTCACTGTCAAAAATTTCTTTATTATCTGTCAAATTCGATTCTATGGCATGTTGACCATACTCATGGTAGAAGGAATATAAGGTGTACTGGACAGTTCTATTGAGACTGAGTGACGTCATCGGGGGAATTTGTATGTCAACAGCAACTTAAAGGTGGAAACAAACAAACATTTTTCGCACACTAAAAAACAAAAAAAAAGAATTTATTTTCAACATTTCAGCTACTCATTATGTTTCTGGAACCTTTTACAGCACATTTTTGCATTTTCCTATATAATGCCAATTATAAATGGATTTTGTCATTTTATCTTACATCAATTTGAAAATACTTCATGTTTTCCATTCTTAATTTTTTAATATACGAAATTTAATTGTGATGCCAACTTAAGCAACAGCCCAGTGTCAAAAACGGACCCTGAGTGACGTCACAAAACAAAAAGATGGCGGTTTTGACAAGCTGTCCAGCACACCTTATATTCCTTCCACCATGGACCCTACTCTTGCGTCGATTTTCTTGTTTGAAACTCTGAACAAACTTCATGAACACACCTTGACATCCATTAATTTGACTCGTGTGTGCATTTTCCATTGATTTCCATTGGAACAAAAGTATCTCGTGAAGATTCGCGGCTTATACCCAATATTTGATATGAAGTTCAAATTTTGTGTACACTGCTAACAATTGTTGTTGAATTCTGGTTTAAGGCATGGAAGTTCCTGATGAATTTTTGTGTGGTAATTTGAAAAAAATAAATCAAAGTGGTATAGTGATAATTTTCCGATCTTGTTTCTCTCATAGGATTGATAGATGAAGATGCCATTCAATTAGAACTTACATTAAAATGCACACCAGCCGAAGACACAAGTCCTATCCAGGAAACAGTACAAGAAGCGGAACCAAGCAGAAAAAGGCGAATAACTCGAAAACCGAAGAAAGCTTATGCATTACCAAAAAGTGAATGGAAATACCCGTGTTTAATATGTATGAAATTATTTCCCACAAAGATGTTACAGAACAAACATCGACATAATGCCCATCTTACTGCGAAGTACGAGTGTTCACTCTGCAGTATGTAGTGTCATTATTTTCAGTTAACAACAATTAATGAGCAATATTTTAGAAAAACAATTTAGAAGGAGAGATTACTTGGAAGACCACGAGAGAATACATTCTGATAAAACCTTCCGATGCTATCGATGTTACAAGGCATTCCGACAGCACTCCAGTCTGAGGCAACATGAAAGAAAACACGAAAAAGCGGATGAGGAAAAGGCTGCTCTACAAAGAATGAATGAGGAAGCGAAACGGTCTAAAATGCGTACATACGTAGCAGAAAACCGTTCACACTCGCCAAAACTAGGAACTAGCCTTTCGTTTAATTTTAATGTTGAAGGTAATACGCTTGGTGATGCTTGCCATCGCACCGTATTTGTATCGCGCTTTGAGAATATTTTCAAAATTTAATTCAATTATTGTTGTTACCTGTGACCAAAGCATTAGGGTAACGGGTACGGAGTCTAGTCGTTGCGCAGATGACAGTCCAAATATTCAGATTTGAGGAAATCTGTCAGTTCTTACTGACTGCAAAGATCAAACTTTTGTTTTGCAGAGGGACTACCGCCGCAGCGCAACTCCCCTGAGTCTACATGCTTGAATTGACTTGTCCGTATATGTTTTACAAATATGTCCTTTCATTCGAAACATACGTTCATACGATACAGTTTTTATCAACCGTCATCTTCCAGACTTCGAAGCCGACAACCTAACTAGACGTCCTGATATTTTATTCTCAACTGAAAGAAACGACCTAGACCCGTTTCAAAATGCAAATGAGGAAGTTCTTCAGAATAATGAAAATGATGATAATCAGCCTATCTTGTGTACAAAATGCTACAAAGTCTTCCCAACAGACGAAAAGTTAATAAAACACCTTCGCAATGCACACTTGTCGGGGAAATTTCCCTGCACAGTTTGTGGTAAGTCAGCATTTACTCTCTGCAACAACTTAGCCAAAAATACTATATTTTCCTTTTCAGATAAAGTATTCACACGTAAAGATCTGTGTAGGGACCACATCACCACCCATAGCGGCGAAAAGAAATTTCAGTGCACCTACAAAAAATGTAAGAAATCATTTCACATGATCATCTGTCTACGTCAGCATGAAAAAATCCATACAAGGAAACGCAATGACAGTCAATCATCCTCTGAGAGCGACGATGATATGTCGGACTCGAATGAGAATCGATGTTGTAGTCGATCGGAATGTGTTGAAAAAAACGAACCCAAGGAAGCATTTGTTAAGGCGCCATCTCCAAGTCCCATACAACCTGTGGAACAAGCCGCAACCAAGGAAGCTGTGTATCCAAATCAAGGTAAGAGTGCGATTATTCGACAAATCAACCTGATAATCTAGAGCTGTGTGCATGCATGCACAATCTGTAGACAATCTCTTCGACGAAAAGCTGTCGAGTCGGTACTTTTTTTCTGGTTCTGATTGTCGAAGAATTGAATATAAAGATTTAGATGATCATTTTTCACACTTAGCTCCTGGAGGAAGAAAATCCTCATGCTACCTTAGCTCGTTGTACCATTTACTCTTGGGCAATGTTCAGCATTATGTATGTACGTAAATCTGAAACACACACTTCTTATAATTCCGCTCCGGTCCGGAGGTTGGAAATCATCGATGCTACAGTTTGTTTGGAACTCCTGTAAATATTTGTGTTGTTGAAAGATTGAGCCATTATCTTAGGTTTGACAACCATGTGGATCGCTGTGTTCCGATACTTCTTCTTCCTTCGATCTTTCCTTGCATGGTCAAGTGGAGTAGTTTTGTAGAAATTTGCTGTTCCTCAAGACATGCCCCAAGTGCTCGATATTTCTCCTGTTAATTAATGTATTGATTTCTCCGCTTCGATTTCGTTGTTTGTTATTCTGTCAAACCGTCAACCAAAATTCTCTTATTGATGAGTGTCCATGTTTCTGCCCCGTGTAATGTGGAGCACACAGTAAAGGAATATTGGGAATGTATGGAAGAAGCATTCAGCCAGTGTTCTATTTTCTCAATTGACAAATACCGTGGTAACGACAGAGGCTGTTTCCCATCATTGCTACAGCATTTGTATATATAACCATTGATAAATACAAATTTTCCAAACGATTGTTTTCTGTGCGCACCCAAACTCAAAGCTTGTCGGTTTCAGTACTATTTATTCCACTCGTGGCTAATAGTGCCCATATACGACACAGACACGTCGCTGCAGACCAATATAGTTTGCTGTTGTGCGCATTTTTGCGCAGACCGCCTGTGTCATGTGTATTCATGTCGCATGTTTGCACCGACCGTCTGCGTGAATTCAAATTTATTTTGAATTTTTGCATGGTTTGCAGCGACATGTTTGTAGACCAGCGGCAAAATTCATATCATAAACACGAATAATAACACGGATAGACAATTTGGATAGAGTTTTTGGAAATTTATAATACTTTGTCGGTTTTGTGACCAGTAGTAGTAGTACCACTTGGTGGCCCGTGGCATTGTGGGTATGTGCGTCAACTCCTACGCACTTGGACCTACCTGTCTAGGTTCGATTTCTGGTACGACAAGAAATACTTTTCACGGCCCCATCTCTTTCGAGTAACTGACAATGCTCAAATAGTATAACTGTCTAGAAAAAGCTCCTCAAATTTGGCCTTCGGAGTCGGCATAAAACTGTAGGTCCCTTCCACTCGTGATAGAACAATAGCACGCACAACAAGAGCGGTTGCTGAGAAGCTAGGCCCTGGCCCTCTACGGGCTGTAGCGCCACCCATACTATTATTATTATTAGTAGTAGTACCACTCCTTGGTACAAATCCTTAATTTGTCTTTGATCTCTCTTATTGCCAAAGGAATGATTATGGCAGCACCATACGACAAGATACGTACCAATGTCTGCACCGTGTGTGGCGAATGGTGTTTGCGCAGACTAAGGTTTTCTGCGACGTGTCTGTGTCGTGTATGGGCCCTATAAAGGAACACCACCACTAGACCTTAACATCTTTAATGAGTGTTTTGATCCATTGGATTGCCCGGAATGGTTTATCTACCCTCCTTTCTTTTTTTTTATATATATAATTTGCGCGCGCTCAAGGGATTGCTAATACCCTTAAGTGTCCGGGGTCAAGACACAGCACGGCCGAAGGTATAGAGGGAGAAAGGGAGAGGAGGTACCTGTGCACATTGGTCTTAAATATCTGCGGGTTGTAGTATGTGGGAAATATAGGGCTGGGAAGAGCATTCCAAATTCGCGTAGTATGGCTGAAGAACGAGTCTCTAAATTTAACTGTGCGTCCGAAAGAAGGCTTAAGGGTAAACTGATGAGCTTCCTGGCAAGTTTATTAGCTATTTCATTACCTGTGAACCAAGCATAGAATTCCCGACACCAAGAAAACATGTGACTAGCTTTGACTTGATTTCTATTATATTCTGAAAAATGGATATATTTACATCAACGGTTATCACTGCATCGCTTATCTCTGCCTTCAATTAAATTTTTTTCGAGTGTGGGTGGAAATCTTCGACACGACTCTATGGCGAACGTGCAACCATAGAAGTGTGAGATTTTTACTTACTAAAACCACCTCCCTTTAAATGTTATGTTCGACTACAACTAAGGAAGCACTTATCCAGTAGCTTGTATTTCTTGATTTAGATACGTTTGACAGGTAACTCTCCAGTGAATGTTCGTGCTAACACCGCAACCAAGGGCGGGTGTAGGCGATCGCACGAGATCAAGGGGTTTAGTCCTTTGAAGTCGGCGCAAGACGTTAGTTTCCTCAAGGATCGAATAAACTGCAGAGTTTGTATGCTCTTCCAGGCGGCGCTTATGTTTGTAAGCGATTTTTTTTATTTCATCTTGGACTGGTAAAATTTCTAGATCTCTGTGGATATCGTCGTTTCTGATATACCATGGTGCATTCACAATAGTTCTAAGCACCTTGTTTGGAAAAAGCCTGTATAATATTCATAATACAACCCCAAAGTTGTATGCCATATGTCCAAACTGGTTTTAGGATTTGCTTGTATACAAGCAATTTGTTGTCAATGCTTAGCTTGGAGTGCTTACCAATAAGCCAGTACATATCTTTGTATTTTTTGTAAAGTTCTGCACGTTTCTTTTAAACGCGTTCTTTCCGCTTGAGTTTTACGTCAAGAGTCATTCCTAGGTATTTCGCTTCATTACCGAAAGACTGGTAAAAGTTATCAACGTGCCTATAAGTAAAATTGATATGAACAGATTTGCCTTCGTTAGCGACAATTCGCCAGCAGCTCATCCATTCGTGTATCTGATCCAGTGCACGTTGTAATTTTGATGTAGACTCTTCTAACCGTTTTGGCTGTTAGCAAAATGGCGGTATCGTCAGCAAATGTGCCTAGAACAGTGTGTTCTTCTTGTGGTAAATCACTCGTATACAGCAGGCATAGCAGAGGGCCACGAACACTCCCTTGCGGTACACCAGCATTTACATTTTTAAAGGCAGAATATTCACTTCCGCGTTTAAATGGTGCTTTTATTATTTATTAACTTAATGTTTTTAATACATTTATGCTGTTTCTTTAACATTTTCTAATTAAATGCAACTCATAAAGTTGATTAAAGTACACAAAAACGTATATTTTGGTATACTTCCGTTTGTGCCAGATATGCCCTTAAAATTACCCTTTTTGGTAACAGTGCGAGCTCTTTGAATATTATTTTTCCGGCAACGCTGCTAGGTAGTATCCTGTTTATTTCGGAAGTCACGCGCCTCTGCCTGTTAACAACGTTGATTCATGAGTGTAAACATGTTGATATAGTTAGTTGAGTCTTATCCCTTTGGGAGACGGCACCTAAAGTGTCTTTGAAAAGCTAGGAAAACAAATGCAATTACTTTCTTTCACTTGACTTGTCGATACAGAATACATGGCAATAGGTACTGGTAATACAATTGTATCTGAAGCTCTTTCATCGTACATACATTTGACGACAGTGAAAACTAACCAAATCTATGACTTCAATTGGGCTGTTTAAGGACATCGTTATCCACCCACCCTCATACGATTCGTGAGTCATGCAAATCGGTTGACCGTGCGGGGGCGTCCTGTATAACCAAAGTGGCTATTGTGACTTAGCTACATTTGCCATAATGCATGCCGTGACCTGACACTATTATGACATATGCCAAACTAAACAAAAAAAAAATCAATGTAAACATGTAACATAAAATTGTTTCAATTAATACTCAGGACATGGAAATTTCGGACGATGTATTTTCTAGTAATTTAATTAAATACAGCTCTAATCTCATACTAATCATGTTTATTATTTAATTATTTAGAATTTATAGAAGAAGATCCGGACGAAATGGAGCTTGCCTTACAACTAGGCATCACCGAAGTCATTGGCAATGAAGAACCCGAACCCGTAGCCGAAGAAGTGGATGAGGAAGACGAAGACGAAGAGCTGGAAGGATTTTGGGATGACGATGAGGAAGAGGAGGAACCGGAACCGGAACCCGAAGAAGAAGAAGAGGAAAGAGAGCAATACATTTGTTTTCATTGTTTTGAAAAGTTTGATTCGCACGAGGACATGCTGCTACACATAGAGAATGAGCACTTCACATTTGTATGTGAAACGTGTAATAAACAATTTCCCACCGATAAAAGATTGAAGAAACACCAACGAGATGCTCATTTATCTGGAAAGTTCCGTTGTCCTATCTGTGGTAAGTTGGATTTTACATCAAAAACAACAAACACCTGATACTCTCTCCGTTAGACAAATTATTCACACGAAAGGATGTCTGCAAGGACCATGTTTACACTCACTCCCAGAAGCCATTGTTCAAGTGCACTTACGACAAGTGTGGAAAAACGTTCAGCAAACCCTACAGTCTCAAGCAGCATGAAAAGATCCACTCGGATTCAAATCGTAAAACTTGTCCCATATGCAACGAGAGCGTTGTTCAATTGTCGAAACATTTGAATCGTCACTTGAAGACAAAACAATATTCATGCGGCAGTTGTGATAAATCATTCACTCGACTGAGTTATTTGACTGAGCACGAGAAAATCCATTTGGGTGAAAGGGGCTTCGTTTGTGATGAATGTCATATGGAGTTTAAGAGCTCCAATGTATTGTACAAGCACAAGAGGAGTAAACACGCTAAAGAGAAGTATGTCTGTGAAATTCCTGGCTGTGGACAGGACTTTAACCGAAAGGACAATATGACGATGCATATGCGGCGATTGCATAAGTTGGAAGTGGAAACGGTAAGAAATCAATTAAATGATACTGAACCGGATGACATAGTGTAGTGGGCGCAAGTATTTAAAAGCTGGACTATTTTGTAGCTAACCGAAAGACCTGACTTACAAGCACATTGAATTGAAATTGAAGCATTCATTACTATTTTCTTATTTTTTGTTAGACATTCTTAAAGACTGATCATTCTACTTTCATTCATCAACATTACACTAACGTTTTTAGTCTAGACAGGATCTAGTTCTATATAGTATTTCTGCTGTTAGAAATGAATTATCATGCGGCCAGAGTCGTGTAAATCTAATCAAGTTCAGTCATATGTTCCGTGTAGGCGTCGTACGAATCATGCTCTGTAATAACGTAATCGTATCCTCTTTTATATACAATCAGATTATATTTTGTGATCTCAAATGACTATTATGAGGCAAGTGTGGTACTTAAGTGTCACAAAATCTGAGGCTATTTGCAAAACTGAATACAATCTCCGTGTGTTGTATACTTACATATATTTAAGAATCTTTAGTTTTTAATGCATATTGACATCAGTTGTCTCTGAAGACAAAAATAATTTAAACAATACAAACCAAATAACCGCAACAATCCAAACACGAATAACTAGTCGCAAAGGTTGTACGATCTCAACAGTCATTCCTAACTTATATTTAAACATACTACAAGTATGTAGCGGAAATTTATTTATCAGTTAAATATATATCTCAGAAAGAGAACAAGCATTCCAATAAAGAACAATCTTCCTAAATTATTGTTTACTTAACCTCAATCGAAAGCAATTCTGGTCAAATTTACTTCTAAGCTAGTTAATTTCACTTAATTTATAATATTTATTTATTTTCAGTGTGATTGTTTGAATAAAATATATACATACCAAAACTGGTGCTTTTTATTTAATTGTCGTGGGATTATTCTTTAACCTTATGAAGGTAATCCAGCGGCCTTACATTAACAACGAAATGCCAACCTCCAACAGGGAGGAGTGGAGCTTAAATGAACCCATCAACAACTCGATCACCCATGTAAAGGGTGGTTAAATTTTAAGGGCCGATGTTGATTTTGAATAAAACACAAATTTTTTAGGAAATTATTGCCATTTCTTTTTATTATGATTATATTGGTATGGTTCAATTATGTATGGAACAAAATATCGGCCAAATGGCCGCCGCGACCTCTGCGGCACACCTCCATCCGATGGTCCAAATTTTCGATGACGCTGAAGCATAATTGAGGTTATATGCCGTTAATGTACCGAATTATCTCATCCTTTAGCTCTTGAATTGTTGCTGGCTTATCGACGTACACCTTTTCTTTCAAATAACCCCAAAGAAAAAAATCCAACGGTGTCAAATCACATGATCTTGGCGGCCAATTGACATCGCCACCACGTGAGATAACAATTTGTCGCGAAAAAGAGCCATTGTTTCGTTAGCTGTGTGGCTAGTGGTACCGTCCTGTTAAAACCACATATCGTCCACATTCATATCTTCCAACTCGGGCCATAAAAATCGTATCGTAATCATTTCACGATAGCGAACACCATTCACAGTAACTGCCTGACCGGCCTCATTTTGAAAAAAGTACGGCCCGATGATGCCGCCAGCCCATAAACCGCACCAAACAGTCACTCTTTGTGGGTGCATTGGTTTTTCGACAATCACTCTTGGACTATGATTATTGACGAATCCACTGAGGTGAAAATTTGCCTCATCACTGAAGATGATTTTCTTCGAAAATATATCATCCACTGTTGCCATTTCTTGCCACCATTCTGACCAGAAATCAACTAATAGAGATATTCAACTTTCCAGCTAAAAATACCATTAGTTGATTTCTGAGAAATGTCAAATGAAATGCAGAAAAAAGGTTGACGTTTAGGTGTGGTTCACACTCAACATCGGCCCTTAAAATTTAACCACCCTTTATAAACGGATGCTAAACGGCACAGGCGCGGGTATTTTCTCCGAATTGTTAAACACGCACTGTTTTATCAGAACCCCTGGCTATAGCAGAGTTTTTCAAGCTGAAGTCCAGGCAGTCAATGAAGCGCCCTCGACTCGATTACTGTACAGTAGCAGCAGATAAACTTGCCAGAAAAGGCAAATCGGCCTATCCCAGACAATTAATGGATTCAACCACCTCTGTCAGAAGTCAACAAGTAGGTGGATGATAGAATCCTACGACTAGCGAACAAGAGGTGGAACATTATACCCACCTGTAAGACTACTCGGATGGTATGACCCAATATCAATAGAACTAAAACCGACAAACTCCTTCAATGTGGCAAAAGTTTACTAAGGATGGCAGTTGGAGCTCTTACGGTACATAACCATCTGAAGTATCATGAAACAATCATTCCGATTACAAAATTCGTGTCACTTGAACGACACAAGGCGTTTTGGAGGCGAGTCACTTTACAGGCGTTTAAACATCGGTATTACGAACCTTAATCGACTCGAGCTTTTGCTCCACACACATTCGAAGACTGCCACTCAAAAGCTTGCTGTCATTAATTCTACCGGAATACACATTTTTAAATTGTTGTTTTGAGGTGTTTGCTTAATTAAATTATTCGTGGAATTTAAAGCAAATATGGATAGCATTGCTATGGTTATTTATTGGATTAGTGAAGAGAACGACGATCAAGAATTGCAGAAAAGGGAATTTATTATCATCAGAAGAAGTATTAGATTAAAATGCAATCCATTTGATTTGCCAGATGCTAAGTATGGGATATGCATTGTACAATTGTGAATAAATTAATATGTGTCTTACAGATTTAACAAGTATTTTAGACTAAATACGGTGGCGTTTGCTTATTTGCTAGACGAAATAAAAAATAAAGTTTCGGACATAAAACCTTCGTCTGCAGCGCTGATAGTTGTGCGCAGAAATAATTGAGTAAAGAGATATTCAACTTCGGTCATTTTTACCCATGGCGGAAATTTTGAAGTGTAAGCCGTGAAGGATTAGTGTGTAGTGGAATTCCCTTGTATTTCACACATGCTTTTACAAGATTCCCGGATTGACCACGATAATGGCGGAAAAATTCGCGGATTTTTTAGCAACATGGCCACCGATTCCTGAATTTGCCCACGATCATGTAGTATTATTCGGAGGGTGTTCAGAAGATGACTCATATATTTAAGAGGACATATATTTGTAATAGGGGCTTGGGTGAATAAAAATGTAATGCTACACTCTGTTTACAGGAGTACTCTGCATCAATTTAAATATAGCTGATTTAGATGCCATGACTGGCAACTGAACTTAGTTTTATATCTTCATGAATTATGAAAACTTCTGCAAATAAATTACATAATTTGTTAAGAGCAATGGATACAACTATATCTAACTCAAACAAATTTGCAATTAACTTTCATCCGTATTTCTGTAAAACAATTCAAATGAGCAAATAAGCTATTTATTTTAAGTGATTCAAGCAAACGTTTCAATAATATTGGTATTATTAGTTACCAGTACACATGTTTCGTGTGAATGCATTTTTTCGGTATTATGCATATGCAAAAATACATACATTACTTCATGTGTATTTATTAATAATCAATGTAAATAATAACAAAATTATTTAGTCCTAGTAGCTCAGACTGTAACTCTCAGAAAGCTCAGAAAGCTACTTCATGAACATACGCTCGTTTGCTTATCCCTCCTTACTGTGTTGAAAATTGAACACCGACATTTGAAAAAAGTTCAAGTAACGATCGAATTTTCAAATAAGAACTCTAATTCACCCCACAACTACGGTTGGGGAAGCTGTTTACCAGCTGTTCTCAAGAGCTCACACGTATTCACACACAGGGGACAAAAAAGCGTATAAAAAACGCTGTCAGATGAAATCAAGGGGCAAGAGAAGAAGAAGTTGAATATCTCTTTACTCATTCATTTCTGATTAACACTAAATACATGTTACACCATTCCAGTTAAAACGTTTTTACTGGTTTTTCCATTAGAGTCGTTCACAAAATTCAAACCGCCTTCTTTTGTCGTGCTACTCGTCGTTTTGGTGTAGTAAATCTACTTTCGGAATACCGATACACGACAAGTGTCACACAAAAAATACGTTCCACATAAGCTTATCGCCACAAGTCGTTTTCCGACAATCGTAATACCGACATCACAGATCCGTTTCGACACAAGTCGTTAAACGACTTTCGTAATCGGGGTGAATAATGGAATTATCCCATGACTACACATGCAGAGGATGCGGTGACGTGGAAGATAGGGAGAACACTCTTCACATCCCCGCTACTACCCCAGCATCTGCCAACTATGATACAGCACCGTGGGAGAATTCTTCTTACAGCTATCCCACTTTTTCAGGTTCATTAGGATGTCGGGCTGGCTGGACGAAGAAAGGACTTCACAAACGGTATCGATAAGTACGATAAAGGTGTAAGGAGGAACACATGCCTTCTCTGGGGAGCACTCGGATGATATGTCCCAAGTTTAATAGTCTAAGAACAAGACAAACTCCTTCAATGTGACGAAAAGTTGCTACGGATGTTAGTTGGATATGAAATGGGACTAACCCATGAGTTCATATGAAGAGGCTGTAGTGATGAGGATGAAAAAGCGAATACTCCTCACTATCTTTGCCACTATCCCAGTCTCTGCCAGATGAGACAGACTTCTTCTAAGACCTCCAAAATCTAACAAAAATCCCTCTAACCTCTATTTTCATTATTATTAGGTCCGGATGTCTAAAATACAACTTAACATGACGGGTTCGAGGAAGGTGTGAAAAGGAGTAACTTCCCCATTGGCCATTACAATGGGTCCGTCAGGACCTCAGTGAGATGTGACTTACGCGTCTACCCACAAACCTAACATAGCCTAGACCAACGACTTGGTTCCGGGTCCAAACCCATATATGAACGTCTGGAGGCTTTTCAGGTAGATCCAACACAAATCTTTCAGCTCTACAAAAAGTGTTTTCACAGAAGCGTGTGAGGTTTGGGTCTCGCAGAGCAAATATCAGACAAATTATTTTTCTTCTTCGTATATAATACCTAGTGAAGGCTACCTTTAGCATGCGTACATCCGTGCAAATAATGGGGACCAATGAAGATCTCGTTTTTATCAGCGTCGTCGATTATCCCACGACCAAAATTTCTGACGTTATTTAAATCTACGTCCACTAGTCTTCATTTGTAGAGCGCGCTTTTTCATTTCCTTAGGAACCAGTATTTCCAGTAACCATCATACAATTTATTACCCCTATTTACCAAGCGACAGTCCATGATTTAATGCAGTCTAAGGTCAAGTTGAAGAAATGGCTTTATAAATTATTCAGATGGCAAATATCTAAACATATCCAATCTTGGCGATTATATTAACAATCTTGTCTAGTGTTCTCTAATATATGTAATACGAGTACGGAGGACCAGGACGTACATAGATTCTACGCTCGACAGTTTTATGTCAACTCTGATCGGCAAAGTTTGAGAAAAATTGGATGTACAGTAACGCTCTCTGGACAGTATCAGTAACTCGAGAGAGTTATAGCCGAGTATTATGAAAATTGTTACTGCCGGAAAATAAACTGAGACACCTAATGTAGGAGCCAATGCACCAACCTACAACGCCCCGGTGGTATATCGCTCCGTCAGCCATCTATAACAAACGTCAACTAAAACTTTTGGTAGTTAAAGGAGATTCTGTACCTTCAGTTAAACGCGAAGTCCATCAACATGCACTCTTAGTAGAGGCCCGGAGTAAAGCAACCTCTGCTATATCGAAAGCAACCTCTGCTATATCGAAAGACCAAAATCATGCATAACACAAACCTTATCCTGACAATCTTGACGATAAAGCCGATTGTTGGTACTTTCGAATGAAAAAATCAGCAAGAAAAATGTATGGAGGAAAGCAACTCTACGAGAACTATTTGGATACAAGGTAGAAACCAACATTTTGTCCACTAAACTAAATCGGCCACGTATGAAATGCGATTGTTAGGAGAATGAGATTATGGGGGAGCGTCCTAGGAGCCATCAAGCATGAGACTCACTGGCTCAGACACTCTAGCCCAGCCAAAAACCAGGCCAAGTTCTTCAAAAATTGTAGTTTAGCGAACAGCTATGTCATTTCAAACAACTCAGAATTAAGTAAGGTTGATTTGAAACTTTACCTATTTTGTGTATAAGAAAATTGCTTAATAAAAACAGTATAGTTGTGAAAAAGTTTTGCGAGCCGTAAATTATCATACGGTGGTCCGCATGCGGCCCGCTGGCCGAGGGTTTTATATACCTGCTCTAGCGCATTGTCTGTGGATTATATAGCCCCAATACCAATTTCCGCTTGAGTATGATTGTTAAAATGCTTGTGACAACAATGTTTAGCAAAGCATTGGTAAAGATGTTTATGTCAACAAACTCAAAGGACAGGTTTCAGAAGAAGTAAAAACGAATCACTGAAGCAACAATAAAACCGAATGTTTTAAGTAGATTTACCAGATGTATGTATCGACGATTGTGAATGGAGCAACATCTCAACGTCAGGCACCATTACACTTTATAGGAAATTCATTTTGAATAGGTCGCACATTGAATTTGGCCAAAGTGACATTTCTGTATAAATCGACCACTCGAATAAAAGTGAACGGAGTGTGCAAAAATCCTGAGAACCATTATCACTGTGCCGTGTTTCATACAACGAAACCCCGATAACACGTTCAAGTTGAAGTCGCGTTCCAATTAAAATTCTGTAACAAATCAATCTAAAAGAGATTAGTTCACAAATCCTTAAAAATGAGTTCCAAATCAGTATTTGATGCACCTGAAGAAGACGGTGGAAAATTTGCGAGAAAGGCCAAGGAATCACCATTCATGCTTGTTGGTAAGTAAAAATAGCTGTATGTTATGTATTTCGGCACGAGCTGAACAAATTCAATATCAAAAAAACGGCCACTTGTCCAATCACAAGATGTGTTAACCTTGACCTTCGGGACGTTTTTTTTTTCCGTAAAATTGCCTTGTAAATTTTGTGCAGTCGATTATCTAACTATAGAACATTTTCATACCAATTATCGAGGAGCTTCTACCATTTGGTTTGAATGTGACGTAAGTTTTTTTTGATATGTTTGAAACGCGTTCGCACTATGGTGAAATAATATTAGAATTCTTGTTAAATGCTTTCGTAGCAGTTGTGAGTACATAATATACACATTGCACACATGTGTGAATTGATTCATCATATGAGCTGAGTATTGTATGTGAAAAAAGATGCAGGTCATTTGCTTGCGAAAGCTGAGTGCCACATTTGTTGCAAATAAAGCTTTTTTGAGAGAGTGCGCAAGGTAATTGACTGCCTTCGGATGATGACAATGCGTAAAGGTCTGGTATCACGTCAACCATGATATGGGCATGCAATAAATCCACTTGTGTAATAATTGTTATTTATCCAATTCGTGACACCTGTGGGGTCTACAAACTTAAACATTCATTGCAGTTGGATGATAATCAGCGCTAATCTTCAATTTCCATACACACGTATGATTCTGGCGGACATGCGTTGATGTCTGCCAGACTCGATTGCGTAAGCAGCGGATGATAAGGCCTTAATCAAAGAGCGCTTCATAATTGTTTGGGCTCGAAGTTTTTTTCAGGGAATAACATTGAACTTGAAATTTGCGGAAACGTATGTTTCATGCTGGCGGGGAGTGAAGAGTTTATGTATATTTCGCTATATGTGCTTACGACTGAATGAAATCCATACACAAATGTATTAATAGAAGTGTGTTTGGCTCGTAAGGTTAATTGCATATTCAAGTTCTTTTGTGTTTACATCTGTGCAGATGTACACTTGCATATATACAACATCTGTGTAATTTTATGTTTAAAGAACCAATCGTTATAATTTATTTGCCCGATTAACAATTGAATTGTGCTTACGATCCCGAAGTACCATACGCAAATGAGACTTGGTCAACTTTAAATCATAGGTGATGGCCATAAAATCGTAAAAAGTTAATTACCATAATTGTGTGCAGAATAATTAATTGGAAGAGCTGATCCTACGCACAGAAAGTCACGTTTCAAAACTTTTGTGTCGTCGCAGAATGTCACGTCGATGGTGTTTGTGTCATCCCAAGTCTCTTTGCAGGTTTACATACTTTCACATTCATCCTAGTTTAGCCTCGAGGGCAATCATTTGTCTTATATACTGTTATATAATGAATTTCGTCACAACAAAGCACTTTGATTGTTTATATATTTGGTCTCGGAAGTGATAAATTAGATTTGATTCTATAATTCAATAAGCATTAATTATCCCAATCGAAATGATTTTGGTACTCGATTTCATCATATGGGGAAACAGTTAAGAATCTGCAATTTGTTGGTAGATTGAAGAAGTCACAGGCGTTCGATTATTCTCACAGTGACTACGATTATGGTAATCTGCATTAAGCATGATTCAATTTAGTTGTCGATGTGTAACAACAGCGAAAGAGTTGATTTGAAGGGTCATGCCAGTAAGAATTAGTTTCAATGCATTTCTTAAGTGTGGTTTATTGAAATAATACATAGTTCTGAGATATGATTGATGTAACCACATTTGTGAGAGTACTACCCTTACTTCCCTCTGGAGCGAGCGACCCATGGCGCATATGTGATTGAACTAAAGTGACATTACACCCTTGGCGGCTTATTAACGGACACGTTGCTTCTAGTCATCAAGACTAAGTTTTCTTGCATCCGCGATTACTCCATGTTTATAACAGCTCCTCGTCTCGTTGAACCGTGGACCACGAATTCGAAGACGGAACATTGGTTTCCATAGCGTTGAGTGAACGTCGAAGAACAATTTTATAGAATCATCAATTCCTCTCAGGGCTATACACTCATCGAAATAATTATACTTCCATACAGTATTTAGCGCGGGATTTGTCTTGTTCGGCATAGAAGCTTGTGCAGATTCAAAGAAAAATTGCATTTATTAATTTCTTCTCTCATTGTGTTTCCCATGCCACATGGAAAAACCTTTACAAAGGAATAGATAGGAAATGCGATGGCATACCGGGAATGTGGACCGGAATCAATAGCGCACGCATTGGTGTAGTAAATGTGTTAAGATCAGGACCACTATATGAAAAAAACGAAACGCTCGCGTCGTCCTCCAATTATAAGTGCACGGGTAAAACGCGAAATAGTCAGGGTTGCAAGCTCAAATAAATTAAGTTCTTCTGGTATTCGTCGTGAATTAGACTTAGGCGCATTGCTCAAATCTTACAAAAGTTCTGGTACCCTTACCTGGACAAAAAGTAAAGGTAAATCTGCTTTGCAAAAACGTCATAAACATGCAGGTCTTCAATTTGCAACCAAGGATTTATTTTGGACCGATGAGTGGAAAAGCGTTATTTTTAGTGACGAGAATAAGTTTACTTTAGATTGACCTGCTGGTTACCGACGTAACTGGCACGAGAAACGGACCGGAAAAAGAGTGAGCTTGAATAGGAATCTTAAAGGGAGGAAACATAATGGTATGGGTCACTTTCTGGTGGTGGCCCGTTGCTTTATGGGTACGTGCGTCGACTCATATGCTCTTGGACCAATCTGTCTAGGTTCGAGTCCTGGTACGACAAGAAATACTTTTCACGGCCCCACCTCTTTCGAGTCACTGACAATGCTTAAAGATTACGAGCGGCGTTCAATATATTCTCGGTATCGGGTTGAAGCTGTGGTTGTATATATAAATTGACTTACTTATCAAGTAATACTATTATTTTAGTGCATTCATGTAAAATTTCATATGAATGTGATTATTAATCCGCGTTTTATCTCTAGTTAAACAGAATACCCATTTATTGCCGACTTGAGTTCTTAATCATCCGAAAATATTTTTCCACCAAGACATTTTTTCAAATCCGGAAACAAGAAATAATCACTAGGGGCAAGGTCTGGACTATAGGGTGGGTGTTGGATTTCTTCGAAACCACAATCTCAGCCTTGGAAACTCGCGCCGTGTGAACAGGAGCGTTGTCATGAAGAAGCAACACACCCGCTGCGAGTTTACCCCGTCTTTTCTTTTTAATTTCCTCCCGCAAATTATGCAAAGTCGAAGCGTAGGATGTGGCGTTGATGGTTTCACCTTTTTTTTTGTACTCAACGAGGAAGATTCCCTTTGAGTCCCAAAAAACTGGCCATGGGCTTCCCGGCAGACGGAGTGACTTTGAACTTCTTCGGGGGGTCTGTTCCTTTTTTATGCCACAGCATGGACTCTTGTTTGCTTTCAGGGTCATAGTGATGGACCCATGTTTCGTCACCAGTAACAATTCGATCCATAACACCGTCCGCGTTCTCACTACACATCTCCAAAAGCTCTCTACAGCATGCGATTCTCACTTTTTTCTGAGGCACTTTGAGCATTCGTGGCACTCACCTTGCACTGACCTTTGAAATGTTAAGATGGTCATGAAGAATGGTGTGAATGGTACCAATTGAAAGCTTGGTGATCTCTGCCATCATTTTCACCTTTATTCGGGCATCCTCAAGAACAAGTTGTTCGACTTCTTTGATGCTTTCTCCCGTACAAGCAGTAGCCGGGGCGCCGGAGCGGGGGTCGTCTTCAATGCTCTCTCTGCCTCTCTTGAATTCACTTGACCACTTTTGCACAGTTGATAATGAAGGTGTGGAAACCTGGTAAATAGCCACCATCTCTACATGAATAGTTTTTTCAATTTTTCCTAGCTTAGTGAGAAACTTAATTACAGCGCGATGCTCAATTTTCACCATCATCGTCTCAGTGGCCATTATGATTCTGTTTAACTAGAGATAAAACGCGAATTAATAATCGCATTTATATGAAATTTTACATGAATGCACTAAAATAATAGTATTACTTGATACGTAAGTCAATTTATATATACAACCACAGCTTCACCCCGATAGCGAGAATATATTGAACGCCCCTCGTATAACTGTCTAGAAAATGTATCTCAAACTTGGCCGATCGGGGTCGGCATAAAACTGTAGGTCTCTTCCACTCGTAATAGAACAATAGCACAGCACAACACGAGTGGTTGCTATGAAGCTAGGCCCGGACTCTTTACGGTCTGTAGCGCCACCCATATTATTAGTATTATATGGGTCACTTTCTACTATACGAAAATAACGCCAGTATGCTACGCCAGTAACAAAATTAATTCTGATGGTTACGTGAATCTCTTCGACGAAATACTTATTAACTAATCTTTTCAACAAGATAATGCACCGAATAATAGAGCAGCCGATGTGAACAATTAGAACATTTAAACCACGAAGTGGCCATTTAACTTGTTGAATTTGTATTAATTATTTTTTTGCATTTATCTAATTGTTCATATTATTTACGTTTACGTTATTACTAAATATTAAATTATAAAGTTAGTGCTTCTAACATACAAATACAAACATTTTTTTTTACTTTGTATAATTATTTCGATGGGTGGAGATCGGATAGTATATGAATGCAGAGAACAAAAAAAGACTGCGTGAACAAATAAAGCAGAGGTTAGTTTGAAATTGCTGCACGCGATTTTACACAAAGGAGTAAATTCTCTTAATCGCATATTCTGTGAACATGTCAGCCAACTTGGACTTGAGTTGTGTTGCAGTTGATTTTGTTATATTTCCTTGAATATGAATACATAGTCGTAACATCTAGGTTAATTGGCGCCCGGGGCAATCAACTAATGTGCCAAATAAATAATTGGACATCGATTTTGTTGAGTGCCAAGCTTTCTTACTTCAGTTCAGACCAAACACACATTTAACCTGGTGACGTAGTATGGCATTCATTTTGTACCGAATGACTACACAGCTGGGTGGCTAATCGTTCATTTTTGTTTATTTATATTACCTAGCTAACGATTGACGTAATATACATAAAACAAGAATATGCATAGAGAGGAGGTATAGAAAGATTATATAAAAAAGCGAGTACTACGAAGAACTCAGTAGGGGGGGAGGACTGAGGAGAACATTGTTCAAATTTGTTCTCCATCGGAAGTATTTATTGGTCACAACGTGTTCTGTAGTCAACAGTTTGTAAATTCAGATTAAATATGTTTTATTATTTATTTTATTATATATTGCTTTATTTATTATTTAGTAGTTAATTAGTTATAAACAGTTTCTCTTATTACCTTGGCTAAGGATGGGAATCGATGCATAGTGCAGATCTCCTTCAATTTCCACATTGCGGCTTAGCTTCCAGACACATAAAACATTCATAGTAAATCTATGAGTAGAGCATGCAGCAAACACAAGATGGTTATGTAAGAGCTAAGCCCAGTTCCACCAGCAATTTTCATGTTTCGCATATGATCAACTAAAGGGTGATTTTTTAAAAGCTATGGGAAAGTTTTTCAAAAAAAAAACACATAAAATTCAGAAATATGCATGGAATCTTTATTTGAATCGATAGTACGGTCCATATAATTTAATGTTTGAAGATTATTTCATGCAAATGTTGACCTTGACTGCGCCTCAAATGGTCCATCCGCTTAGTCCAATTTTGGCATTCTCTTTCCAACATTTCGGCCGGTATCTCACGAATAAATGCTTCAATGTTGTCTTCCAATGCGTCAATTGAAGCGGGCTTGTCTGTATAGACATGAGCTTTAACATAGCCCCACAAACAATAGTCTAAAGGCGTTAAATCGCGCGATCTAGGCGGCCAATTGACCGGTCCCGAACGTGAAATAAAATGTTCACCGAACTCGCCCCTCAATAAGTCCATTGTTGCGCGTGCTGTGTGGCATGTGGCACCGTCTTGTTGAAACCACATGTCATGCAAGTCAAGCTATTGCATTTTGGGCAAAAAAAAGTTGGATATCATCTCACGGTAGCGCTCACCATTCACAGTTACGTTACGATTCGCATCATCTTTGAAGAAGCACGGTCCAATGATGCCACCAGCCCATAAACCGCACCAAACTGTGACTTATTCTGGATGCATTGGTAGCTCTTGCAATGCTTCTGGCTGATATTCACTCCAAAATCGACAATTCTGGTTATTTACCTATTGAGCCATTGAGCCAAAAATAAGCTGACCATAAAATGGAAGAAGCGCGCGATGAACTTTCTTAACAGAGCACGCATTTTGATAATAAAATTCAATAATTTGCAAGCGTTGTTCGTTATGTAAGACGATTCATGATTAAATTATAGACCAAACTGAAGATGTTTGACAGTGAAACAAAACAGCTGTTTAAACCAGTGTTGCCAAAAAGATAATAGCTAAAAGATCACCCTTTATAAGTGTAATGACCATGGTGTACACATGACCGCGGATGTGCTCACAGAATTCGTGAACATTTCTAAAGCCTATAGACTGCCGGACAATTCCAATGTCAAGTCAAATAATATAATAATAATATGGGTGGCGCTACAGCCCGTAGAGGACCAGGGCCAAGTTTCTCAGCAACCACTCGTGTTGTGCGTGCTATTCTTTAGTCACAAGTGGAAGAAAACTACAATTTTATGCCGACTCCGAACGCCAAGTTTGACAAGCTCTTTCTAGACAGTTATACTCTTTGAGCACTGTCAGTGACTCGAAAGAGGTGGGGCGTGAAAATTATATCTTGTCGTATCACGAATCGAATCCAAACAGGTAGTTCCAATTGCGTAGGAGTCGACGCACATACCCACAACTCAACGGCCATCAAGTCAATATACATCCAAATATCTTGCCATGGCAGGCGATAGCCATATACATCGACAGCCAAGGAACCATCAAAGCTATTGCCTTTTTTACTACATATTCAAATCTAGTACAGGAATGCCGAGCTGAGCTAGTGTTATTAGAAGGCCAGCTCAAAATGTCCCTTATCTGTGTTGCAGGTCACAGTGACATCTAAGGAAATGAGAAGGCCAATCAACTGGCTAGGCAGTTGCCCTTCAGTGCTCGCTTGCAGAGGAGGTGCACATCCCAATACAAGGAGTTAACGATAATAACTCTACGTACTTATTTCATATAGCTAACCTCAGATGGGCCAGACTGACAAACTGTGTTACATCAAGAAAAATATGCCCTCGATACAACTGATCCAAAAAATAGGATATTCTTCGCCAGATTGGTGGCGATCTGTACGGGGCACTGGTCGATAGGAGATCATGCCTCAAAAGTAGGGATCCTACATACCACACATTGTCGGAGTTGCAACAACATAGCTGACAGGGAGACCTGAGGCTTGCCATGCATGAGATTCCATCTGGTAGCCGACCGCTTGGCAGACCCAGACGAGGTGTTTGGACCAAGTCCAAAAACTCGTCTGGGTGCTCTTGGGCATAACTCCTGAGGAGTCGATGGCGGAGGATCGAGTGACCCGGAGATCTCTCGTGCGTTCATTATCTCCGCGACTCCTGTAGTAAATCATGCATGTCAGAAGATGATGATGATACAAGGTACCAGAGCTATGGTATTAAAACGGCAAATAGTGCTAATTAGGTTCTCACCGACCCACTATTTCTACCTACCGATCATATATATATTTTTCCCGTGGTTTCTAGGTGGAACATAGGGCCTCAGTAAGCAAGATATAATTAGATTTATCTAGAAATATGAATTTTATCTGTCGCCATGAGCTTGTAGCGCTTCTGCTTCAATTAGTCGCTTCCACGTGTTGGATGGTCTACAGCGTCTGCTACTATCTTGTGGATTACAGTCTACAGTTGCTCTTGTAATGTCAATATTGGGCTTCCGGAATGTATTGCTAATCCAATTCGATTTGCGGCAGCGGATTTGAAGGTGGATGGGTACCTCTCCCGTCGACTCTCATAGGTCGGCGTTTCTGATGGTTTAGGACCAGAAAACGCGCCTGACCTTTCGGAGGCTACCATTGATGAATACCTGTAGCGCTTTTGATTCTCCTGGAGTCGCGTTCCACGTTTCGTTCCGCAGCCAAACAGAAGAACTTATTTCACGTTTGATTAAAAAATGTTCAGCTTCGTGCATTTGGATATGCGAGATGATCTCCATATTTTATCCAGCATACTGATGGCGACACGACCCCTTTATATTCAAGATTCGGTATATCAGCAACTGAGACGCAATTTTTAGTGATGATGTTGCCAAGGTAACACAATTCATCCACTGCTTCGAGTTAGAGCAGCAGATCTGAAAGTTTTGAGAAACGTTGGTATTGATGCACATCATCGCGATGTGGATTTTTAGGGCCACTTGCGCTGTAAAGCTGCTAACTGAATCCATTTGGGAAGTTATATATATATATATATGTATATATATACACGACCATAGTTATCTATGATCTGCAACTCCTACATTTTCTCTAGCCGCATCGAATCCGATTCTTACTAGGCCAATGCTTTACAATACTCCGGCGCCCACAATTGTCTGGCATGCTACACAATTATGCAAAGTCCGGAACGTCGGCGTTTTGAAGACACTTTATTCCGTAGGTTGGTGGTTCTGTATGTCTGGACCACTTGGACATCTGATGTTATAGGGTCCGACGGTAGACACATTCGTAAATCACTCAATTGGCAAAACGCAATATGTACGCAATATTCATAAGTAGTTAACATACTCTTTTGTAGTAAGAAAATCAATATTGACTCTTGGGCGACAAGAAAGCAGAAAGCAGCAAACGTGTGCTGACTTGCAGAGTCAAAGGAACCGAACGAAATACTGTTCTCAAAACTGAAATGTTGCGACAATGTACATACAAAGATCAAGACAAACAATGTCCACGACGACTGGAAGTTGATTATCAACTACCTGAAGTGTGAAGCTGTCTTTTTCAGGACCCCGTTGTACATGGCATCGCGGGATACGCGCACTAACTGGCGAAAGTTCGGCATAGTTGACCCGCAGGGACGGCCGTTAGCTGTGAAAAGTGTAGTTAGATATCTTGGCATTTGGCTGGATCAATATCTGTATTTTGACAAACATATAGATGTTGCTCTGACGAAAACCAGAAAAGCCTTTGCTGCGGCAAGGAGGTTGTTTTTCAGCAGCCAACTTGATACCAGGGTGAAGGTAATCTGCTACATGGCCCTAGTACGGCCAATTATGGCGTACGATTGTCCACTGTGGTTCAACGTGAGTCCTTCCCAGATGGAAAAGATGAGGTTGTTCGAGAGACAGTGTCTCCGGAGCTGTCTCCGGTTGTATCGCACACCCGAGTCCGAGTACAAGAAGTACTATCCTAACGAGGTCAAACTATCCTATCCTACCGAGGTCAAACAACGAGGCAAACTTGAACAGGATAGATAATTTTATTATTAAGCTGATCAGAAGGCACGTTGCACGAGCTATGATTTCTTCCAACAGTCTTTGGGGCTTACTACCCCAATACATTGTATCATGAAAGAGTGCGCCTCAACGGCTTTATTCCTCCTGAAGCATTCCTCTATCTCGACACCATTGGCCTAATACAGGATGAGGAAGGATGTCCTATTATCTTCCATGTCGTACGCCGAACAGTGGACAGGCGACTGCTATACGAACGGGATGTCGCTCGCAGCCACGAGGATCTCCTCCGGTTCAGTGGAGCGATCTCGCGACAGGAGAGAGTGTACCAAGGAACGGCACTTTTACTGGTGGTTGCACCAGAACATGTCTCAGCTGCCGCTAGCTAACGATGAGATAGTGGACCTTGGTGGCCAACTTACTTAGTTTTAAGGTTAGTTTAAGAGAAGAAAAAAAAGAAGGGGTGCATCACGGCGTATATACTTTATATGTTATGCATATACATGACATATACGCCCTGGTGTACGCGTCTGTCTGTTACGGACAGAATTAAGTTAGTTTAATGTTCATGTTAGGTTAAAGCAAGTTTTTCATATTTTTCTTGGTATTTCAAAATTTAAAAAAAACATTGTCTGAAAAGACAAAAAAAAAGTGTAAGCCGAAAGGCACAAAAATATTTTTAGATTAGCTTAGAGTACCCGAAGGCGGTCAGTAGGTTAGGATTAATTACAATAAGTTATTGTTAAGATAGTTAAGCTAGTTATAAGTATTTTTGTCTAGCAAGTAAGAAAATTTAATATAAATAAAACAAAACTACAATTAAAAAAATAATAATAATAATAATTAAAAAAAACAATGTCCGAATTATTAAATACTACTTGCATGAGTCGCAATAGTTTACCAGCGTAGAGATGAGTCACAGAGTATTAATCAATATGACGTTTTTATTCCACTTAAGAGATTATTCTCAGTTAATCATGTTCCGCGTGTAGTTTGCAAAGAATTGATACAGCTTCTTTCTAGAATTCAATCGTTTCGTTCTGCGTTAACAAGTGCTCCGAACAGTAGTTTACATACATAGCTGCTGATCTAACCACAGCAATGCAAGTATTTCTGGTCGGAATTTCTTCCTTTTTTTTTTAATTCGTTTGATATTTAACATGTTTTTATTTTGCAATGTGTTTTCCATTTCAGGTATGGCTGGATTTATTGGAGCTGGCCTTTGGGGAGCATACAAATACAAGACTCGCGGTAGTATGAGCACAAGTGTGTTTCTAATGCAACTTCGTGTTATCGCACAGGGCGCAGTGGTTGGCACATTGACCCTTGGACTGGCGTACGCTATGGCCAAGGAATACTTGATAGAGAAACCATCCAAAGAAGAGTAATAATTTGTTTGTTTTTTTTTTTCCCCTCTCAAGCTATATTTTATTCAATAAGCATCCATATATTATACACTGTCCAAACGTTTCAAATATCTCATGACATTTTAAGTTACATTCATTTACTTTGTTTTCGTTTCTTTATCTAAATTACACTTTTTTTTTTCGTTTCCACGTCTATTTTCAGTTTGAGCATTCAAAAGTCAATTGGGCAATAACAAACATTATCATTCATAGTTTATTATTATTTAAAGTTAAACTACATTCAACTACAATACCGCTAAATTATCATAATGCAGACAAAATCATTGATGATGTTTTTAAAACAGCATTGTTACAATATGTAAGAAAGAACATTTATTTTTTGTATCGAACGAAATATATGAAAGCTGCTGTTGTTTTGCCTGTGATATTGACTTAACAAAATAATGGATGAAAATATCTACTGTAAGAATTATAAAAATACGTTTCATTCTATTTATTAAATAAACCAGAAAACAAGTCGAATTCGTTGTGTTTTGCTTTTTTTTTTTTTCATTTGGATATGTAGGAATTACCGACTTACGCATTCTCAAAATGATCGCAGTCGGCTTTATTTAATACAATCTTCTCACAAGGCCAGAATGAAATTAAACTCCGCCTGTTTCCAACGTCCAGTATGCAGGCTCATACAAAACTCATGCAGCATACATACACCCACGAACATCTTATCTTCTTCTTTTGGCGCTACAGTCCGGGTGGACCTGGGACTCAACTAACAAGCATTTGTGAAGCCGCTGCACAGTGGTTCCATTTGTATGGGAAGTGCGGTCAAAACTCTAAATTTAATTTGAACTGATGGAAAGTAAATTAAATAAGCAAAAAAGTGATTTGTTTTAAATATTATTTTATTTTGCAAAGAATTATATCAATAAATTTAAAATTTCCTAGGACAAAGTCGATTGTTGATTTTTTTAAAATTTCTTTCGTTAGAAAGCAAAGCATCGGTGTTTGTTGATATCCTTCATATTTTTCGCGTTTTTTTTTGAACGAAAAAACTTGACATCTTTATTTTTAGCTTCAGCTGCCTCCTCCGTAAATTGGCCTATAGATAAAACTGTCCGATATATTGATAATTGTTTCATTGAGTTCATTTATTTGGATGATTAACGAGTCCTTGAAGCGAAACTTCAGCTAATGAATCCGCTATTTTTATTGTTGGAAGTGCTGGGTAACATTCTTGTTTCGCTTTTAGAACTTTAACATAGCTTGGAAAAACATCGGCTTCAGTTTTTTGGTTCACCAAGTTCCTGATGACTTGGTACTGATGTTTTGACAATTTTGCCTCAACCAAAAGCTTCAAAGCATCATTTGAATCAAGTCGTTTAATTTGAACATTTTCTTTGGACTGACATTTTTTTAAAGCACAAGCGATATCTTCATCGATGACGTCAACGATCTCTACAATACGTCTCCTCTTCGTTCTAGACGAGCTTTCCAAAAATGGCTTTTTTGGTCTGCCTTGACGTGTTTGTGAATTAGTCTCATCTGCTCGGTCTTGTACAGAACTAAAATCTTCCTCGAAATCAAGCCAGGCACTGTTTTTAGATAATAGTATGTTTTTTTTTCTTTGAGCAAGCCTCCCACCTTCTTTGAAAGGATTTACAGAGGTTACTTATCTTCTTTTTTGCTTCTAAATCTTCAATTTTATAAATTTGTTTAAAAATTGTCCATGTTTCGTTAGAAAATCAGTGTTTTACTTCAGGTCAAAATTTTAAGGTTTGCGCCAATCTGCGCTCAAAAAGCTATACATATTCTGAAAGAAGAAACAGCTCTAAATTTTGATGTATAAATTAAAACCGGCATTTATCGGCACTTGATGTGTTTTTCCTTAGAAAAACACGAAAAATTAAAAAAAAAAATCACACAAATCATGCCTCAGTTCCAATGAAGGTAAAAAAAAAACTTCAGAAAACCATTGAAATCCTTTCGTTATATATTGTTTTATTATTCGCATCACCTTTTTTCCAAAATTAACTTTAAACAATCTACTAAAATTGATTAATGCTGAGTCCTGTTTTCAGATTTCTTTTAACTGCGAAAATCACTCAACTTTGTTATGCGACTGACAACCAACAACTAATTTTAAATCAAAAATCTTAATGTCACTTAACTGTCCCGTTATCATAGATAATTACTGCTTAAAAAAAAAACAATTTGATTAACTTTGAAATTTTGACTTTTGGCCTATGAGAGGAACCACTGTGCGCTGCTATTCCCTTCTCTTAAGATCGTAGAGCTCACGAACTGGTCTCGCCCTTCTGTGCAGCGTCGCCGATATGCTGCTTGCTTCGCTGAATGTGCTTTTTTTTCTGGGTGGTGTTTTCAAACCCAGCACATCAGAGGCAGCTTCTCTTCTGGGGTTTTGACAACGTTTTTATTTTTCGTCGCCTGGCAGGGTTGGATTTTCTAAGCGCTTCGGGAAGACTCGATCGGCAAAGTTCCTAGTGATCGATGGCGATTGTAGCTTTCCGACGTCAAACTGCTGTTAAGGGAATAAAAATAGTTGCCACCACCATCATTTACACAAAAAAACCAACACCATCATTTACATCCACCACGTCTTCGAACAATGTACAACATTTAATGATCTTAGAAACGTTGTTCCAAAACATCTTTGTATACATTTCTAAAACAATTCTACAAAAGAAAACACATCTCGCAGTCGATGGTGTAAACAAATCTAAACTAATTGTTTAAATAGCTTTTCAAAGAGTCATAAGTTCGTCCAAGGCTCTCTAATAATTACCTATTAATAAATGAAGATTGCACAGATGAGTTATAAAAGAACAGAAGACCAGATATTGCGATCTTTATTCACCAGGATAGTAGATGGGAAATCCATTCACCGAGCTTAATAGTAGTAGTAGTAGTTTTTTATTGAGATTTTTCAGTACAAAATTTTTTTTTAACATGTAAATAACTTAGTATCTTGTTTTTATTGCTGCCGACTTAGAAGTGGTCTTGCTATTCCACTTTTAGAATTTTCTTTTTGTTTGTTAACCAAAAAAAGTAAAGTAATGGGGTTCAACTGCGGATTGCAATAATTTATACGTCTACTCAATCCGACGATATCAAAACTAGAAAACTTAACCTAGTGAACAACAAATAGGGGGATAGAAATAGAGGGAAACTTAACCTAGAGTATAACAACAGACAGTCGCGGCAATAGCCGTTTCTGTCTGGGACACTGAACCAGTGTGCAGGTAGGGCAGATTTAACACTGCGTGCATATTTGTTAGCATATTTTTGTCTTGCCTTTGATTTAGTAAATTTTACATTTCGTTATTTTTTAATTTGAAACCAGGTTGATATTCAGGTACTAAGTTCCATATACTAAGTGATTGAATATTCAGGTACAAGCTTAACATTAAATTAAACAAAAAATAAATAAATTGTATAGTTTCTAAAATACATTTCAAAAATATTTATGTACATAATTATTGCATTAAAGTTATATATTCTTATTCTTGTAGTATTCACAACCATTATTTAGTTAGGTCTTGTTTGAGGGTCTATGAGAGTTGAGCTGCTTAGCCTCTGTATGTGGATGGGGATTGTTTTTTTGTAATACGGAGATGTGAACTGATTGTCATTTTCCTGTATCAGGAAGGAAGTATTGGATCCCTCAGCGAGGATGCTGATCGGGGAAGCGTAATAACGATCGTCAATTGGCCAAACGATGTTCTCTTCAAATGTGTTCTGGATGATTGGATTGGGGTGAAATTGGAGGGCTGAGATTCTTTTTCTAGCCGTGCTAATGAGGTAGTCAAGCAAAGGACTTATTTCCGACTCATGATAGAGTGCTTTGTTACTATACCATTTTCCTGATGATCTTCTTCTTTTGGACGTGCAGTTTCTTAATACTTTACGTTTAAATTGCTGCAGCTCTAAGGCCACATTAGGTGTTATGGAGAACCAGTTTAGGAAACCGTAGGCTATTAAGGGGCGGATGAGTGTGTTGTATAGCAAAAGCTTTTTTTTTTTTCCACATTACGTGAGTTGAGTAGAAGTTTCAGTTTGGCTGCTGCGGCTTTGCTGTTATTTAGCGCTTTTCTAGCGTGCGGATTCATTTTTAAACCCTCATGGAGGTGAACACCCAGATATTTGATGGAGTTTGTTAGCGGGATTGAATTACCCTCAATAACAAGTTTGAGGTTTCGGCTATCGCGAACTGCTAGATAATGGCCTCTTCCGGACGCATTCCTGAAACAGATCAGTGGACATTTTCTTACATTTAGGTCGATTCCCCATTTTTGTGTGAAATCGGATGGTTGTTGTGAGGTGGGATTTGACCTCATTCAGGGCTATATGGGGCCTTGCATGGGAGCTGGTAGTATCGTGTCATCTGCATATGGGATAGCTTCTGAGTTCTGATGAAAGATTGGGAGATCATATAAGAATAGGTTGAAGAGGTATGGGCCTAGAATCGACCCTTGCGGAACTCCTGCCATTATTGATAATGAGGAGGAGTTTTCGTTTTCGAACTGAACGTAGAGGGAACGGTTAGAAAGGAAACTGAATGATTTTTGTAAATGTCGGAGGATAATTTAAAGTGATCAATTTGTGAATTATGCCTTAGTTAAGTCTAATGCGCATGCAACGGTGCATTGCTTTTGTCGTAAGTGTTTTAAAATTTTGTTTTGGAGATGCAGTAGTGCATGTTCGGTAGAGTGGCCTCGTTTGAATCTGAATTGTTGGGCTTGCGAGTGATCCGAGTCATCGAAGAAATTCAAAATTTTGGTTAGCAGTACTTTTTCAAGTATTTTGCCAAGGTTGGATAACATGGAGATGGGGCGGAAATTATCTACATTCTTTTTGACTGGGATCAACTTAGCTATATTCCAGGGGTCTGGGAAATAGCTATTATTAATGCAGTTGTTTAATAGGGGATTTAAGAATTTGCCTATTACTGATTTCGATTTTCTTATGATGAAGTTTGGAATGTTGTCTGGTCCTGCTGATTTTTAGGGAGTAGTTGAGTGACTCAACTGAGTCAATGCAGACAAAGTATTCATTACTCACTTCATTAGATTTGTAGTTGGAGGAGAAATTGATTATTTGTAGGTTTTGATGCCAAGCGATTCTCCGAGCTTAAAGCAAGTCAAATCAAACAAGAGTGATGGTGCGGACGAACTGCTTGTTGAATTTGAAGCAGGTGGGGATGAACTGATACGGTACATGTAATCATATTAGATGTTTGATGATTGTTATGATGTTCTCTTGGCAGATATTGCAATTTGGTGAGCTGTTTTTTTTTGGCTCACTGATATTTTTCTTGAGTATCTCTTGCAATACGGAAGAACTCCTACCTCGGATTTGTATGACTAATGCGTGGTCGTGTTAAGAAGCATTTTCCCATGTTTTCGTTCCCAGGTACGTACTCATGTTATCCAGTACCCTGATGGAATTCTAGGCTGAGCAAGCTATGAATTTCAATGAGTCAACATTACAAGGAGGCCTTCATCAAATATAGAATATGATATGAATGGGGGTAGACTTGCGGAAGCACGTCTAAGCACGTCTCACTTAGGTTCGTGTGGACCCATTGTGTAGCACTCAGCACTCATCGAGACGTTGTATTCCTTGTTTGTGAAGACCTTTCTTCGTCCAGCCAGTCCGACATCCTAATGAATCTGAAAAAAATAAATAATCGTAGGTTATTAAGTTCTTGCAGGTCCTGGAAGAAGAATTCTCCCATGGTCCTGTATCGCAGTTGGCTGAGGCTAGGGCAGTAGCAGAGACAGTGAGGAGTGTCCTCTCTTTCATCCACATCGCCGCATACACTGCATATGTAGTCATGGAATAGTCACATTTTTGTTTCATGATACTTCAGATGGTTATGTCCTTTTAGAGCTCCGACTACTATCCTTAGTAGGCTTTTGTCACACTGATGAAGTTTGTCGGTTTTAGTTCTATTGATATCGGGCCATAGCATCCTAGTAGTCTTACAGGTGATTATATTAAACCACCTTTCTTTTGATAATTCTAGAATCAATTTTATCTTTCTGACATCTGCCAGTGGTGGTTGAATCCATTCGTTTGCCTGGGACGGGTTGATTACAGCCTCCTTTCTGGCAAGTTCATCTGCTGCCTCATTGCCGGCTATGTCCCTGTGTCCTGGGATCCAGCATAGAGTTATCGAGTGTTGAGCGCTGAGAACATTAAGCTCATCTCGGCGGCTCGCGACCAGATTGGACTTGATTTCTATCGCCGAAATTGCTTTTGTCTGTCAATTAGAATGGTAATATAAGCCGGTGGTATTTCCAACATTGTTATCCGCTTCTTTGACTCCCAGGACGTTCGCTTGAAAAAGACTGCCATACTCAGAAATCCTGATAGAGCAGTGCAAGTTTAACAATTCGGAGAAAATTTCCGCACCTGTACCTGTTTGCATCTCCGATCCATCAGTTTATACTTGGATCACCAAATATAAGAAAGGACTCAGAAATTCCAAGACGGAATCAAAGAAAAACTTTTGCGAGAACCTAAAAATCTCACCTGTTAAGGCAAGAATCTATAAGGCACTCTCCAAAGGCAGCTCTGACTCGCTTGGTCTACTTAAAGACCTAGATGGAAATCTGACGAGTAATTCCACAGGCATCCTAGAATTACTCATTAAAACTAAAAAAAATTGTCTGCGCTATAAATAGCTTTATACCATTCAAGGCCCCTGGGCCGGTTGGCATTTTTCCAGCACTCTTAATACATAATCGCCTAAGAAAAAATGACGACTCTAGTTAAAATAATTCGTACCAGCCTTATAGCCTCATTGCATTCCTCTTAAATGGAGAATGGTTAGGGTAATATTTATACCAAAGGGAGTTACGAAACCACTTGAAAACCCTAAATCCTACCGACCAATTAGTCTATCTTCATTCATATTAAAAGCGACAGAGAAACTGATAGAACTGGGTCATAAGATCAACACTGGAGACAACACTACTTTAAAAACATAAGGGAACATGGGGACAGTTGATCCCGCTTTTTAAATTACGCATTCTTTCGGAAAGTATAAGATATACTTCCTTCGCAATTAACGGATTTATAACCCCTTGTGTTGTTTATCGTATTGTTAAGTTTAGCAAACAAAAAAAGTTTGACGAGATATTCTTTTAGCTCTTTTTCTAAAATGTTCAAAAGTAACCAAGTGTTCCCGAATAAGGGAGACTTGATCGCATTGTAGGGTAGACTTGGTTACAGGGGGGATCAACTCTACTGCTTCTTCGTTTAGAGAAAATATTGTCGACAGCGCATAATCAGGGGTGTAACTTCCGTCGTTAGCTTGCTGATGTTTGCGATAGTATCTTTTCAGTGTCATGATAGGTATCCCGAAGAGTTTTGCCTTCAAAAATACTCTTAATAGCTTTCCTCAGTTTTTCGGCACCTATTGGGACACGTTTTTTAGCGCCCTCCTTTGGCTTATACACATGCGGCATAATATGTATCTAATAACAAAAATAGAAAACGAAATTATAAAAACAAAACAAAATTTAAATTCCTATATAGATCCCGGGATCAAGTCTCTCTTACTTTAATGGGATCAAGTCTCCCCTCTGGTAGTTTTTTACTTATTCACAAAATTTGTATGGAAAACAAACAATATTTTATAGAGAGATATGCGCAAATACTTACCAAAATAAACACTTTCCAAAATAAATACACACAAAACATTTCACAACACTGTAGACAAAAAAAATCCAAGAAAAACTTAAAAAAAAAAATAACTTTACGGCTATTAACAAAAAATACACCCTTCAGGTTAAAGTTCTTCCGTGCGAGTGGCAAAACGCCGTCTGAAGTTATTTTCAATATCAAATGCTGTGATGAGAAAATATTTCTCGTTGTGAAAATAATACCCAGGGATCAAGTCTCCCGGGGGATCAAGTGTCCCCATGTTCCCCTACGAAAAGGGTAAATCTACGCCCTTGATAAGATCACGGACATTGTGAAAAAATATTTAATAGTAGCGATTGGTGCGTTCATGGATATAGAGGGTGCATTTGATACCACCATCATTAACAAATGTTGTAGGATCCCGCGAAAAAACGAGCTCTATAGATTGTTAGACAATCAAAGATCAGAGCTATTTCTGATTAGCGAAACCAAGGTGACTCAGAGAGGCATATTGGAGCACAGTAATTATAATATCATTAGAAGAGACCGGCCCAACTCCAAAGGTGGAGATGGTATTGTGATCTTCATTAAAAATAACATTAAACACAAAGTAGTGTATAGTAGTGAAGTTCGACGGTTTCAGGAGTTGGAGGCCTGCATCGTGTGCATTTCTCGCCGCGGTGTCGGTCTACTCCGCCGGCTCCCCTAGTTCCAGAACGATTATGATTCACTCTTTCGATGTCTTAGACTGGAATCGGAGGAGAACTATTTCATTTTGGCCGGGTACTTAAATGCCCGCCACGGATATTGGGGAAACATAGTTTCTAATAGTAGAGGGGACCAGCTTTACAGCTGGTATTGCTTGCACAGTATCGAGTACAGACTCGACTCGATTTGAAAGCAACAGAGATCTTGTTCTACCCCAGAAGTGGTTCTTATCTGGATCTCCTGCTGTTCGACGCAAGACTGCAGCTGACAGACACAAACTCACAAACGGTAAACTGTTTGAACACTTTCGTGTATCTCAGTGACCAATGCGGAGTTAGGAGAGTTTGTTCACACGTATCCCTACAATTACAGTAGGACACGCTGGACACGCTTCTCTAGACATGTGACGAGAGCGGTTTCCTCGAATGCGCTCCACATACCGTCCAATAGAAACTTGTCAAACGAGGAGATTGACATGTATCTAATAGAATTGGACGAGACAATAAAACGAACGATGGACTGTACTATACCACGGCATGCACGCACAAACAACGAAAACTTGTACCGCAATGCAACAATTGACGCACTCCAACAACTTAAAAGTTGACTGCTGTCAAGATTAAAAACCTTGTACAGGAGGTTTACTGACAGACGAGATGAGGAAATTAGGACACTGCAATAGCTGATCAAAGACGTACAAACATTAATTATCCAGAATTACAGAATGTCTGTTAACTTGCATTGGAACGGTATGAATTCTACAATAGTAGAAAAAAGGTTTGTCCTATAATTGCATAATGGATAAACATTATGCTAAAAATAAAGGCAGCGATACTTTGCTCAATTCTGGTAGATGAACTACTCTATGTTCTTAAACAGTAATGGCATTGCAGCCATCGGATATGCTGACGATATAACCATTATCATTAAAGATAAACATAAAGACATTATAGAGAATCTTATGCAAAGACTCCTGGAAATAACCTGGAACTGGTGTGATGTAGAAGGACTCTCCGTAAATCCCAGCAAAGCAAACATTATTCGATTCACAAAAAGAAAAACAAATAAACTTCAAACTCTCAAAGTTATGGAAACCAGCATTTCACTAAATGAGGAAATAATATTTCTGGGCATAACATTGGATCAAAAAACTCTCTTGGAATGCAAGACATACTTCTTCTTTGTTTGGCGCTACAGTCCTTGGTGGACCTGGGCCTCAACCAACAAGCCTCTCCAGCCAGCACGATCTTTCGCCAGCTGCCTCCAGCTGTGCACACCAAGTTGGTTGAGGTCCTTCTCCACTTGTGTGCGCCATCTCGTTCTAGGACGCCCTCTGTTGCGTTGTCCCAATGGCTCGGAATCGAAGACTCTTCGGGCCGGAGCTGTGGTGTCAATCCGCTATACGTGACCTAGCCATCTTAAGCGTTGGATCCGAAGGCGCTTAATTAGGTGCATGCCGCGGTACAGTTCATGCTTGTATCTTCTTCTCCAAAAACCATCAACGCGAACTGGACCAAAGATGGAACGCAGAACTTTTCTCTCGAAAAGACCAATGAGTTCTTCATCTGCTCTTGAGACTGTGAAGGCTTCTGCGCCATAGAGCAGGACAGGGATGATGTGAGTCTTATATTGTATTAGCTTGGTCCTTCGAGAGAGAGCTCTACTACTCAGAGGTTGGCAAGAGTTATTCTGCGTTTTATCTCGGTACTGATCTTGTTTGTACTGTTTACCTGGGAGCCGAGGTAGGCGAAGTCCTTAACTACCTTGAAGTTAAAGCTGCCTACGATGACGTTATGGCCGAGACGTCGATGTTGTGCGTCCTTTCTCGATGACAGCGTGTACTTGGTTTTGCCCTGATTCACTGCCAAACCCATTTTAGCCGCTTCCGCTTCAATGCCAGCAAAAGCCTCATTGACAGCTCGCTGTGTTCTACCAATCACGTCAATGTCGTCCGCGTATGCTAGCAATTGTACGGACTTTTGGAATATCGTGCCTCTAGTGTTGGCGTTTGAGTTTCGCACGATTTTCTCCAGGATGATGTTGAAGAAATCACATAACAGCGTGCCGCCTTCTCTAAAACCTTTATTGACATTGAAGGTCTCGGTGAGTTCGTTACCGACCTTGATGGAGCAGCGAGAGTTCTCCATCGTCATCCTGCACAATCTGACGAGTTTGGCAGGAATGTCAAAACTAGACTGGTTTCCATAGATCGTCTCTAGGCACGCTGTCATATGCGCCCTTGAAATCGACGAATAGGTGGTGGGTGTCGATCTGCATCTCTTGGGGTTTTGCCAGGATCTGCCGCAGTGTGAAGATTTGGTCGATGGTGGACTTTCCCAGCCTGAAACCGCACTGATAAGGACCTATCAGGTTATTGACGAATGGTTTCAGTCGTTCACACAAGACGTTAGAAAGGATCTTGTACGCTATGTTCAGGAGATTGATCCCTCGATAGTTGGCGCAGTCAAAAGGGTCTCCTTTCTTGTGGACCGGACAAATGACGCTGAGATTCCACTCATCGGACATGCTTTCCTCCGACCATATCTTACAAATGAACTGGTGCATGCGCCCAACCAGATCATCTCCAGCTGCCAGTTCAGTGACGTTTCCATTCCTGATCTATTGTGGGTGTAGGCAGGGTCGAACTTTCGGAGAGTTTCAGGGAGACTCGGTGGGAAAACTTCCTAACGATCGATTGCGATTGTAGCTTTGCAACGTCAATCCCAGGTGTCCTGTCTCGACTCCGTATTTCTCTCGATATCCTCATTCTCACAGATAGGTTACGCCCCGAGGCGAAATCCACCAGCCTGAGTCCGTTTCCGGATGTGTTGTCGTGCAGGCTGTGTTTTCCGATAACTTTGGCAAAGATTTCTTCCTTGCCCAGCTGTGCGTTGAGATCTCCTAGAACGATCTTGGTGTCCTAGCTGGGGCATTGATCGAATGTTCTTTCTAGGAGATCATAGAAGTCGTCCTTGCTATTGTCATCCTTCTCCTCTGTCGGGGCGTGGGCGCAAATCCGATTGATGTTCCCGAGTTTAGCCTTGATTCGGATTGTTATGAGGCGCTCGGTTACATACTTAAAGCTTAAGACTTTTTGCCCAAGTCTGCCTCGAACAACAAATCCACATCTAAATAAGCGCTGCCCTCCTTCCCTGTAGCAATCGCCGTAGTAGAGGTCGCAGTTTCTCATCGTCTTTTTGCCCGGCCCATTCCACCGCACTTCCTGGATAGCGGTTATGTCTGCTCTATAGCAGTCTAGGGCCTCCGCGAGTTCATCGGCTGCACGTGGTCTGTTAAGGGACCTCACATTCCACGTGCATAACAGAAAGTCATTGTCCTTTTTTCGTTTGCTGGGGTCGTCAACAGTAGATCCGTCCGTATCCGAGGCAGGTCGTTGTTTCTGCACTCGTTAGTTTTTTTACGTGGTGAGGAAGTCAAACTCACGCACAACTTCCAAACGGGGAGGACAGGCCCATTATTTTAATTCTCGGGCAGAGGGTTCGCTGCATACATTAGTTCACCACACAACGGCTGTTATGATGCAAGACATACCTTTGTGTATATTAAAGCTCTTTGGTCCCTAAAACAGCTCGTAGGAAAGACAATGGGTATAAACCCTAAAACGATCATGTCGAATAATTAGACCAACCATACCATATGGAGATGCAGTATGGTGAACGAAATGTGAACAAAAACTCGCCACAAACAACGTTCGTATAGGTTTTTCACAGTACACTCAGACTCAAAAAACTGGTCCATTGTACTACCAGTCAGAAACCTACATTTATTGAAATTTCTTGGTCTTAGGGAAGAGCAGCCCACATCAACACCTCTTCTCTCATCAACACCGAATAGTTGCCACGCGATCCGAGCAAAGGCGGGACAGTGGCAGAGGAAGTCCTCTGCAGTATCGTCGTCTTGTCCATGTGTCGTAGAGGGTTTTATCACTAACGCCGAGCACATTTAGGTGTTGGGCGATGGTGTAATAGCATGTTAATACGCCGGTAAGTCGTCGGCAATCTTTTCAGTCAAGTGAAACCAAGAATGCCAGGGATTTCTTACAGATGTTAGGGAGCTTTCGCTTGGTTTGTCTACATCCTAGAGAGTCATGCCACCTCCGGCTGTGCTCTCAAGAGGACAAACCATCGATGTACGCCCTAACCAAGATCGCAGTTTCGAGTCCAATGAGTATCTCCTCTGAGCCATGTCTAGCAAGTCCATCGGTGATCTCATTCCCGTGGTGACCCGGTACAAAGACAGACTGACGACCAAATTCAGAGAAAACTTGCATTTCTGAAGTATCCTGTAAGTGGTTAAAGTATTGAGCAAGCTATAACGCACAGCTTGGCTGTCGCTACAGACACAAATACTCCACTCCTTTGGAAAACCGACGCAAATTCTACCTAACGAGGTGAATAATCTAATGTCGCGATCCACGAAGACGCCAGCGCCAGACCCATCATTGGTCTTGGCTCCATCCATGAAGGTTCGACTATAGCCGCAAATTCTGAATACCATTTGAAAGCAGCAAATCAATTATGACTTTACTACTTAATTTGGTTACGTCGATCGTTCGTTGATTTTCCACCTTTACAATAATGTGCTTAACACAGCAACCTATCCCTATCCCGAAACCGAATAAAGATAAGGCCTTAGTTGAAGGATATCGCCCAATCTCCCTTATTATATGCTTGTCCAAAATTTTAGAAAAGATTATTGCTAAGCGCCTTTTATAGTATGCCGAAACAAACAAGCTCATCAGCCCTAACCAAGTAGCATTCAAACCGAACAAAGGATGCGTTGACGCCCTTCTTCACATTGACTTTTTCATCTCAAAAGCACTTTCGGCAAAAAACCATGTCTCTATTCTTGCCCTAGACTTTGAGAAAGCTTTCGATAGGATAGGTCTTCATGTGGTCCTTAAAAAGCTAATAAAATGGGGCGTTGGTAGAAAAATGTACAGATACATAAAATCATTCTTAACGAATAGGAAATTTTGCGTTAAACTAAATAACGTCTACTCTTCCAATTATCCTTTGCACAATGGTATCCCACAGCGATCACCTCTCTCAGTAGTCCTATTCATTATTGCGTTTGATGACATAAATGATATCTTAGTGAAGCACCGATTATTAGACCACTGCCTCTATGCTGATGACATATATATCTTATGTAAGACCAAAGATATGAGTAGAAGCAAAACCTTGTTAAGATTAGCCATTGAGGATATTTTAGACTGGTCAGAAAATTCTGGTGCCATATTATCAATCGAAAAATGTAAACTGCTTCATATATGCCGTAAACTTAATTGCCAACAACCTAGCATAAATGTAAATAATATAATTATAGAAAATGTCAGTTACTTAAAAATCTTAGGATTAGTTTTTAATTATAAGTACACCTGGAAACAGCACTGTTTAGAACTTAAGAAAGCGATAGCTGCAAGAACTAATATTGTAAAATACTTAGCATGTAAAAAAAGTAATGTCCATATCAATACGCTAACAACTATCACAAAAATGTTAATTCTAAGCAAAATCGACTATGGTTTGTATATATATGGACACTGCCATATATTTAATATACCCACCATCGATTCTCAAAATTTTTAGACCCGCATACCACTAAGCAGTTCGAAGAAGCCTAAACGCGTTTCCAACTACACCTATAAAAAACACTTTGGCAGAAGCAGGACTTCCCAGCATGGACGAACGAAGGGACGCTATTACCCCAAAACTGTATGCAAAACTCCTGTTCTCCAAAAACTCCATAATCGATTACGACATAAAGAACGCAAAAGATCATAGATAAAAAAAGGATACCATCAGCCATCTCTACTATTCTCGGAAAAGGAATTTTACTAGATCTTCCAAATAAACGAAAGCACTTTACCGTTCCACGCTACCCTCCATGGCTAATTAATCCAGACTCTATTATAATGACACTGGCTAAATATAAAAAAAAACAAATACCAGCAAGACCTACTGTCAACTTTTCAACAGCATCTCATCAGATATGAAGTCGAAGGGGTGGAACTTAGTTTTCACTGATGGCTCAAAAACAGCGGCAAATACGTCATTTGCTGTCGCACTTGAAAATGGATCCATTCGCCGCATTGGTAATCTGCCTGAGCTGGCGTCAATATTTACGGCTGAAGCTTTCGCAATCCTACAAGCTACGGAGTTAGTAATGACACGCCGAGGTAAACACATAATATGTTCCGATAGCATTTCCGTACTCAATGCTATCAAAAACCCCAACAACAACACGGAGCTCATATCAGAAATCAGATATCACCTTATCAAATCGCCAAATAATATTAAGCTGATGTGGACTCCTGGGCATGTCGGAATCCAAGGCAACGTACACGCCGACATTGCAGCGACATCTGCTAAAAACGCCCCGGTACATACTTTCAACATCTTCTCTAAAATTGATCTAACGAAATTCACTCAGAAAACCATGGAAATCAAGATCATAAATGACTGGAGTCTATACCACCATCGTTACAAAAAAGTGAACCCTGAGAGAACTAACCCCGCATATCCCCAAAATATCAGTAAACAAACTCAAAATTTCTACGGCTACGACTTGGACACACTTCTGCCACACATCAGCATCTTCTTGCTAAAAACGTCCCCCCTGTTTGTGCCATCTGCAATACTACTCTAGACCTAACACATATACTAGAAAATTGTTCTTTACTAAAACCTATTATAAAAAATATTTTTAAAAATAACTATCTATGAAATCTTAAAAAATCCTATTCCAAAAAACATTGAAATGATCTCTAACTTTGTCACTTTAAATTTGTTATTGAGCGAATAGTCCTTGCAGCTACGCTCTTTAATGTCAATATTACCATGTAACTTTATATTACTTGTTAATAAAGAATAATAATAATAATTTGGTTACGTCGATAGTTCGTTGATTTTAAGGCCGCATGCGATAGCGTGCATAGAAATGTCCTATACAGCACCTCGTCATATTGCAGCCGCACTCTACATGTAGTGTGGGAGACGACGGATTATTCTCTATCCTATATTAATACATGATCTTGTTACCGGGATACCAAGACATTTATTACTTCTTTTGTGTCTCACGATACCAACAAAATTGTTCGACATAATTGATCATTCCCGAAGAGAAATAAATGTCTCTTAATTGAAACTGTAACAAATGCATTGCAGGGCGACGACAGAGAATTCCCGACATTTGACCTTCCTTGTCAAAACAATTTTGAGCGCTGTCATGTGAGTTCTTCGACATCATTCCGAAGATCGAGCAAAAAAGCACTAGACGCACGATCTACCGCAGCCCGTCCAACTGCGTCTACACGTGGATGACGATGACATAACTGATCCACTTCAATGCACTGGTGCGACATCCTAATCCAAAAACCTACATATGTAATTCGGTCACCACAGGCTGATAAATGCAGCTGCCAAAAAGCTTGAGCACATGTTAAAGCTGTGCGCCAATGAACAGGAAAACTTCTTGCACTCGAAAGAGCGGCGCAAGTGTGCTGTGGCTTGCACATCCGCAGTACACCTTGCCAATTTTCTATTCCACGCTTTACCAATGACGAAGGTATGTGACTAAAAACGTTTGCCTACAACTGGTTAGACGGCGTTTACGTCATGGAACAAATTCAATTCCCACCAAACGCTAAATTCTCCGCCAATGCCCACGTGTATTCAACGTCACATCGGCCCTCGTGAAATTTATAAATGTGATGACTCGACACAGGCCGTTATCTCATCACCGTTTTGCGCTTTCAACAAAGAAATCTTCCCTAGCAACCACTTCTCTGTGAAGCGGATGACAACAATGAAGAAAAAAAAGACAAAAAATTGTTATTTTGTATGTGATTTATTCATGTCCACATATGTAGCCGTACATATACACTTTTGTTTAGGCGGTAGCAGGAGCGGCAGTTGTTGCAGCTTGTTCCTCCTTGATACGATCCTTCTTGAGTGGTCCCATGAATGCCAATTTGTCGGCGGCAGACTGGAAACGACCATGACCCATCTTGGATGATGTATCGATGAACTTGAGCTTGATTTGTTCCAGAGCAGCGCGGCTTGTGTGCACCAGCAATGACTTGCGGAGGGTGAGAACACGTTTCTTTGAGCCAATGCAGCATCCCTTGAGCATAAGGAAGTCGTTGTTCACTTCTCCGTAATGAGGGAAACCACCCATTGGGGTGATGCTCTTATCGGTTAAATCGTACTCAGTTGAAGCGTTGTTCTTGATGACCTGCAATCAAAATGAAACAAAAATCATGACAAACTGCTTGTGATTCAATCAATCTAGATGTAATGAAGAAACATCAGTCCTATCATTTAGATATCATATGGGTATCAAAATATTCTATTTTTTGGCTCTAGAATTGTTTCTCATCAATACATAAAGATTTGAAGAAAATTGTGTTCGTGCTTACCTTGCCATCCTTGGTGTGGATACCAGCTCCGATGCGGTAGATCTTCTTGTTTAGCTCGGTACGGTGATGGTAACCCTTTTGACCGGCACGTGCGACGGTGAAGGACACACGACTTGGATGCCATGCTCCAATACAGGCAACCTTACGCAGACCCTTGTGCGTCTTGCGCGGCAATTTCTTTGTGTGCCAACGGGCGGTAACACCCTTGAAACCTTTACCCTTGGTAACACCAATGCAATCGATCACTTCATCCTGTCCGAAGACTTGGGATACTGGGATGGCCTTCTCCAAGTGCTCCCTGACCCATTTAACCTTATCCTCAACGGAGCCTCCGTTCAATTGGATTTCCATGATGTGGGCCTTCTTTTGGCGTTGCTTGATCAAGCGAATCTGCACACAAAGGAGAACAGAATTTGAATCGTACTCACAAATAAAAGCGTGCTTTTGGGAAATGAATGTCCTTGATATGGTTTAACTGTATGATAATAGCCAGAGTGGCTACACACAGTTAGTGGAATATATCAAGAATCGCCACCCGAAGGGCAATTTACTCTGCGACGTTGCGGAAGAACAGCGCATTGAACATCACTGCATTTCCACCTTTTAGGTCACCGTGAAACAAGATTCCACCCACAATCCGAAGAAAGCAGATTACTCACTCGTCCCAAAGTGCCAAGGACATCGCGTGTTTTATTAATTTTGATTTGGTTGTGTAGCTCACCTGCGAATGGGCAATAACGCGGATGACTTTGCAGTAACGGACCATCTTCCTGAAATCATTTTCGATGCTCTTTTGACCAACGGCATCAGCCCACTTCTTGCTGGCCTTGGTGAAAGCCTTCTTCTTGCTCTTGTACCTATTCGATCCGAACAAACGAAGAAATTGAGTCACAAATGTTACGAGTGTTGGATTGGATTGGATGATATGAGCACGTAGAGTTCCTCATGGAGTTCCATTCCATCAAAGAATGCTGCAATTCGACAAGAGAGAAAAAGGAGCAAACCTCATAACCACACAAAGTGTGACCAGCGGAGATTCAACACCCACGCCGTGCTCGCTAGTGACATAGTCTTGTCCATCTAAAGATGGAAACTATACGCTCACACGACTAAATGTTTCACAAGCTCTCTCACATTGATCGAAGAGCTGTTTGTTCTCATTAGTAAAATGAACAAAGTCATGAACTCTTTTCTCACCGATTGCTTGGAGTTCATATATCAGAAGGAAGGCAGCAGAGACAGTAGAGAGTTATCATCATAGCTTACAGATTACCATCTATCATCATCGTAAACTCAAGCAATCGGTGATTCAGGGAAACATGAGGAAAGTAAATTGAGAAATAAAAATGTATTCTTACCAGTTCTTGTAGAAGCGACGACGGCACTCTTCAGACAAGTGCTGGGCCCAAACATTGACCAAGGCACGAAGACCGAATGGGGTTTCGATGTAGCCAACGGCTCCAACGACCATCATTGGTGGGGTCTCCAAAACTGTAACAGCTTCAACGACCTCCTTCTTGTTGATCTCTACAAATTAAAATAAGACGCGCTTTAATAAATTTGCCCAAAGATGAATAGAAAATAAATGTGTTATGAAAGAGTCAGTCCGCCCTAGTCGGATTTAATCACGGTTATTCATATGTTTCTAACCATAAATTTTACTTTTTATCATCAGAAAAATTGGATAAATATGAATTGATTCGGATTCGTATGCACTTACTTGAACCAGGACGATCAGCTTCACGAACAATGTGGGTCATGCCAGCTTTGTAGCCGACGAAACATGTCAAATGTACCGGCTTTGAGGCATCATCCTTTGGGAAGGCCTTCACCTTACCACGGTGCCTTGTTGACCGCTTCTTGGGGTAGAATGCCATGGAACCATGGCGAGGTGCCGAGAATTTACGATGAGACTGCACAAGAAAAAAAGAAACTGATTTAACTGATTGTTCATCCAAGATGGATAACAAAAATCCACGTGGTAGCAAATAAGAGGTTACGAAAAACTAAAATTGATTGGCGAATGACTGCATTGAAAGAAGTTCAACGCCAATAATAGATCACTTTGAATCACTTTTGTAACAAAATAATTATAAAATATATCGAGTTGGAACAACGCCAATAATAGATCACTTTGAATCACTTTTGTAACAAAATAATTATAAAATATATCGAGTTGGAACTCACCATCTTAAAAGTTTACGACGTGTTGTTCCTTCAGACGTCGAAGAAAGAAAGACGGAATGTCCACCAATTTTCGTTTAAGTGAACTTGCCTTTTTTCACATTTTTTATTGATGGCTGATTTTTGTTCACTTCCGTTGAGTATTGGATGTTAGTGTACTTCTTAAGGTGACATCACAGTAGAGGCTATGTACTTCATTTATAGATGGTGCTGCAAAATTATTTTACAAAACCTGTGAAATTGTACATTAAGTATGTTGTTTTGTTAACAAATATGAGAATATCAATAAATTAAGGTATTTAATCGCATTCGAATTGCGGATTTTTACTGCCTTAAAGTATCATACACTAAAACATATTAAGGGCAGCACTGCGGCGTCGGAATTTTTAGAATTAACTGGTTTTGTGCAAATATACCTTGTGAATGAAATGTTAGAGTTTGCGAAGTTCGCAGTTCGCCAGAGTCGGCTAGCAAAGTCTACTCAAAGTGGAGATGGGGTATATTGATACAATCGACATTATTTGAAAACAAAACGCAGCTGCAGCAGGCCGCTCCATGGAACACACAGCGCAACATGTCTATCAACGCATCGGTCATCATATTACTGTCCAGTCATCGCTTTGGGCCAGAGATAAAGTAGTGATTTCTGTTGTGGGCCTAACATGCACAAACATGTTTCGCACGTCTGCAAGTACATTATTGTCTTTTTTTCGAGTGAGTTTTTTTAAGTATATTTTGTGTCAACAGTTTCATATGAAGTTATTTGGTGAGTATATGTGCTTCTTTTAACTGTATTTTATATTTATTTTCTGTGAAGTAAGTTTGGGCACATTGATACATACGACCACTGGGTATTTTGATGCCTGCCCCGCAAATTTAAAATACAACATATTTTTATTTTTTCAAAGGAATAAATAAAATAATATCGATGAAGTTGTAGAGGCGCTGGCTCCTACGGTATCCGGATATATTATATGTATCAATGTAGGTACCCCGTGAGTGGGTCAGTTGCACACAAATTCCCACATTTAATAAATTTTGTTGTGAATGGGTCGGAGAGAAACGATCATCATAGATAAGCTAGCTAGAAAGACACTGAATTACTTTGTTTTATCTGTCAATAAGCTGCTTTTTTTTGAATCTCAACAAAAATCGTATTAGGGTGCCCCAACTCCTTCTACACATGTACATACGTCCTTTGGAAATGGTCACTTAGGCGGCTTCTATATGCGAGATCTGTTGGTCGAATGATAGGTACGTCTACACGTTAAAATTACCGAGTTTCGATTGCGACTAAAGGCTCAACTATAATGCGCATGAGCTAGTGTCAAACGCGCATGAGTGAGTGAGCAAATACACCCAACCCCATGCGGCAACCTATAATGTCGTCCATGAAAGATTGCGAGCATTTCGTTAAGCATGTGCAAAACACAAATGTTTCGTTAAGCATGAGCTAGTGCGAAATGAATCGCACCGCGCATATGCGAATGTGACAGAAAAACACAGCAAGAAAACAAATTTGAAAAATGAGCAAATCAGCTGATATTCTCTTGGTATTCGTACATACATACATACACATAAAATTGAACACGACATTTTTCGGCTGAATGAAACAAAAAATTTTCTGACATATGCACATGCGCGCAGATGCGAATTATGGGTAGACATGATTTTTTTGCAAACATGACGAAACATTTCGTTGAAATTTGACACTAGCTCATGCGCATTATAGTTGAGCCTTAAAGCTGTGTCAATCGTGATTGATTCGTTCGTTTTGACCTGTTTACTCCAAAGTATTGGTGATTGCAATCACTCAACTACAAACCAATCAATCACATTGTCAATACCAGAAATCATGTACACAATTATGTAATACTTCATCTCTGGGCAATACTGTCGAAGATTCGTTCGGAACGATATGAACGAGCGAAACAGTTCCATTTAATTTATTCCACTATCTCTGGTCTCTATCTTTGAATGACCGATGATTGAAATCACCGAATCTTTTTGAAATCAATACTTGAATGATTCGTTTGTTGGATTTGAGCGATTGGCCCAGTTCTAATTGCAACTCAACGTTTCTGCTTCTCACCCTTTCTCACACATGTGTAATCTCTTTCTGAACACAAGTCGTGGTGAGCGGGTTTAGAAGTAACAGGGACAAATTGTAAGTGTAACATCTGAAAGAAATAGCTACGAATATTGACAGAACACCTAGCATGCGTTTTTATTCATCAAAACACTTGTATTTAAGACCACAAGTGTAGATGTCAGAAATATGAGAGCAAGGAGATATCCAACTTCGGCGAGAATTTCCCCTAGTCCAAATCTGAAAGAAATGTGAGAGTAGTGGAACTCCCTTGTATATCACACATACTTTTACAAAAACCATGGATCCACCACAATATGGCGGCCGATTCATGGTTTTTGTGGGATAATGGCGGCAGATTCTTGGATTTTGTGGCAAATTGTCGGCAGATTCGTAGATTTCCCCAATCTCATGTACTGTTGTTCGGAGGGTGTTCAAAAGTTGACTCATATTTTTAAGAGCACATATAATACTTGGGTGAATAAAAATGTAATGCTATTTAAATAATACATGTGAATCTATTTGCAGGAATATTTTGAATCAATTTAATTCTTCAAAGTAATATATAGGCGATCAGTTTGCAGTTGTATATCATTCATGAATTGTGAAAACTCATGAATTTAAATTTCATAATTGTTCAGAAAAATGTCTGAATAATGCAACTAAAACTAACTCATGAAAATGGTTGTCAAAATTTGGAATAAACTTCCATCACATTTCTTTAAAAAACTAAAATTACCAAAAAAGTTATTTTTTTAAATGATTCATGCAAATTTTTCAATATTATTATTATTATTAGTACTTTTACACAAGTTTCGCGTGAATGCATTTTATATGTTTTATTCATATATGTGCAGAAATAAATATGTACATTAAGTAATGTATTCATTAATTTCACCCTAGTGCTTCAGACAGTAATTCCCACAAATGGGAGTTTAATAAATCTGCTTCATGAACATACGCTTTGTTCGTTTGCTTACCTCTCCTTTCTGTGTTGAAAATTTAACACCAAAATTTGAAAAAAGTTCAGTAACGAGCGATTTTTCAAATAAGAACTCTAATTCACCCCAATACTATGGTTGGGGAAGGGTATCAGCTGTTCGCCAGCTGTTCACAAGAGCTCACACGTATTCACAGCCAGGGGAGAAAAAGCGTATAAAAAACGCTGTCAGATGAAATCAAGGGGCAAGAGAGGTAGAAGTTGGATATCTCCTTGCTCTCTTATTTCTGGTAGATGTGAAGTGACACAAAATGTGAGGTGACAATTTGTCACTTCGTCTAGGAAAATAGAGGGGGATGGGGATGTTATGCTTTGATATATTCTAAACAAGTGTTGCTGAGATTTTTGGTTGCTTGGGCAGCTTTTACACACGCTTAGTTTGTCTGCAACTTTCCAATCTTGTTGGCAACGGTGGTGAAACGTGCAAGGGGTAGCCCGCGTTGCGTGTGCTCGAGAATTGCGATTGATCCTTCGTATTCCCTTTTAACTTATTTTCGTTTTTTCGAATTGCTTTATTCTTGCCTTCTCAGTGTTGGGTATTGGAAGCATGCTATGCATATGTAAGAAGGAGATGACACATGTGTGAAAGGGTGGGAAGCCGTAAAATTGAGCAGGAATTGCAACTGGGTTATTTCTACGTGTAAAAGTGGCTTGCGATCACAAAAGGGAATGCAGAAAATCGTCGATAAAAAGTTGCGTGTGTAAAAGAGGCCTTGGTAGCTGGTGATGTTTTGCAATCACATGTTGGATTGTTGGGTGGGACATCTAGTGTTTTTTTAAATTATACTTTATTTTGACACTGACAGCTGTTTCCCGCTCGAAATCTTGACAAAAAGACAGTATCATATATATACCTCCGCCAAACGAAATGAGCCGCTTTACGCTTGAGCAACGTTGGGAAAAATTGAAAACTGTTTTCCAAAGTAAGTGCTGTGTAGCCCAAGAAGTGCGTTTTTTGAAAAGAAGTCTTGGCCGAAATGAAGCACCCACCGCGACTGCTGTAGGCAAGTTTGTGCAAAAAGTTCGTAAGACGTATGCTAGTGGGCAACACTCATGGTCATCGTCGTCGTACGGAGCGCACATATGGGAACAACGTTTCGGTCAACGGTGGGCGTTACAGAGGCCATGCAGTATTCCTAAGCAGCAGCAAATTAAAAAATGAATTGTGCTTTTAGCCCAAGTGATTTATTTGACGAGATCCAAAACTTTCATTAAAATTAACGTTGTTTTTCATGTAAGGGTCCGTTTAACAGCAATCAATAGAACTATCTTGAATTATGGCGGCTTAGTGTTTAATGCAGGCCTCTCTGAAAACCGCCAACCTAAAGATATTAACCAGTCTCCAAAGATATGCATTCCTAGGTGTCACAGAAGCAATTAGCCCTACTCCTACGGTGGGCTTGGATGCAACATTAAACCTAATACCTCTTGGTCTCTACAGGCTCAGCCAATGGCTCCGAGCATACTCGATCGAATACAAATTGACCAAGTCGAAAGTGATTACTCGTCCGTTCCTTACTTCGAAATTCTCTTCCGGTGCTATTTCACAGCAAGTGAGCTTTGGACCACAAATGAGACAATTAATATTTATACTATTCGTGTATACCTACACAGGAGGTCCTGGCAACCTTACCATTCTAATTGACAGTCAAGCACCCATTAAAGCAATTTCGGTAACAGAAATCATGTTCACGCTACTGTGAAGAGCTCGGATGCTATGGCCCAAGTTGAACAGTCCAGAAACCGACAAACTCCTTCAATGAGACAAAAGGGTGCTATCGGTGGTAGTTGAAATCGGCCATAATTATCTGAAGTACCATGAAATTAAAATGGGACTAGCCAACGACATTATATTCTGAGTCTGGGCGACCTTGAGGAAAAAGAGGACACTCCTCACTAACTCTGTCACTGCCCTCGTATCTGCCAGTTGAGAATAGAAATACAGAACACTGGGAGAACGCTTCTTTCAAAACCTCCGGGATCTAATAAAAAAATCCTCTAAAATCTCTTTTCAGATTTATAAGGATATCTGGATGGCCGAGCAAGACACAAACGTGGCTTACGTCTATCATGAACATGAACCATCAGCTGTCACGATGTCTTTCATTTTTCGTTGATAACTTTTCTTGCAAATGAAACATGGTTTAACAGAATATTATTTTTTATTTGTAGGTGTACAAAATATTTGCAAAAAATAAAATGAAATGAAAACAATATTTAATATGTTGATGGAGTGTAGGAATGGAGTTTCGATGCTTTATTCGCTTGCGACTAATGTAATGTTGTCATTTCCAATAATCATATTCAGCGAATGCCTAAGGAGAGTATCGCCCCTCTCCACCATGTTATCTAAATTCGTCCACAGAACAAAGAAGATCAGTGCAAAGAACACGACCTTAACAAGCATATCCAGTAAGTAGAGACGTTTCAAGAGCCTCCGCGCCTGGGGAAGTGTGTCTGCAGTTTCACCCAGTATGAATGTCCGCATGCCATTGATGTATGACCTGAGATAATCTTCCCAGTTAATTTGCTGATCACTGATGTCGAATATATCTTGGTCGACAGGACTTAGCTTCGAACTGAGCTCGCAGAGACGAGCATTTTGGAAGTCCCACGTTTGTGTTGTGTAATACTGAAGTAAGTTCAGACCTCCGGAGATTTTTTTTTGTACCCTGACCAAGCTGAAATGGTATAAAATGGGTTAAGTGAAGAATTTATATAGCGGATCAGTTCGAGATTACTTACAATGGTTTTTGACCAAAAATTATCAACAAGAAGTCAATGAAATATGCTGGCAGGTAGTGGAAGAATATCACGCAGAATAGATGTTCGTAGTAGTTTTTCTTAATGGACCCGTTGGGATACCACAGCGAAAAGCTCAGCGGGCTCTCGTAGAACAGTCGTTTTCCTGATTCTATACTCTCGCCCCAGGTCATGAGTGATTTGGTGGACAAGCAGACATTGATGAACTCCACACCGTTTGTTTTTCTTTTAGCACGATCCCAGCCAGCAGCTATTACAGCATTAATGGCTGTATCAACTGGTACGATTGTAGCTGGGAAATCCGGATTGCAGTGCATTGAACGAAGTACACCTCGAGCAGCCGCAATCATGAGTCCTGTTGGTCCATTTACGCCTTCAATCCAGCCGGGCAAAGGCTCTTTTATTGACGCAGTAACTGTGAACAAATTTAATAGTTGATCAAAATCGAAACCTAAAACAATTTGAATTTAATCATATTTATTCCGAGCTAAAATTAACAATTCGACTTGGAAATATTCAGTGAATAATACGATTCTCTGATCGAAAACTATGCCAGGAACAGATAATTGTAGAGGAGAGGAAAATAACCGTAAACTTGAAGGCTTAAACACGAGCGTGGGTACAGGTACAGGGCTCGACTTCCCTTACACGACTATAGACTATAGCCAGGAGTGGCAAATATATCACCGCAGTAGCTTCGGATATCAAAACTTTGTTGTATCATGCAGTCAGTCATTGAAATAAACTTGGTAAATACGGTGACCACGTAGTGATAAAGCGTTCGAAAAGAGACTCACATTCTTTTGGTCGTCTCTAAATGTGATTTCTTGGAAGTCTTTCCCTATTACGGATGTTCTGATTATTATTTTGAATCTGTTTCGGGCGGTCGATTAGAATGTGTTTCATAGTTTATTTAGTATGATAATACCCATTCCATGGAGGTGATAATTACATGCTGCGTGTCCTGTTAGTGCACCACATAGGACCCTTAGGTCAGCTTTATTAAGATCTAGAGCTTCTTTGGCGCGTTAGGGATTGTAGTTTTGTGCCATGAACGTCCTTGTTTAATAATACGTTTGTGTAGATGCAGGTTTGTGTCCTTATTGTTGACCCCATAAAGGGGGAGGGTCTAATGAAAAGTATCTGAGCACTTGCCTTTCATTACCTTTAAGGTTTTCATATCCTGGCACCCAATTCAGCTTTAGCCTGTAATTTTTGCCAGCGTATTTAGTGTTTTGTGACATTCCCAGACAGCCGTGCTTCGCATCGGTCGGGGTCGTTCTTGTTGCACCAGTTGTGCAGATAGACGCTAGCCTTTTTATTTTGTTTAATTTGTTTATGGAACTTCTTTGTTCACATTTTTTCCAACATTCAAAGCAATACATTAAGCGCTGTCCAATCACAAGCATTTACAACATAAAGTTTTTTGTTCACTTTCTGGCTCAATTCGCCCTCCCTTTTTCAAGGCGACAAGACAGTCTGCGGTCTTAGCTACAAATGTGTCCCTTTAAAATGCATGATGCCAACCAAGAAGTAGCTGAAGAAACATTACGTTCATTTATCAATCTGCATATTTATCTCTGGCTTGATTAATTACATGAGCTAAGCCCCTCTGGTTCCGGTGGTATGGGATGAATTGAACACAGCTGGATTGAGTCCCTACACTATTCATAATACTCTCCATTATTGAATCTGCCAACAAGAAGTACGATCTCTGGTTCAATGAGACCCCAGCTGCGGGAATTTGGGTGTACATCTAGCTGGATAAGATTCTGCGTTGTTAGTATTAAGCCATAAATTCGTACCACATTTCCAATTGTTAATAGCTAGAAAATATCAACGATGCTATGAAATAAAAAATTAGGGTCGAAGACAGTAGGACGAGGGTCGAGGGTTTTGTAATTAGCTCGGCATTTTTGTTCAGTTAATAATAACAGTTAGAGGTAAACCATCGCAACTTCCACAAACTATTACTGTCAGATAAAGGTTAACGACACACTTTTTACTACAACGTTGTTATACTTCTCGTATATTCCGTTAATATTCAATGTTAACTGAATTGACACTTCATCATGCACTAGATCAGCTGAATCCACCATGAGGTGCTAAAGATTTTACAATGACCATGTTCGCGCCTTCATGGGAGTAATTGTCAAGTCCATGAAAGTACTATTCATTATCATGAAAGGCATCATTTCATCTTTTTTGATTTATGAATAGTGGGTGAAAATGTTTTGTCGGGGGATGTATAAACTCTACACATTTGGCACCAGTCGACCATTGTCCTGCATCAGGGGCAGCCAATTGAAAAGTATTTTCAAACAATTACTAAACTTAATGCAGGACTTAAACAAACTTGTGCGGTCAGCACTGAATTGAACGATACACGTTACGTTTTATATTTCCTATTAATTTGGAGGTCTTGACGGTACATTAGTACATCGAAGTCGAAGAGGAGCGTTCCGTTTGAGCAGAAATATACTAATGCAGAGATTGATTTATTTTTGTTTCTTGCTCCTGAAACATCTCTTCGACAGCTTGTTGTTTTTGCGTTCTGCTTCGTAGCCAGCTGAAAATCTTCCCCTCCGAAATAAAAGGTGAACTTGAGCACTCCCATTCCCGTTCCCATGAAAGTGTAAACACAGATTTTAAAACGTACACATTTAAAAAAACAAAGCCATTAAATTGCCTTCCCAATAAAACCATTCCATTGACTAAGACTTTTATTTGATTAACATAATAAGAATACAAAAAAAACGAAAGTTATATACATATATCTGGCAAAGTATGACCTTTCGAGGATTTCGCAGAGTATTGCATCACAAATTAAAAAACGAAACTTTTATAGTTGTACTTGGTGGTATGCAGGAATCGATCGCTGGAAAAACTCGATTGAACGAATCGTAAAAAATTAATTTACTATCACAACACGTTTTCGATTTGATTCCAAGACATTTCACGGGATACCAGAAGTTTATTGCCAACATAGTCCAGCAGATTATTGCAATATTTAAATGAATTACCTCATTGGGCAGATGAATCTCTTGCAGACCACCGCAACGAACCGATCTGCCGATTCCAGTCGACATTGGTTCCTATTTTTGAGGAATATGACAACAACAAGGTTTGTGTTTTCTCAAACAAGCACAGATGCCGGATTTTAAAGTCATTTCAGTCAATAAACGAACTTTGCAAGTTTCCCGCCAAGCAACTGCGGCGATGTGTGTATGCCTGAAGCTCGTGCAAAATTTTGCCCCACGTTTTGCAAATTAGTATAAAGATATCTTTATTTTGTCTATGGTAATGCGCAACTCAAGTCCCAACACTCTTGCAGATATAGAAATACAGACACAGTCCTTCATCACACGGATGTGGGCACATCTGGCTATTGGAGAAAGAGTGTCTGATTTTCTATTAAATGGAGGGAGATGGGTGAGACTCGAAAAAATTACAAATTCAACTGGATTATCGGGTGACACACACCCCGTCGCTTTTATGATCACGGAAGCACTTTTAAGAGATCAAAAACGGCCGACACTGTCAACCGTTCATAATTATTGCAATTGTGACAGGCAGACAAATGGATGGATGGGTAAGGTTTCTTGAGGACTTTATGTAATTAAAACATTTTCTTTGTTGCAACAAGTTAAATGATGCATACTTATGCAACAAAAAACGCAAGTGCGTTCAACCTAAAAGTGCTGAGGAACAAATACCCCACCCCGCGTAGAAATATTTCATTTTCCTGCCATGAATAAATGATCTGGAACCAACCACAGCAAAACTAATTTTCGTGTCATTATTTAACAAAGTTAACCTTACCAATGGACGGTCTGCAGACAACAATGGGAAGCTTCTTGTCGTACGTGCTCACTAGACCCTCAGTTAGGGCCTTACTGTACGCATATGTGTTGGGTAAACCATTCAAGAGTCTGAAAAAAAAGAGGCCAATAAAATCACAAATAACCTCCGGCAAATGAACACTAGATAATTACAAATTATACCAACCTAGGTGTGATCAGTTCCAATGCCTTATCGTCTAATGTTCGGACCATTTCCAGAATTCCACACGGATCATTTGGCGGCACATACGCCCTCTCCTCCAGTACACTTTCATTGCACTGACAATATGAAGTCGAAACGTGTACCAACACTTTCAAATTGGTCATTAATTCAGCCAGCTGCATAACCTTACGTGTTCCGGCCACATTTAGTTCAACCATTGGCCTAAGCGGTTGATCAAAACGCACATTAGCCGCACAATGGAAGACAACGTCCACGTTGGAGATTAATTCGTTCAAATCATTCTCGCATATACCAAGGCCATCTTCAAGTATATCACCCTTAATTAGTTGGATTTTATTCACCAAATCGGGATTTTTGTTCAAGATCTTATCAAATATCTGAAATGACAATTAGTTCGTGTTAGCTTTTGACAATGGTATCAATAAAGAGGCACAACATGCTCATAATCTCATCAGTTTTGTTACGGAGCTTGTTAGGGGTCGAGCAAAAGTCCACAACTGACCATGTCAGCCTCAAACACTTAGAGAGACTTATTAGAAACTGCAAAAAATGCTCGGAAGGTAATTAATTTGTGTTACGATAAATTGTTGCTGAGCCCATTAAAGAGGTAGGATTTTAGAGGTCTCACCAGAGTGGATAGTAGTTGGAAACGAATGTATGTAGACTGTATCTAAGGAATTCGAATAAATTGCATTTATCACTTGTTAAGGTATTGATTCATTTGCTTTAAGGTTGTAATGCAATTCATGTGCCTCTCATGCAATATTATTCATTAATAGTAAATCATAGAAGATACACGGTGTCGACGGATCTGTACTTAGATTGGAGTCGCACGACAGGAATTTAATGACTTTATCGACTTTCGAAAGTGAACATTTGAACATGCGGCTTGTAATTAATGCCAATGTTAAAGTAAAGGAAAAAAAAAACTATTTTGCATTTTCAGACTACTCTGTTAAATTAGGTCGGGCCATGAACGAAGGAAAAACGAAGTAAGGGCAGACTTAAGTTCGAAGTAGTCAGGGACTTCGTCTACCTCGGCTCGTTAGGATAATGTTCGTACCAACAACGAATTTGACCGTACATATTATTATAGCTCTTATCTCTGTTTACGCCGATGACATGAAATATTCTATTCGTTCATCCTCTCTACCTCCAACTACTACTCTCTTCAAGATGACATTTTTCTGTTTGGTTTCAAAAAAATGATCTCTAACTTAACGTCAGTAAATGTCAATCCATTACTCCCGCAACGTTACGTCCACCGTAACCATGTAGAAATAATTTTCTCTGCAACGAACTAGTCCTCATCTTTACGCGACCCAGGCGAAATCTGTGTTCCTTTCGTTCCCATATTAAGTAGTCCAAAATCTGCGCTTGGCTTTGTCAAACGCTGGTCAACAGAATTTATTTTTTTTGTCACAAAATCTGTATATATCATCTTTGTCAGACCCATTTTCGAATATGCAAGCCAAGTATGATCACCTCATGTCGCGGTTCACATTCGTCGTATCGTATCTTCGCGATCTCGCATGTACTGACCAATTTGCCTTCTTACTCTGAGCGCCTTAAACTTATCCTCCTTGAGTCCTGTTTCTGTGTATACTATGTTGGATGCTGTTTGCGTTGCTGGCATAGGGAAGAGAAGATTCACAGACAGATTGTGCAGCTATATGGGTATAACTAGGCGTTTAAGAATTCAACGGTAATGAAAGGAGCATGAAAAACTTGGCTCCGGTTCGAAGAGTCTTCGTCTCTGAATGTGTGGAGTAACAGAAGAAACCTCCGCGCCTATGGTGGCGCACACAAGTTGAGAACTTGGTGTATGGAATTGGAAGCAGATAGCCAGAGATAGCTCTAGCTGGAGCTGGCAGCAGAAAAATTCGGAACAGGAATACCATCATCTGGGAAGTGGACCATCTCGTAGTAGTTGATTTCCGGTTGTAGGTAATCATCAACCCCAATTTAGCTCGTGATGCTGATACCCTAATGTACCCCCTTAGCACATTAGGGTACCCGAGTCGTGAGTCAGTGGTGGTAACTAAAAATGTCACATCTTCTCCCCAAGCCCCCTTCAAATTCTTCCCACAAATTCCCCTCTAGGGATCAAGACATAACAGATACAGAGGATTGTAGTGTGAGGAGATGACTGTGCAAGTTGATAAGAAAAACACCACTTTTCTCCGTCAGCACTTCTTGCTCGAGCCATAGCCCAGCGCAATCATGTCAGTTTTGTTAGTGTCAAGGTATGTTAGGTTAAGTTTAAATAGGAATGAAGATCATTCGATTGTAGACTAGAAGAGAAGACACAAGGCTTTTAACTTGCACAGTGGTCTTAAATGTCTGTGAATTGTAGCGAGTGGGAAATATTCGATTGAGATGAGAATTCCATCTCGTTATGGATTCTCTCTAGTGAGTGTAGCCTGCCCTTAAGCTGAGGGCAGATAATATATGCCATATAAACTGAAGCCACATCAGATGGGTTGATTTATTTCGTGCCCCGTTTGAGGAGACCTTAACAATTGTATGAATGTTTGGGAACATTTCCCATCCTACGGCCGAAGACCAGGTTTTCGAGTCGAAACGAATCTAAAACACTGAAAGTACTGTTATAACTGAAGTAAATTGGTTTAGAAGTAGCAAACTGGAGATCCTTTATAAAAAATGAGAAAGACTGCCGGAGATAGAGAATAACACATTATGTACTGAATACTTACCACACATTTGAAGTATGTTTCCTTTCTGGCCTCTGCACTAACGCCCCTCTTCTCGCGGATCAGTAGATACAGGCATTTAAAATCCTGACAGCTTCGAAGCAATTTCTCAACCAAGACTTTTCCCATAAATCCCGTCGCACCAGTGATGAAAATATTTTTGTTCGCATACCAGTCGGCTATATTTGATCTGTCCATGGCCTCGCCAACTCCCGTCATTGTCAACAATCTAGATTATAGCTTCTTCCTAAAATTACAAATGAAAGAAAAGCAAATTAGCAAGTAATTTCATATCGTGAGACAGGGGTAATTAATTGCTTTAGGGATGACGGACAATTAATTAGCATATGCGTATGGAAATAGAGTTTTGTTGACAAAGTGTATACATTTAAAAGGAAGATCTGTTGACCCAGGTTCGCGATGTGATTCTACGTATTCATGCAGAATATTTATTAAATTAGTCGAACAGCAGATAATTATTCAACTTCTACTCGTAGACGCGATGTACACTACATCGTCCAGTCCTCCGAATTCATAGGATATTTAAAACTTAACGAAGTGTCGGTCACATTCATGCTGGGCCTACATTGCACATTCATTTAACGGACAATTGAGACGATTGGACCTGGAGATCATTGTTAAATGAATTCAAGTGATGGTTTTTTTATAATTTGCGCGCGCTCAAGGGTTTGCTAATACCCTTAAGTGTCCGGGATCAAGACACAGCACGGGCCGAAGGTATTGAGGGAGAAAGGGAAAGGAGGTACCTGTGCACATTGGTCTTAAATATCTGCGGGTTGTAGTCTGTGGGAAATATAGGGCTTTGAAGAGCATTCCAAATTCGCGTAGTACGGCTGAAGAAGCTGAAGAAGCCTGTTTACATTGGTCTGAAATATCTGCGGGTTGTAGTCTGTGGGACATATAGGGCTGGGAAGAGCATTCCAAATTTGCGTAGTACGGCTGAAGAACGAGTCTCTAAATTGAACAGTGAGTCCAGTAGGCTTAAGGGTAAACTGATGAGCATTCCTGGCGAGACGAATATTGCGGGTGAATTCATTGAGAGGAGGAATGCAGTTGGCTAGCTCACTTGAGCATCGTTTGTTGAAATAGCGATAAAATACGGACAAAGAAGAAACGGTACGTCGATGTTCGAGCGAGTCTAATGACTTTGCGACATTGTTGTCTCCTATAAGTTTTATCGCTCGCTTTTGGATTCTATCTAGTAGGTGCAGGGTGGTCTTTGGGGCACCAGACCAGATATGAGCGTTGTACTCAAGCTTGGGGCGGATATACGCCTTATAAATTAAAGCCAAATCAGAGGGGGTGAAATATTTCTTGCATCGATTTAGGAAACTTAAACATTTCGCAGCATTTTTGGCGGCCTCAAATATGTGATCGTTCCAACAAAGTGTTGTGTTGATACACATACCAAGGATGGAAAGCTTTCCGGTTTCATCGACACATGCGCCGTTCATGGATAATGGCTGATTAACTAGGGTTCGCTTGAGTGACAGCAGACAGCATTGAGTTTTTGAAGCATTGAATTGCACTCTGTTGTTCGGAATTCCATGTGCTTAACATACGCTGCCGTTCCAATTCTACGGCCGAAGGGCAGGATCGTGAGTCTCGGAACGAATATGAAAAGCTGAGGGTGCTGTCATCAGCGAAGGAATGGATTGGATTAGAATGTTGGTTGACGCAAACCAAAAACAACAGCTGTCTGCGATTTGGAAACTCAATGGACTAAGTTGACTAATGTCTTATCACCAACAAGAACAAGGCAAATAAGTTCGAGAGGTAATGGAGCAATATGGTGCTCAGTCGGAATACCGGATTAAGTTTGTACAGTCGAATCCCGATAATTCGAAATGGCGAAATTTCGATTTAACGAGGTGGAAAACATAAAAATACGAATTAACGGGGCTTTTACATTTATGAGTTTCCAATACATATTGTTTAACTTTATTAAAACTAAGCGCTTATATCAAATCACATATATGTAATTACATCTTAAATATATAGGTACTACATGTCATATACATATAGTCTACAAAAGTTAACGGTAGTAAAACTGAAAAGGTTTTTTCTTGCATTTTTCATTACGAATTAGAGAAGTTTAAAAAACGAACTAAGATTTAAAAGAGGTGGTGTGCTCATTGCATTGCAAATAAAATACGCAATAACGAGGGGAGCAAAATGTATGAACATTTTACGAATTACGACGATTTTTCAAATGACTCGACTGTATCGAGCTTTGAATCAGCTAATGCGCAGAGATCCTTCAGACTGGGAAAACTGTCACGCATTTATTTCGTACAGTTCGTATTGCTTTTGAATTTTCAACGTTCCGAACAACCTTGGCATGTGAAGATTCTAACTCATGTTCATCTCAAGATAACGGGGAAAATGTCACCGCTATGGGGAGTATAGCTAGAAACCCACATGCATCAGCTTGTGAGAACCCCATTCAATGAATCGATTGTATAAAAGCAAAACGCTAGGCTACTTCTGAATTTAAATATGTAAATGCTGTTGGAATTTTTGTTTACCTTTTCCAGAAGTCTATATAGTCTAAAGTGCTTCATTTTATTTTTCCTAAATCCATCAGATTGGCAACTACCTTCTAACGCATTTTGCATAGGATGGGCGTTTGTAAGCCGAAGTCTGGCAAGAATTGTATTCCGTTACAAATCTGAGAGATTTTACTTGATAATAATTATGTGGGTGGTGCTGCAGTCCGAGCCGGGCCTGGACCTAGTTTCTAAAGTCACTGCAATACCTTACAACACCCATTGCGACCTAAGATGGCGGTCAACATAAGGGAACTTAGATGCCTATGTATAAGACAATGCATGTGAATGCATCAAGTAACAACGTAATTCTGGTTGCAATAATGCAGGTCAACAGCTAGTTTACATACAAAAGTGATTTCGAAAAACGCAATTTGTTAAAGGTTTTGCCTGTTTAGTTGATTGTGAGCATTTGTATCTGCCCCCATCGTCATTGTAATCTTGAGATTTGGTTAAAATTCGAACTCTTTCCTTGGAGTAGCCTTCCCGGCAGTAGTTGGAATGATGTAACTTAGGTGCGTGGGTAGACAGGGATAAGTCACGTCTTACGGATTATTGATGTACGTTAATCCGTACCAGTTAATACAGACATTACTATGTAAAGGGTGTTTTTTTAGCGATGAACTTTGAAGAGAAGTGAAACACAGAAAAATTATTTTGATATCGATGAAATATAATTTCTTTGACAGATCATTTTACATGGATAGCCACCGCGAGTGTCGCGTGCGTGGAGTAATCCGTAGATTCACTTTTCACATACTCTTCGCAGTACTTGATGCATCAGGCTGTATTTCGGCAATAACGCCTCGAATGTTGGCTTCCAAGTCAAAATGTTGCACGAAAGGCTTAGTAATGAGGTATCTATACCGCTTACCGTTGACTGTAGCGTGAAGATATATGGATTAAGAACCACCGGCGCATAAATTACACCAAACGTTAACATTTTCTGGGTATACTGGCGTTTCGGCTATAGTTTGAGTTTCTGAAATTGAACCACATTTTCCAAAGTAAATATGAATAATATGTAACCGTCGTGAGTCTATTCATGACAAATTGCCAAACGAAAACTAACTCCCAAACAACTGAGAACTGTAAAATCAGCTTTCACTGAAAACAATGATGCTATTTTAAAGTTCCCGCCTCTAAAAAAACACCCTTTATCTGTTTTCCTCATTCTACACTGATGTAGATAATTGACATTTTCCTCTATTTTTCTTTTAATTGACTAAATTTTTAATTCAACACCATTTGACAAGCCACTTTTACTCTCAACAAAAGCAATGTTCGCAAAGTGCTGCAATTTTGCTATGTCGTCTCATTCATACTACAATATAAACTTTCAATCTCTATTACACAAGCATACGAAAGTTAAGGATACGCCAGACCTCTGTAACATAACACTCAGGCTGCCAGTCAGGTTTCGGTGAAAAATGCATCAACTGCTTGCGAAATATCCGCGAACATTACGAAGCACGTTGATTTATCTTCGCTCAAGATTTGCGACTGGAATTCCTTCGCATTCATTCAGCAATACAAATAACAGATGCAATTGACCCAAATAACGAAAAATTGCAAAAGGAAGCAATCATAAATTATTTCCGAGTCTTTGAGTTCATTGAATCATTAACCGAAAATGCCATCTCATTAGGATTGAGCCGAATGGAATTAGTTATTCACCAATTTCCCTTTCAGGCATGCCATGTAACTTGAACCGCAAGGCTAGTTACCTTCGAGTGGCAACTTTCGTTTTTGTTGTCAGCTTCCCATATGGGCTGCAAATTTTAACAGCACTATATACTGCAGATCGGATGATACTGCTGCTGCCTACAATATTGTATATTATATTGCACATTTTTTTGTTGTTTATCTGGTTTTGCCGGCTTCAAGGCATAGCCGTTGCATTTCTGCGAATACAATGGCCTACATAAGTGTTGTTTCTCTTTTTTAAGTTCTTTTCCGTTTTGAATCAGCCGTAATTATCGAGTGTGTTTCATAAGGGCACTAATCTGACGGTGAGTTGATGTAAAAATTGCACGCCAGTCATAAATGTCGAGGCAGATTTGGAAGTCATACTGAGCCGATCATGCGCTCGTTTTCACTTGAAGGTGTATGAGTGTCGGCGGTGTGTACAGCGGCATACATGGGACAAAATAATTTAATCATATATCATGAGGTTTCGTGTTTCACATTTGGTGACTGCATTTTTTCACTTAAGTGCAAGCATGTACATTTAACGACGTGGCGTATTTTGTTATTTTGCAATATTGGACCTGAAAATGTACAGATGGCGTAACAAATTGCAATGAAAATCGATTTCAATTTATTCCATCCTTAGGAACAAATACACGACAACCAAATAAATTTGTCGGCTGTATTGGGCTTCAACGCACGCAGAACCACTACGTGCTGTAATGCCACCCCTGATGTAAATGGTCGGCAAGAATGTGTGAACTTTGATTTGCCGCCGATGGATTTATTTTTGTGGAGCTATACAAACGCAATCCGCTCAGATTTCAACATTCTTGACAGTTTCGAAACGAATAATCGTCAAATGATAGCCGAATTATTGTCCAATGTGTGTGTTGAGAGGTCATTGAAAATTCCTTCGTCAGAATCGAGTCCCAGAAGGAGAACATTTGAATGCTGTTCAGAATCCCCATAATATGCACGGAATCAGTAAATGTTTCTTGCTTTAACAGAGCGCAACAGAGTGAAATCTTTTGAAGGGGCTCTTTGTAGTTTAGAGAAAATAAGCTTTACAATGTGCAAATGATTCACTCGTTCTTGGGCTAGGTTCACATTCAGGCCACAACAAATTGCCTTACACACGTTGAACGTGCGACTTAATCAAGAAATCCATCCTAGACTGATAGTCTTGAGTTCCCTACGAGCATGTCAAGTTGATCTATACTTCCGTGAAATTGTGGTCGTCACCTTAATCTTGATCATCTTCTTTATGTTGTTCAAGTTCTTTATAATAATAATATAATATTGGTGGCGCTACAGCCCGTAGAGGGTCAGGGTCTAGTTTCTTAGCAACAACTCGTGTTGTGTGTGCTATTGTTCTATCACGAGTGGAAGGGACCTACAGTTTTATGCCGACTCCGAACGGCCAAGTTTGAGAAGCTTTTTCTAGACAGTTATACTCTTTGTCAGTGACTCGAAAGAGGTGGGGCCGTGAAAAGTATTCCTTGTCGTACCAGGAATCGAACCTAGACAGGTAGGTCCAAGTGCGTAGGAGTCGACGCACATACCCACAACGCCACGGGTTCAAGTTCTTTATGTTGAGAAAAATACATCCGACTAAAGCGTTTGACCTATCTCTCGAGGAACAGTGCTATCTGTGCTCTTATTTTAATACAAGCAAGACAATGCTCAACGCTTAGGGAAGGTTAGAGAAGCACCAAAACATTTATCAGCCCCCGCTGAGTACAAATCTAAGTAATGACACATATTTGCATGCGAAGCAAATGGCAAAAAATCACTTATTGACGGCTTCAATCTAAAAAATCATGAACTTGAATTCATTCCATGGAATGATTGACGGAATTTGAATTTTTGAGTACTTCGATCGCACTTATTGGCCAGCAAATATTTGTTGTCACCCGTGCACTGCCCATCTGAAAGTAAATGTTTGTGACTAATAGCGAAAATTTCCATGCCAAACAAACCGCTGCCGATAATACTACATGTAAACAAATAATACGCAAATACGCTTTACTTAATGTGCCTTGAATTTAAGTAAGCACGGTTATTTTAAGGCGCCGAGAAACAAGCCCACGTGAGAAACAGACAACGAAATACACACAAATTCAGCTGAACACAAAACTTGAACTTCATAATAATTACAGACGCATGTTTCTGTTGAAGTTATAAACTTGTCGACTAAATACGCGTTTGAGTTACTGTTTTTCGTTTTACAAGTTAAAATGGGGAAGAAACATTATTGAAAATATTGCATTTTAATGATCGCATGTTTCTTTTAAGCCAATTGCCTCAAATCATGTTTAAGAAACGATACAAATATGTTTCTTTGCGTACTTTGTTAGTAATACTCTAGTAAGTTCTGAAATTTCGAGGGGGTTTCTATCAGAAACTCAACAAAAAAAGCGAACGAACACGTTAATCTATGGAAGACAAGTATTGGGGGTGGGGAAGAAGTTGTGCAACACAAATATTGCACTATAGTTACAGCCTAACGAAATAAGAGCACCCTCTTTTGCGATAAACTAGAAAAATCATAGGATTATTGACACTGACAGCTGTTTCCCGCTCGAAATCTTGACAGAAAGTAAGTATCATACTTTTGCGGAAGAAATGAGTCGCTTTACGCTTGAACAACGTATTGAAAAGTTGTTTCCAAAGTGAGTGCTGTGTAGCCCAAACCGTGCACCCACCGCGACTGCTGTACGCAAGTTTGTGCAAAAAGTTGGTGAGACTGGTATGCTAGTGGACAGCACAGCACATGGTCTGCTGTGGTCTTCTTCGAAAATGGGGCTAAGCACAACGTTTTAGTCAACGGTGAGCGTTACAGAGCCATGTTAACCGACTTTTGTTTACTGAAATTGAAAACATGGATTTAAACGACCTCTGGTTCATGCAGGATGACGCGGCACGCTACACAGCCCATGCCACAATCTATCATTTGCGCACCAAATTCCCACTTTATTTTATGGAGAACCGTGCAGGACCGATGTTATGTCAACAATCCAGAAACAATTCAAGTTCTTAAGCTACAGCCCAAAACCATCAACAAGACCTTGGCAAATTTGGGTGACAGAATGCGCTACTGCCAAGCCAGCCGAGGCAGCAACTTGAATGACGTTGTATTTCATAAGTAATGCTAATATTTGTTCTTACCAATAATATATGGAAAAATTTTAATTTTGTTTATTTCATTACATTTTAAAATATAAACTTGTATTTGGCCCTCTATAGTACAAAAATTACTATTGTCATACAAGCATAAGAGATCGAATTAGGATCTTAACAAGGAAATAACAAATAATCACATGTGTTAAGCTACATGTTTATTGTATTGATAATATATTAAACTTCAGGAAATGAAAAAAGTCCTTGCGTCGTTGTCTAAAGGAATCGTGAAATAATCTAAATCGCAAGCCAGGCGGCTAAAAATTTGAATAATGTTTATGGTGCCGATACTGCAACAGTAAATCTTGGGCAGTTTTCCGTCGATCCGGTCGATTCCGGTAATTTTGATGTCAACGCTTTGGAAGACCAATTGTCGAAAATGTCAATAGAATCATGAAAATCGTCGAGTCTGCCGGGTGATGTAAGCACTATTTTCGTTGTTAAACATTGTACAAAAAGAAGAAGGTCGATGTATGGACGATGGATGGAGTTAACGCCAAGAAATTTTATGAACCGAATTTTCATCTGCGAATCGCAACAACATTGACTCATTTTTTAAGCGGATGGTGACGAAAAGTGGCTCGCTTAAGACAATGTCCAGTGAAAACGCTCGTGGCCAAATCACGGTGAGTCGGCCTAAGCTGTGGCCAACCCAGGATTGACGGCCAGTAAGGTCTTGCTGTGTGTTTGGTGGGATTGGCAGCGAATCATCTACTATAAGCTGAGCTCTTATGTCAAAACTATTAATTCGGATCTGTGACAAATGAACCGTCTGAAGGAAGCAATCACTGTTCCATCCAAACAACGTCACATCGTGACACATTGATAGCGACTTGCCAGAATCTCAGGAAGCTTGGTTGGTGGGTCCTCATGCATCCACTTTATACTCCGGAGGCAGCTTCAAACGATTTTGCTGGGGAAAAGTTCGACTTCACTAGGCTTTTACGAGAGGGGCAGCAATAATTCAAGAAAAGTACGCAAAATTAACCTAAATCGGAAACATACTATACTTAAATTTCATGCAAAAATAATGGATTTCTTTTTACTACTAACTCCTAAATACTAACAACTCATTTTCAAAAAATGAAGTTGTTTTTGTTTAAAATGTGGATAATTATTGTACAAAAACGATAAGCAGAAAAAAATTGCTTCGTTGTTGAGATTTTTATTAATATTCGAATTTTTACCCATTTTTGGTGATTTATCGTAATTTTTCTGTACTCTCACCAAAAAGATCTAAATTGCCTGGCTAAGTGGACGGGCTTTAAACTAGTGAAACTCATACATATTTGACTGAACTTCCGATGATATCTCTCCCGAATCACAACCAAACCGTTTCACATGTCCCACAAATAATATCCTTCAAATCTATAGCATATTTTGGATTTTTACGTTTTACAATAAAAACTACATATTTAAAACAATATGTGGTTGAGGTCTTTTCGAGTATACGTACATTCATTTCGAGTTTCTGTAGAATTGAAAAACTTTTTTGAAGTGAGGGGAATAAACAATCACCCCCTTATCCTTGCTTTAATTTTCTTGAAGAATGAAAATTTCACGTTGATGAACACTCAATGTGCGTTTATTAGTCGGCATACAATTGTACGTCGTCTCCAGTCGTGAGAGAAGAATATAACCCACAACACGGTTAGTTAGGGTAGAAGTTAGGTCCAAGTCCACATCGGACTGTAGCTCTGTAGCCCATATTGTAATCGATCGAGATTTAACATGGTGTAATGGAATATATCACCAAAAACAGATACAATACAGAACAAATAATACAACTCTTGAAAGTCACGTCGTTTGCAAACGACAGCCAAAAAATGATTTGATGCTTAAATAATAGTTTTGCTCAATCACATAAAACCACAGAAATGATGTGAAAGGATCTAAGGCGAAACAAGTACTATCTTTTCATCATTCTGACCCACTAAAAGGGTCGCTGGGCATGCACGAGAAATCTGCAGCCCACTCGATCATCCGTCATCGACTTGTACTCGTGCAGATTTCTCTTTCATTTGCATTACGCGTGCCAAAAAGAAAACTTTTTTAAATTTCAACTAATTAGTGACACTTTAATCAAATCAATTTTCGAAGGTCCCACACCACGCATGTAACCCAGAAGTGACACTTGCTTGCAAAATCTTTTCACAAATCTCGCGATTCATCGAAAGACTTCATGACTTTGCATTTTCCCTCAAATCTCCGATGGAGGTGAACAGCCTTTAGTCTGCGAATTGCCATTAGAACCAAACGATTGTTTAAATTCAATAATTGGTTTTGGGAATTCCCAATTGTAGGAAATGCTGAATCATGACTTATTCCAAATTGATGAAATTCATTCGATTAAATTCTTAACTCAAGAGCTTTAGCACACTTCTGATGTTGGCTTACCAATTAGAATTTGATTAATAGCTTTATGTGGATGAAATTATGTGTTACACACACTTTTCTTCACTTTTTCGTATTTTTATTCAATTTCACAAAAGAATTTTTTTTTTGCAAAATATCGCGTTACAGGTTACTTCATGGGTGTTAATATAATTCGTTGAACAACACTTATTTTGATTTAGTAATACATTCGACAAACAGTGCTCATCCTCAAAGTGGTGGGCTATGCTGTTAAGAGCGCGTTAAACAATGCGAACTGATGATGGTGACACTAAACACAACACTTGTGATCCAGACCACTGTTCGGTTAAAACGAAATGCCTCAGGAGAACTTACAACGGCGACTGAATTCGATGCTACAAGGGACTACGATCATATACAAGATACAGATACTTCTCGGTTGCAGAGTCGACGATCACTTTAGTTCAAGTATCTTGTATCTCCAACTGAGGCATTTCAATTTCATCCACTCCAAAGAAACAAGTATGTTACCCTTATGCATGGTAGAGGGGGAGTTTCGCATCAATTGTTCTGCCCCGGCAACTATTATGGCATCTCGTCCGGCACTCGCTCTCTTACTTACTTACTTGCTCTCTTTTGTGTTCTGCGAAAATGTGTTCGTGCTCTTTATCTGCACTAGCGCTGCCACCATTGGTATCTCAAGAAAATAAAAGAAGCTATGACCTTCAGTCTCTTCTTATGTTTTCAACATTCCTGTTTGCAGTATATGCATTCATTGGTAAAAATAAAAATAGAGAAGGCGATGTTCTATGCCAACCGGATTTTATAGGAGACGATGATTTGATTTCTTTGCACCTGCATTTTGAAGATAATGCTGCTCATTGTGAAATTGGCTGGAATGACAAGTGCGGACAAGTACTTGTTGTTAGTCATGTTAACGTACTTATGTAAATTATCTCAAGAATTGAAGAAGATTTTGGGAAATATTGTTAATTGAAAAGGTGTGGTCCATACTTGTGATGTTATCTGTTCGCGAAATTGTTTTCAGTTGACTCAGACATATGCCATTTATTCAGCAATTGAAATTTATGCAGGTATAGTACCAGACTTCTAATTATTTAAATAAACAAATTGAGAATCATTTGCTGGAAATGAGGAGGAACTTACGGAACACTTTACATGAAAGCATTCATTCGCATTATGGATTTAGCAGAGTGTAGAATATTATTCAGTAGAAAACAGCATCTCTGTTATTTTTTCTTCTTCTCGTTGTTTTAGAGTTGCCAATCCTGATGTTCAAGTTTTCTAGTCTGAGTAACCGAGCAGTTGAATGGTATTTCCATCTAGTCACCTGGACTATTAGCATTTTTTTGATCTGTTTTAAAGTTCACAAGTTTAATGTATATAGTATATACATTATTATACAGTCAATCCCAAAAGTTAGTAATCGGCTAGTCAGCTAGTAATCAGCATAAAGATGGAATGCAAACGGGACTCCAAGGAAAAATATGTAATTGATAGAAAACGAAAATTATATCACCAACAATTGACCCTTCAGAGCTTTGCTTGCTAACGCTTTTGATGTGGTGGCCCTGGAGATTGTTAAAATTACCAAACCCATATTATCTGTGACTCTAAATTGACCACGCTAGATGTTTGCCGTAAGTACTCATATTATGGCAGATTCCTCTCCATGTAGGGTGTTTGTTCTTGTTAAATTGTTGGTTTATGACCTGATGTACCTACAGTTTTTGGAATATCCTTATAGATTTACCTTATAGGTAAGGTAGGTGGGCGGCCAGTGAAATCTTAGACCATTTTGGTCCATTCTGTTACCCAAAGCCAGACCACTACCACTGATCGACAGCTCCTGTGATAGTGCCGTTAATTTGATCCCAACGGCAAATGGTGACTGGGTCAGATTTGAAAAACGAATAAACCGTATTTTGATTTTACTGGGATTCGAACCGAGGACCCCTCTAATCAAGGGCACGCACTCAACCAACTGCGGCATCCAACTGTGTACATTGCTAATTAATGTAAAAAAACAACATTCAAGGTTTTTTGTGCGCGTTTGTTTTTGTTAAGAACACAGGCAACTTTATGCTGTTGACTTATTTTTGACATTGACTGTATATAGCAGGCATGTCAAAATGATTTCAGTGTACGGGCCAAATTCTTCGAGAATTGTAGTCCAAATCCTCTTGCGTCTACCCTTTTTTTTTTAAACATGTAAGTTCATACAACTCAGAATTAAGAAGTTATTTGATTGATTTGAAACTTTACTTATTTTTGACTAGGAATTTTTCTTGTTAAATAATTTATTTAGTTATAATAAATTTAGTTTAGAAGTTTTTAATGAGAATATTATAGTTGTGTAAAAGTGTTGCGGGCCGTAAATAATCATACCGCGAGCTTGACATGCCTGGTATACAGAGTAAACATTCAATATTTTTATTTTAAATTATGAAGTAGAATATCTGGCACTCATTTGTAATAGATGGTTAATGTATTAACCTTTTTAATCAATCAATTAAGCGGGCGTTACGTTTACGGATATTGTAATGCTTTAGTGTCTGTGTGTTTCCTTTTTCTGAATTTCAAACCTCCCTTTAAGAGCTATCTCTGAAGTTATATATATTACAATCCTAGGATAAATATATACAAACGATTAAAAAACGATTTAACGCCATTTCACCTCATTTCGGTCAATTTCTTTATGAATAATTAAATATACATTAAAGTAATAAATAATTAGACAGCGATTATGGTAAACCGTGGCACATTCGGTTTTTTAAGCTACCTTTTCTTAATACCACACTAAATACAAGTTTCTTTAAAGTTATAGACAACTTCACCATTGAAGAATGATTTTAAAAAAAAAGCTTATATTTATTGGTTATTTTATTCGACAAATTCCCTTTTCCAAAAACTCAAGTACTTTTGTTGCTTCGACATTTTATGGGGGTCATTCGGCTATCAAGTTATTTTTAAAAAATAGCAACGATTTTGTTTGTTTTTGTTTAAAAAAACAACAAAACATAAACTTAATTCAATAAAAGAGCAAACAATTCAATAAATTGAATTAAACAAAAGTTAGGTAAGTATTTTTTGGAATCTGCTTCAAAACATCTATAAATAGTTCCGAAACTATCCAACCACTCTTACTTACCACGCTTAGAGAACCTGAAAAGCTGCCAATCGCAAATATTGTAGACAGGTGACAAACGGCTTGCAATCGCATTTAAAATACCTACAATGGCCTAACTCAAAGCGCATCACATCGAAAAGCCTTTGACGAATGTACCCGGATACACAGCATTTCAGACCAAAAATATATCCGGTCTGTATGATCAAATATTGACGGACCCTGTAGTTGCAAATAGTGTGTGCTTATACAGTATGGGTATAAGGGATTTAAAATTGACGAAAAAGGGTGCTGAAAAAGGAGGTTATACAAAATGATGCTAGTTACGTACTTACGCCTTGTTGGCGACGGAAATCTTGATGCCACTATGTATGTACATAGCATGCGATAGTATAAAAACGGAAAAGGAACATAATATGCAAATCATGATGTATGTACATATAATAAACTTAGATCCTGTTTGGATCCATTGTTTTATCACTAACCGGTGCTTGCTACACCGATTCCTCGTTAGCCAGGGGGACTAACTGACAGTTGACACCTAAGAAGTACCTGCTGGTAACCAAATGGTATTTTTTGTTGAATTTTACTTTCCTGGTGAATTTTGCTATGTTTCTGAATTTTTATGCTTGACATTTCGAATGTCCCCATCATCACGACTTCCGAGGCGGGCGTTGAGTGCGATTCCATCAGGTAGGCGACCGCTTGGCAGAGTTGCTTGGAGATCTCTCGTGCGTGGTTTACCCCCGCGACACCTTTAGTGGATCATGCGGGTCAGAAGATGATGATGATGATGATGACATTTCTTCTAGGCTGCTGATTGAATAGTCGCCTAGCGTGCTTTTCCTTGTCCTTGCAAGGGCAGGACAGATGGCAAGCTAATGTAGCGTGGTTTCTACATCTTCCCCAAGTCGCTGTAAGGGACTCCCATCCTTCCTGCTTGTGAGCCCAGATACAGTGACCTGTGATGAGACCTACGACCTTACTGATTACATTCTTCTTAAGGCTTAGGAGTGTACGTGTCTTTTTTGATTAATTAAAGGACATATTTGCCTCGAAGTCCTGCAAGTGTCTAGCTCCACCCATCTCCGATTGGTGATATTGATAGCATCATGATATTTATTGCTTGATGGGTAGGGGACTTCCTGATTAATTGCCAGTGGTGTAAACCACGATTTCTTTATATTTTTATTTTACATATTTATTAAATTTTAGGTCCACTCAGTTTGACTTCCTTTTTTACAATGATCCTTTTTTCTATCTCGTTCTATTTCTCTTAATGGCAGCCCTTTTTCTCTCTTTAGATTTTTGTACATCGTTCCTAGAATCGCTACAACCGATATCTTGTACATTGTTCTTAGAATTGCCACAGTGGCAAGATCGCGGATATTCCAAAACCGGTGCCTTCGTCCTTCCGTGTTAAACTTCCAGAATGACAGGATTTCTGACTATATTTTTTGCCCAGTCCTCTCTATTTGGGATTAGTAATTCGTACCGAGATTCGAAGTCTAAAAAGGGTGCGATATAGTCTGCATGCTTCCGAATTCTCGCGTTCTTGAAAATGGGTTCTGTTCCAGCTGCCTTGGGAGCTGTCTGCTTCCCTTATGTGTCCATGGGAAGCAGCTGTAGCATTGTTTCCATGGCGGCTGAAAGTGTGGAACGTTGCGCTGTGCTCCTGTGATGCAGATACACTCATATCTATGGATTCTGCTTATCTTTTTCAGATTTTCTTTGATTTTTAGTGCTGGACACCATACGAGGATGTAGTATGTTAGGATTGCGGATAGACCTAAATACATTAATTTCTATTTCCTAGTTGCAGCATAGCACAAGATTCGTCTGGATAATGTTTTGTTTGGCACGTTTCTAAAAATTTAGTACAATTTCAAGGTCTCTACTGGTTTTTTGATAAATTCTTAAAAAATTTGTCCATGTGCAATTTTTGCCCATTCAAGCCACAAAGTACGTTTTTATGGTGAAAGGTTTGAAATTTTAAATCGAAATAAAAGTATAATTTTATTCTTGTCATCTTCATCAATTTACAGCTTTAATTATGGGTTCTAGATGCATCAATATGACACTGGCGTATCTACTTTTCTTAAGAAGGACCTTGAAAAATCGTCTGGCTCAGCAACATTTCTATGAGATTATGTGTGTTAATCTATGGAAAACACAGATGATGTTGTGCTCATAAAAGTCTCAGCACTATTCAATAAAGTGAATTATTGGATCCTTGTCTATGCTATCGGACCACATGCTACTTCATAGTGGACCATAAAGAAACTGATATCATCTGTTTGTGTCATAGGCTGACATCGTCCAAACTCATTAATTGCATTAAAAAAAAAATCAAGATTGTGCATAGCAACGACTAAGTGTCTTAAAACACAAGTCGTCTTTGGGCTAAAGCCCTTGTCACGCTTGGAAATAACAAGAGAAACTGTTTGCACTCCTATCTTACAAGTAAATCAGCGAAGTATGGTGTTCTTTATGTGAATGAGATTTCAACGAGCGTTTCTTGTTAAAAATCCCGCAGCTAAACCGATGTTATCTTTGGTAGGCAACCATCGGGCGGTTATGCTTGAAGCAGCCGATCTAAATGTCGCTTGACTGAAATCATAGTGGCTGTGTTGTGTGTTAGCACTTAAAAATCTTTTAATGGATTGATTGGTATTGATCAATCATTCGTTTAGCCAATTAGAACCTCTTCTTCGTTCCTTTGACTTCAAACTTCTAAATAATCTGATTTTGACTTCCAGACCAAACCCGAATTAAACCTAAATTGAACACCATTTGCTGTTTTTTTTAAATAGAAATAGAAAGTTCAGCACATTTGGTTTATTTTTTATATAATTTGCTCGTGCTCAAGGGATTACTATATAGTGATAGCCTTAATTGTCTGGGGTTAAGCCACACCACGGGCCAAATGTATAGAGGAAGGGGAGGTCTTAATTACCTGCGGATTGTAGTCTGTGGGTAGTGCGTCTCCATACAGTGATCATCCATTTGTGAGAGAGCATCATCAAGCACAACACGAGTTGTTGATGAAGAAGCCAGTCCGACCTCTGCTGCTTTCCACAGTGCATCAGATATGATACTCGTTCTACATATAATTCCTTTATATTCTGTATCATTCGTGAGGCATAGTGATTAACCCACGTTTGTCGCACTGCATTATCCACAGTTCTGCACGAGGTTTTCTTTGAACTTACGCGGTCTGTGTTCGCCTGTGTAGAGGATTACAGTGCATGCTACGCAGCTGTTTTTGCTGGTTATTTGTGTGCCTCTAGAGTCTGGGGTGATCTGGGCATTGACCAATAAGACTTAGTAGCTAGGGCAAGCTCTGACTAGTTGTCCGCAGTTTCGCGCACCAATTAACTTGATGGGTAATCTGCATAAATCTGCAATCCTCTTGGGATGGGTTGGGGGTGCGGTAGCCTATTTAGCCTCTATGATGACTGCTATCGCTGCTCTGGTAGAAGCCATGCAGCTCGTTATTAGATGCCGTTCGGAAGTTCTGCTTAGAAGATTTCGTCCGGGGATTGGGTTTCTCAGGTTCCTGATAGGATGATTGCAGATGTCTAGAAGCTACCTTCTGAATAGTGTCACTATGTACTGTGGCAAGGGGATGATGAGTGCTTCTTGTCGCTGTGGTGCTTTCCACGGTCCCTGGCAAAGGTGAGACCTGTACATATTCGCAGTATTTTCCTTTCGAAAATTACAAGCTTCCCCAAGCTGGTCTCAGAAATGCTGTGCCATATTGTGAAGCCGTACGTTATGATCGACCGTATCAGCTGCTTGTAGAGCAGCAGCTTTGTCCTCTGACTTAATCCATTTTGCTTACCTATCAAAGGATAGATGCGATGGAAGCATATGTTGGCCCTTCTTAATCCGCCAAAGCTGACCCACTGGTCCGGATGTGTAAACAAATTCGAAGAACTTTATTCTCCGTTATTGTTTTTTGTTGCACTTTCGAGTAGCTGGCGGATTGCACGTCCCCCACCATTTTTTACTAAACCGGTGCGTGAGACCGGCGTCACCATTGATCAAAGTCAAATTTGCGTCACCAATGGCGGGTTAAGGGTCGGTTTCGAGTGGCTGTTGAACTTCAACGTTGCCGTGAAGTCAACACAAAGATACTTGAACTCTTTGCATGTTGTTATTTCCGTACGGTTAGGGAGCTCAGAAATTTGGCTGCTGATCTCCATTGACACATACCCTATTTGGTGTAGAGTCCAATTATTGGCTGTTTGAATTTCGACCCTTCGCTTGGCGATTAGTGTTGATTTCGAGGTCACATATGTAAGTCAGTGAGTCATCTGAGAACAGACACCAGTTCACTGTGTTGGTGGAGACTACGACCCTTGAGCAATTTCAGCCTTGGTGCTCTGCTCGGTTGTTTTGCTACCTCCCACTTGAACGTAGAATCTTCTGGAATGCAGAAAGCTATAGCGTCTCCTCCATATGACTATTACTTGAATAGTATACACTCCAGACCTAAAGGTAGACCATGGGTCTGTAGGAATCACATTTATCACGGTTACAGTATTGCAGACAATCTTATTTCATTTAATACGGATTTTCTGTGATAATTGACGCGATTATATATATTTTTGATACACGTCTCGTTGCTCATTCATATTGATCCAAAACTCCTGACCGACTATTTGTCAGAAATATTAACGCAATCAATGTGGATTCTTGAGAACTTGGGTAAGTCACTATTTACAAACAAATATAAATATATAGATATCGAACTATGACATAAGAGCGTGTTTCGATAGAGCGATGCCTAATGCGTACTTTAAGACATGGACGTCAACGCGATAAAGACCAATTCCGAATGTTGCAATAACAAGATTGGATTTTAATTGAGTAATGAGCACTTACATATATTGGTCATTGCTCATTTTACAAAATAGAGATATAGTACTGTTACCTTGCTTTTAATTCTAATACAGGGGGGCTATCTAGTTGTTTTTATTTCACACTGAAAGCTGTTTCTCGATCGAATTCTTGACAGAAAGTCAGTATCATACCTCCGCCACACACAGCCAATGCAACAGTCGATATATTGCGTACTAAATCCCCAAAGCGTGTTATCAACCGTCTTGGCGTTGCCATTTGGCCGCCTCGAAGCTGCGATTTGACCCTTTTTTTGTGGGGAACCGTAAAGGACCGATGTTATGCCAACAATCTGGAGACGATTCAAGCACTTAAGACCAATATCATCCAAGCAATCCATGAGCTACAGTCCGAAACCATCAACAAGGTCTTGAAAAATTGGGGTGACAGAAGGCTTTACTGCCAAGCCAGCCGAGGGAGCCACTTGAACGACGTTGTATTTCATAATCAATGGGAATGTTTCTTCTTACTAATGAAGTCATAATGCATGGAAAGAGTCTAATTTTGTTCATTTTATTGCATTTTTAAAAATAAACTTGTATTTGACACTCCCTTTATATAGTTACAATGAGGAAATAAATACTACAGTCGATGATAATGATTGGAGGAAAATTTACTCACAAAACCCTCCCCTACAAGAAAACACAAGTCTCATCAATAACTCCGTATGAACTTGAATCAGAACATCCATTTCATTAGTTTGAAGTTCTGATAAATGAATGACCTTGAATATGAGATATCATACAATACACCCCATTATCTATCGAAGCAGTGCAAATCATTGCAACAAATATCCGGAAAGAATTGTAAAGGATGAGTAAATTCACATTTCCACTTCACACCCATTAGGATCAACAGCGGCTGTCAAGAGTAAATACATTTATTTTTCCTTTCACTAGCTCCCAGTCACCAGCCACCAGATTTGTTGTCAAAACATTTTACTTCGATAGATGTGAGGCGATTAGCAAGTCATTCAATTGACTATAGAACTCTAGTCTGAAGTGTGTACAAATGTACCAGCAGACACCTACGTATTCGAACACTTATTTGGAAGCATTAAGGTACATATATTCAAAGATCAGTATTTTTTTTTTCGTTTAATGATTCAGCACTTACAAGTAACTTTATTTTAAACAGTAGGCGTATACGTATAATTTTACAAAATGTTATGAGATTACGTTCATGAAAGAACTCACCTGTCATCGATTCAAAATGTCTGTCACCACAAACGGTTGTCTTAGTAAACTCGGCAAACGTTAGATGATTATCAATTCAAGTTCATTGTCAAAGCGAAATGCTAAGTTGATAATTTCCATACATAATTGATTCAAATCTCACCGGGAAGGGTAGACACTAGACAGAGTCGAAAAGCGTAGCCAGAGACAACGGAGGAAGTGTGCGAGAATCTGTACTGTTGGAGTCGTATTTACATACATATGTAGATGAAGTAAGAATAACCGTCACACGAAAAGAATGTAAGATACCAGAGAGTTTCACAATTTAAAACATACATACATATGTATGTATGTACATATGATTAATAAGTCTCTTATTGTGATTTGCTCTTGAAAATCGTTCACCCTTATTATGAGTGGCGTTTAAGTTGACCGATCCTTGTCGTTTTTTGAGTCGTGTCGGTTAAGTGGAATTTTAGTGTCGTTTTACTACTATGTTCCACATACATTCTACAGAATAAAAAAACTGACAAGCAACAGATTTCAATTTTTGTCTATGGAGTTGGTTACAATTTGTTTGTATGTTCTTATATTGGAGATTCAATCGTCGGTAAGAATAAATTTGGTGATGGTATGGACAGCATTTTGATGTTGATGTCTTAAAGTAGTTTGATTCGATTTGTGCTCCTCAATCTCTAGTTGTTTCTTTCTAATTTTCAGATCCATCATTATTTTTTCCTTCCGTTCCAATAGCATTTCGTACAATTTAAGCCGCCTCTTTTCCAAATAGAAATGCTTTCTATCATATCGGGAGTCACCTTGAGATGTCTCTAATTCGGTGTTTGTTGTTGGTGTGATTGACAATGTTTCTGGCGTTGTCGTGGATGTAGATGGAGGATTGGTTAGTGTTGATAAAAAATTGATCCCAATGTAGATAAGTTTTGTGCATTCTGTGTAGTTTGTATGCCGCCAAACATTTTTCCCACAGGGTCGACTAGGTCGTTCAGGGCAAGAAGTTTTGTTATACCTTCATCTATTTCATTTAAGTACTTTTGTCTGAGCTTCTTTTTTGTTGAGCCAACCGTTTCCGTCTGCTATTTGTTAAAAAATATGAATTAAACCAAATATACTTAAGTTACATTCAATTTTTTTTTGTGGTGGCACGTGGCGTTGTGGGTTTGTGCGTCGACTCCTACGCACTTGGACCTACCTGTCTAGGTTAGATTCCTGGTACGACAAGAAATAATTTTCACGGCTCCACCTCTTTCGAGTCACTGACAATGCTCAAAGAGTATAACTGTCTAGAAAAAGCTTCTCAAACATGGCCGTTCGGAGTCGGCATTAAACTGTAGGTCCCTTCCACTCGTGATAGAACAGTAGCACGCACAACACGAGTGGTTGCTGAGAAAGTAGGCCCTGGTCCTCCACGGTCTGTAGCGCCACCAATATTATTATATTATTATATTACATTCAATTTTTAATCCCTGACGCTTACAAAATTTCTTCACAACAAAAATAGGCTAAGCTAAGCGTTTTCATACACTAAACCTACATTCTAATAGCGATAAAGACATTTAAACGCCAAATAGGAGTAGGCCTGCTGTATTGCTGATTTCGCACAGTCGTTTTTCGACAAGGCGTCTAACACCACTCATAATAGCGGTAATTATCTTAATCGCTTAAATGTGATGACTTCAAGAACTTCAAAATCTCTGCGTTTTTTAAGTCTTATTATGCTTTGCTTCGTCTCACCAGCATTCCCGATTTCCGTTGGTTATTGAAAAGTAGTTCTTCTTGTGACGGCCATGAGGGTTTGACAGTAAAACATGATTTAGAATGAATTTAATTAATCAAATATATATGAACTTGTACATCACGTATTCGTGATAAGTTTTAAAGGGCCTTCTCAAAAATTCACCAAAATCTTTTGGGTTTTTAAAATTAATTTTCAGTATTCTTAGATTTGAAATTTGTATTGAATTTCTGAAAGAGAATACCGGATAAATTGCCTGTACGGCTTTTAGGGTACATCACTAATTTTTGCTAAATTGGGCTAAGAGAGTGTTGCACAACTCTGCCACTATTGCGTTGATACAGCGCGCAATTTGTTGTTGTTCACTTGTTGGTATACGAATTTGAAGACCATCTTTGCCGCAGCATTGTTGTCCATGCGCTCGATGTGACCGAGCCAGTGCAGTAGTCAGATTTTTGCCTTCCGGACTACATCCACATCCTGGTACAACTCATAGAGTTCGCGGTTGTATCTTCTCCTCCATTCACCTTCCTCGCAGACGGTATCGTATATTTATAGAATTTTTTTTTCGACAGCACCAAGAATCATAGGCAATAACAGAATGGGAAAAATACATTGGAATTAATGTCGTTACTATCGTTACACTAATCTACATTTAACAAAAATCTACATGTATGAAAAAGGAGATGAGAAGCTGTCAGACATCTTAGAGCTGGTGCGAGTCAATGAACACCCGTTACATCGAGAGTCACTGACCCTTTTATTCATATTATCTATAACTTTGCCGATGTTTGTCTGCATTTGTACCCGTAAATATGTATTTTTCTAAACTCGTTTCTAAAAGGAGGGCTAATATCTGAAAGCATTATAGACGGAAAGGAAATTCTAGACTACCATTTGAGACATCGTCGGAGTATCTCTGATTTTTAATGGATTTAATTCGTAGTCTTTAGCTTAAGTTACCATACACATAATTAGCATAGTAAATGTAGGTCTGGTCTATGATAACCCATATGTGTAGTTTACATTGAATTTAGATGTTATAAAATACAAAGCAGACTTGTAGACAGTCTTATATGATGCTATAGACGACGATGAACGGGGATACAAAATTTGCAGAAGGTATGATCCTTTTTTTTTTGTGGATGGGGCTGTCTAGATTTGTTATTTCTTGTAGATACGTACGTATTCAGTACGAGTGAGCTTGTATGTCAATGTAATGGGTTTAGTTATGTTGGTTATCTTAATGTCCGATGCTGTCATGTCATAAGAACGACTGACAGACTTCAGGTTGCTGTAAGATTTGGATCAGTTTAAGCATACTGTGATACAATGCGGAATGTTTTTTCTGCTACCCATTAGCTGACCGAAATATACGACAGTAAACAAGTCGGCGTCCACCAGATTGCGAAGTTAAAATAAACACCAAACGCCCTTCCTGTTTACAGATCTTCCAATCAGCCAGTTTGGCAATCCTACAGGAAAGCTCAGCAATACTCCTCCCATCACTCGTGAAAAAGACCGGGATATTTGAACTTCCACCTCCTGCACTGGATTCACTGGGCCTCCACTAACATGTAGAGTGCATTGAATAGCCGTCGATTCCAAATTGGAGAATTAATAAATACTGTCATGAAATGTGTTCAATTGTGACCCGATTCATGAATAATAAAATGAAAATAATAAAATACACGTAGATTGTAGAGCTACTACTACTACTACTTTCCACTTTATTACAATAAATTTGATTTACAATTTGTTGTTGCACAATTAACATATTTTCTTTACAGAGATTTTATATACATGTTTACGTATTTCTACTGTACCATTACAGTAGTAAAGGGTGATTTTTTAAAAGCTATAGGAAAGTTTTTCAAAAAAAAACACATAAAATTCAGAAAAATGTATGAAATCTTTATTTGAATCGATAGTACGGTCCATATAATTTAATGTTTGAAGATTATTTCATGCAAATGTTGACCTTGACTGCGCCTCAAATGCTCCATATCCGCTTAGTCCAATTTTTGCATACTCTTTCCAACATTTCGGCCGGTATCTCACGAATAAATGCTTCAATGTTGTCTTCCAATGCGTCAATTGAAGCGGGCTTGTCTGTATAGACATGAGCTTTAACATAGCCCCACAAAAAATAGTCTAAAGGCGTTAAATCGCACGATCTAGGCGGCCAATTGACCGGTCCCGAACGTGAAATAAACTGTTCACCGAACTAGCTCCTCAATAAGTCCATTGTTGCGCGTGCTGTGTGGCATGTAGCATCGTCTTGTTGAAACCACATGTCATGCAAGTCAAGCTCTTGCATTTTGGGCAAAAAAAAGTTGGATATCATCTCACGGTAGCGCTCACGCTCACCATTCACAGTTACGTTACGATTCGCATCATCTTTGAAGAAGTACGGTCCAATGATGCCACCAGCCCATAAGCCGCACCAAACTGTGACTTTTTCTGGATGCATTGGTAGCTCTTGCAATGCTTCTGGCTGATATTCACAAATTAAAATCGACATCGAAATTTAGTCACAATAGCCCGAATAGCCGCTTCAGAGGGTCGATTAAACTGATCATAAAATGGAAGAAGCGCGCGATGAACTTTCTTAACAGATCACGCATTTTGATAATAAAATTCAATAATTTGCAAGCGTTGTTCGTTTGTAAGACGATTCATGGTTAAAATTATAGACCAAACTGAAGATGTTTGACAGTGAAACAAAACACGAAACGTGCGTCAGCTGTTTAAACCAGTGTTGCCATCTTTTTGGCAATAGCTATATAGATAGATATAGCTACATATATATGAACAAACAATATGGAAAATATCAATCAAAACAATCATCGAGTCAAACGCAAATGAAGTGAAGACACGAAATTTTAGTAGATAATTTGGAAATTTGGAATTAGAGAGTTGTCCGCTGTAAAACAGCTTAACTTGAATGTGCGATTAAGTTTGCATATACTACAGGAGATCAATTCAACATTTAGTTTTGTGTGGAGATCGAAGGTAGAGTGATGCCAGGGAAGATTAAACATCATTTTCAGTATTTTGTTTTCCGATATTTGTAGCCTTTTAATGTGACACTGTATTGCAGTTACTCCAGACCAGCCAGCCGTATAGTAAGATAGCTTGTAATATCGCCTTATGCATTTTTTTTTCATTTGTATATTTCTACCGCATTTTATAAATTCGTCTCAATGTTACGAACGAACTTAGTACTGATATATCATCAGCATAAAAGTACAAACTCACAATGAGGGAGAACTATAAGATCGGCTGTAAATATTTTGTAAAGAACTGGTCCCAGCACTGATCCTTAGGGTACACCCGAACGAAAGTTGACGACATCAGACGCACAATCATTAACAAATACCTTAAAACGACGATTTGAAACAAAACTTAGGACAATTTTACAAATACTTAAATGTAGTAAAATTGTTGTTTAACATTTTGAAAATAAGACCATTATGCCATACTTAGTCGAATGCCTTTTCAATACCTAGTAATAACATACCAGTAGAATTACCTATTGCACGATTGTTTTTTATAATGTTACATATTCTGAGAACCTGATGTGAAATTCCAAGATTACGTCTAAAACCAAACTGCTCATCACGATATATTTTGTGTGCATCGATATGTGTAGATCATTATGATTTTTTGTAATATTATCTCGGTTCTTTACGGTTTATCAACTGATTTGCTATATTAACAGCGAAGTATTTCTTTTATAATAGCTACAGTCCAATAAGATCCCGCTTATTGTTTTTGTTATAATAAGTGTATTTATCATCCCCCATCAATTTGCTATAATTTTCAAGTCTGTTGTAGCTGCGCAGCACACCTCCGATGCCGTTTTGTTGCTCTAGGCAAAACGTCTTGTACTTTCTATATGTGAGCAATAAACAGCTTCAAGGCTAACTTCGAAAACAATTTTATGTAAATTATATGAAGAAATCAAATGTGCTAGCATCAAGTCTTCGGAACTCATGATTAATGTCTCAGCAATTACTCATGAGTCTCCGTGCGAATGAGAATAAGTTGAATTTCGAAGATGCTGTTCCTATATTTCTAGGATTCTGCCGGAAGTGAACTTAAAGTCTTGGAACAAGTACCTCCCATCCGTTAGAACAACATTACATTATCCTTAAATGGGTCGTACAAATATTTGAAATGTTCTTGTAACCTATTGTGGTGATGAAGACACAATCGCATGGCTAATTGTTAGATCCATTTGAACAACTAAAGACGAAGACGAATAATTTAGTTCCAGCATATATATGTACATACGTACGTAGCGATCGAAGATAAAGTCATTAAATCTGCTGGCAAAAATCAGAGTTTCCAATAAAATACTTCAAACTAGTTTAATCAATCCGTTTGAGTGCATATATTAGCTTATCTGCAGCATATGGTCGGGGGATAGTATAGTGATACGATCTAATCGACTACGACTGAATGAAATGTCAATAATTGACTGTGATAATCAATACTTAACGTTCAATAAAAGTCTACTAAAAAATAAAACAACGAAAACTAAGTCGACATTTTCACCGATCTTAATGAAAAGACTCGAACAAGTGCGAAACGTTACAGGTCACGCCAAGTTGCGTTAGCACTCGAACGATGAACTGAAAGCGCACTTTGACTTGATTCGATAACGTGCATTGCTCTTTTTTTTGCTTTAAAACTTCTCTTGAATATTCATGAAAATTGCTGACATAATTCAATGGATTCAAAAAACATCACTTTTGCCAACTTAAGAATACAAATGTGTATTGTGATGTCACACTCACAAGCCAATTAGCAGAAAATGTAAAAAGAGTCGCCTCATTTCGTATTAGCGCAGTGAGTTCGAGAAAAAAATTAAATGAATGGATTTGGTAAAAAACACAAAGAGAATTTTTTCAAGTTCACGTTCGCTCCCATTGCTTCAACGAATTAAATACCTTAACCGATAAACGATGTCAGGTACGAAATTCATACATATTCATACCGACACACAGCTGAGCACAATTTTGTGCGTATGTGCCGCAATTCACGCAACTCACTTTTTGGTTCAACATGCTCGAGCGATGACATTTTGCAAGATTTCATTAAACACAAACTCCGTGAATAATCGTTGAAAAAAAGCAAATTCAATGAGACTCTCGATTTCTGTTGGACTTTTCGCCCATTGAAGGTGGAGATTTAGTGCCTCAATGTCACATTTGGTACACATTCGGATTTCTGTCATTCATTAGCTAGGAAGTACCCCGGTAATGTGCTATGTTCTGTTCGACTTAATAACACGCGGTTGCCCCATGCTGCGAATGCCAACTGGCATTAGGGCCGAAGTAATGTATCAAAGGTTTAATTTCTGTGAAATTAGTATGCCCATAGTTCTTGATAATGCGTTCTTTGTTAGACGAAAACGAACTAAATGACCTAGGTTTGTGATTAAGTCTTTACAAACATATATATAGAATTTGTTTCGTCATAAAAGAACACGTTGCCTTGCTGTCAAACTACAGTATTTAAGTAGCTTATTGATTGGTTGCAAAACTGTTGTGTGAAGATTTTTTGTTAAATCATAAAGGGTGATTTTTTAAAAGCTATAGGAAAGTTTTTCAAACAAAAAAACACATAAAATTCAGAAAAATGCATGAAATCTTTATTTGAATCGATAGTAAGGTCCATATAATTTAATGTTTAAAGATTATTTCATGCAAATGTTGACCTTGACTGCGCCTCAAATGGTCCATCCGCTTAGTCCAATTTTGGCATAATCTTTCCAACATTTAGGCCGATATCTCACGAATAAATGCTTCAATGTTGTCTTACAATGCGTTAATTGAAGCGGGCTTGTCTATATAGACATGAGCTTTAACATAGCCCCACAAAAAAATAGTCTATAGGCGTTAAATCGCACTATCTAGATGGCCAATTGACCGGTCCCGAACGTGAAATAGAATGTTCACCGAACTCGCCCCTCAATATGAGCATTGTTGCGCATGCTGTGTAACATGTGGCACCGTCTTGTTGAAACCACATGTCATGCAAGTCAAGCTCTTGGATTTTGGGCAAAAAAAACTTGGATATCATCTCACGGTACGTTACGGTTACGGTTACATTCACAGTTACGTTACGATTCGCATTATCTTTGAAGAAGTACGGTCCAATGATACCACCAGCCCATAAACCGCACCAAACTGTGACTTTTTCTGGATACATTGGTAGCTCTTGCAATGCTTCTGGCTGATATTCACTCCAAAATCGACAATTCTGCTTATTTACGTACCCATTGAGCCAAAAATGAGCTGACCATAAAATGGAAGAAGCGCGCGATGAACTTTCTTAACAGAGAACGCATTTTGATAATAAAATTCAATAATTTGCAAGCGTTGTTCGTTTGTAAGACGCTTCATGGTTAAATTATAGACCAAACTGAAGATGTTTGACAGTGAAACAAAACACGAAACGTGCGTCAGCTGTTTAAACCAGTGTTGCCAAAATGATAATAGCTAACAAATATGCATTTTATTTTGCATAGTTTTGAATTCCGAATTAAAGTTCTTTTACTGTGCTACCGGCTTATGCATGTAATTACATATAGCTACGCAAACATGTTTCTTCCTCACTGATTTGGTATTTACACCGGAGATTCGGTCTTTCTCGAGGCAGGAGGCTCAAATTCGAAGACCCTTTTTATTGGAGCAAGCTGTACCATCCACATCCTGGTACAGCTCGTAGATTTCGCGGTTGTGTCTTCTCCTCCATTTATCTTCCTAGCAGACGGGACCTGTATACTTGAGAGAATTAGCGGTATTTTTTTAACAATTTCGGCACGTTCATGGCATGACGTCGTTTTTCTCTTTAGTCAGGCATATAATTTGAGTATACGGACAAGATTTGGTGCATCTGTAGCACAAGTAGCAAAACCTCCCACCATTCAGACTTATTTACTCTCTTGGTGTACTTACTTCATTTAATAGAACAGAGAGTTGATATTGAATGTAAAATCAAACAATAACTTGTAACTATGTGACTATGATTATGTATTGTACAATATATGGGATAACATACAAACGAATGTAGATGAACACGCATTCGTAATGAATATCTCCTTTGTAAACCCGATATATAGTGGAAATGTTTAGGTTCGAATTCAACTACCCAGACGAACCACTAATTATTGCCCTTGCATTTTTATTACACCGCCACAGTGAAGTACCAGCCTCAGCCTGACTGATGATTCATCGCGTTGTATTAAACTGCCCTTACGACTAGACGCAAAATCCTGTTTTTTATCACAAATGTAGATGCACAAGTTGAAGAAACCTCGCGTGTTATGTGCAAGGACAGGTTATAAATGCATTGTCCTCTGTGAAGGAGAATTCAAGAATAAGCAAGAAGAGTTGCCCTTGATCAAAACCCGGTTTTGGATATTTTACATCATTTTGAAATGCAAAAATTATACATATGTATGCACGTAGCTATGAAAGAAAGTTAAGAATTTAATCAAGCTTTTTAAATTTTAGTATGTGTGAGTATTTTCGGTTGTTTTAAAGAAAGTGTGTACTATGTATATGCGCCATCATGCAAGTAAATTAACTCCAATGCGGCCAATAATACAACTCAGCCGATGACGTGATAAAAATTAGAAGAGCAATTTAGTTTTTTTTTCAATCTCCTAAAACGTTTAACACTCTTATATTCTAGGATTCTAAAGAATGTCTCCACAGATATGTAGAATTTATTTCCGGTTTTTGTTACATTGTCTGCAAGATAGATTGATTAATAGATTATCCTTTGTCAGCACACTTTCTATGCGTTTGCTAAGTGCTGACACTGAAAAGGTTTGTTTAAAGTTCCTTGTGCAATAATAGGTTGCGTAGTTAGTCAACGAGTATGGGGGGATTGTGTATGTGATGTGGCGGTTCTTTGAAGACCCAATTAGCACTGAGTGCCGTTTTGAAACCACAGCTCTAAAAGTTAAATATTGATGTGTCTCTAAAACCATAATGCTGCGTTCAGAAACATTATCAATGCTTCGATGCTCATTCCGGAAAACTCATCTAGAGATTCAAGGAAGGGTTTGCCCAGGGTCAGTTGTCTTGCTCTGGCAAGCGCTGGACAAAAGCACAAGAAATTAGTCAGGGATGATGAAGTGTGCTATGAGGAATTCCTAATTTTATTGCATGATCCCTTATCGGCCAGTGCCCCGTACTTATCGCTGTAATCTTAACAATATCAAAGCGAGTTCTCTTTTGAATGTTATGTTGATAGTTAGATTGTGATACGTTATACTCTGGCAATGTCTTCCTAGATAATACAGTTAGTTAACAGACAGCATATAAGGTTTGCCATTTTCAAGAAGTGTGAGGTAATTCATATTTGTACTAGCCCAAGTGGAATGTGTATCTCCATAGCAGACGAGCAATGAAGGGCAGCTCCTCATTTGGCCAGTTCATCGGCTTTCGTTACCCGAAACGTTTCTATGCCCTGGAACCCATATTATTTTCAACCTTTCCGCAATGGCTGCAATCTCATTGCAACATACCTGTACTAATTTTGAGGTTATGAAAGTCGATGAAAAATCCATTCATGACAGATTGATTGTCACCGAAGATAGCTACTTTATCCATTGACGTTGTGTTCGGATGAGATTAAAGTTGACGACACTCCTCCCTGATGGCGAGGATTTCCACCTGAAAGACGCTGGCGTAATTTGGGAATCTGTAGGCTGCAGAGATGTTCAGAGTATCTGATGGCGACTTCGCAATCCATCTCTGAACCGTCTGTACGGGTTGAGGCCTATAGATAGGCTTGTTATCCCAGTCTGCTCTAATAGGGATGAGCACTTCGAAATATTTTGAATAATTCAATTTAGGTGGAATGTGGTCTATTCGAAGCCAAAAGTCTCTTGGTATCGAATCCAGGGTACAGCTGTGGACATATAGTTTTGACCTCAATTATATTTCCGATGGTTGCCACCAAACTAATCACCCGTAAGTGAGGTTATAACGTACCACGGCTGTGAATATCCATCGAGTTGGGTTTGGTCTAAGGCCCCATCTTATTTTAAAGGTTTTTGTTGCAGGCGTGGAGATTACTAAGTCTAATATTTCGTTGATTCGTTCGTTGATAAATTTGTCATAAGATATGAACGTATTTGTTGCGCAATTAATGTCAAAAAATTGGTAAACGGCGTAAAATTTTATCAAAACAAATTTAAATTCAAGATTTCTATTGATAAATGACATTTATTCGATCAGCCTATCAAATAAATTGTCATCGTGTCCGTGTCGTTCGCCATTTGAAACAAAATGAACATTAGCTGACGAAACCGAAGCGGAGCAGTCAATTTATAATTATGGGCGATTCAAAAAAGGAAAATGTGTCCCTCATCGAAACTGTATTACCCCGAAAAACCTTTATACTCTTCGATTGGCATGAATTTGTGTGCGGTTGTGGTGCTGCTTTTTGCAATCTCTTAACATTGTATCCCTTTTATAAATTGATATACCGTCAAATGCTAACGGGTATCGGACTAAGAAGTGCAATTGCAGAAATAAGAGGCGAAGGAATGGCACATCTTTATCGAGGGATCTTCCCGCCGTTAATGCAAAAAAGCTGTTCGTTTTCCATAATGTTTGGTATATATGATGGATCGCAGCGTGGATTGGTGCACTATTACAACATAGATGCGATTTACGCCAAGTTATTTGCTGGAATTACTGCTGGGCTATGTGAGGGGGCCTTTGTGCCATTCGAAAGGATTCAAACGTTGTTAGTAGATCCGAGGCATTATTCTAAGTTCAATAACTCAATCGGCGCTTTAAGGTAAGCTTTGAGAGATTAAATCGCATGTTGGTGATTCTCGAAAGTTCTTTCAAGGTATGTGATTGTAAATCATGGTTTCCTGGAGTTGTATAGAGGATTTATTCCAGCTGTTTGCCGAAATGGACCTGTTAATGCAACATTTTTTGTGTTGCGCGAAGAGGTATATCGACAATTTCCCGGAACAGTAAGTTGAAATTCAATATGATTTATAAGTTTATCTTTGGAACAAGTTTTTGTTTGTTTGCAAAATTTTGCTCAGGCTTACGAGTTGAATGGTGTCCACCGACCACAATGGAGTCGCGAATATTCAGAATAGTTAATCTACACTTTGTTCGTAATACAAAACGGGCAGCAGCCCCAGGGCGTATTTGTATTGTTTTATTTTTGGTTTTGTGAAGTTATCATTTGCGGTTATGGTCTTAAAACAACCTTAAATATACAGCGGCTAGCTCTAATTTGGTTTTGTTATAACCACCATACAAAGTGGCGTCCTTCTGGTACATTCTTTCCTTTGTCGAGCAAAACTCGGTCTACTGAATCGAAGAAGATTCTCGTGGCTGTGAGCGAGATCCCGTAACGGATTCGCCAGTCCACTGCACGACTTACGACATGGAAGATAATAGGACTAGACTTGGGCTAAATTGCGATTTTATATTCACAGAAAAAACTGTGATTGTGCTTTTCTAATCACAGTGATTTTAAACTGTGATTTCTATTTTTGAATTCAAACAAGTCGGGGCGTCCTCAGCCGACTTGGTGTGCGAAACTGTAGACAGCTGGCGAGAGATCTCGCTGGCTGGATAGGCATGTTGTGTGAGGCCCAGGTCTACCTTGGACAGTAGCTCCCTATGAAGAAGTTGACTGGCACATGTTGTTTCGGCGTGAAGAGTCTTAAACTGCAAGGGTTTGCCAAAAAGCGAGATATATTCCTATAGTTTTCCTCAGTTAACTGTTCTCCCTGCAGGTCCACTATGCGGATCATAGGTCAGTTCCTGTCAGAAATAAGAATTACTCCTTCTTCATGATTACGAAAAATGAGAGAGCAGTGAAATTCCCTTGTATTTCACTTTTACAGAATTCACGAATCCACTAACCACTTCCCCGGTCAGCTTCAGTTATTCACAACACCTCAAACGTATTCACAGGCACGTAGTATACACAATTCTGTTAAATGAAATCAAGGGGCAAGGAAGGTAGAAGTCGGATATCTCCTTGCTCTCATATTCGTATCGCATGAAGCCATGCTCAGCGGGTTCCTAAAAAAAACTAGTTTTCCTAATCTGGAAATTGCTATTCAAACTCTAAAATGGGCAATAATTAATTTAATTAATTGATAGAGCCCTTTAATTAATCATTATATCATATTAAAAAATGTGCTGAAAATTAACTGCAAAGACCATGTATTTTCAAACGTCTAGAGTCTAGACCATATTCTGGTATATTTAAAGTCTATAGTATTAAACCAGAGACTGCGTTCTGGATGCTAAAGAAAATGTCCTTAATTTAAATCCACACCAAGAACTCATATAAAAAAACCTAATAACATAGAACTAACGTTTTAAATTTCCAAGTCTATAACTCAGTTTTTTACAATTTCTCAAATTTCTTCGTACACTATTGTGGTAAGGGACTAAGGTTTTTACATTCGCGAATTTCGTTAAGTTTGTCACAAATGCCGTTTCGCGTTCATCGCACCAGGAACTCAACCTGTCACATTGCACTTGTCACTATCAGCTGATTGTTTATACGGCGGCAATGTCTGCCTAAGTGTAACACAGTGGATTTTGTTGACTTCCTGTTTTAATTCAGTTTTCCACCAGAACAGTGGAATATAATGACAGTGTTTTAGTAAATAAGCACAAACAAAGGAAAACACGAAATCCTCAAATACGTTATGTATACTCTGGCAGTGCAAGCATTTTGTAAAGTGAATGAATAACGGGACTGCGTTTCAAGTATACATTGTGTGAAACATTATATAATTTCATATAACTTCAGTATTATTGGCAGTATTGCAATTATTCCAACTGTACTCGTCCGTTGGCGTTTTGTGATCTTCAATTGGACAACCGCTTTCATATTTATTTGCACAATACGCGATTAAAACTTTGTTTTTAAAAGCAACTACCAGCGGAGGAAGAAAACTATGATCTATAGCTGACGAAAATTGAAAAGAATATAAATTATGTCCACCATGGAGGAGTCTTGTGAAGCCCAAGTATCAACGCCAGTGCCGATTATAACATTAGATTGGCGTGAATTCGCATGTGGTTGTGGGTCAGCCGTTGTCAACCTCGGCGTTACATACCCAGTGTATAAGTTAATTTTTCGCCAAATGCTGCATGGAGTTGGATTCACATCGGCATTTGTGCAGCTACGACATGAGGGGCTCACCTTCTTATACCGGGGGATATTCCCTCCGTTAGCACAAAAAACCCTCTCGATGGCCTTGATGTTTGGCGTTTATGATGGTACAAGGCGCAGTCTAGTCGAGGTGTTTCACATGAACAATTATGCAGCCAAAATAATTGCTGGTCTCTCAGCTGGAACAGTTGAGGGCTTCCTACTGCCATTCGAAAGAGTACAAACGCTACTGGCAGATTCGAAATTTCACAACCATTTTAGTAACACTTTCACCGCATTTCGGTAAGGTTTGAATTGTTGATGTAGTTTTAATTCTTGAAATCAAATTTAGTTCATTCTTTGAAGGTATGTGTTAGCGAAGCATGGTTTTATGGAACTCTATAGAGGAATGATTCCCGTACTCTGTCGGAATGGACCCTCAAATGCGGGGTTCTTTTTGTTACGAGAAGAGGCTAATTTAAGAATACCTGACAATGTAAGTTAAATGTGTGTAGATTGTTTTTTTTTGATATCACATGATGGTCTCCTGTCGGACGGTTAGTGCGTTCGAGTATACGGAACACTCCTTTCAGCTTTGTACTTGTACATATATAGAAAGTAATTAAAAGGCAAGTGGGAATACATATTTGCAAAAAAAAAACAACCACACCCACTAAACGAAGAGCAGACATTCACTATCGATTTTTAGTTTCATACAATTGTGCACGTCATCTATTATTGCATTACAATAGATCTGCGACAAGACTCTTGGAACTAATCATTCAGCGGATGGTCCTTCAAAAAATATACGAATTAAATTACCGAAGGGGAGTAAGCTATTACAATAAGTGTCAATTGAGTGTATTTGTGTTGTATATATATACAGCTATTCATTCACCACGCGGCCATCACTTAAGATGAATGAAAATAGCAACACACATCAGATTGCCATATTTAGATGGGAGTGCCTATTGAAGGATTTCTTGAACATAACGAACATAATTTATTGTTTAGCTAGCTCTATCCCTCACAGGAACTGAATGGTTTTTATTTTATTACCATTCATCGCGTTGTCAGGCATGAAAAGGTATCAAAATAGAATAGTCATCATCATCATCATCATCTTCTGACCCGCATGATCCACTTCTAATAGTTATTGTGTTGACATGAATTCTAGTTGTTGGGAGGAATCCCATGTATCGCTGGTGTCCTTACGTAGTTATTGAAAAAGCAAGGGAATCTCTGATTACTGCTTTCATTTTAAATACGATTAACTACAATCGGCATAACAAAAACAAAGTGGCCGTCGTGGTACAGCGATTATGTGCGTTAGCTACTACGCTGAGTATTTAGGTTCAAATCTCGAGACACCGACAATTCTCAACGAGTATACCGGTCTTTCGGAGTCAGCATAAAAAGTGCAAGGTGTAGATTCCCTCCACTCGTGAGAGGACGCACCCCAAGACGATTGAGTGCTTTAGAAGCTACGCTCAGGTCCACCTTGGAATTTAGCATGTTATTTACTCATATATTATTATTTATTATATATATGTACGTGTTAGGTTATATAGGAGTGTATGACTGCGTATTTCCACTCCGTTACCGCGCTTGTACACGTCTGCGATTGAAAAAGTTAAGAGATTGGGGAATGAATTCATTTTTAGGTTATTAACCATTCTGTCTTAAACAGCTGGATGACGCAGCCTGGCTTTGGTTAGAGGAAAGCAAATTTAATACGCTTTATCCGGTTTTCAAATCTGGTCCAGTCACCATGTGGCGTTGGGATCAAATTAACGGCACTATCACTGGAGTTGTCGATTTTCGCTGTCAGCCCACCTACTTAACCTAACCTAACCTAACCCTTCTGTCAATGGATGTTGCAAAACCGTTCCATCAATGGGATACTTCGGGCTGGATCTTCATACATTTTGTATTTTGATATGTTTGTTTTTTTGATCCTGCTTTAGGCATGTTATTATTTTTATTTCCAATTTAAAGTATTTTCTTGTTTTACACACTTATGCTTTTATGTAACTGAATACTGTGTTGTAAACAGACAGGCTCTTCGCAAGCTTCTTCTTCTTTGTTTGGCGCTACAGTCTGGGGTGGACCTGGGCCTCAACCAACAAGCCTCTCCAGCTAGCATGATCTTTTGCCAGCTGCCTTCAGTTGTGCACACCAAGTTGGTTGAGGTCATTCTCCACTTGTGTGCGCCATCTCGTTCTAGGACGCCCTCTGTTGCGTTGTCCCAATGGCTGGGAATCGAAGACTCTTCGGGCCGTAGCTGTGGTGTCAATCCGCTCTATGTGACCTAGCCATCTTAAGCGTTGGATCCGAAGACACTTAACTAGGTGCATGCCGCTGTACAGCCCGTACAGTTCGTGGTTGAATCTCCTCCTTCAGACGCAATCAATACAAACAGGACCAAAGATCGCACGCAAAATTTTTCTCTCAAAACGACCAAGAGCTTCTTCATCCGCTTTCAATAGCGTCCATGTCTCTGCGCCATAGAGCAGGACAGGGACGATTAGAGTATTATATAAAGTCAACTTGGTGTTTCGAGAGATGGCTCTGTTACTCAACTGCCTCTTGAGCCCAAAGAAACAGCGATTGGCAAGAGTAATTCTGCGCACTTCGCAAGCAGTGGATGCAAATCTGTTTCTTCTTGGTATTTTGTCGTTTATTCTGCAAATTCGACACGACTTTTTCTGGCCCGTTGATGGCTGGCTACCGTTGGGCTGTGGTCCTATTTTGCATGGCCATCGCTTCGTTTGTCATGTAAACGTATATACTCTCAACATTTGATCCATGACGTCGACGTCAACTTTATTTTTGTGTACAGTGTGCTCTTGAATGACCATTTGTTGGAGGTTGTTGACACCATTTTGTCCCATCAGAATTGTCCTCCTTGCGCTTGGCGAACACTATCGTTTTCTGCTTGTAACTCTTCCAGCATCTCGTCATCATCAGTATCTTCTATATGTGCTATTCCCACTACCACCATCATGAGAACTATCTCCATCGGGAACATAGTCCTCATCGCCATCGCCACTAAAATCGTCTCCTTCCGAGCCACCATCTCGTACATCTTCGCCAAGCTAGCTAACGTATTGCTCTCTTTATTCTTGAATAAGTTGTTTCGTATGAGTATGTTGTTCCCAATTTGCTGGTCAGACCTACTCATTGACAGAAGGGTTAAAAATAGTGGACATGTGAGCTCCTTAGTCTAACCGTAGCGCTTGCTGACACGTGGTATTTACACTTCTTTGACATTCATAGGTTAGTAGGTGCATGGGTGTCTTACGACTTTACCGCTCACTTAGACCAAGGTTTTGGGTCCACTAATAGGGGATGTTTCACTATCATGAGATCTACCTTATTTCTACACCCTTATGTGAACCTCAGGATTCAATTTAAGTCCACCAGCTCTACAAAAAAGGAACTGCCATCTTTTCTTTGCTCTGGCTGGACATTGGCAGAACAGGTGTTGGACAGATTCTATATCTGCCCCGTCACTGGAGCTTCTATAGAAATCGCCATGCGGTGTTTTCAGATGTTGTGTGCCTATATCACAGTTTCCGGTATGGACTCATATTAGCATGCACCCTTCCTTGAGACTTACCATTGGCTCTACTGAACATTGATGATGATCTCGTCTTTGGTGAACCTGGGCCTTAGAGTCCTCGTTGTTGATGTAATGCCGATACTAAGCAATCAGTGTCTGCATCTATTCAGAGCTTCGTCTTACAGTTTGTTCTTTGTGGAACTTATTAGAGTGTATGCATCGGGCATTTGTCGGAGATTTCCCTAGTTCGGATGCCTTTTTCGTCAGACTGTCTTCTTTTTCGTTTGCTAGGATGCCAGTATGCCCAGACCCTAAGCGTCACCGTGTGATGATTTGTTCACGGCAGTAGAGTGTCGTAGAGTCCTGAATAGTTCACGAGCGTTTTCCGGCAGACTGCCTCTGCAATTTACATCCTCGAAGCAACAAAGTGTCCATTCACTACTGTTTCTGAGCAATATTCATATGGTAGTATTTTAATCATATTTTATTTTCCATTTTAGGCTTCTCAGACGTCCAGAGCAATGCAAGAATTTTTAGCGGGTGCTGTAATTGGTGCCGGCATAAGTTCGCTATTCTATCCAGTTAATGTAATAAAGGTGACAATGCAAAGTGACATGGGTCACAAAAGAGAAACCATGTGGGCGGTATGCAAGAGAGTGTACATAGAACGCGGCCGGCGAATAACGCATTTCTACCGTGGCTGTGGATCGAACACGTTTCGATCGTTCCTTAGCTGGGGAATAATGAATACAGCTTACGAAACAATCAAAGATCTAATCACACCACCAAAGGAAAGGAGAACATCAGACATTTAATGATAGACAATGTTACAGAGAGTGTGTGGCATGCAATCTTAAGCCGTTTGTTCCTACTGACAGAGGAAGTGTATAAATCGTTGTATTTATTTTAGATTTTGTGTCTTGTTATTGCTTCAAATTAGCTGACGACTTTTAAAATTTTAAATGTGATTGTAAGGTTTTAAAATGAACTGGTTCGTATATGTATAGATTGCATTTAATGTTATATAGCCTGTCGTAAACCACTAGATAATAGGAACGACCATAATGTTACTTGTTTATCTTCTTGACTGATAGATTTTGACTTTATAAAAGGTAATCGAAAATTCTAAGATGATTAAAAGCGAAAAATATAAATTATAAATCGGAATTTAGTGTATTTCGTTCGTTGCTTTTGTTGCGTGTGAGTGGTGTTGGATCCACTCAGGCCTATTCAAGATATTTGTTTGAATGAAAAAGTGCTTCCCAAGTACGAAAAGTTCAAATATCTGGGATCTACGATCAATAGGGAAGGAACCTGTGATGACTGAGCCTGCCAGCCATCTTCTCTGACCGAAATATGCCCCCAAAGCTGAAAGGAAGGCTCTAGACCGCAGTTGTACGTCCGGCGCTCAAATACTATTCACAATGTTGGACAGCGTATGAAAAGTATGAGAAGAAATTAACAGCAACTGAGATGAAGATTTCTCGCATGATAGCAGGAGTAACTAAGCTCTATAGAATAAGAAGTTCAAAGATCCGAGGAAGCCTTTACGTCAAAGAACACATCTTTAAGGAAGTTAAACACGACCGGCTTAGTTGGTATTGTCATGTTCAAAGGAGAGATCGTTCGAACCACGTTGAAAAAGGCCATATCAATCAACGTTCCAACGCAAGAGCGAAAGAGAGGCAGGTCTAAGAACTCCTGGATCACACAAATGCAAAATCACCAGCATTTGTTCGGCTTCAGTGATGAATTGATCCGAGCTTCGACCAACCTGTAATTCCTTTAAAGCTTACAAAATCAATCATTTGGCCCATATACAAAGAACGCACAAAAAATCAACCAGAAAACTATCGACCCATAGCCATTTTGCCAACGGTAGCCATTTGGAATTTTATTGAAAAGCATAAGGTGCTAAGCGACAGTAAGTACGAATTCCAAAAAAGAAAGAGCACAAACCAACTACTAGGCAACTTCGCAGATCTTGCCAACACATGTCTAGGTAAATGACATCACGTGTTAGTGCTTTTTCTGGATTTCAGCAAAGCTTTCGAAACATTAAATCACCACAGAATCTAAGAAGCGCTACACGCGGTAGGCATTCGAGAAAAATTAGCACACTGGATAGGAGATTACTTAAATGCTACAAAATTCAAGGTACAAATTAGTGAATCATGTAGCGACCCCCTTCGGGTAGGGGCAGGAATATACCCGAGGAAAGGCATGCCTGTCGTAAGAGGCGACTAAAAGCCACTGTTTGTTTTAGGACAAGCAAAAAAAAAAAAAAAATATGCAATGAGTAAAAACAAAGGAATAAGTACCCCAGGTGGAATGCCAGTCGCACTGGAATATCCACACTCTTCGGAGTCAGGCTCTACGGATTCTGGGGAGAGCCAGTTATTGCATTTGGACCCTTTTAAAAAATGTTCAAGGGTAAATAGATCACCACCAGCAGGATCTAACATTATGAACAAGCGCGCATCAACGCCAATGAAAACTACTGCGCCTAAAACGCAAGTAACAAAACATCAACGAATTTACATTCTTCTACACACGAAGAACAGGCTCTAGCGAGGTTCGAAAGTCTCGAAAAGGAAAATGCGGAATTGAGGACTAGACTCGCTGATATGGAAGATCTCTGTAAAGAACTAAGAAAGAAAAAAATTAAGGGCAGAAAAAATTGGAAATCAAAAAACAAAACCCAGCTCGAACGGATGAGGAAGAACTAGATCGTGAAACCAACTGGATGACAGAAAGGCGACCGGGCAAAAAACGGAATGCCGGTTCCTCGCCGGAGGTAATAAAGAAGACAGAAAATGTACGTCTTACTAGTAACAACGAAACTAAGTTACCAAAAGAACGGGCACCCCCGCCAATGAACGTACTCGGAATACCAGTGTACAATAGGTTACACTCTATTCTAAAATCAAAAATCCAATCTGAGTATAAAGTAACAGTGCTCAGCAACAATGCGTGGAAGATAAATGTCAAGGACTCTGACAGTTATAGACTACTCTCCCAAAAACTGAATGCGCAAAAAATCCAGTGGTACACATATGAAAATAAGTCCGACCGACCTATTCGTGTCATAGCTAGAGGACTCCATGCGTCTTGTCCAAAAGAAGATATTATTGAGGACTTGAAACATAAAGGCCTAAAAATAGTAGACGCTGCTAATCTATTATCCAGAAGGAAACAACTGACAGATGGATCCGAAACTGTGACACGTGTCGGTTTACCCCTTTTCATGCTAAGCTTCGACAAGTGGGAAAGCATAGAAAAAATGTATGGATTAAAAACAGTTCTAGATGTGACAGTTAAAATAGAGGCCTTGCGCAAGAACTCGAAATCAATACCACAATGCAAACGTTGTCAGGGATTCAACCACACTCAAAAGTATTGTCATAAAGATCCGCGATGTGTCAAATGCGCCGGCGGACATCTGTCGACAGAATGTAACGAAAGTAAGACTACACGAACTACTTGTATTAACTGTAAAGAAAATCATCCGGCTAACTATCGTGGCTGCGAAGTAGCAAAAGAGCTTCAGAAAAGACGAGATCAAATCGAATCGAAACTCCGTCAACAACCAAAATCGGCAACAAAGGAAGTAGTTCTAAAAACCGTGCCGAAACCAACTGTCACTCGATCGAAAACTGCTGAAATAAAAGCGCAGACTCAACCTGCGTCCCCAATAACTCAAAAAATGAAATCAGCTAATGTGAAATCATCACACGTCGGAGCAAAAACCTTCGCCCAAACGCATCTACAAGTGGAAAAAGCTGCGAAGAACAATCAACTCCCGCTACAAATATATTTAATATTATTTTAGAGAAACTTGACGAACAAACCAGAACGAACAAACTTATTTTCGAAATGCTACTCGACCTCGAAAATAAGATTAACAGCAAGCGTACCTTAACATGAATATGTCAATTAAAATTTTAAATTGGAATGCGAATGGTCTGCTACAAAAAATTGACGAACTAGAATTATATATTAGAGAAAAAGATATCGATATTTGTCTGATCTCTGAGACACACTTGACGAAGCAATCGTGTGTAAACTTAAAAGGGTACTGTGGTTACCATGTATGCCATCCGTCCGAACGGGCAAGAGGCGGTTCATCCCTGTTTATACGCGATAATATAGATCATTTAGTAGGAATAAGTATAGAATCTGATCTTATACAATTAAATACGGTTCGTGTAAAAAATAAACATTACTCATTTAACGTCGCGTCCATTTACTGCCCTCCGCGTAGTATAATTGATCAAAGCGAGCTCGAACGAATTTTCCACACTCTAGGCCCAAATTTCGTAATTGGTGGAGATTTTAATGCGAAGCACCTCTTTTGGGGATCAAGATTAATCTCACAAAAAGGCAGAAATTTATGCAGAGCTGGTATGAAACTAAACTGTGATTTTTACTCGACAGGAAAACCAACCCATTGGCTCACGCAAAAAAAAAAAAAGTGTAGCGGCGAGAAATCTACAGCCTACGGTGTTACACAAGGCTTTAAACTTGGATCGCTTTTGTTTGTACTCTGCACGAATAATCTGCCTAAAACGTTGACAGCTTGCTTTCCCTTGATGACACGGCAATTGTCGTTTGTCATCAATCATTAGAGCAAGCAATAATTAGACTCCAATCTGCGTACACAAAGATTGGTGAAAGGTGTCAGGATAATGGGCATGTAATCAATACGAAAAAAAACTTAAGTCATGCGCATCCGCAGCCTTCAGCACCCAGCCTCAACAATCAGATTGACAAGCTTCAACTGTACTGATCCGCTTAGTGTCGATGTGATTGAAGTAGTCAATACACTGACGTGATCGTCGCCTTATCATCGACGATCACGTCACTTCGGGTCCTCACGTCAACGAGGTCTGCAAAAGCTAAAAGGAGGGTTTATTCGCAATGGCTTGCCTTAATTATAAAGCAACCGCTTGCATACTGAGGCAGGTATACTATTGTTTGGTGGAATCTCGGTTGCGATATGGTATTGTTGCCTGGGGGAATGCATCATTTACCCATTAACAAACTACAGATTTTTGTAAAATGTAGCAACGAAGTTTCAAGAAGACCCCGCCAAAACATTCTTAACGGTTACGAAGATCTTTCAGGTGACAGCAATCTTCGAGTACTATGATGACCTCAGGTTTCGTGTCACGATAAACCACCAATATGAGACGCGAAGACGAGCTAAAGGAATGTACCTACTACCTCCCAATTTTCGGGAACGTCTGGTAAACGCCAGCTGCAAAATCATATCAATCTTCATTTCAATTAATATATGTAATAATTTGCATGTATTCCAACCTCCTGCATACAAAGCCTTGTTGCTTCGCAGGACACATAGTTATGTTTTACACCAACATTCAAAATAAAAATAAAATTACAATAAAGTATAAAAGACAGGAGGTCAGCCGATATTTCTTGAGGTCGAATTGGCCTCAAAGTGGGAGTAAAGTGGGAGGGTTATGATCCCCATAATTTGGATCATAACTTCGTCGAAAAAGAAAACGACGAAGACCTCTTTGGCCAAAGAAGGCCACAACAAAAACATAACACGCCCCGCAACAGATACACGGGAAGACATTGTGGATCCATAAGTCGCACTACAAATTTGTGGAAACATATAATAGAAACAGAAAACACCCAGGCTCACAACTTGCACGTGGTGCGAAGCTCACTGCTTCGCCTAATAATAGAAGTACGGTTAACTACCTCAGCCACAGGGTTTTGTATGTCCGGCTGGAGGTTCCTTTTCACACGCAGCCACACTTCTATAAAGTGGACATTATTGCAATCCGGGCCATTCGGATAGAGTGGGCCGCAGGAAAAGAGGTATGTACATTTTAATGCAAAAGTGAAGTACTTTAAAAGGAAGGCAAGAGTTCCTTAACATCCTGCAAAGACATTCGTCAAGCGCTCGCTGTCTGGCCCTAGCAAGAGCCGGGCAGGCACAAAGGAATTGTGTTAAAGTTTCCCACTCAGCTGTGTTGTTGAAACTGCGACAATGAGTGTTGTGTGGGATATCTAGTTATTATCTACTATCGGTCAGTGTCCCGCACAGACCGCCACCAATCGAGCGATATCATGACGGGTTCGTTGGAGATCTTCTGTTTTAGATCGGTTTTGTTCAGGCCAGTGCTTGAACCACTGTCAGGTATATGCGGATGATAACGTAACCCTCACTTCCAATCGGAGGCCAAAGTGCCCATTGTGAATCCCTTCATTTGTGGAGTACACAATTCTAACCAGTCGGGACATGTGGTGGTTGAAACCACCCCGTTCTCTTTATGAATTTTAAAAGATTCGATATATCTGCATTCGCTACGTCCGCAGTCTCTGTGAAGAATCTATGGCCCAGCGAAACTAGGCGCCGATTCTGGAGAGCTGTGCAGTGGCAAAGCAGATGTTGGATCGTGTCGGTTTCTTCTTCGTCGCCGCAGGTCCAGCATAGGTCGCTGGACTCCTGGTTCCATTTTCGGAGCATTGTTCCGATCGAACAGTTTCCTGTGATCACACTGACGAGCATACGGATCGAGTTTCGGTCCAACTCCAGAAACTTCTTCGGTTTGCGTTATCAAGCTCTGGCCAAGCTGTTCTTGTCGTGTGACAGTCGTTCCTTGCACGAATTGGACTTATTTTATTATGATCGGTGGTTGTAGGGATGTGTCCGCTTGTCCATTTCAAACCATTCTCTGGCCAATTGGTCCGCTCTTGCGTTCGCTGCTGTTGAGCTGTGCCAGCAGAGTTTGTCTGATGGACCTAAGTGAGTCGCGACTTTTCATGACAGCCTTTGATTTCGTTGTGCAGGATCCTATTGACTTCAGTTATAGTTGTAATACTCCATTGGCCAAATGATAATTTAGTCTATGTACCTCAGGTCCGCAATAAACAGTATGAGCAGCAATGTTACCGATATCTTGCGTACTAACTTACTAGGCCTATGATTGAGCATGAGCAACCGCAGCCGTTCATCACAGATGTCCATGTGCATGTTGCTTCCAGTCATCAAGTCATGGCTGTCTTGCGTCCGCGATGACTTGATCCTTATACCGGATATTCCGTATTCCTCTCCTTCTCGAAGCAGTAGGCTCAGATTCGGAAACCCTTTTTGTTGGAGCATTGGCGGGTTGAAGCGCTCGACGTGGCCGAGCCAGTGTAGATGTAGTCTACGGCTTTTTACCTTCCGGACTACATCTTGGTACAGCTTGTAGAGTTCGCGGTTATGTCTTCTAATTCATTCACCTTCCTCGCAGACAGGACCATATATCCGAAGAAGAATTTTTCATTCGAAGGCACCAAGTATTAGCTCTACTGGTTTGTTTATCGTCCAGCTTTCGGCTCCATAAATCAGAACTGGCAAAATAATAGTTTTGTAGATCATGATTTTTATCCTTTGAGTTAGGGGTTTTGAGCCGTTGTTTTGACAAACCGCAGTAGCGTCGGTTGCCAAGTGCGATTCTATGTCGGATCTGCCCTAGGATGTCATTCGTGCAGTTCAAGTTTGCTCCGAGGTGGACTAACTCTATATATTGTTGTGCTATATTTGTTCCTGTTTGTTTAATGGCAATTTTGCGAAATTTTAGGAATTGTACATCGACATGGGCTCCAATATTTGCCCAGTGATAGATGAAAGTCACAAAGCCACACATATTCAATGTCAATTGTCTATTCAATTCAAGTATTTCCAAGCTCTCCGTATCACCTTATTTCTACTTGCAAATTTCCTAATTCATAAAATAATAGCTTCATTATTATATTTGTCATTCATTAAATTGAATAAAAATTTATAAACTATTACTTTTTACTAAAAAAAAATGAATACTATTGTGAATGATTTGTAACCTAACCCTAGACAACAACCGGAAATATTTTCTTTCATTGGCCAACCTGATTTCTGCTGAAATGTCAAAACAAACGTAAACTGTCGCCGACTTCAAGCCTCTTTCTTTTTGACGTGCACTTTGTTATAGGCGGTGTGTATATTAAATTTTTCTACAAAAATCCTTAAATTTCTCAAACATCCCCAAATTGAATTAAAAATCAAACCATCCGTTTGAACCAACTTGTTACACTAATACTATTCATTTGGAGATGTTTATCAATTTGTTCGATAAATCCGTAGAATTTATCTTCGAAAAAAATGTTAATACATCCTCACTCATAAATAATCTAATGTTACAGCTTCAAGATGACTCTCAGGCCAGCATATAGACCTAAAATCGTGAAGAAGCGCACAAAGCATTTCATCCGCCATCAATCGGATCGATATGCCAAGCTTTCCGTGAGTTCCGACAAAAATTCTCCTCCCATGCTCAGTGCTCTAATTTGGTTTTTATTTTTTATTTTTGTGTTTCCAGGCGAAATGGCGCAAGCCAAAAGGTATCGATAACAGAGTTCGTCGTCGCTTCAAGGGTCAATACTTGATGCCAAACATTGGTTATGGCTCAAACAAGCGCACCCGTCATATGCTTCCCACTGGCTTCAAGAAGTTCCTCGTCCACAACGTCAAGGAATTGGAAGTACTTATGATGCAAAATCGTGTTTACTGCGGCGAGATTGCCCATGGAGTGTCATCGAAAAAACGGAAGCTGATCGTTGAGCGTGCAAAGCAACTGGCTATCCGCCTGACGAATCCAAACGGACGTCTGCGCTCACAAGAAAACGAATAAGAATAAGTAAATTCCTGTTTTTTTATTTAAAATGAATGAGTTTGAATACAAGACCATGTTTTAACATCAACCCATCAAAAGTGTGTTTAACTTCGGAAGTGAATTTATTCGATGTGGGGGAGAAGTGTGATGTTCGGGCGGGATGCTTGGATGCTTTTTGTCGGCGGCTGCTTAGTTCTTTCGATTGTATTGAAAGTGGTATCTTAGTTCCTTGTATTGTCGAATTTGATGATTGGCACGTGAAAGAGGACGAGGAGGCCGCTCACAGATGGGCCAACACTTAGTGGATTGCTGTCGAGCATGTGTTGAAGTGTGCTCCTGTCGAAGCAGTTACTGATTGTTTCTGAATATTACTGATTGGAGATGTTTAGTAGGGTTCCTTGCAGCATATTTGGGTTTCAGGTTCAATGTCGGTTAGCATCATTGCCTTGGGTTCCGTCTGCCATGTTTTGTCTTTGGTCGTAAGGTCACATCCTTGCAATTCTGGCACGTTCTAGCTGCTCGTGCTCCACAATGATTTGAGAGAAACGCAACATGTGAAATTGTGGAAGCGAAGCAAGTAACTGAAAGCGCTTCGTTGTGGATGTTTTCTGTTTGCAGAGTTTTTCTGTGCTTTTTGTATCAGCATAACATTGACGGGAGAGGAGAAAACATCCCACGCATAAAAACATTTTGCACAGCTCTAATAGAGACGCTCCAGTTCGGCTTCGGCGATGGCATCTCTGCTTTAGACCACGTATTTATACTTATATCTTGAAAGAGATAAGCTAGTTTCAAATCGATACGCATCTTTTTTTCAACGGAACGGACATGAGAGGACTCATCGCAGAGTCCTATTCGATGGAAACACTTGAAAGTTGCGCGCAATTTCGACAAGAAATCGCTGTCCACCTGACCTCTTCACTCTGGTACCGCTTGGCGGATGGTGAAAGCACTTCTTATAGTTCATCTCCGCTCCGGAGTTTGGAAATCATCATTGTCAGCAGACGTTTAACTGTTAGAAAACCCTGTTTGACACTAGCTTCTTTAAAACGCACAAAATCATACATAGGCGTAGAGGGAAACTCAAGCAGTCGACCACCACTTGGAGCAAAATATCGCAGTGCATGCAACGGACAGTAGCTTAAGCAGTTTATTTTTCTAGCAGCACACGTTAACTGGTCGCCTCGGTGTAGTGTCCGTAAACTCATCCGCTGGTTGTCTAGGTTCAATTTTCGGCACGAACAACTTTCATAGTACACGGCTCCGCCTCCTTTGAGTCACTAACAATGCTTGGACCAAGCATACTTAGAAATTCTTTAACTTCATTGCTCGGAGTCGATATAGACAAGAGAGGTCCCCCTTACAGATTTCTTTTTTACTAAACTCGTACCAACTCGGTCCTGGTTGCTACAGAGTGTGATTATTTCTTGATCATCACTTGAACTTCATTTAAGACGACGTTTTCTCAAGCAATTTATTCGAAAAGTTACTTTATTTATAGACAACACGAAAACTAAACTAACAAATACATATGTATAGTCGACATCTATACCGGACTTATGACATCGTGTTCCCTCGCCATGTGTGTGTCCAGAATCTCCTTGGCGCCCATAACCTGATGACATATTATGCACGGAAACACCGGTTGTGGCTTCTTTTTCACAAGGACTTCGTGTTTTTTCGCAAACTCTGACTCATCTTCGGTTGCCGGCCTGTGAGTTTTTGAGTGTATTTTCAGGGAGTACTTCTCGGTGAATTTCTTTCCGCACACCTCGCACGGGTACATAGGCCGATCTTCCTGATGGGTTACCATATGATGACTGTATGTTTTCCTTGATTTGAACACTTGACCACATTTGGTGCACACTAAGGGCTTCTCCTCCGCCTCATGGTGGAGCTTGTGATTGTAGAGCAGGTTCGCTTGGGAGAATCGTAATCCGCATTTTTCGCATTGGAATTTTTTCTTATCCCAATGCAGGTGCATGTGTCGTATGACATTCGAACGTCGTGAATACCGCTTGGGGCAGTATCGGCACTCGTTTTCAGACTTCCCCTCGTGAACGTTCATATGTAATTCGAGGTATTCATCATCTCTTCGAATTACACCACAAATAGGGCATATCTTCGCCTTCGCATGCGAATCCATGTGTGTTCTCAGAGAGGCTTTAGAGCATAGTTTCTTTTTGCATATCGTACACTGCACCGATATGTCTGACTTGTTCGACAATGGCTCCTCATTTGGTATGTATTCTTGTTTACCATCGTCCTCTGGTTCAGAACAACTGTCTATTGAAGCCTCAACCTCAAGTTCTTCTTTAATTGAAATTTGATCATCGTCGTCGTAATAATCTACCGTGTTAAGAGACGTCTCTAACATTCGTGCTAGTTTTCTTTGGTGCATTAGTAGCTGAAGCATTACTTGATCGTATTCAGTCAGTTCTTCGTAACATAAGCCGCATGCATAAGCCATGTCCGGAATAACTACTGGTCTCTTGATGCATTTGGCAATATGAATGAGGACATCCTTTAGAGATTTCTTTGATGACAGAACGCTTGTTTTCTTGATGCTCTTGAAGTCGGAATTTGAATCGTATTTACATCGACAGAGTATGCATCGCAATGTAAGCAAGTACTCCGGTTCTGATTCCATTACAGTGTTATGTTAAATATTTTGCTCTTTGCAGTAGACTTTCACAGGTAATAATCTAATTGTTAACTTGATGTTTTATTTTCCTAATGTCATAAATGACATTTGTTTTTATTCACAGCAAGGCATTGCCAGCTTAAATATATTGCTGCTCATTTTATAATTATTGATATTATGGTTAGTCGGAATATTTTCTGTTAATTCTATTTTGAACTATAAAGCACCGTATATATGCTAATCGAATGATTTTAAATTAAAAAAATTAATAAAATTGATCGGGTGGCAGATGCTACCACTCCAAATTAAGTATGATGAAAATGGTCGCAAACGGATGAACAACTGTGGTGTTGCTCTACTACAGTGTTGCTATCAAGATTAGAAACAGCGCTTATTTATACATGTATGCCGCTTCAGACAGAGACCGAGAAACAGAGATGAAGTATTAAAGAGATAGTCAACTTCTACCTCTCTTGCCCCTTGATTTCATCTGACAGCGTTTTTTTATAAAATGTTCACAGACAGTGTTTGTGAACCGCCTTAAGAAGTGTGCGGGAAAATAAAGTAGTATGCGTGCGTTTAGAGCAAAATTCGGGGTGAAATGCGATGGGCAAGGGGTTTTCCACTGGAAAGACGACTATCTCGGTGTACATGATTTCTGCCGAGAAACGTCACATCTATGATAAAAAAAAAGACGATGTACGCTCTAGATATATCGAAAGTTGTTGGAACAATCAAAAGATAAGACCCGAACAGCTTCATTTCTGAATGGATATATACTTCTTGATTGATCCAACATTTTTAAAAGAATTCGACTATAGCAATCGTCATCGTCTCATCGGACGACAGACTCTTCTACCATTCTAGCCTAAACTTTCGGAGAAGAGACTATCGACTCGAAACGTTATCTTGTTTTAGCGAATATTCGAAAATTCAGGAAAAAATTGTTGGCATCGCAATTCACAAGCAATTTTTCCTATGTCGTTCTATGAAAATTTCTCGCTTGCCACAAATATGATTCCATGATGTATACCCATATATGTACTCGAGACTTGATAAGAATGGCGCCATGTTTGAATAATGAATGAGGTAATTAACAACATTTTCGGAGGCCCATAAGAAGATGCAGATACTCTAAAAAAAATTAATGGGATTTTCAAACTCTCTAGAAATGTTCAATGAGTGGAGTCTCAATTTCGTCTGGCTGGGTCAGAAGAAAGACCTCATTGACTGCGTCAACTTTCGAGGAATACATTCCTTTAAGTTCGCGTTAACTGTTGTTGATCAACAATCTGATAAATCCTTATCAGTGTGCCTTCAGGCAAGGGAAGCTACCAGCTCTTTTTCTTGGTTGCCGACTTCCACTTAAATGAATTGGCATTAACTGAGTTGCATGTTCAGGGTGGATTATTTTTAAAAATGCAATAGATTAGTAAGAACAAACGTTCAAGCGGCTGCCTCGGCTGGCTTCGCAGTGGCGGATTCTGTCACCACAATTTCCCAAGACTTTTTTGATGGAATCGAACTTGCTTGGCTAAGGACTTAAGACGATAGTGCTTGAATCGTTTCCGTTTATGCCAACATAACATCGGTCCTTCACGGTTCCTCACAGAAAAAGTCCAAAGGGTCAAATCGCCGCTCCGAGGCTGATAACACGATTTGATTTGAAGACGGTTAACATGGCTCTGTAACGCCCACCGTTAAGCGAAACGTTGTATCTAGCCTCATTTTCGAAGAAGGCCACAACATTCTCATCTGAGCGCACCGTACGACGACGAGGATCATGAGTGTTGTCCAATAGCATACCAGTCTCACGAACTTTTTGAACAAACTTTGCGTACAGCAGTGGCGGTGGGTGCTCCATTTCGGCCAAAACTTCTTCTTTTCAAAAATAGCAGCGTTTGGACTACACTCACTTTGGAAATAAGATTTCAATATTTCCCAAACTTGTTCAAGCATAAAGCGACTCATTATGGAACAAAATGATATTGACTTTCTGTCAAGATTTCTAGCGGAAACAGCTGTCATTGTCAAAACCACCTATGATTTAAGAAAAACCACTAGATGGCCCACGCTGTATAGCATTGTATTGCATTGTGATAAAACAACTCGTGCGTTTTGCAACTCGCACGGAAGAACTTTAACCTGTGTATTTTTTGTCAATAGCCGTAAAGTAATTTTTTTTAAGTTTTTCTTGGATTGTTTTTTGTCTACAGCGTTGTTAAGTGAAATGTTTTGTGTGTATTTATTTTGGAAAGTGTTTATTTTGGTAAATTTTGTGAATAAGTAAAAAACTACCAGGGGGAGACTTGATCCCATTAAAGTAAGGGAGACTTGATCCCGGGATCTATATAGGAATTTGAATTTTGTTTTATGTTTTTATAATTTCGTTTTCTATTTTTGTTATTAGGTACATATTATGCCGCGTGTGTATAAGCCAAAGGAGGGCGCTAAAAAACGTGTCCCAATAGGTGCCGAAAACCTGAGGAAAGCTATTAAGAGTGATTTTGAAGGCAAAACTCTTCGGGATACCTATCATAACTCTGAAAAGATACTATCGCAAACATCAGCAAGCTAACGACGGAAGTTACACCCCTGATTATGCGCTGTCGAGAATATTTTCTCTAAACGAAGAAGCAGTAGAGTTGATCCCCCCTGTAACCAAGTCTACCCTACAATGGGATCAGGTCTCCCTTATTCGGGGACACTTGGTTACTTTTGAAAATTTTAGAAAAAGAGCTAAAAAAAAATCTCGTCTAACTTTTTTTGTTTGCTAAACTTAACAATACGATAAACAACACAAAGGGTTATAAATACGTTAATTGCGAACGAAGTATATCTTATACTTTCCGAAAGAATGCGTAATTTAAAAAGGGGGAATCAACTGTCCCCATGTTCCCCTACAGTTCTTTAACAGAACATTGATACCACGGTGTAGAGGATATGAAATGGGGCACTTAAAAATGTGCCCACTTATGAAAACTTCCACACGAGTGTCCCCAAAATCAATTAATTCGAAAACAAACCTGCGAGGTATATATAAAAAAGTAAAAGTAAAGTGCGTGATTTCAGGAAAATCTCTCGCGATTGGAATAAGCAAATGGTATCTTGAAATCATTGAGTGATACATTTTTTTGATGGAGCTGAATATTACTGGTGTTTAATAAAACATGATTGAGATGATTACGAAAGGGAATATGACGGAGTTGTCAGACTTGATCCACCCGTCTCATCTTAGGCTAACCAAATGGGAGTCTACTTTATGGGATGACACTCAATGCAGACGAAATGGGAAAATTTGTCCGACCAAAGTATGACTGTTCAAAAAATAATAACAAAGACGATCGAAATTTGTTTGTTTATAGCGGTAATGTTGTTCAAGCGACATTTGGTCAAAGTAGTTGTGAATTGCACAATAGTGTGCAGCACACTAATCAGGCTGATTCCTCATGTGAACCCTCTATTCCAACCAATATGACAGGCATCTAAGATGAGGATCATTTTTAAATGAGCTTAAAAATCAAAAATGTCGCTCTGTTTTTAATAGAAGATCAAAATAAATGCATCAAAGACACATTCTGTATTTTTACAAGAGAAAGTCGTGTTTCAGTTTTCAGAACTGACCCGCATGATCCACTAAAGGCGTCGCGGGGGTAAAGCACACATTAGAGATACCTAGGCCACCCAATCATCCGACATCGACTCTAACTCATCAGGAGTTATGCCCAGGCGTAACAAATCGAGATTTTTTGACTTGGTCTGCCAAGCGGTCGCCTACGCAAATAATGCACGGAAGTCATGCTGATGGGGCAATTTCTGCAACGCGCCCTTTCCGTTCGAAGAGACAGCGCACTGCCGTGTAAATCACCCTATCCCGGCGAGTAATTCCCACCACAGCAAGAAGAAATTTCATCTCAGCAACTTGCCTTCACGATCATATTCTTTCGGTCACTACCCAAATTGCCTGAATTAAAATAAATAAAGTTGAAAACCGCTAAGTTCATCGAACAGAGAGTGAATGCTGGGTTTCCTTCTGGGAGGAAGTGAGTATAGCTAAGTCATTTGCAAAAAGAAGATGACTTACCCTCAACTCTCCCAATGCAACTCTCCCAAAAAATTCCTCGCCTCGGCTGCACTGCAACATCCAATCCATGTATATAATGAAAAGGAATGGTGACAACACGCATCCTTGGCGAAGACCAACACCCACGGCGAACGTTATTGACTTAGCACCGTTAATCAAAACACAGCTCTTACAGGTAGACCTAAAAGAGATATGTCCCTGTAGTAGGTTCAATATCTTTTGTCCCCCTTTTTGAAAAGATGGACAATCACCCCTAGTTTGCCAATCGCCAGGCGTCTTACAGCATTCCCAGGGAGAGAGCCATAAAACTCCCTGGCATCAACTGTTCTATCGTTTCCCCACTCTTGGCCGGCCACCAGACGATCGCATACAGACTATCGCATAATGCTCGCGAACTTGCTCCCGAATCAGCCTAGACATGGATCTGGTTGATATATCACATTCCTAGGCTATGATCTTCTGCTTCCTAAGGGATTCATTCACGCACTGCCTTTATTAACGCACTCGTACAGACGACACGAGGATGGTTTTATCGACTCGAAAATTTGGCCAGCACTGTTTCCGCACGCAATTACCGCAACTAGTGTCTCTTTAACGCACCACTCCATGTTAATAGTTTGCAAACTGAAACTAAACTGTGAAGTATTCTTCACAGATCAGTACATGTGTTCTGAAAAAAAGATAACCGTTCTTACCCCGCAAGAAGTTTTGAAATATAAGTGCTGGAAATTGTGTAACAGAACTTATGGCAGGACTAGGTAGTTCAACAAACTCAGCATACTACACACATGTGTTAACTAAATAAGAATTGCTGAACTAAATTGAGTGCTTTGTTCTGTGTGTGTATGGGCATTGTACACATCAAACTTGTTTTTGTTTAATTACCGCAGCACCAGCACATCGACCATCGTTTTGTTGCCACGGTTGTAGGGTGGTGGCCCCTAAGTTCGGCGTACAGTTTTCAGAAGGGCTGGAAACAAGTGGACCAAAAAAATTGTGGAAGTGAATTTGAGACAGTTATACAATTACGAATATACGGAAGGTATGTCCATTTTCTGATTATTTTTATGTTACTAACAGTTTATTTATATTTTTTCTTAACTTTAAATGTTAAAACTGTTTGTTAAATAATTAACAGGGGCTGACTTTAGGAGGCATTATTTTTATAATGATCCTAGGCTCAGCCCTCCTCTAGTTTGGTTAAAATACCAGATGAATTAGTACTAAGGAAATCAGAAAATGGATGGATGCGTCCAGAAACATTTTTTAATACATAGCCAATAGTTTTAATGACTAGGTGAATAAACGAAATATCAAATGGGCAGTATTATTACCGGTCGATGTTCACAAGTCACACTGGAGGATGGAGCTTAGCGATTTTTGCCGCCATTTTATATGCAATCAGTCGATGCGAGCATCTTTAAGGACCTCAAAACTGGCTACAAAAACACTGTGCATAGATAGCAGACTATTCCGGGTAGCGCTGGCATGCGTTTTACCAAAGAAAACGTTTGTGACGATTTGAAATTCGTGTTTTTTTTTGTTACTTTTAATGACTATTTATTAGAAATTCCAACTCAAATGATTATTTGCAATTTTAAGCGAATATAAATGTTCCTTTCGATATTTTTATTATTTAATTAATGATTTTGTTATTAAATATGAAAAAGTTTCTTAACTTAATGTTTTTTGTCGTTAGCACGGTGGAAATGTAGAAATGGTGATTAGAGCTGACTGGAGTTGAGGGGACTGACTACTAGCCAATCATACTCTTTTCACTTATTATGTAAATAGTTTCCATTATGTCTACAATCAGCAGGCTATTCAATTATTTTATTTTATTAAAAAGCACCAAATACTTGATTAAATAGTTGCAGAATGGATTTTTAAGGATCAATAAAACACAAAAACAACGTTAAGCGGGAATTTAAAAAAATATTTGCGCATGAAAATCGCACAAGACTTTTCGAGCAGTGGACTACATTGAACTTGAAGAACGAACTAGTTCAATAAACAGATTTGAACTAAACTAAGCGCTCTCTGAACTGAACTAAAATTAACACGTTTACACCAATACCACAAACTGAAGTTTCGAAGTTTGTTCGTTAGCTATTTGATTTGGATCCTTTCATACATGTACATTCATAAAAAGGAGATTCCTGGAGGTTAATTATTCGATTTGCGTTTTTTTTCCTCGTGTTTCCTGGTATAATTTCCAGCATGTGGACTTTTGTTTGAAAAGAGGAAATGAAAAAGTATAACATTTCCAGCAAATGCCATTGTAAAGTGAATCCCACAGACGAGTAATATTTCACAAGGAGAATATAGAAAAAACACCTGAAGACAACCGTATTGTTCTTCGCACAAATCTCACACCAATTAAATCCCAGCAGTTATCTTCTAAGAACGTAACTCTACCTAATGATTAGATGTGTAATAACATCAAATTTCTATCACCTTCGAATTACACAAAAGTTGTCAGACATGCGCATCAGTTTGACTTGAGATATTGTTGATGGATTTTATGGGCAACATGACGCTTAAATGTATCTATATCGCCCAGCAAAATCGCAGCAAGTTTGCAAGTTCTGGGTTCTCGCTATCAGTTGATTATTTACCATCGCATATTTCGGTTCGTTGATTGTTGGCCGTGGTGGATATCACGTCCAGTGGCAGAGCTTCTGCAAGTCATAAATAATATAAAATACATTAAGAATATGAATAATAGATAAGTCCATAAAATGGTTATATATCGTGTTCATGTCATGTTACAGCAGTAAGCAACTTCAGTAGTTGAAAACGTTTCCGGTGGAATCTGGGTAACTTGTTGATATGGCTGCGTCTGCTTTGGCTAGGGTTTGTGTGTGTAGTTTTTCGTTTTTTGTGTGTGGTTCTTCGCTAAATAAATAACAGTTCGAGAATTTAAAAACAAAAAAAGTTTTTAGTGTGATAGTGCATCCTGATCACGTTATACATCCGTAAACGGAAATATCATTTATTACACCAAAGACAACCATTAACAGTGCACTCGGTGTATACTCAGGTACGCGCGCGCTTGCATATATCTAGTGTATATTCCCTGTTTTGCCGTGGAAAAGGATAAATTCGCTTCAATCAAAATCAAGGCATATTCGCGCAGGGAGAACGAAAGCTAATTGTTCTACCGTGGTAAGTTTCACAACGAAGTTATGCTCACACCGAGTTAATTTCATTATTGTCGACAAGTGCGACAATAATGGAAAACGTTGGTGTTCTTTGAAAGTGAGGAGATTAATTTGCCGTATTTTATCACATTAACAACACTGCGTGTCACTGTGAGTCTAGTCAATTTTGAATTAATTTCCTTTTAATGTTGATAGATGGGTTTCTGCGGTGGGCTCTTTTGTGGGGGAATAGGATTTTTGATAAATCCTAATTAAATTAGCTTTTAGGGTTGATATTTGCACGTACACACGTATAGACACAAAATTCGTGTATATATAAATAAATTAAAATAATCCATAACCTGGGATACATCTTCATCCAAAAGTAGCACTACTTAACTGTATCAAGGAGGCTTAAAAGAATTTGCGTGCTCTTAGAAGGGATGTATTGTGAATTTCAATTGAAGATTGCAGTTAGACATAAAACCACTTAGGGAATTGAAGGTGGCTTTAAAACTTAAGTGCTTCACTTACTTACCTAATTAGGTTTTTTTTTTTGCCCACCATTTGGCTGGCTATTATTGTGGCTCGTTGTGGACGACGGAGTTTAGATGCCATTAAGAGCTTTACGTTGCATCTATTGCTTTAAAGTTCAATTGTCTGTTAATAAGTAAAAATTTAATTTTTGATAAAAGAAAATATCAATTACCTTTTATTAACGATAATTGAGCAGAATATGGTCAGAGTGCTCTCAAAGTTTCAACGTTATTTTGAGGTTTTAATATTTTACTCTTAACTAATTGAAATTACACTTTGCGGTTGAGTGCTACTGGGGTTTTTTTTCATTTCGTAGAGATTTCTTTTTCTTAAGATGTCCTAGAATTGAGGGGGTTTTCTTAAAGGCTCATAAGCTATAGGAGGGATTATGGAATAGAAATGCAAATAATGGTTAAGATCGTGACATTGGCTTCATTTTAAATATAATTCTATGCGATTATATTAAATTTCTGACCCATAGTACTTGAAGTCAAGTCAACACTTGATATTGCAAAGCGAGAGTCCAACGAATTTCGTTATTCCGATGTGACCCGATCGCTCGACGTAATCGTTGTTTGTCCATTCCAAGACTAAGCTTCTCACCTAGTAAATCCAAATATGTATTTATAATAGAGATCATTTATAACTTCCTTTTGCGACCTACTTTGCAGCGTCTCTTGGAGGTTTATGGCTGACTTCGAACAAAGAAGGCCTTCGTTGAAGAAAACTTAAAAAAACTGTACTCATTCTCTACATTCATTCACTCAATTAAGGTTCTTCAAGATTATCACCCGTAATCTTAAAAATCCTCGTATTTTATTCCTGCCACAGAGCGTACGAAATGTTACAATTCGAGTTGCTGGCCGACAAGATCAACAATAAATCAATTAGTTATTTTGTTTTACGTGTAACTAAACTTAACGGCTGCTCAACTAAATCTAAAGTACAAATGTAATTCTTATCATCCAACTAAAGGGTGATTTTTTAGCTATTATCTTTTTGGCAACACTGGTTTAAACCGCTGACGCACGTTTCGTGTTTTGTTTCACTGTCAAACATCTTCAGCTTGGTCTATAATTTAACCATGAATCGTCTTACAAACGAACAACGCTTGCAAATTATTGAATTTTATTATCAAAATGCATGCTCTGTTAAGAAAGTTCATCGCGCGCTTCTTCCATTTTATGGTCAGCTCATTTTGCCTCAATGGGTACGTAAATAAGCAGAATTGTCGATTTTGGAGTGAATATCAGCCAGAAGCATTGCAAGAGCTACCAATGTATCCAGAAAAAGTCACAGTTTGGTGCGGTTTATGGGCTGGTGGCATCATTGGACCGTACTTCTTCAAAGATGATGCGAATCCTAATGTAACTGTGAATGGTGAGCGCTACCGTGAGATGATGTCCAACTTTTTTTTGCCCAAAATGCAAGAGCTTGACTTGCATGACATGTGGTTTCAACGAGACGGTCCCACATGCCACACAGCACGCGCAACAATGGACTTATTGAGGGGCGAGTTCGGTGAACAGTTTATTTCACGTTCGGGACCGGTCAATTGGCAGCCTAGATCGTGCGATTTAACGCCTTTAGACTATTTTTTGTGGGACTATGTTAAAGCTCATGTCTATCCGCTTCAATTGACGCATTGGAAGACAACATTGAAGCATTTATTCGTGAGATACCGGTCGAAATGTTGGAAAGAGTATGCCAAAATTGGACTAAGCGGATGGACCATTTGAGGCGCAGTCAAGGTCAACATTTGCATGAAATAATCTTCAATCATTAAATTATATGGACCGTACTATCGATTCAAATGAAGATTTCATGCATTTTTCTGAATTTTAAGTGTTTTTTTGAAAAACTTTCCTATAGCTTTTAAAAAATCACCCTTTACTAATAAACGAAACAAGGGTAGGCTATAAATACTCTTAATCAGACTAAGCTGTACGGCGCTCAGTACTCTCATCGACGGTATAACCAGACACAGATTGGGTCAGCCCTATAAGAACTTCTGGAATGGAAGGAGGAATCTTTCGTGGACCTTCTTTGTTCTGGCAGCACAATCTTCTCGCAAAGGATTCTTAAGGGGTTAGGCCATTCTAGAATTTTCGAAAATTGTCAAATAAAACCTCGAAAATGATGTCCCAAAAGATTATGATCGGAGAAAATATCTAAGTACTCTGTATTCGAATTATAGTAAAAGTCTCCCTGGTTTCCTTTTGAAAGTGAGAAAAAGTCAAATGCTTGTATCTCAAAACTGCATATTTTAAGTAAGAAAAATACATTGTCTATGGACGTGCAGTAGTTTTTTTTTTAAAAACCCTTTATTAATCTATTTATAACTACGTATCTACCAGTGACAGCTATTATGCACACATATTGTCCCATTATGATCCAGTGTAATATTGGATTTGATGGTGGTTCTATTTCCGTAATTACATTTCTGTAGTTGGTTAAATTATTATAGCATTACTTGCAGAGGAAAGGGCTAATTCGTTTGTCAACTTCAATTAGAGTATCTCCTGCTTAAAACATTATCTCCAAATCGACACCAATTTTAGCGCTAATCTACATGCCACTAATTTTTGGTTATATTAAATAATACTTAAGGTGAATGAAGGCGATGTGAAAGAATTAAACTCATGTATTTATTTGCGTAATCTATAGGTGGCACTGGAACATTTTGCGAGATGACGCATTCACCAATGATTCGATACAATGAATTTATAATTTCGCGCATTGAGTTGCATATAGGTCCAGTTGTTTTGAGCCATTTAGTCGGGAAACGAAGTCCCGATGAAAAATTATTGAAAAAGATTGTGACTTTGTAAAAAGATTGTGAGAGTAACAACGTTGAGGGATTCCTTTCTATGTTTCTGTTTTAAAAGCAACGGGCCAACACACACCTTCAACATATATGATATTAGCTCACATTGGAGTGGGATTTTTTTTTTTTTTTGTTTGCGTCCAAGGATGTGGAAATCTTCGAAAGATACTAATAGCCCGTGCCATTAGCATGCACGATTCGCAAACCCAAGTTCTCGATTTCGGGAATACGCCTACGTACTAACCCACTGCATTCTTCTACCACTCTCCCCGCGGAACTGCCGTTAGGTATTACTTCGTTTGTGTTTGCCTGTTCGGCTCGCCTTACTCTTTCAAGCTTCTTCTTAGCTCGATCTGCAAGTTTGATATGAAGGAACAGATTTCCTCCCACTTCTCGACTGACTCCGTCATATGACCGACTAGGAGCTCCGGTGTTGGTAGGTTTATTCTTGTCCCTTCAAATCGTCTGCAGTGGAAAGTCGTGTGTTCTGCGTCTTCTTCAGAGTCCTCACATTCTGGACAAAGGGGAGAGCTATCGTGTCCGAACCTATGGAGATACTTTCGATAGACCCCGTGGCCCGACAGAAACTGCGTAAGGTGGAGTGGGTGGGGTAGTGTGAATGTGCGCAGACCCCTAAGCAATTGAAGCCTGGTGTCTAGATTCGATCCGCGGTACGACAAACAATTTTCACGCCTTTCAAGTCACTGACAATGCTCAAAGACTATAACTGTTTAGAAAAGCTTCTCAATCTTCGCCGTTCGGAGTCGACATTGTACGTACGACATGTCGACATTCCTTTCACTCGTGATAGAACATTACTAGGTACAACATGAGTGGTTGCTGTAGAAACGTGGCACTGGCCATCTATCTCTGTAACGCCACCCGCGACAACTGGTTGAGACACCTCCAAATTTTCATCTAGCGCAACGATTACGTTTGTTCACCACGCCATCCACCTTAAATGATTTTAAGAAAATCTTAAGCGGCCTTCACCCTTCTTATAAGTGTGACATTCTGATGCAGCTCTAAGAAGTGATTGCCATTATCTTGGTGTTAGAGTAATTTGTTTCCAGGAAATATTTTTTGCCTGAGTTTTTTTTTATCTTTCATTTTATTTGTAACCACACTGGGACTTCAACTCGAAAGTTTTGCGATTTTATTCACTGACGCATTTTTTTAATTCTCTGCATTTCAAGTTCAAAATCTTTCCAGATACCATTTCAGTGTATTTTACTTCCAATGATATTTTATAACTATTTTCAGCACTAACGCTTTAAATAGCGTCCTAGGTGAATTAATTGTTGAATTCCAAAATATTCATGACCATTGAGAAACAATTGAAGATGTACAGGAGATAAATGAAAGCAGATGACTTAAAGTATACGGATTTAGATAAGAACTAGCAATGATTATTTACCAGTTACATTTCTAACAGTTGCTGAACAAAATTATTCGAAATTGAGCTGGTGTCGCAACTTTGTCGCAGAGTGTAATTGTCAACATCCCAATTATTTTTTTATTTCTTTATTTCGGCTACCGAGTCTTTCTCCTACAGATTACAGAATTACATTGAAAATAACGTTCACTTGGATTCAATCAGATTATCTGGAGCTATTTTGATTTAACGCCACCTGTCGTGAACTCCATATAGATGCTTAATGGAGTGAATAAAATGGGTCAGTAAAATAACAATTCCTTCATATTCAATGAGCACCAACTACATGCATTGCATACTACGTTACCCTCCACTCTGAATACTCACTGTCACCAGTGGTAGAAAGTCAAAAATAAAAGGAAAAAAATATACATAACAATTATAAACCATTTCTCCTTTCCTTAGTGAAATTCAATTCGGTTTCGGAACAACGCCACAATCGGCACTTCGAAGAACTCTTGCCTATTAACATAATGATGCCAAAATAATGACGATTCACATAAAGTCCAATAGTAATCTTATTGAAATCGACTGTAAAATTTCAGGTGAAATAGGTCCAGCAGTAAAAATCGTATCGCACTTTATGGGACTCAATGTCATTACTCCGAATCTCTGCAATCATGTTTCTTGTCCTTTACGACTATTTTATATCAGTCGAGATGTATTCTCTTTCGATCCAATTTCTTGTTAAAATACAACACTTTCACGACGATACGTGGACAATATAACGAAAGAGATTAATTCGCTCGCCAGGAGTTGGCATAAAATTAATACTCTTTCGTTTATATCACTCCTCGCACTCGAATGCGTGGGAAGTTAAGCAAGTGTCCCGAATTATTTGTAAGTTTCCAATATTTACTTTTTCCATTTTATTTAGTCAAATAGGAAAAGACTGAGAAATGTTTAAGATTTGTTGAATTTAACTGTGTTGTGTTTTTTTGTTCGTTATTTCATGTAATTAAATTAACATTTTATAGTCACGGCGCTCAATACACATACATATACACGGTGCTTAATTTCTAATATTTGATTTTTTAACATATTGGTGCTTAATTTTCAACAAAAAAAAAAACACTGAGCAAGTGTGTAGTTACGATTTTAATTGAAGATATTAATCTTTGCTATTTATGTTTTAAGGATAATTTCATGTAAATGTTGACAACGACTGTTTTCAATGTTCTATACGAAAGTTCATATTGGCTGGTGTATTGCTAATAACTCGTGTAATGTTGTCTGCCAAGGCTGCAATTGAGGCTAGCTTGTATGAGTGACTTGTGGTATCCCCATACAGAATAGTCTAATGAAGTCAAATCGCACGATCTAAATAGCCAATTTAATGGTCAACGACGAGGGAAAATCGAATCATCCTCCAGCTTGGGATGTAATTATTTCCACGATGAAATAGATAAATTTTTGATTTATTGACCAAAACCAGCACAAAGAAAAAAAATCATTAAAGCATGGCTTTGCCGTTTTTACCTTTTTGACACTATAGGCTACAAGTACAAGTACAAAGTACTTTTTGTTTTATAAATATTAGTTAAATTTACAAAAAGTGAAAGAAAATGTTTTTTGAATAGTGTTATAATATTAAAAGAGGATTATTTTTAGATATTATATTCTCTATGCCATTGCCTTCCTATAAAAATTGTAAAGTTGAGTGACATCTTATTCGCAATTAAGCATCGCTACCACTTCTGCTACCGTTTCACTGCAAATGATAGTTCTTCTGACTTCTGTTAAAATAGGACAAATTCCAATGAAGTGTATGACTTCTTCTCTCACCGACAAGTTACAAAGACTACAAATAACAGGCAAATCATCACGATGGGGTATAAAATTCAGTCTTACTAGCTAGCCTCTCATTTTGAATATTGCCGCTATAAGTTTTTGGCTCTCGGTGCACAGATGAAGTGGCCTAGTTGATACAGTTAATCCTTCTTATCCTGTTCATCCACTTTAGCGATGAGTTCGTGGAGATTGTTCACCACAACTCTTCCGTTGTTTAGGCTTAGGATGAGATCAATATTTCAGCGATACTGGTCTGCAAGCTTCGTTAATTTCTCAAACCAAAAGCCTTTGAAAAGTGTGCTCAGTTATAATTCTTGGTAATCTGCTATCAGGCATATTTGAAACATTCAATAGATAATCGATATGTAACTTGAGTTTTTTAATAAATAGCGGTGATAACTCAGTTTCAATAATTACCATATAATTTGGCGTATTCCTAGGAAGTTAGAAACATCTTTTCACATAAAATCTTTGAAATTTGTCTACCGTTTCGTATTTCTCATAACCCCTTGTTTGACCAGCATACATCATCACAGATTTAGCCAGCGATGGAATAGGCTAATTGAGCAGAATTGACTTTGACATCTGTCACGAATCACTCGTGCGTAGACAAATATAAATTTGAATTGACTTGAAATACTGACTTTTGCTTAAACAAGCAGGAATCAGGTACTATAAAGCTGGCCGACTTCACAGCTTATTAACCCCCTGCCTATCGAAAAATTTGAGACTTTTTGACAGTCACTCACGAATTTTTGACGGTTATTCACGAAGTAATGTTAATAGTATTCTATATATAGATATAAAAAACGATGTCAATGTATGGGGAGAGAGAGGTAGAAGTAGTCTATCTTTCTAAACACAAGCTTCCAAGCATTGCCATAGGTTTATAGCGACACGTACAGTTTCCATGGAGATTGTGGGCGCTACTATGGTTAATGCTTTTCTAAGGCTTCGCAAATTTCTGTTGGGAGTCTTGCAGGCCATTTTCTCCATTCATTCTGAACACTAACCATAATTCAGTGGTACCATAATTCAGGTCTGGACTCCTCGACGACCAATGTTCGGCTGCTATAAAGCCAGGAATATTGACTGGCCACTCCGGCGTTTGGTTTTGGGCACTGAAGCATTGTCCCAGTGGAAGATTCATCTGATTCTCTGCACAGTAAACTCTAGCACATATGTTTGGCACCAGTTTTGACGCCGTTTCGCAGGAATAGAGGATAAAAGAACCCCCACCACACTATTAAGAAAGGGAGATGAAGGCTACTTTGAACCCTGGGAACAAATTTATTCACTTCCTTGATGAAGTTGTTTGACTCCTTGAATTTGTAATTTTGTTTGTTGAAAACTTTTTCACGGTAAACATTTTTTCATCCGTAAACAAAAAGTGTTCATGGCCATAGTCCGCGTCCCACTGCATGAGTCGCTTGTATTTTTCCGGGCTAATTTTGTTCAGTTGAGGAGTTAGACGATGGCCCGTGGACCGACGATAGATTTTTATATAAAGATCATCTTCAATCAACTCAGGCATGGATTTGGTTGCTGTATCCAATTCTTTCGTAGAGGATATCTCCGAATTCGTTCTCGCACTGCCTGTACTAGCTCACTCGTGCGATAGACTTGCGGGGGACAACTTATTGGCCTATTGTCTACTCCAGAGATTTCACCGAAGCGACCAATTGCCTGATAAGTAACTATTATCGATGTTCCAAGCAGTTTTACTAAATCGAAAGTTTGGAAATAGATACGCACTTATGCGACGCAATTACGCGACTCGATTCTCATTACTATGGTATCTACATGAATGGGATGTGTGAAGGTTCTAAAGAATAGATCTGCATCCACCTTAAGAATTTCCAAATCTAATTCGGACTTCATAAATAATTGAAATGTTATACATACGCTGCATGTCCATAATTCAGTCCACACACCAACTTTCATTCATTTCAAAAATGCTTAGAAGTTACAACTAACAGTGAGGACTTGTCAAACTTCACAATCCGCTTGCAAAAGAAAAATAATATACACGACACGAATATTTGCTGCAGAGGCTAGTCACAAGTCCATCAGACTGTCATATCACCCAAAGAATGAACATGTTCTCTTGGGTATTGAAGTTTATTGAATTAGGGGTTTCACCATACAGAGCGCATTTTAAGGTCCGTGGTGGGATTACGTTAACATGATACGACGTTGAAAGCTCTGTGCGAAAAGTGACGTGTGCTGCAGTATAATGCAACACGGTGGTGGCATGCTCTGTTAAAACGCACTCCCTGTTCCCTTTTTGTGTGATGTTTTGCTGTCGGATTCGCTTTAGTGAGTTGGATGTGTCACTAACATGTTTCAGTTTTCTGAATTGATTCCTCGCTGCGGCTACATATATGTTTCACAAAGCCTCTTAACTGTTGCATCAGCTATACAGCCCGTCGTCGATGATATAAATTGGACACGAGAAACTTTGCTCTCCAATTGAATTTATATTCAGTCCTGGCCATAGAGCTCCGTAAAATAGTCAGACAGGATGGGGATGAGGATGAGGATAAGCTCATCTGAGTGGGATCTATAACTTAATTAGTTCTTCAACCGAAAACAAAAATGCGATTCACAAGTGTGTCTCGGCGTTTGATCTCTGCGCCTGAGTCATTAGCACTTTTAATTATGGAGGCGAGGTGAACATCAAGTCATTTACTGCTCCGAACTCCGGACAAATGTCCACCATGACCTTCTCGTTATTGGCGTGCGTTCTAATTATTAATGTGGCTGTCACGAAGATCCGTGGCCCACAGCGACCGGTATGAGTATGAAATCATCGGCGACACCCAACGGCAGCGGAGAAAGGGGGGAGGAAGTCATTTCTGAAGGATGTATTTCCAGGTCCGGAAGCCTCGCAAACAAATATTCATATTGGGTACATCTTCCAACTATGTCGCACTAAAATGTAATTCTGAATGTGCTGCAGAAGTGCCGCAGCAGTTAAAATATGGTCTCTCTTTGTCCATGTCTTCGCATGAACTGGTCTTGACAGTTGCAGTTGACAGTGAGGGTAAATTGTTTCTTCTCTTTAAATCGGAAGAACAGATGAATGTATCTGTTGCACTGACAGCCGTCAAAACTTAGAGTTATGAAGAAGTTTCGTATTTTCTGAGATACATAGTTTTTATTTCGTTGCTCATATAAGTTTGTTGAGCGAAAAAAAGGTTATGGATGTGTAATTTGAATTTCAATATAGCCTATCCATATCGTAGTCAACTCAATAAACAAGTTATTGCCGCCATATCAACGCTTGACAAACGCCACTGTGATGAAATGCATAATTTAATCATTTAAATGCAGGCTGCACTTCAGAGGCAAAGCGGCTTTGAGCGACGCAATCAAACAGAATTGCATTTACCGCTTTATTAGGGCCGTTTTTAATTCAGTCTAGCCTCTGATTAGAATGCATTGCAATTCCATCACCTTTGTTGTATTCAAATTTGCCTGTGCAAAATAGACAACAATTGGTTTCATAAAATTCGCAAATAGACCAGTAGACCGATATGGTGGCATGTCTTGCGTCCGAATCGATTCGGTAATAAATATAGAACTACCACAGCAGACCATTGTTTTCTCAGGGTTCTTGATTGCTTTCAAGTGACATGCTTTCATTTTTAAATTTAAGACCGGCCACGAGCAACGTGGTTTAATTGAACTTTTAATTATTCTAGTTGGTCAGTGATAGCGTGTCCTCCCATTTGTATACTACCTGAGAATACATTTGCCTTGAGTCCTTTTGACCCTGTTGCAGTAGTTTATCTTTATGGTTTGCGTTTTTTTTTTGTCTCTCCGAGTACTATTAAATCCTGTATATCCACAAATGTGCTCACAGTGGAACATGCAAATGAAAATGAATTCATATCTGGTGCAGAGGGCGAAAGAGTAAGAGTTTTTTGTTTTTAAGTCCCTCCTCTTGATGATGGTACTTCTCTCGTTATATCCGTCCTACACGATCATAAAATATTTTGCCTTACAGCAGCGATTGAATTTGTGAAATATGTATAAATTTTATACAGATGTATACAACGTGGATTAATGGAGCGGAAACTAAATAATCCATTTTATAACCTTCTCTGCGAGTGCTTATTATTTTGTTGTTTTTTTCCTCTGCAAATGCTGAAGTTATTTTATGTTTAAAAATGAAGATAAATTTAAGAACTGGTAGAATGTGGAAGATAACGTGCAATAAACATCTAATCGCATTAGCATTACATTTAATAAATGCACAGATTGAAGGGCGTAGTAAAATTAAGGTTGATTTCTTCATTATAGTTAAGGTAAAAATGGGCACAGCACAACGGGCAAGAGCACAACGGAGTCTAAGTAGAACACCTCGATTTGAAAATCGCAAGGATCGTCGCCGACCGACACTCCCAGGAACTCTCTTTTGGTTTGACGAAACTTGCACAAACAATCGAAGAAGATTGTCAAGAAACCTTGGAACAGGCTAAGTTGAATTGGGTTTTGAGACACCACCAATGAAAAGTCCATGGTTTGAATAACGAATGCACCCATGTTCATGCAGATAAGTTATAAGTCTTCAAGGCAAAGTTGCAACGAACTACGTGAGACTAGAGCACAACTTTATTGAATCCTATATCATTTGTAGAGCAACGAGCTCATGCCGGTTTAAGTGTGTCAGGTTTTTGCTCTCAGCCAGTTGAACCTTCAACAGAAGAATAAAATGGCATTAGATGGGCGAGATGCTATGACAGGGTGAAATAAAACAATAATCCAATGGCTATAAAGTTCGGACAGAAGCTTGCCGGGCTGAAAATGGTCTACTGCTAGTAGAATCGCAGTTGATGCAGAGAATTTGGTGGTATCACCTTTGCGGACTGTCTGAAATCTTCAACGTACATATGCAGCTGGAGGCTGGCTGGCTGGCGCAAGCACCAGCTCATTTCTAAGATGTGGTAGGATGAGGAATGAATGCCAGGCTTGTTGAATCTCAGTATCGTTTGCCAGATCCAGGGCTAAGAAGACCACTTCGACTGCGACTGTTTTCTGTACATTGCGTTCAAATTTTTTTTATAAACAATTTGATTGATCAATGTGACTGCATGGCAGGGATGTACACAATAGACCAGGCATTTACACAAAGGCAGAAACTGAAAATATCCAAGAAGATCGGGGCTAAATTCCTCTTCGGAACCACCTTTTCCGACTTACTGTCACTGTTCAGAGAGTATTTCTGTCTAGAAAAAGGCTTCTGAGTTCGATCAGCATACAACTCCACTTGTGATATCAAATAGCACGTACAACTCTAGTGGTTGCTGTAATAATGGCTACACATTATACATAAGAACATGCTATGTTATTTTTATCTAAAAACCGAAGTAGCACCCGCTGCTAAGGGCGATTCTACGTCTTCGGATCTGCACTAATATGCCATTCTTAGAGTTCAAGTTTTCCCAGACACTGGTCACAGTCCATAAATGACTTCGCCCGTAGTAGTTCCTCTACACTGGCCACAGTCCATAAAGGCCTTCGCATATAGTAGTTTCTCTACACTGGCCACAGTCTATAAAGAGCTTCGCCCATAGTAGTTTCTATATACTGGCCACTAAGACAAACTCTATCACTATCTCAAAACTGTAGGTTTTGATTGTTATTTTTTGCCCAGCAACAGCATATTTCGACTTATCCTCTCAGCACGTTTCGGCTGTTCTTCAATCGACGTAATAGCGACGGTACGTTGGGAACGGGCGTCGCGTCAATGTGATCCATGTTTACAGCCGCCCATCGCCCATCTCCAGTACCTAATTGTGTTATCGTGTTGCGACACAACAATCCCGAATTCGGCCATCGCTTAGAATAATTCCTTGCGATGAATGCTGTCGTATGCGGCTTTAAAATCGATAAAAAGGTGATGTTTATCGATTTGAAACTCGATGGTCTTCTCCTGAATTTGCCTCAGTATGAACATTTTGTCTATGATTCCGGGCCGGAGCCGTAAGAAGAATTAGGATCGCTTTTTTGTGATTTTTATTTTGCTGATATTACAGTCGGCAGACATGCTTTACTTTTCCCAAAATTCAGCAGAATCTAGAGTATGGTCCCAACCAGAACATCGCCGCCGGCCTCGAAGATGGTAATCCATTTGAACTTGCGGCTTTGTTGTTCTTCATCTTTTTAATGGCTGTCCCAATTAATTCTAAGCTGAGTTTGAGGATTACATCGTCGACTGGAGCTGGGATTTCTTGATTTCCTATCACTCCCTCCTGGTCATGCCCGTAATGCATCTTTTGGAGGAGCTGCTTAAATACATCCACTATTCCTAGCGGGTTAGTAACAACATTACCCTCACAATTTCGAGCTGGGCGCCGTTCACGTCTACACTTTTTTTAAAAAAAAACCTTTTAATACATAAATTTAGGCCAGAAGCTAGAAATGAATGCAAAGAATCATGTTTTCAAGTGATTTTTCAAGGGATATTTGCCACATGGAAGAGGACAATTTACCATAGCTTCATATATGCCATAGCGCAAAAAATTCCACTAATCCTTGCAAAGTGTACACAAAATGTAGACACTTTGTCGGAAAAAAAAAATCTTTTTTATATCTTTTACCAATCCAACTGAAGATTTAGCTAGAAAGTGGAAATTTACGATGAACTGCCGGCTCTGGTGATGCAGTTCGTTTCTATTTGCGTAATTAAGACGAACTGCCGCATCAATGTCTAAAACGGAAAGTGGAAAAATCTCTCTGTCCAGAACGGCAGGATTCATATTTTCAGGATATTTCAGTGAATGGATTAGGTTGTTGAACAATTTGGACTATTTTTTTTAGCATGAAAGTATTTTTATGGATCGTTTCTTGCGTTGTTTACTTTCAGTTTGTAGTATAACTGGTTAAACTACAGATCATGGCCCATCTCGAACTGTCGCGCCACCCATCTTATTATTATATTTCTCGAAATGTATACTTCAATTGGCTATTGAAAGTGCCTGTTTGAACTTTGAACATCATTAAATGCAAAGTTTTCCTGTTGATTCAATGATTGATGAAGTGACAGGAAACTTCTTTACGGATGAGTTATAGATTCCAATCCATAACAGACTCCTCCCATTCTCTGAAATGTTTCCATAAGATGAGGCAGACTAACCTTATTTGCACGTCAATTCACAAATCTTCTTCTATCGGATCCTAGCAAATTTAATTAGCTTTCAAATAACTTAACTTTGTCTCCTTACTTGAATTGAATTGAAGAACGGTGTATCTTGCAGACACTAGTACTGCCACCATAAAGATCTATTGTACACCATTCATCTGGTCTAGAATTTAAGTGCTGCCTTCAGAAAACTTTCCTAGATGGAATTGCTTGAAAGTCACTCCCTGTTACGGATGTTTTATTTATTATTTTGAATCTTTATCGGGCAAGGCTTGGGCAGTCGATTATCAGGTGTTCCATAGTTTCCTTCGCCTGGCCATAGTGCCTACAGATGTCTGTACTGATATGATCCATTTTATGAACGTGGTAGTTTCATTCTTCGTGTACTGTTAGTGCTGCACATAGCATCCTTAAGTCAGCTTTATTGGATTACTTATAGTTTTGTTCTATAAACGTTCGAGAGTGCCTTTTGGTTGTTCCAAAAATGAGTCTTTTGTTTAATGACCCATTTGCGTAGGTGGAGATTTGTGTCCGTGTTATTGAATCCATAAAGAGGTGAAGGCCCAATGAAGGGTATCTGGGCACCTTTCTTGCCTTATATGTCAGCCTTTTCATTTCTTTCGTGGTCTTAATGTCCTGGCACCCAGACTTTAGTTTGTTATTTTCTGACAGTGTATTTACTGTTTTGTGACACTCCCAAAAAGTCCTAGAGTTAAATGTGTAGCTATTTAGTGCTTTGAGATCCGCTCTGCTATCTGAGAATATGTATATTTTGATATTATTAGGTTTTCTGTTATAAATAAGAAGTTCATATACTAGAATTGACCAAAGAAGTGCGGATAAGACATCCCCTTGAGCGCAACCTCTAATAGTTTTTAACCCTATTTATCTAACGTCTTGTTGACATTCTTAGATTGCTCAGCCTAGAGTTCCACTTGGGTACATAATTTGTGATATTCTTTGCTTTTAAAGGATAACTGTCATAATGTGATCACATGATTGAATTTGTTCGGAGTTCTAGGGACTTGTCAAGATCTTCAGGAGTACCATACATGTACATGAACAGCACATACTATGTGTAATCCCTTTAGTTTGTTGTCGAGTATGGATTTATACACATCCCAATTGAGGGCTTTGGTCTTCAATCTTCTTACTTTAGTTTATCCTTTATTTGTTTGCAAATCCCAATATGTCGTTTTGATGCCTTGTTACAAAAATATATGATTTCTTCCTCATAGTTCATCCATTCAATCCAAAACTGCTTTCGTTTGCTGTCAATATTGTTCCTGCAGAAACTATTTTCCTTCGTTTCTTTTCAATTTGTGATGCAGAAGATAAAAATGGATATTTGTGGACGGCTCACTTAAAGAACATTTCCTCATTGAATGTTACCTTCTTTCTCGTGCCAGCAGGTACTTCTCTGCAGAATATTTTATATACAATAATTTCCTTGTTTTCCTTCTCGCATTGAATTGGAAATCCATATTCTGATCCCTTCTGTTGATTCTCGCCATGAACCATTGCATTGCACAGCATTTAAATCGTTTTCTTCTGGAAATATAAATAAACAAGCAAAAGCTACTTTCAGGATGTAAGATTCCCGGATAAGAATACCGGAAATTATAGATTTGACAACAAGATTAATTCTTAGTGAACTTCATTGACGCGCCTAATGAATAATTATGTACTAATTGTATGTACAAATGTATTGTAAATAATTCCTTCAGTTAATCAAACAAATTTCTTTCGATTCGACAATGTTTCTTTACGAAATGATAATGATTCTACCTATCATCGTCTTTCATAATTTGGATGATAATTAACTATGTAACTTAAAATACGAACAATTTAAAGTTTCTTCATGGATTTTTCAAGATTATCATGCTTCTTTTTACTGCCATACACATGCTGTAAAGGGTGACCAGATAGCAATGTTAACTTTTTCAGCTGTTGTATTCTGTAGCTGTCAAAGTTACCGATGACATCCAACTGTCAAAATATTCAGTAAGGTTAGCCATTTCATTATGCATACTTTCACAGTTGCCGAAGGTGTGGCAAAAATTAAAAAAATATCATCGAAATTCCGGCTCACGTGAAAATACGTAACGTGAATTTCGTCGTGAGGTCGGTCGTCATCTGCCGTCTTCAGTGTGCCGACAATTCGTCGCACCGTGGACAAGTTTGAGCGTGTGTACACTTTTTTGGATCTTAAGCTTATTTTCTCTGGGGCTTCGTCAACGTATAACCTTAGCCTACCCAAAGAAGCTAACAAGCTGACCACTTGACTTGCTCTTGCCGGAATAACGAAGCACTACCAGCGAAGCTAGTCCATACTTAACGACACGAATGTAGCTTCAAAATGGAGCCGGAATCAATCTTGTATCTTATACCGTTGTTGACTTATCTGGTCACCCTTAAGGTCTCATTTCTTTTTCTTCCACAACCGATATTTTAAGGAACATACGGTTGATGGAATGTATTAATTATCGTAAAATAATACAATAGCAATGATGATGAAAGTCCTTTTCATTGGATGAAATTTCGGCATAATTAATTTATCAAAAGGTTAATAAGGCGCGTCTCGCATCATTAGTGCATCCCGAAAAAAACATTAAACTAGGAATTCTTTGTGTTACATTACTTAGCATTGACCTCCGACATTCCAGCCAATTAGGTCAATCAATGAAGAATGGAAAAACATAATTTGCCTTGGTGTAGGCGCTAAGTGCTGTGGCCACCCGTCACAACATCAGATTTAATCGCATCCGATTGTAATTATAAAAATGTGATTTCATGTAGAATGACTACTACATCCTTCTTTATCGCATTATTTTTCGGTGGCCACTGGGAATTTTACCGAGACAGTATCTGCTGTTGCCAAAATAAGTACTGAAAGAACAAAGGTGGCCGTTTTTACTGACGAAATATAAAAAAAGCTAATCAAACGGGGAATTTGATTGCCGTGAATCAAAGGAAGCAGAATAAAACAAAAATATAGTCTCGAGAATTTGTTTTTACATGCTTCATAGTTCAGTTAGATCAGTTTTTGTTTACATACATACGAGGGGCGTTCAATATATTCTCGGTATCGATATGAAGGAAAATGCGACTTTAATTTAAATTGTTTTTATTTTTCAATATAATCTCAAATAACGTCCATGCATTTGTTACATCTTGAGACCAGTTCGTTTCGCCTGTTCTTCAATCGCCGTAAAAGCCTCCACTACGGCACGTTGAGAACGTGCCACGATGTCGATGTCATCTGCGTATCGCAACAGTTGGACCGACTTGTAGAAGACAGTGCCTTCCGTGTTTATAGCTGCCCTCCGAACTATCTTCTCCAGTACCAGATGGAAGAAATCAGACGACAGCGCATCTCCTTGCCGAAATCCAGTGCAAGTTTCAAACGGCTCAGAAATCCTTGAGCCGAACTGCACGGTGCATCGCGTATGTGCGACACAACCGGATCAGTTTTCCCGGGATCCCGAATTCGGCCATCGCCTTGCGATGAATGCTGTCGTATGCGGCTTTGAAATCGATGAAAAGGTGGTGCGTATCGATTTGAAACTCACTGCTCTTCTGCAGGATCTGGCTTAGTGTGAACATTTGGTCTATAGTCAATTAGCCGGGCCGGAAGCTGCACTGGTACGTGCCGATTAGTGCGGAGCAAAACGGCTTTAGACATTCACACAGTACGCTGGACAGGATCTTGTAGGCGACGTTAAGCAGGGTAGAGGTAAGATCGCCTTTTTTGTGGATGGGGCATATGGAGCTGATATTCCAGTCGTCGGGCATGTTTTGGTCTTCCCAAATTTTACAGATGATCTAACGGACGGACATTGCAAATATTTACTGGTTATGTTCAGTTTAACATCAAAACAATTCAAAAACAATCGAATCTATTATTTCCTGCGCACTCAACAATGTTTTGGAAACGTTGGAAAGCACGTGATATTTCTTAATCACAGCGACAATCGTATCCTCATACTACTCTTACTTACCTTACATGAGGTGTCATTTTCGGTTAATAGAAAAATTGGAAATGTTTATGGCAACTGATGTGATGACTTCTATTTCTATCTAGGCCTTGTCCAGAAAGTCATTCTTTCTTCGATTCAATATTCCAGCTTGTTTTCGTTGGAAATATTGTCCACCGTCGAATTTGAGAAACTTTTTGATTATTAATCACGATATCATGTAATTTGAGTTCTCTGATTGGATCTTGTTGAAATGCTATACAAAAGTATGTACAATTTTAAAGCGTAAGAGAGGTAGTAGTTCGATATCTCTGCAACACCTGATTTCTGGTATGTACTACATTGGTGTCAACAACAACGCAAATCCAATAAAGCAGACATCGACTACAACGAGTTGCTCATATTCTCAGCTGAACATATATCAGCCTTTTGACAGATTATGAGTTTTCGACATTTAATGATGAACCTACTTAGGGGCCTATTCGGAAACGCAATCTGTGGGCAAATTTTGCAAAGTATATCATTCGGAGATACATATACGATAAAGCCAAACAAGTCTAAAACGCAGTAGCGCAAATATTTTCAGCAAATATAGGTATGTAAGATCAGAAATAAAGTTGTATATACTCCCTTATATCTGTGCAAAATCAAGAAAATGTCGAAATCGTGTTGCTTTTTTTCATTTCTTGCCTGTAGAAATAACAGAATAACATTGCACAGCGGGAAGAGATTATTATGTACATATTGCAGTATTACGGAATGCGTTCCATGTAGATTATAGTAGCTGTCACTGTTTGATGAAGGCTTGGGAATTGGAATGTGCGTGCCATCAAAACATCTATGTATGTAACAGGGAATTCGTCTATCTTCTAGTTATAAGCTTCAATAAGCCAATAAAGTGTTAAGAAAATTATTTAAAATCTTCATTGTTAGCAAAAAGCAAATAATTTGTTTGTAAACGTCGAAAGTAAGCTTTGCAACCATTTGGTTTTGACGTTTCAACTGCTTTGTTGCTATTGCTTAGCAAAACGATTGCTTGCAAAGTTTGCGTTTCCGAATAGGCCCTAGATATTAAGGAGTTATTAAGGAGTCACAACTTTTTCAGGTTCATTAGGATGTCGGGCTGGCTAGACGACGAGAGGTCAACAACGAATACAACGTCTCGTTGAGTGTGATTAGGGTACAAGGAGGAACTCTTCCCCCTATGGGCAACACAATTGGTCCACACGGACCTAAGTGAGACATGCTTCCGCACGTCTACCCACGTTCCTATCCTATCCTAAGGAGTCACAAAATAAAATAAATAAATAACCTACGAACCTCTACGTACTCTTGTTTAAAAGGAGATTTATAAAAGAAAAAACGCCTTTAAAGCATTGCAATTGTCATGAAAGGACGAAAGACGTAGGAGTTAAAAGTCGCATTTTGAATTAATTTTGGTTGAAAACCCTCAAAATGTGATTGTCCAAGTATTTAAACTGGAAAGCAGTAGCGTCTTTAAGTTTAGTCTGTGCTGGGTGCCCAATACACAGAAGTTCAAACGAAAAAATACTTGCAATTGTGTTCCACGTTTTGGAAGGCTACTGTTCAAATATTCAGTGGCAGACCAGACTAGACCAAGCCAATAGCCAACGAATGAACTGAAAGCCAATGTCAATTGCTCAAGAACGTGATCCTGTTACTTTAACTACAAACAAAGCGATACATAATTAATGGAATAACCAAACATGCATTATAGCAGATGAAATTGTGGTATTTATAGAAGACCATCATCATACCCGTACAATGAACTTACACACAACACATGTGCCAACTAAAGTCCCTTTGCTGTCATATCACATAAAAGCGCTGTTTTGTTCCTTTCTTTACGTTCAATTTACCACACTTGATTGATGATGGAAGAATGTTCCCTACCATGGCGTTAATTTATTAATGATTAAAGTGCTTATTTTGATGTTGATATTGGTTTGCTTGTTTTGAATGGATAGGTTGTTTTGTTTTTTTTTGCTCCGCACTTCGTACTGTTGTTTAGTAAGAAGATGAGACATCAAGATTTCGGTTACCGCCCGATCCTTTGTGAATTGTGTTTGATGTTCATTGGCTTCAGAGCAAACGACTTGCTAAATGGACTGCTAATTGTTTTTGGCTTCGACTTCTCTTGCTACCATTTCTTGGAAGAAATTGTGTTTAGTCTTCAGAGCTTCTACTTCCTGTTAATCGAAAACGGTCATTTCTTCACTTTCAATGAACTCGTCGCCCTTCAAATCGGTCAGTGGACTACACCACACACAATTTGTTTAGTAGAACAAAGGAGTTAATAAATCAGTCGGATAATGCAGAGAATTTCTCGGACAAAGGAGTCTATTATATCTGCCACAGACTTCACCGCTTCCGTGCACTTACAACAGGTGTTATTTTGCGGAGTCACGCATCTTCCCTCCACCAACTGAATCATTCGCCGCGTCATGCCCACAACCTTTCCACGTGTTCTTAAGTGTCACTGTTTCAGCTGTTAATCTTTTATGTAGCTTTTCATATGAATGGTTTAATCCTGCCAAAGCCTATAAAAGCAAATTGAAATCCCATCCCGCACGGGCCAACTACATACTAACACGCTTCCTGCCACTTGCATAACCATGCGTTATGCACTTTATGCACCACAAAATTGCCTCCGTTTGATACACAAAGCCATTGAGGCAATGACTAATCAGATGATTTCACCCGGAAGAATGTGTATAATCCCCTTGCTGCATGCTCATTAGACAGACGAGTCTTATCCTTGCAAATGGGAAGTAGATTTCAGTACTAACCACTCTATCAGCATGAGGTGTGCATGTGCAGTTATTTTGAATTGTGCATTTCCAATTGGATGATATCTTCATGAGAGTAGGAACAGAACACCGAAAATGGAAAACAATTCTAATTATTCAGGTTTTCAGAGTTTACTCCTCGCCATTGGGGATTAAGTTCTCTTAGAAACAAATGCCAAAACAAGGTTTTGTGAATATGCGTATGCGGCTGAATTTCGGAGGGAATTCAATTTAATGTGTATGAATGTATGTCTTCTTGATCATGGCCAGCAACAAGGGGTGTCGATTTAAGTGAATAGGAAACCGTAATACTTTCATATGATATTTCTATTCCATCTGAAGTGAAAATATAAGGGAGAGTTTTAAAGAAGAGCCCGTGGCCCGTGGCGTTGTGGGTATGTGCGTCGACTCCTACGCACTTGGACTTACCTGTTTGGGTTCGATTCCTGGTACGACACGAAATACTTTTCACGGCCCCACCTCTTTCGAGTCAATGCTCAATGCTCAAAGAGTATAACTGTCTAGTAAAAGCTTCTCAAATTGGCCGTTCGGAGTCGGCAAAAAACTGTAGGTCCCTTCCACTCGTTATAGAACAATAGCACGCACAACACGAGTGGTTGCTGAGAAGCTAGGCCCTGGCCAGAGTTGAAGTATTAAAGAGATAGTCAACTTCTACCTCTCTTGCCTCCTGATTTCATCTGACAGCGTTTTTTATAAAATGTTCACAGACAGTGTTTGTGAATACGATCAGAGAGCAACTGCAGGCTGCTCTAAAGCCTTAAGAAGTGTGCGTGAAAATAAAGTAGTATGCGTGCGTTTAGAGCAAAATTCAGGGTGAAACGCGATGGGCAAGGGGTTTTCCACTGGAAAGACGACTATCTCGGTGTACATGATTTCTGGCCCTGGCCCTCTACGGGCTGTAGCGCCACCAATATTATTATATTAGTATTATATGTATTATATTTAAAGAAGAGCAACTCGTATACATATGTTCGTCCCATCTTTGGCTGAGCTGCTACTTCCACTTATAGAGAGAGCCCGGAAGTCTAATAGCTTTCCTGCTGGAACAAATTATCATAATCATCATACACTGACCCGCATGATCCACTACAGGGGTCGCGGTTGTAATGCACGCACGAAAGATCTCCAGTCCACTCGATGCTCCGCCATCGACTCTAACTCATCAGGACTTATGCCCAAGTGCAATCAGGCGACTTTTTGGACTTGGTTCAACCACCTCGTCCTGTGTCTGGCAAGCGGTCGCCTACCTGATGGAATCGTATTCAAAGCACGCCTCGAAAGTCGTGATGATGAGGACATTCGTGCCGCGTGACAAAACTATCAAAGCATAGCCCTTTCCGTTCGAAGAAGCAGCTGCTCCACATTGAGTTCCTCACGTACTGCCGTGTTTCTCACCCTACCCCGCCGAGTACTCACACTACAGCACGAAGAAATCTCATTTCGGCAGCTTGCATTCGCGATCTTATTCTTTCGGTCATTATTCAAATTGCATGACCATAGGTGAGAGTTGGAACAAATACTGAATTGAAAACCTTTGAAGCTCGGTCTTCCTGATTACAGATCTTCGGCTGACCTGGTCAATCCTACAGGAAAGCTCAGCATTACTTCTCCCATCACTCATGAAAAAGACCCCGAGATACTTAAACTTCGCCACCTGCTTCAATGGGACTCCACTAAAATGTAGAGTGCATTGAACAGGCGTTCTGGAAATTCCCATAACATCTGATTGTTCACGGTAACCTTCATCCCAGCATCTGCACATACGGCAACTACCTTATCGAGTGCGCAATGGAGTTCCCTCTGGGAGGATGTGAGGAGAACTACATAAGTCATCTGTAAAAAGAAGATAAAGATGACAACTCTCCCTTTGTAAACATTCCTCGCCTCGGCTGTGCTGTAACATCCGGTCCATATAGTATACTCACAATGAACAGGAGAGGTGACAAGACGCACCCTTGGCGAAGTCGTACACCCACGGTGAAAAGTGTTGATTTAGCACCGTTAACCCGAACAAAGCTGCTACAGTTTGTGTATAGAGACTGAATGGCCATCAAAAGATTACTATCAATCCCATACTCCTACAGAACACTCCAGAGTTTACCTGGTGCGAATTAAACAAACACCTCCAAGATGCACTCGATGCCGAACAAGCTGATTTCCGAACTGGATCTTCCTGTATCGACCATATCAACACATTGCTACCTCTGCTTCCCCTGATGTTTATTGATTTTGAAAAGGTATTTGGACTACGCAGGATGCGAATTTCGAATAAACTAGTTGCTATTATCAAGGCTACATACGACGGATCCAAATCTTATTCCTTTTGGTGATAAGATGCTATTCGAGCAGCCCTGTCAACTGGCAACGGAGGGATCCGATGGACTCTTACAACACAACTGAAACAACTGGACTACGTGGGCGATATATGGAGAGGTAAAAAAACCAATGCTCCCGCTAAATTGGTCTTTGAATCCGAGTCTTTTTGTTCGAATAACAGAGGAAGACCGAACCTCCGGCATAAAAACCAACTCATCGTGAGACATCTTGGTCTTGATGACTGGAAACAGAGTGATTAGGACCGTCGGCGATTGTTTGTGCTCAGACCCTCAGTAAGTACACCTTGAATTGCTATCGACCAGTTCCACGACTCAAATGGAAATGCCCAAAGTGAATTTCGTTCATCCGAACCGCAACGGCAGACCAACAAAATGAAAACACCCTGTAGATAAACTGCGTGCTGGTACTGTAATGCAGCAATTATTTCTCCCTCGTTTAAAAGGCCGTCCAATGTATTGTAATTCACTTAACACTCTGCATACACCCGAATATTATGACGGTAGCAGGCATCCTCCGTCAAGCCCAAACTTTGTTCTCAATCAGATAAATTTGGTATCATTCATTGACTGCAAGCTAAAAAAAAATCTTCTCGCTACCTTCCGCAGCAACCGACCCGAAATTAATTGATTCATTAATTAATCAGACCTTTTCGGCCAGATCTCATCTGATGTCGATTAAATTCTTCCCCTGAAATACACTCATATATTGACAGGTAGACGATTTTATCACTATAAATTATACAGCCATACTTACGGATGGATGTGCTTACTGCTTAGGGCTATACGTTCTTTGCGTGAATCCAGCAGATACGAGAAAAACGAAAGTATTATGAGCTTATGGGGATATTTTGTGATTGAAACCATCGTCATAACTTTAGCTGAACCGATTTCGTGAGATTTTTTTTCTCTCATCCTATTTCTGGATCCAGAACTAATGCACTTAGGCGCTTAATAAAGCGTATGAAACAAAAAACAAAGAAAAAAAATAAACTGTTCAGAATATGAACACTTTCCGCATATATTGAGAGGTATAAAAAAAACTTAGGATGTATGTTTTTTTATCAGTCTTTATGTTCAAAGAGAACGTAAACTAATTTGAGGGTACTATACGACCTCATAAATTCATATATTTTTTTCGTGAAACCAAGCATGAACCCCCCTCTCCTACACATGACCTTATCCCCGGCGTTAGTGGCATGGAGTTGGTATCGAAAATCTTATATGAATAGCACACATATTGGACCATGAGTGTGAGCACTAGTTATTTGCTGAATTTTAAGTAGAAAATGCGCGTGGAGTGGTACCAGCGATATTTTTCATTTGTATTCATGCTTTTCATTTCAAAAAAACAGAGAACAAATTGTATGTAGGCGCGTAAATAGTTTTCAAAGTTCAATACAATTTCACAATCAACTTTTCAAGGTCAATTGGGAAATAAAAACCCTTTAAGCGATGGACAATTGCAAAATGGAAAATGGTCTTTTCTCCGATGAATCCAAAGAATAATGGAACAAAAAATTCAGATGACATTACCAGATTAAGGAGGTGTAGTGGTGGTTCTAGGAGAACCCAATTAGCACATTGCACCGTTTTGATACCACAGGTCTACTTTCATCATATTTACGTAAGTTATTTGTTTATTTATTTATTATTGTTAATTATTTAACAACAACCAATGTGTTGCGTTTTGGAAGCCAATGAGTTTGTTTATAGTGTTATTGGATCCATATCGTCGAGGGATTCGAAAAATGGGGTTGCCTAGTGTTTGCTATCTGACTCTAGTCAGCGCTGGGCAGCTGCACAGAAAATGAGTCAATGTTTCCTTTTGTTTAGTCTGATTGCATGATCTCCTAATGGCCAGTATCCCGTAATGATTGCTGTTATTCTTGCAATGTCAGTGCGAGTCCGGCTTAGAGGATCCTCATTCCTCTAAGCCGACCAGGCTTTCCTGGATTTTTCGGTCAGTTGAGACCACCTAAGACCAGCACTTTTCTGGAAATGTGAATTAATTCTAGCTTTGACTAGTCTTAAATGTAAAGGGTGGTTAAATTTTAAGGGCCGATGTTGATTTTGAATAAAACACAAATTATTTAGGAAATTATTGTCATTTCTTTTTATTATGATAATATTACTATGGTTCAATTATGTTTGTATATCATATAAAAAAATCGCCCAAAAGGCCGCCGCAACCTCTGCGGCACACCTCCATCCGATGGTCCAAATTTTCGATGACGCTGAAGCATAATTGAGGTTGTATGCCGTTAATGTGCCGAATTATCTCATCCTTTAGCTCTTGAATTGTTGCTGGCTTATCGACGTACAAATTTTCTTTCAAATAACCCCAAAAAAAAATCCAACGGTGTCAAATCACATGATCTTGGCGGCCAATTGACATCGCCACTACGTGAGATAACACGGCAATTGAATTTGTCGAGCAAAAGAGCCATTGTTTCGTTGGCTGTGTGGCAAGTGGCATCGTCCTGTTGAAACCACATATCGTCTACATTCATATCTTCCAATTCAGGCCATAAAAAGTTCGTTATCATTTCACGAAAGCGAACACCATTCACAGTAACTGCCTGACCTTCCTCATTTTGGAAAAAATACGGCCCGATGATGCCGCCAGCCCATAAACCGCATCAAACAGTCACTCTTTGTGGGTGCGTTAGTTTTTCGACAATCACTCTTGGATTATCATTCGCCCAAATGCGGCATTTCTGCCTATTGACGAATCCACTGAGGTGAAAATGTGCCTCATCACTGAAGATGATTTTCTTTGAAAATTGAACGCCATTTTCATAATAAGCCTGAATAACTTTAACGCGTTGCTCGATTGTGTATTTTTCCATGGTTCAAATTAAGTTAGTCTGAAATTGAGAAATGTCAAATGAAATGCAGAAAAAAACTTGACGTTTAGGTGTGGTTCACATTCAACATCGGCCCTTAAAATGTAACCACTCTTTACATATATGCACCTCCATGGCAGACTAGCTGTCGAGTGCGAAACCTTGCTTAGCTAGTTCGTTCTTTCATTACCTGGAATGTTTTTATGCCCTGCAACCCGAATAATGGTTACCACGTATATTTCTGCTGTACTAGCAGTTCTTCGCGGCAATCTTGAACCATTTTTGAGGACATGATGGTCGATACTATAGCTTTAATTGCTGCTTGGCCATCAACGAGGATAGCTGTTCTTTGTATCGAGCCTGTGTGTTCAATTGATCTGATTAGGTGACATGCTTGCATTATGGCGAAGATGTCTGCCTGAAAGATACTGGTGTCATTCGACAGTCTCAAGGCTGTACAGACATTCAGATCTTCCGAAATGATACCTGCCCCGACTTGGCAATCCATCTTTGAACTGTCTGCGTAAATGCTCACATCCGAGATGAAGTTAATGCACCCTCGATCCCTGTACAATCTTGTCGGAAGAGTTATGCCAAGGTATTTTTTTCAAGTCACAATAATATTATGTATAGGGCCTATTCGGAAAGGCAAACTTTGCAAAGCAAGAGCAACAAAGCAGTTGAAACGTTAAAAGCAAAGGATTGCAAAGGATACGTTCAGCGTTTACGAACAAATTATTTGCTTTATACACACACATATTGAATAATGTTCTTAACACTTTATTGGATGGTTGCAATAATAATATTAAAAAAAGGAAAAAAATTGGTTTCAAGAATCTGACATTTTCTGAGAGTATAAGCAGTTTCGCATTTTTTTCTCCAAATTAAACACAGTCCGCAAAGTCAAAAAATGAGAAATGCAACACGGTTTTAATATTTGCTTAATTTAGCATATATTTGCAAAAGATATTTGCGCTACTGTAGCCATACATTGCAAAATTCAAGTAAAACCCTATATTCTAAGAAACAATTGCCGGTACGATACACTCATAGTGAGCACAATATTGTAAACCATTCATTCGCAATGTAGTCAGCGGTGAGTGCGGACGTATAATAATAAACGTAAAGTATATAATAAAGTTAGAAAAAGTAGTGAAGTGCAGCGTTGTTTTATTTAGAAAATCTATTTATCGGCTTGCTACACTACTGCGTTTTAAAATTGTTTTGTTTATCGTATATACATTTCCAAATGATATGCTTTGTATAATTTGAACAAAGTTTGCATTTCTGAATAGGCCCATAGTGTGTCTGATTTGGATAATGAATGGATGGAGGAAATGTGCTTGTCTGGGACGCGAATAAGGACAATCTTTCTAATTAATGGCACTATGGGTCGAAAATCGTTTTTTTTTTTAATTCATTTTTATTTTATTAATTCATAACAATCTTATATACTAGACGAAAATGCTTAAAACTAGTTGGGACGAACGGTGATCTTATATTTTAACTTACTGGCCCTCGGCGGGCACTCTAAGCTAAACTTAATCTTAAACTATGTCATTCGACTTAACCTAATTATGTTTAAAAATATGTAATAAGAAAATTAAAAAAAACTTATTAACTGAACATTTGTGTGAAAATTATACTAATTTAAATTCTACCTTAAAATAAAATTAAAACTAAATAAAACTTAACTAGACTTACAAACTAACTTATTACCTACACTGCATATATATACATACGTAATGTATAAAGGCTATACAAAATCATGTACATATATGCATCTATATATAGGGGTATATATGTCCATATAACATGTATACAGACATAAATGCTTTTTTTTAAACTTACTCTACCTTAAACTACCCTAAGCTATATATGTAGGTCGGCCGTAGGTTGCGGCAGATAGATTTCATCTAATCCGCTGCAAGACAGAGACCGACTGCATCCCATAAGGGGATCTGTACTACCCTTTCTCTACCCCGGGTCTAAAGGGTTCGACGAGGGAGTTCCCTCACTCTCTAACCACCAGAATTTTTGATGTTGCAATCCAACATCCCGAACATCTCGCCTTGATACCGCCGTACTGAAGCGGAGGAGACCCTCCTCAATTCGTCGTGCGACGGAACGGTCGTGGTTGAGTCGCCCATCCACAGTCGAACGGGCGATGTGGAAGAGGAGCGGTACCGCATTTTCATTTTGTATCAGACCGTGTTTGTCCAAATGGAGGAATGCTTCTGGGGGGACGAAGCCGTTATGACGTACCCTTTCATGGTACTGAGAATTGGGGTAGTAAGCCCAGGAGATCAGGTTATTGGCCGAGTTCATCGCTCTGGCAGTATGGCCTCGAATCAATTTCACCAGGAAATTGTCCACTCGTATCAGGTTCGCCCCGTTGTATAAGACCTCATTGGAGTAGAATTTTTTGTACTGGGACTCTGGTGTTCTGTAAAGGCGAAGGCAAACCCTAAGACAAGCCCTCTCAAACACCCGAATCTTTTCCATCAAGCTTGCACTCACGTTGAACCACACGGGACAGCCATAGGTGAGCATTGGCCGGATGAGGGCCATGTAGCAGATCACCTTCACCCTCGTATCGAGTTGGCTGTTGTAAAACAGTCTCTTTGTAAGAGCGAAAGCGCCTCGGGCTCGGGCTAGAGCAGCATCTACATGTTTGTTAAAATATAGATATTGATCTAGCCAGATTCCCAGGTATCTGATTACAGTCATTTGCGCCAGTGGTTGCCCGTGACGCCCAACAATTGAGAACTTTCGCCAATTTTTTTTTGTATCCGCCGAAGCCCTATACACCGACTTCTGAAAGTTGATATTCAACTTCCAGTCATCGCAACTTCTCATGAATGAGTCGAAGTCACCCTGCGCGAGAGTAGTGATGTCCTCGATCTTTTTACCTGATCTGTACACGATCAAGTCGTCGGCGTACGCAATTGCGTGAGGAAGAGAACTTATTAGATCGCTCAAGAAAATGTTGAACAGGATCGGCACCCGTACATTGTTTCTGGCTCTTGTTCCATTGGATCTCCGACACCAGTTTCGACGCGGCATGAATAGTGTCATGGCCCGCTTTGAAACCGAATTGGTTATCCGGAATTATATGTTTGTCCTCTGTCCAGTTGGTCAGAGCTCTATTTATCATCTCCTCGAATACCTTGCTGATGTTCGGAAGGAGACTAATTGACCGGAGGTTGCACGGATTCGAAGAATCTTCACCTCGCTTGGATATGGGTTCCACAATCGCAGTTTTCCAATGCTCCGGATAATGTGCATTATTCAGAGCATTGTTAAACAGGATAGTGTACATATTAACCACATCTAGGGGGAGATGTCTTAGCACAATGTTCGAGATCCTATCGATTCCAACTGACTTTTTCTTCTTTAGTGATTCGAAGACCGCTTTGAGCTCTGTCTTCGCTATGAACCCCTTCGTCGGCGATGACATTATCTGCCATGTTATCTTCATTGAACACGAAAAATCGTCTATGCTGTCTTATGCCGTAATTATTATGTAGATGCCATTCATACGCAGCGTCCAACAGGACAATAATCGAAGGCACACAAGTAAAGTAGTGTAAACATGGATTGTTGCCACCAAAATTGAAGTTCTGGATTAGCCTGCGCAGTATCCTGACCTTAACCATGTACAGAATTTGTGGGGGATAGTGAACAGGTGACTTAACTGGGACCAATGCAACAATTTGGTTCAGGTATACCAGGCAGTAGAGGAGAATGCCTGGAAAGGTGTGCCTTTAGACATCATAGACAACTATATCAATTCTATGCCAAAAAGATGCATGGCTGAGCAAAAGGGTTCGAAACGAAATATTAATTACTTTTAAAGAAAATACACGAAGAGAAGAACAGAGAAGAACATAAAAAATACTCCCGGTCTATGAGTACAGTCGAGCGAGTCATACGGATATTTTCGAACACCTCGGTTGTGATGCAATAGTTTTTTTTATTGGTTGATTAATTATCGGATACTGTGACAACTTTGTATTTTTTATTTATATTTATAATGATTTGCTAGGTGTTTCTTTAGTTTAGTCCGATACTGTATATCTATTAATGAATTAAACTATTTGGAAATCTTCAGAAACATCCTGGAATCGGAAACTGTACAAGCCATTAGGAATTGCGTGAAAATTAAATGTTTGCGTTTAAATATGCGGAAAAATCAATCAGATTTATGTACATTCACGCTACAAGTTTAGTTTTTGTAACAGATGTGAATTTCAAGCGCTGAAAATTCGAATTATTTCAGCCGAATTGCCGACTACAGATTACTTTTTATGTTCTACTTCTATTTCATTTGGTCGCAATTTCGTTATGGTCGACATTTGAAGGTCGTAGAGAGAGTTAGGTTGTTAATATTGAAACAACGAACTTCACATAGCTTCACAGTATAGACGAATATCGTTTTATTCAAAAAAAGTAATTACGGGCGATACCGACTACACCACAGTATCGTGGAACAACTGAATGGTACGCCATTTGGGACGGGAAGTCAACACAAGAAGACCTACTGGGTCTGGCTTCACTTGGGAGACTCTGCTTGTCATCACCGGTACACTGAGACGCGAAGACCTTGCAAATTGACTGTGCGAGCAGCTAAAGAGCAGTTCTGGAAGGGGTTCGGCGAGAAGTTGAAAAGCAAACATAGATTTGTGGGAAAAGGTGTTCTGACAAACCATCCGCCGACTCAGGAAAGGAAATTCATCATCATCGAAGGAGTCAAGTTCAAAGGTGTGTTGATGAAGTCAAGTCGAGTCTTGGCGTCTATCACCAAAAATATGATAAGGCCAAGTCTATGATATGCATCGGTCGATTGGTGGAATAAGCTTCCGCGTAAATACGTAATTGCTCCTTTCACTAAGCTTCAAAGAACAGTTTGCTCTTAATGCACTCTCAAGGCCATCTTCCATTTAAAAACAAAGTGGTCTTTGGTACAACTCGCACTGAAGATTCGATGACCTTGCGCACCGTTTTTCTTTGACGGCAGTCTCATGGATATACCATTTGACGCAAGGACACCAGCAATCCAGCTGCGAAGCACATACAAAGTCGACTTTCACTACACTCAGGACTGCCTCTGCCCAGAATCTGAGCCAGGAAACGAATGTAGTCGAATCTTCACGGATGGCTCCAAGACCAATGGTCTGGCGCTGGCGCATTTGTGGAGAGCCGACAACATTAGACTGCATACCTCGTGGTGGAAGGGGCGAAGTATTTGTGTCTGTAGCGATAGCCAAGTTGTGCTTAAGGCCCTACAGGAATGCAAGTCGTCTCGAAATTGGGTCGGCAGGTTCAATTCGCTAAGACTTATCTAGGTACCGGGCCTTGTCCACTAGACAAGGATCAGAATCTGAGTGCTCCAGTGTAGCGTTCAAAAAACTTTCGACAAAAAAAATTTGTACTCTGTTCTGCAGGAGTACGAGATTGATGGTCCTCTTTCTGTCCATTCAGTCGCTATAAATAAACTGTAGCAGCTGTGTTCGAGTTAAGGGTGCGTCTTGTCAAGGATCGATGGGGCGGAGAAAAAGAAGTTGTTGTACAACCCATGCCAAGGATAAGACTTAAGAAGAAGGTAAATAAGAATTCTCTAAGCACAATTTGAGTGCTTCGAGTCAGAAGTTTTGCTTCGTTGTGTTGATCGAAAAACCGGAGTAGCACCGGCTGCTGATGTCGATTCTACGTAAAAAGCTCCACTAAAATGTCATTTGTAGGGTTCACGTTACCCCCAAGGTAGACAAATATCTCTACTACCTCAAAATTGTTACTTCGATTGTGATGGTTTGTTTTTAATTCATTTTTGTTTTATTTTTAATTCATTTACTTACGTGCTAGACAAAAATACTTAAAACTAGCTGAACTATATTTACAATTGTTCTTATATCTAACCTACTGACCCTATACGGGTACTCTAAGCTATTCTGATATACATTTAAGATTGCCTTTCGGCTTAGTCTATGTTTTTTTATTTTTTTTTTCAGTCTGTATTTGTTTTTCGTTTAGCCAAGAAAACTGGTAAAAAAAAACTTGGCTTAATTTATCTGTCTTAACCTACCTTAAACTAGCTTAACCTAACATTAAAACTTAAAAAAACTATCTTAACTATGTCCTTAACTTTACGGACACGTGCACCAGGGCGTATATGTTGTGTATATGCCTAACATATATAATTTATACGCCGTAGTGCACCTTTTTTTTTGGTTCTATATATATTTTCTTATCTTTTTTTTTTTCTTATGTACTGCCCTTTAATCTATGTAAGTTGGCCACCATGGTCAACTATCGCGTCATCATCTTGAAAAGCCAGCGGCGGCAGAGACTGGTTTTGGTGTAACCACCAGTAAAATTGCCGTTCTTTGGCAGACTCTCTCCTGTCTTGAGCAGAGATCGCTCTGCTGAACCGGAGGAGATCCTCGTGACTGCGTGCGACATACCGTTCGTATTGGAGTCGCATGTCCACTGTTCGGCGTACGAGGTGGAAGATGACAGGACATCCTTGTGGATCCTGTATTAGGTCAATTGTGTCGAGATAGAGGAACGCTTCAGGAGGAGTAAAGCCGGTGAGGCGCACTCTCTCATGGTACATAACATTGGGGTAGTAAGCCCCAAAGATCAGACTGTTGGAAGAAGTCATTGCTCGTGCAATATGCTTTCTGATCAGTTTAATAATAAAATTATCTATCCTGTTCAAGTTTGCCTCGTTGTACAGGACCTCGTTAGGATAGAACTTCTTGTACTCAGACTCGGGTGTACGATACAACCGGAGACAAGTGCGAAGAAACTGTCTCTCGAACAACCTCATCTTTTCCATCTGGGAAGGACTCACATTGAACCACAGTGGACAACCGTAGGCCATAACTGGCCGGATGAGGGCCATGTAGCAGATTACCTTTACTCTGGTGTTAAGTTGGCTGCTGTAAAACAACCCCCTTGCCAAAGCAAATGACTTTTTAGCTTTCGCCAGAGGAATATCTATATGTTTGTCAAAATATAGATATTGATCCAGCCAAATGCCAAGATAACTAACTACACTTTTCACATCTAACGGCCGTCCCTGCGGGTCAACTATGCCGAACTTACGCCAGTTTGTGCGCGTATCCCATGCTGAAATGTACAGCGGGGTCCTGAAAAGGATAGTTTCGCACTTCAGGAAGTTGATAATCAACTTCCAGTCGTCGCAAAATCGCTGAATTTGTTCGAAGTCACATTGCAACAAGTTATTTATTACTTCGACCTTCGGACCTGATATGTACGCTACTAGATCATCGGCATACGCAATTAAGTGCGGCATGGAACCTACAAGATCTGCAGTAAATATTGAGAACAAGATCGGCGAACCAACCGCTCCCTGTTGCAGACCATTTTTGATGTCAGAGACCGTGGTAGAAGTTACGTCGCCACTTTTCACGACGAACTTTCTACCTATTATCATGTCATAGATCATGTATAGCAATGATTTGCTTATGCCGAGCCTGACCAGCTGGAGGAAGAGGCCCTCTAACCAAACGGTGTCGAACGCTTTCTCCAAGTCAAACAGACAAGCACCCGTGCATTGCTTTTTGTCTTTGTTCCACTGAATGTCGGATACCAGTTTGGACGCGACATGTATAGTTTCATGCCCCGCCCTGAATCCGATCTGGTTGTCCGGTATGATTTTATTTTCTTCAACCCATTGTTTCAGAACTCGAATGACTATCTTTTAAAAGACCTTGCTTATGCAAGGAAGACGACTGATCGACCGAAGATTTGTCAGGATAGATTTGTCTTTGTCCCGTTTAGGGATTGGTTGCACCACAGCTGTTTTCCAGTGTACCGGATAATAAGCATTACTCAGCGCATTATTGAACAGTATTGTGTAAATCTGCACAGCTTCGGGGGGAAGATAGCGAAGCACAATATTTGGTATACCATCGATTCCCACCGACTTTTTCTTCTTCAGCGAGTTAAAGATACCCTGAAGATCTTCTTGAGAAATCAAGATGTGATTTCCATCATTGGCGACGGCATTATTTGCCGTGTCATCGTCACTGAACCTGGTAAAACCAGGATTCTCAGATCGCATTGTGATGTTTTGTCCCAGGTGGTGTGTGACGGAACTATTCTAGTGTTGTCCTCATTGACCTCAAGACCACCACGTTTCGCATGTTCTTCAATCACTGTGAAAGCATCCACCACTGTACGCGATGAATAATGTCAAAAAAAGCTGGCATATACCATAAACAACGATCCATAGGAATTCGTTTCCAACATAGAAACAACCTCGTATTTTCGAAACCTAATTAGTATTGCGGAACAGTTAATCGAGAACAGTGATTTGCCACAATCAAATGGAACCGCCTCAGTGCTCCTCCGCAAATTGAATTCACTTCAACCTTAATCACAATCAATTTACTCTTAACTTAACACACTAGTAATCTTTGCTTTCCTCCATTGATTTCGGCAGTTACCCTGCACGCAACATTTTCGGTAACATTCAGAGCACATGAATATGGTGGTCATGCCAATGACTTTACGCCCAAATAATCTGAGCATTAAGTACACGAGCATTGTGTAGAGACATCATTCCACTTAAGGGGCTGTTGTCGGGAACACAAGGGTATACGAAACACCTGTTAATTTGTGGATGCCATGACCAATTCAAAGGCGCAGTACTACGAAACGACGCACACTCGCTCGCATGCCTCGAAGAAAATCTCCCTCCTTTCGAAAATCGTAAGTGTAATAATTGCAGGCATCTGGTATTTCCAAATTGAATTTCTTTTCATCTAAGCACACAACTTTGCCCAAGTCATTAGATACACCTCCAGTTTGTTGTGCGGTCTCCTGTGTTTGGCTGTGGTCTTCTGTCTTCGTTTCATCTTCCTACCTTTGAGTATTGAGCATTTATGATGGCAAAGCCGACGCGACGGTGAATTTGTTGCTAGTAACCCAAGCTGATGCCTAATTTTGTTTGTAAAGCGAGCCAAATTGTGTGCTAACCTCTGAATCATCTGCTTGTCTGGTGATGTTAACACTGTTGTAATTCCTCCCCCGTAATTATTTCGATAGGAATCCCGGTAATTTCGCTCAGCATGTTGAGTTCGCTCGCTGTTTGAAACACCTCTGGGATGGGATAGCATCGATTTATGTTTCTCCACCTCCTCCTCGCATGAATTACATTTATAGTCGTCGTTATCTGGGATCCGTTTGCGTTTCAACGAGCTAAAGGTCTAAGTCTGTGGCGTACAGGTACTCTGCGTGTACGCAACGATTGTTGCGAATTCGTGGTGGTCTTTGAATACATTGAACTGCCTGCCTGCTGCTTGCTATAACATACTGCGCAAATCGTATGTGTTATGAAAGGTTTTTGTTTTATTTTGGGCATTGTTTTGCAATCGTTTGCCATCAGAGTAATTTTATTCACTTGCCTACCAATTTTCTCACGGGCAATTTAATTGCTGGAGTATGGCCACATTAATGTTATTCGCTGCTGCCAATCATTGTGTGGAATAAATTAGGTGGCCGACTCAAGTTGTTATCTACTTTGTCGCAATTTAAAAGATTTACCGTCAATTTGCAATTCTGTTTCAAGGACCATTTGGTTGGCTGGTATGTATGTTAGGCAAACATTAAATCCTTGGTCATTCTCGCATTCAAACCATGCGTGTCTGTTTATTAATGACGTCGTTTTTTTATTACTTTCGCTACAGTTCGGATTGGAGTTGAGCCTCAACCAACAAAGATCTACAGCTAGCACCATCCTTAGCTAGTTGCCCCCAGAATTGCACACCATATCCGTTTCCATTTATGTGTGCTATCTTAACTACGGACAGCCTCTGTTGCCTTGTTGGCATCGAGTTTCTTCGCTCTAAGCTGAGTTTTCGCTGTACATCTGATCTGGCAGATATCTGGCTAGACTTATCTGCTGCAGAGGCCATACAGTTCGTGGCTGAATTATCTCCTCAAATAAACATCTACACGAACCTGACCCAAGACAGAACTTTTCTTTCATCCGCTAACGATATAAAGTCGCCATATCTCTGCAACGTAGTTCGTGATAATGATGATCAAGGTCTTCTTCAATCTGGTTCACTAAAGGGAGGGCACTGGTACTTTATTTTCATTTGAGCCCAAAGTACAGCTGTTAGCAAGATGAAAGTTCATGGAATATTACCACGGAATCTATCCAGGCGAAGTTCGTGAGAATCTCGAAGTAATAGCTGCATTGTGATACTGCTACCAAGACGTCGATGTTTGTGTCTGTTTCTCTTGACTTCGTTTATCACAAAACCGATTTAGCGGCTTCAATTCATGGAAGCACCTATGATCGGCAAATGTCATCCACGTATGCTCACAGTTTTATGGACTATTAAAAGACCGCGCACTACTGTTCACTGAGTTTGACCCAATCTTCTCTGTCACGATGTGGATCATATCACATAGCAATAGCGCGCCGCCAAACTTTGAAGGTGTAGAGTTTGAGTTGGATTTAGACAATTCCATAGCAGGATCTACAATCATATTAGAACATGTCGTTCAGTTGGAAAGTCAATTGGAATGATACTACTGGATATTGAGCAAGCCTTCGATAACGTTTGGCATGACGGGCTTATATACAAAACGATACATTTTAATTTTTCGCCTTTTATATATAAAATTATGCGTAGCTAATTTTCAGATCGTTAATTTATGGTACATGTGAATAGTGGCGAATAGTGGCGGATTTATTTTCATTCGTGTGTTCACCAAGGATCCGTTCTTGCGTCTGTGTTATATAATTGTTTCATGTCAGATTTTCCGTCATTATCAAATTGTGAAACAGCTGCATATGTTCGTGGATGATTGAGCAATATTTTATTTTTTTTTGGTTTTATTTTATAATTAATTTTTCTTACATGCTAGACAAAAATAACTAAAACTAGCTTAACTAACTTAACAATCGTTCTTACATCTAACCTACTAACCCTATACGGGTACTCTAAGCTATTCTGAACTAAATTTAATTGTGCCTTTCGGCTTAGACTATGGTTTTTTTTTTTTTTTTTGTCTGAATGTACTTTCTGATTAGTTTGGCCAAGAAAACTGGTAAAAAACTTGGCATTATAATTGAGCAATATTCTCATTGTATGTATTCGCTCTTGACATTGAGAGGAATTTAAATAATACGATTGGTATTTACTGTGGATACTGCAATAAGTGGAAGATAACATTTAAGCCATCTCCTTCACTAGAAAAAGAAAACCTTGCTTTCTGCCTAGTGTGCAGTCAACTTCAGTCAAGTATCGGGACACAAAACTAACCTTTGGTTCAAAACTGCTGGATGGCGCCGTTGGTTGAGTGCCTGCCCCTGGTTAGAGGGGTCCCCGGTTCGAATCCCAGTGAAAGCAAAGTTAAAACGCTTTTATCGGGTTTTCAAATCTGGTCCAGTCACCATTTGCCGTTGGGATCAAATTAACGGCGCTATCACTGAAGTTGTCGATCAGTGGTAGTAGTCTGACTATGGGTATCACAATGGACCAACATGGTCTAAGTGTGCTGGCGATTTCGCTGGCAGCCCAACTACCTAACCTAACCTAACCTTTGGTTCCCACACAACGGAAACTTTATGTAATATACGGATATTATATCCGTTTATTAACAGAAAGTCGAATGTGCCACATAAAGAAATTACAGGTCTCACAAAACAACCTCCTAAAAATGACGCTCAACTTACTGTGGCATTACTCGACACTGGACATTCACAACAAATCGAATGTTGAACTGATATTTGATATAATTCGGTAATTTAACCAGCGTTTTCCTTTGCGCTGCGATTTTGAGATATGAGTCGCTTAACTTCCTAGTTAGAAAGTACTGTTATTTTGTTGTTATTGGTCACTTGTATTAACTGTTTAACTTGGGATTTATTTATTTATGTACATATTACTCATTCTTTTACTTATTTATTTATGTGTTTTTTTTCCGTGACAACATAACATATTGTAAACAAATAATTTTGACCGAAATAAACTACAGCTACTACTACTACTTACCGACTTCGATGCAGTAGCGAAATATGGTGATGAAGGTCTGTCTGCGTTTCTTCAGTCTTCGTCATGATCAGCTATAGTCCACGACTGAATGCAGACTGTGCAGTTCCCGCGGGCGATTTGTCTCCACAACCTGGGTCATAATTCTTCACTAAAAGGACATGCTCTATAAAAAAAAAACAACTCTCATTCTGCCACTCCTGCAATGTGGAGTGAAAAACTCGATGATAAGCAGAACGGCTGAGCTGATTCTTGATTTCTTCTATAGAACTATTCTACGTTGGGCATTATTTTCCTGTCTGCAAAGAAGGTTAGTGGGGTAGGAGACACAGCGGCGAAGAAGGGGAGATGTAGATGTAGTCCCAGACTCCAGAGTCAGATATCCGTTGACTATTCTCGCTTGTTCACATCAAGCAAATGAACAGCAATATCGCACCCCTCTTAGGCCTTCGAATACCAGCGTTCTTGTTCGCGAACGCAAAAGAATTTTATCTTAATGCCTGGAAACAACGTTACCCGGACCGTCAAGGATGAAGGAGAAAACTTAAGACACTTAAACACCGCGACGGGCATCCGTTTTTGTAAGACTGTACGAGGGGCGTTCAATATATTCTCGGTATCGATATGAAGGAAAATGCGAATTCAATTTAAATTGTTTTTATTTTTCAATATAATCTCCCCTAACATCAATGCATTTGTTACATCTTGAGATAAGCTTCGTTAAACCCTCAAAAAAATAAATTTCCTCTTTCTCTGCAAAATACCCATTTATTGCCGACTTGAGTTCTTCATCATCCGAAAATCTTTTTCCACGAAGACATTTTTTCAAATCCGGACACAGGAAATAATCACTAGGGGCAAGGTCTGGACTATAGGGTGGGTGTTGGATTTCTTCGAAACCACAATCTCGCGCAGCAGCCTTGGAAACTCGCGCCGCGTGAACAGAAGTGTTGTCATGAAGAAGCAACAAACCCGCTGCGAGTTTACCCCGTCTTTTCTTTTTAAATTCCTCCCGCAATTTATGCAAAGTGGAAGTGGGGTTTCTGCCACGACTACATTGTTGTTCGACAAGAGAGCACTAATCAGAACCCATAGCTGTATCGGAAAACTCCATTTATGTATACACACATGGCTTCAGCAGTATGAGGTGTCGGCGCTTGTGTATCCTTAACCTTAACCTTAAAACATACAACTGAACGAAAGAAGTAGCATTTTCCAAGCGGAGTTGGGCATCTAGAAAGCAGGCGAAAGTCTGAAAAGCAGCTCTAGTAGTTATCGTTAATATTTATATAGACAGTCAGGCAGCGCTCAAAGCACTTAAAAGTACCACAATCAAGTCCAAAGCCGTACTCAATTGTCTTGATACGCTACATGAACTCTGTAGTAACAGCGCAGTCTGCCTCCAGTGGGGTCCTGGGCATATGGGATTCCCGGGAAACGAAAACTCGGAAGTAAACTAGTTAAGCGTGGCGTCTCAATGCCATCTGATAAATGGTATCAAGTGGTATCATTACAGGCCACTACCTGGTGGGTCACCTTGCCCATAGACTAGGCTTGATTCCTACTGATATAAGCAGAAACTGCAAAGTAACAGCAGTGGATGAAACTCAGGATCTCCTTTGTTTCTTCGGGGCCTTTACCAAAACTCGATATAAAACTCTAGGTCAACCATTCTTTTTAAATCATTAAAGGACATCCTTTCGTGAAACCACATACATTTTTGCAACAACCACTGGAATATTGTGTTTAAATAAAACTACAGTGGACTACAACTAGCTTTGTTTAGTTGTAGCACTATGAACCAATAGGTCTATGTGAGGCTCAGCCACTACCCCCTAACCTATCTTATAGCGGTTCCCAAAGCTGTTGTAACTAGTTAACCAGATGTCATATATTCGTAACATAATGGTTTAACATTAAGCATTCAATTGTCGGTAACTACGTCTTATAAGCCAAACTTTGACAAAAATTAAGATGAACCTTTGAGATTTGCACCAAAAACTGCTTCTATGACGTGCATTAATCGATTCCAGTGCGACAGATAAATGTAATAAAGTAGTTTTGATTGACAAATTGTTTCGGACGGTTATCAGTGGAGTGTAATCAGAGCTGTCTAGGGAACTGCTGATTCCCAAAAAAAAAACCAAAAAATCGTTGTTCTGTACTGCAAGCTGGGTGAACACTCTTAACGCTCATTTATCACTTACAATCAGTACACGAAATGTTTTACAAATTCTTATCAGGACATGTAGATATATAGATAAGTCCGGTCATGAACTAGAGGACTGTTGTCTAGTGAAACAATCGAAAATGAGATGGATGTCTCATGGAATTCAATGAATTATAGATATGTACATCAAGTGCCTATGCACTCTGCAGCTGGAGATTAGCCCTATCTCCACTCGAATCAGTGGAATGAGTCTCAGTACATGCGAGAGATATACGCTATACGACGACATACTGTACTCATACTCAGAGCATAGGTTAGGTTAGGTTAGGTAATTGGGCTGCCAGCGAAATCGCCATAGTCAGACTACTACCACTGATCGACAACGGCAAATTATGATTGGACCAGATATTAAAACCGGATAAAAGCGTATTAACTTTGCTTTCAGCGGGATTCAAACCGGGGACTCCTGTAACCAGGGGCAGGCACTCAACCAACGGCGCCATCCAGCTGTTTACTCAGAGCATAGCTATCAAGAATAAACTTCTCAAGTTACTTCTGTTATTGTTTGCTTTCTGGGAAAACAAATTATGAAGACGGTCGAGCGTATTTACGCAGAGAGCTGTATATTTCGTCTCCACTAATGTAAGTAAGCATAAGTGAACGAAATTTAACGAAACTGAGCGAAGTGATTTAATTTCTGTATGTGCTCTCGGTTGATTAAGTTGACTTACATAAGTCCCCTTATGTCTTTTACGCTTGAGGCTTTGTTATATTAGGTGTAAGAAAAAGAAATATTTTTGCACGAAGGCTGTATTTATTGTATTGGTCTTGTTTCACAAGCCTGTCTTGAGGCTTTTACCAGCAACATCGTTCGCCATGGACAGCAACAGTTGGTAATCACTTGGTGCTAGGCGAACTATGACGTGGATGTATAACACGCCGTCTCTACTGGCCATGAACCATGACATGTTCATGACCATGACATGAAAAAATCTAGTGTAGACAAGAAAATCCAAACTAACATCATGTCGAAGAATTTCGATTTACGACAAGACATGAGCCCTGTTCAAAAGTTGGACATGACATTTGACGTTTAAATATACGTGCACGTTTTTTTTAAAATGGTGTGGTAGGCAAAAAGAGTAAAAGTAAATGTGTTAGTGAATTTCATTTTTGACACCATATTTTTGGTGAGATATCATTTCTTGATTGATGGTTGGTTGATGCTCTTTGAGCTTCGATGTGTCTAGCCCGGCGTTGTCATGATAGAAAACAATTTTTTGCATACTCTTTCCAACATTTCGGCCGGTATCTCACGAATAAATGCTTCAATGTTGTCTTCCAATGCGTCAATTGTCTGTATAGACATGAGCTTTAACATAGCCCCACAAAAAATAGTCTAAAGGCGTTAAATCGCACGATCTAGTCGGCCAATTGACCGGTCCCGAACGTGAAATAAAATGTTTACCGAACTCGCCCCTCAATAAGTCCATTGCTGCGCGTGCTGTGTGGCATGTGGCACCGTCTTGTTGAAACCACATGTCATGCAAGTCAAGCTCTTGCATTTTGGGCAAAAAAAAAATGGATATCATCTCACGGTAGCGCTCACCATTCACAGTTACGTTACAATTCGCATCATCTTTGAAGAAGTACGGTCCAATGATGCCACCAGCCCATAAACCGCACCAAACTGTGACTTTTTCTGGATGCATTGGTAGGTCTTGCAATGCTTCTGGCTGATATTCACTCCAAAATCGACAATTCTGCTTATTTACGTACCCATTGAGCCAAAAATGAGCTGACCATAAAATGGAAGAAGCGCGCGATGAACTTTCTTAACAGAGCACGCATTTTGATAATAAAATTCAATAATTTGCAAGCGTTGTTCGTTTGTAAGACGATTCATGGTTAAATTATAGACCAACTAACTGAAGATGTTTGACAGTGAAACAAAACACGAAACGTGCGTCAGCTGTTTAAACCAGTGTTGCCAAAAAGATTATAGCTAAAAAATCACCCTTTATGACGGTCAAACTCAACGATTTCCCGATTTTATCGACATTTTCGACAATCGGCCTTCCAGAGCGTGGTGCAATTTCCATTGAAATTACCGGAACCGAATCGATGGAACCAAAACTGCTCTTTACTGTTCAGGACAATAAACATTATTCAAATTTTAAGCCGCCTGAATTGATTTACGAAGAAAGACTGTAAAATATAGCGTATTTTCACTTTGCTGGTATCTATCTTTGACGCAAGTTACTTGAGCACCGAAAATTACCTTAAAAGCAGGAAATGATTACGTTGACTTCCACAGCGAAAGCATTGCGCGTAAAGGTTCAATGATTGAACTAAAGATGAATGTGCACCTCAGATTGGACAAATGTTTGGTGGACGGAATACATCCTCGCTGTGAAAACGAGGAGAAATGAGAAAGTCGCTCTAAACTCGAGCTCAAACAAAACTGAGTCGATCAATCACAAAGCTGTCCGTAAAGTTGGGATGGGACGTATACATTGCGAGATATAGAATACTAAAGTCATCTGTTGTAAAAATAGTGGATTTCTTTTTACTACATCTGGCATTTTGAACACTTTAAGAATAATAAAATTGTCCAATAAAAAGATATGCCCTAAAATGAGAAAAATCATGAGCTGCAAGTGTGCGGACAAGCAGATATCGAATGTCCTTCAATAAGCACCTGAACTCGGTTTCTATTGATGAAAGCATTGATTTTCGCTTGATAAATATGTACCGACAAAGTTTGTACAAAAGTAAGCAGGGAGAGCAGGCAAGTATAATCTATACGGCACAGCAACGATTTCCAATATTCTTAAAGAATGGAATTTAAAGCTGAAGGAGATGGAGATGGATTTTCATTTTAATTTCTTTACCTCACTGAATTCATACATATTTACGTGCAATTATCGTCCAGAGTCAAACGCGTTACCCCGAAGCTAAATACAGGCGTGCAACAAAAAAAAAACATACATAAAAAAAAACGGGAGAAAGAAATTCGAAGAAATTTAATATAAAAAGAATCATCCAAAAGAGATTAAGATACCTGCCCGCACACAAACACAAATTTAATATCATCGCAGACCGCGAAAATGAGGTATTCTGCATAAATATCAATTATATCTAATGAAACCGGAAAAAAAAATTATCTGAAAACATAATTAATTTTGCTTATAAATTAGTACGGCTTTATGTTTTGCTCGATCGATGTGAGAGGGCAGTAAAAAGTGTTTCAACCAAAGTCATTACAGCGGTTTAAATATTCATATCCTCACTTCGAAGTAGGTTCTTCTCGTGCAAAATAGTTACGTGCCAGGTTACAACTATCCCCCACTGCAAGCATTGAATATTTTACTGTCCCTGCAACACGGATAGACACTTTTGGCATATTTTGTCAATTTTCTCCGCGCAAATATTCCATTGAACGCATAGATGTGACACTTTTGCAGATCACGCTTGGCTTCTGCTCCCCGATTCTCTGGCGGCGTAAAAAATATTTGCGCTTGGACTTCTCCCCATAAAAGAGATGCTTCATTATTTAAGCACAATAAAATGAAGAGAAAAAAGTTATAATTTTCGCTGAAGGCAGAAAAAAATGCCAGAGTGAAGTTATTTTTATGTTCCATTTTTACTACCGTAAAGTCGTGCGACGGGTTGTTCGGGGAAATGAGCCAATGGCGATGGGGAAAAGTTCGTGATCGACCATCGTAGGAAAGTCAGGTTTTCGGCTTTGTATGTTTTATTTTGACTTGAGCAAGAATTTTGTGGGGTTACTTTATCAAATAATCCCGCAGACTTCGTGTTCGTATTAAAGATGTCTGCGGTCGCAGATGGTGGATGAGAATTTAAAATTCCGTGGAATTAATTTCATTTTTTTACCAACGACTTTTCAATCCAATATTCATTGAAGTTATTCAGTCTTAACAGCAATTTCGGAGGAGTGAAGAAATCGCCTAGCACTCTGTGCCGACAGCTATTTATCAATGACTTAACCACACGTTTTATGTTCTGTCGAAAAATTAGCATGTTATTAGACAAAAGTCCTCCTGATTCACTCTCATTTTGCCATCAATTGGCATATTAAACTATTAAATTTTAACCTTTCCGTTCCATCCCAAGATAGCATTACGAAAACTTTCCGAAGTAAACAAATTGCTTGCCAAATTTCACTAAGACCAATCAAGGGGCGTGCTGAATTATCAAGTCATCTTCTCATTCTCTCATTCACTTAGTTAAATTTAAATTCGAGTGAAATCGTTTCATTTTTAGACAAGATAATCCCTGAAGGACATCGTCTTTACTCGGGGCATACAATGGATGAAATTAATCAAAGCTGTATAATCCGAATTCTCCTTTTGCCTCGAACGGGGAAATTGAAGTGAAAACCATTACATGGCAAGTTGAACTTAGTTATTCGACCTTGCCAAGTGATTTCCTTTAACGGAGCAACGATTCTGCTATTTACTTACGTATTACTGAGTGGGTCAAATCTTCTTTGTTTGCTATAGCCTGAGCAAGCAGATATGTACATTGTTCACTTCAAGGCGTGTGTATAAGAGAATGTAGACTAATTAATTCGGAGAGGTTCCAGGCAATAAATTAAACTAATACCGCTCCAACGCCTACATATAGTCAGTGGTCTATAGATAGATTTCGGAGAGAGAGAAACTCGTGCAATTAACTCATCACCGTCGACCCGAACTACACAAATATTGTTAATTAGCGTACATAACCAAACAGGTTACCGCTTTGGGATGAGTGCTAACAGAAGGAGATTATTTTATGTACAATCACTGCTTTGATGTAGCAACACAACATTTCGACCTTGTACACAGGGACATGTCCAAGAGAAGTTCAGGATTTCGCTCACGCCTCTACACGTAGGTGGAGCCCATAGGCGCTTGTTACACCACTTACTTAGAGAAGTTTACAGCCAAATAAGATTATACCCGAACTCAAACGTCGAACCTCCAGTCATGCTTAATAGCTCGGCCGTAAGACCCGTGCTGTCTAATGGGCTCCAAGCCTTCAGTAGCCTCCAGAATTGGTCAGTCAAGTAAAAGTTGATTAGTTGGAACAGCTGCTATGGAGATACATATACGGCTTGGTATGTATATCTATTGAAATGTCTAGTGAAGTAATATGGTTTTTAAGTCAATTTAGTTAAAGCATCTACATATGTTCAGTTTGAGATTATTTTGGTTCAACAACCTACCTTGTCACAGCTTCCCTTATAAGGTTATGCGTATAATCGAAGTATTTAGTGCGCAAATATCTCCCATCCATTTCCTTCCCTTTTTTAGCAATGCATTGAGAGCTTTGATTATCGAAATAAAACAAAGTTAGTAATTTTGATACAAAAAAAAATCCAGCTCTTCTTGTGAACAACAGAATGAATCTTCCGTAGGAGCTATGTAAGTGCCATCTGCACACTACGCATTGCTCCCAAATTGCTTCTGCACCTGAAAACTGAAGAGATATGGAGTTTCAAACGTTTTGGGTCATTTATATCATCTTAGCAGTTAACGTAGCTTTTGTGGAAGTTTGGCGAAACACAGGTCACGTGTAGTTAAGGCAGCGCAACATCCGTATAGCTTCTGTCTCATAACTACTTCTACTTCTGCTGCCACTACAGAGTGGGTTTGGCCCTAAAGCTACATGCCTCTCCAGCTGTCACGATCTTTAGCCAGATCCCTCCAATTACGCACACCAATTTCGGTAAGCTTTTTCTCCACTTGAGTGTGCCATCGGTTTCGTGGGCCTCCTCTATTCCGTTGTCTCACTAATGAAAAGTCAAAGAGTCTTTGGGCTGGAGCAGTGTTGTCCATGTCCTCCACATGACCTAGACATCTTAGCCGTAAACCCGGGTGGCTAGTCTTGGTTGAATCTTTTTCTGTAAGTGCAATCAACCCAAATAGGACCACAGATTGAAAGCCGATAGCAGATAGGTTAGGTTAGATTGTAGTGGCTGGCTGCTAAAAGGCAGTCACACTTAGACGAAAGTAGGGCAATATTATGATGCCAAGACGGTGTGCTTTTCCGCAGGTCGGTTTTTGCAACCGGTAAAGTGCCTTACAATTTACGGCTTTGGTTAGTGCTGAGCACCATACTGAGACCCCGTACATTGATCTCGGTCGAGGTGGCTTAGCACTTGCGGTTAGTTGCAAAGTATTGCTCTAGTGCCACAGTGTGGGGGATTTTGTATTTCCTAGTGAAGAGTACAAAATCCGTTTTTTGTGGGTTGACGCAAAGTCGACATGTTTTTGTGTGCAGCTTCAAGAAGGCCTTTTGTGTAATGTTTCTTAGAATGGAGACGAATTTACCAGATCCAGACATTGCATCCAGCCTATACGTTTAACTCGTTTAACTTCTCTATAGATCGAGGCATCTCCCAGATAAAAGTGGATTACCGTGCTGATGAGTAGCTGATGAATGAAATGCACTAAGGACATTCTGATCCCGAGGATGCTAATCGCATGTGATATTGCCTTTGATTCAATGTTGTTCAGTGTATGTACCTTCGATATCAAGAAATGCCACAAGGGAGAGTTCCTTGAAATCGAAGGATTTTTCAATGGTTCCTATCAGCGAGTGGAGAATTTGCTACGGATTTGCCCTCATTGTAAGCATTCAGGTCAGGTGAAAGTCTGCACGGTGGACTGATTTGTTTCAAATATTGTTGAAAGCCGCTATATGACTTCTGACAAGCTGAGACAAGTTTACACTTAATTAGGGTCGATTTGTTCATGTTTTAACGAATTCATGAAGTTGCGCAGGTTCCCTAACGAAAATCAATTCCCATCTGACATCCATGACGACGTGACGACTCTAAGCAATACAAGTTAACTTTCAAGTTAGTATACAGAATACAGTTAAGTTTAATGTTGGCAACGAAAACGAAAAGAGTACAACACCTAAGAAGGCATGAACTCTTAGTGTTTGCTAACGGCACCAACTAGGGAAACCTTACTCGAGTCTCTTGAGAAGATCCGTGAGAGGACCCCCGAAAAAGCAAACATAACTACATTCAGTGGGCATTTATAACAATAATCGTATCGTTCAAGAAACTAGCTTGTAGTGACCAACTTCAACCAACGGTCAACTTCAGACTCCAGAACCACACGAAAGAAATGAATGAGTGGGTGTTTAAGAATTCATAAAAGGGTCTATAGTTGAATAAAAAGAAATACCAATTTATTGTTTGTTTCATCACATTCAAATGAGTTGACTAACCCCAGCATCACACACAAATATTTTGCTAAATCCTAAACGACCGTAACAGTTGTGATAGACTGCAGTAGAATAAGGCATCCATGCATAATGTGAAATCAAATCAAAATCCGAAACAAACAAAAAAAATACTCCAACAATTCGACCAAAAAAGAGGCCAAAGTCAAATCAATAAACAACGAGAACTGAAGCATTCAGCCTGGACCTGATTGCATTGATAATTCATGAGTGAAAAAGACCGCTAGCGACAAGTCTTGGTTTCCACTGAAGTACTCGAATCAATTTTCACTGATGCGTGCCATTTGCTCCAATCGTGGCTGTCATAAGGAACCCGCATCGATGGCAGTCATCGACAAGCATGAATTATTTATTTATGCAACAATTTACATGTCTCCAAACTGAATACATTTTTTTGTTTACTTGTGTCTGGAAAAAGATCAACTTCTTGACGATTTTGAATTTTGCATATTTTTCGCATCAAACGTGAATGATTTTGACGGTATTATGTTGTTCATATTTAAATGAATGCACTTTTGATGAGGTATGAAATTTAGTCAATCGATCTCAGATTAAAATCAAAGAGCTTGTGAGGTTTTTGTTTATATTCCACGTCTACATTCTTTCGTCTTTGGCTGGTGCTACAGTTCGGGTCAGCACGGTCCGGTGGTAGTTGCTTCCAGCTACGCGCGTTCAGCTGATTGAGGTCCTTTTCAGCTGTGTGCGCCACCGGAGGCGGGTCTTCCTTTACCACGTTGTCCCTCGGTGTTGGAGCACAAGAAGAGGTCGTGAGAGACCACAGTAGGTCCGTAGGGCGAAAGCAAAAGCGAAGCATTATTCGTGCATAATACGTGCACGAACTATGTTCGGTTTGGCGTTATTCATACGACATTTGGGCATGTGTTTTAATGCCTTGGCGTCAGAATCTGGTAATTGTTATATCCTCGCCTGCCGTATAATTAATTCCTCGAATATTTGATCGATTGAGAACAAAAATGCAAAATTTTTGTTTTGTCTTGGAGGATCATTTTTTTCCAACGACCGACTCGCTCAGCTTTCGTTGGGTCCTTTAGTGAAATTATGATTTATTTATTCCATTGAATACAAATGCTAAATGTTAGATAATAAGTTTAGCTGCCTCAGGAAGACTTTCGTTTGTGCTCCGGCATTCGTTCTCGATTTCTTCGGCTTAAAATTCTTCTAAATTAGAGCAAATCGGCTTCCGGTTGACATCGTTTTTTGGCAGTTCTATTATTTAAGGCTCTCAGGGAAAAGGATGGAAAATTATGCTTACTGAAAAACTAATGATAAACGTTTGAGTGTTGTGCCATCGGGTGTTGCTTATTGGTTTACTGATTTCCTACTAAAATGGATTGACTTTGGCTCTTATTGCGAGATTGACCTCGGACTCTGAGTTAAAATAGTAAACAAAATCAATTTTCAACTCTGCGGTTAAATCTTGAGTTAAAATCAACTGCGAAGTTGATCAACTCTCAAGTTTAAAACAAGTTAAGCAATAGTAAGCAAAATTACTCTAAATGGATTGACTGTATGTAGCAGTTACATGCCGCAACATGCTTAGACATCTTCCATCGACAACATTGTATCTATGCACAGTCTTTGTCAAATTGTTCATGTCTTTCTCTTTTTTGTTCTCCTATTTGTTAACGTTAAAAATCAGTGTAGTCCTTTCTATATATTATCTTCAACTGTTTGATTATGTCCAACGCATTGATAATTGTTGTATTAAGTTGTTTTTTGATGTTAAGTGCTTAGACGAGGTTGTTAGCTAAAACCAACGATAGAGTCGATACAAATTATTTCTTTTCTTGATAAAATAAAATGTGCAAGATTTGCGTTCATAAATGTAAATACACTGCATTGACTATGCATGACAGCAGTCGGCAACAGCGTTGATAAAAGCAAAGCCACAATCAAAGTGCGACCCAAAGGTGAACATCTGCATGCGAAAATGGTTCGGTTTCATAAAAACATCATCCGGAAATTCTCTAAATACTTCCAATTCTTTTTATTTGAAAGTTTTTCCTTCGATTTTTGCTATTGTTGCTTAATATTTTCAAAAGTTTGCCTGTTTATTGTATCAATAATTAAACCTAGTAGATATTACACATTGTGCACAACATTTTCTTTAGTAATAGGGTGTCGCATTTATGAATACTTTTGAGAATGCTGACCTGCTACAAACTTGCGGCAGTATTCGTGTTCCTAATTTCATAGAGAAACAATGCAATGGTCTTATTTATTGCTTACCTAAAACATAATACGAACCATATTAACGCTACAGTCCGGGATAAACCTGGGTTTAAACCAACACGCCCCTCCAGCCAACACGATTTTTCTCCAGCTGCCTCTAGTTGCGCACACCAAGTTGGTTGAGGTCTTTCTCCACTTGTGTGTGCCATCTCGATCGAGGTTGTCCTCTGTCGCATTGGCTAGGATTCGAAGGCTCTTCGGGCCGGTGTTGTGCTGTCTATACGTTCTACATGGCCTAGCCATCTTAAGCGTTGGATCCGAAGACGCTTAACTAGGTGCATGCCGCTGCACAGCCCTCCTCAAGGGGATCAAAGATCGCACGCAGAAGTTTTTCTCTCAAAATTACCAAGAGCTTCTTCAACCGCTTTCAAAAGCGTCCATGTCTCTGCGCCATAGGGCAGGACAGGGATGATTAGAGTGTTGTATAAAGTCAGCTTGGTCTTTCAAGAGATGGGTCTGTACGCATTTGCCTCTTGAGCCCAAATGAACAGCGATTGGAAAGAGTAATTCTGCGCTTGATATCGGTACTAGTGTCATTGTTCCTATTTACTGCAGAGCTGAGGTAGACGAAGTCCTTGACTACCTTAAAGTTTCTGCTGTCCACTATGACGCTCTGTCCGAGAAGTCTATAAACGGACTGTTGGAATATCGTGCCTCTAGTGGACCTCTGAGTTTCGCACGATCTTCTCAAGTATGATGTTGAAAAAGTCACGTGACAGCGCGTCGTCTTGTCTAAAACCTTTTTTGATATTGAAGGTCTCGGCGAGTTCGTTATCGACCTTAATGGAGCAGCGAGAATTCTCCATTGTCATCCTACATAGTCTGACGAGTTTGGTAGAAACCTACACAGCGCCATATCTCGAATCTCTACACAATGTCATATGCGGCCTTGAAATCGACGACTATGTGGTGGGTGTCGATCTGCATGCTTACGGTTTTTTCCCGGATCTGCCTCAGTGTGAAAATTTGATCTATTGCGAACTACCTGAAATCACACTGATAGGGACCTATATATATATATATAAAACTGCAGTGAGGATCTTGTATGCCATGTTAAGGAGACTGATCCTTCGATAGTTGTCGAAGTCAAAGGGGTCTCCTTTCTTGTGAACCGGGCACACAACGCTGAGATTCCACTCATCGGGCAGGCTTTCCTCCGACCATATCTTACAGACGAGCGCCCAACAAAATCATCCCCAGCAGCTTTACACAGTTCCGCGGACATTCCGTAATGCCGGGGGAGGGGAGATGTGGTTTATCCTCGTCCAAATTAAGTCGAGCATTCTACCTGACAGCGGAATTTGTACAGTCATCTCCGTTTAACAGTCTGCAGAAGTGATTTTTCCAAGTAATTTAATTTGGAAATAATTTTAACTTAACCCAATATAAAACTTTAAAAATAGGACGTGCACCAAGACGTATACTTAATTTGTATCCCAAACAGATTTATACAAATTTTACACCGACAATAGGCCTTTCTTGTGAATCCTAGATTTGCTTATAGCGCCCAAGTACAGAAATGCTTCGGGATGAATACAATCATTAAGTCTCACTCTCTTCCAGAAAAATATATTGGCGTAGAATGTGGTAAGGATTATTCCGATGGTAGAAGTCATAGCTCGCTCAGTATGGTTTGGAATCAAGTTAATAATAAAATTATGTATTCTATCAAAGCTTGCCAGCTCCTAATATAAGACGCCAATAAGATTTTTTTTTTTATTCATATTCAGGTGTACGATCATAAACCGTCTTTCGAACACCCTTATCTTTTCCGTATTGACTGAACAACGCCACGACTGACCAGGTAAATCATTTAGTAAATCAAACTTCACTGATGACTCCTGTGCACCGAGTTCCATGCAACAGCAAATGCTTTCACCTGAACAACGTCAATATGTTTGTCGAAATGCAGATATTGATTCAATCAAACCGCTTTATACAGCTAACGTAGAGTAGTTTCAGCTTGTATCTCAATAAAATTCCTATGAGGCCATGTTCTGGATGTTCCAACTTCCAGTTGTCGCAAATTCTTTGACTTTTCCCGAAGTCACGTTCCCACTTCCTATGACAGTCAAATGCCAGATGAAAAATGTCATTCCAATCTAAATGAAGATAAAGGAACCTAGGCACAAAAAGCACCCTGAATGCTCTAAAGTAGACATATAAAACATCATATAAACTTTGTTAAGGAGTAGTAGCCGATCATATCTTATGTCCACTAGGCTCTAGCTGCAATTTGTATCGATTGTTCCTTCATATGTATTTACATTTTTTGTTTGCACAAATTGAAGGGAATAGGTAATTTGCCATTATAAAGGTTAATATGGAGATTTATTCATGTTTTCTCGAAGTTTCCCTCGTCATTTCTTGAACATTTACAATTCCACAAAATCATTTAAATTCGATGAGTTCAACGTGGAAAACTTAACATAGGGATAATGTTGTTTTTTGAATAAATTCATACGAACTTCTTCCATACTTGTACACACAGACGCACTCTTTGGGTGGATGTGCTCCTGTTGTAAATTTAAAACCTGCGTACATTTACACACACTCGTTCTTGGCTATACTCCGAATTCGAATGTAACATGAAAATGTACATATGGTATGTTTTTCGTTTTCACTTGTATAATTCCCATCCGAAGGTAATCTCAAACACAGATTTTTCGGCTACAACAGACGGGTTTATGTTTGATAAGATTTATTCTCTTTCATGTACATGTGTACACATCTACAGGCATCCAGTTGAACACAAATAACAGCTTCCACGGGGCATATTTGTGTGAATAGGCAGAAATGAGCACACTTCTGAACTTTGCGCTTTAGGTAATATTTCAAAATGCTACCGAATTTATAATTACGTGTCATAGGGCATGCGATATAGATACTTATCCTTGCTGAAGGGGTTTTCTTTAACATTCAAGGGTGATTGTGTTATGCTTAAATCCGACAACGACGTGCCGTGCTTTTCGAAACCGTAGAGATAAAATCGACTTTGAATCGCATGATTCGGACTGCCAACTCTAATCACCGGAATGTAAAATGACTCATGTAGTAATTGAATAACTCTAGGGCTGTATGACATGTGCCTATGTTTTGTTGAAGCTACGTGTCCTTTTTCTTATGTCGTGTGCCATTAGAGACAACGATGTAGAATCATCCAATCCCAGATCCTGAAATATGTACATATGAATCGTTTAACGTGTATATTTAGTTCATTTTGGCTTTATGTTGAAGCTACATTCATGAAATTATGTATTAAATACCACATAGACTAAGGTATTGAAGTAGCCTTGACTCAAGGTTGTCGAATGACCGCAGTGCCCAATTGATTAACGTCTATCGTGAGATGACCCAGTCGCGAAATTTCTCCTTTCACAATTCTGAGCATTGCGTCACTTGTGTTGCATGTAAAACCTGTCTTTACGGAACTACAGCTCGCACATGTCGATCTTCTCGAGTTTTGGCCACAGAAAGTCGGTTAACATCGCTCTATACCTGAGACCATTGGCAGTAACGGTCTCCTCATCATCATTTCGAAAGAAATAAGGTCCGAGGATGCCGTCATGCGTAACCAGTACCAAAAAGTCAATCTTTGTGAATGCATTGATGATTGACAATTATGCTGCCCAAAAAGTGTCCGAGGAGATATTTTGGCCAAAATTCGGATATCCAACCATCATTTCCAGCGCCCAATTAACGAACTCGCGGCGTTGTCTATGCTCGCCCCGATTCAATTCATGTGTCAGCACAAAGTTATGCGGGTGCAGGCCTTTTCTGCTTTCTTCATTTCGTACCAATCTTTATCCGGATAAAAAAAGTGTCCTCAGGCTTAAATCTTTTTATGGTGCGACGAATTGCCTGCCATCTGGAGTCCAAATGACGACCCTACCAAGAAATTCACATTGCGTATTTGCAACTGAGCCGTATCGATATTTCAAAATAATTTCTGTATTGTTAGAAAATGTGAAGCGTTGCATGGTGGAATGACAAACCATATAGAGTGCTTTGACAGCTGAGTGTCATTAATGAATGTCACAAAGCACTTAGTAAGTCAAAGGCGGCACTCAGCTGAATCATAAAACTGCATGATTTATTTCCTCAGTTCCGTACACAGGGCGTTTTAGTTCCTAACAAGTCGACTCCCACCCTTCATACCATAGTACGTGAGTCCAAGCGGCTTAATTAGCTTTAAATTCTTCGTAATTTTCCCACAGGATAATCGAATAGTCGGTGTCATTGGGTATTCCTCGTTGGTAAAAATCATTTAAGGAGAGTCTCTAACTTCTGGTGTATGTACATATCTACGATGAAGTCCCAGGTGAAAATGAGACTGTTGACTGTAAATGAACAATCTCTGCAGAGAGACATGAATTTGGATCTGGTTGCAGCTCCTCACAGCAACGACCAGTTCCTTTGCTTTCCAATTTCCAAGAACCTCGTTTCAATTTGGGATACTGAACATATCCATATTTTCATTAAGCAGGAAACGAGGAAACGAACTTCAGCAAGAACTATAGAGCAATCCGGACAGAGAAAGATTAACGAACTTTGACCAAACACGGTGGTCAAATTATGTACGGATTCATATCACATGCATGAAAACAGGATTCGTGGAAAAAAGGATAATTATCCCGTGCTCAGTAAATCCCCCATTTAATTCAGAATGTGGTTGAGATGTCAAAAGTACCGCTTATGGTTTTTTGCCAATGTATTCTACGAAATTGCATTTAGCTGGTGTTGAAAAAAAAATGTATGAACTGTGGAATATAAATTTTAAAACGATGACAAGCTGCTTTGAAAGCCTTTCCAAGTAACATGTATGACCGTTCATGAACATTCATGAGTTTAATCTCTGTGCTTCTGAACATAAGGGGGTACACAAAAAATAAGGTTTATTTACACACTGTTATTTGTTTACAAGCGCAGATGCTTTTCTGGGTAAATCAACAGCTCAGTGGGAGATGGAGAGACACACATATAATTCGTAGAATGGAGATACATCTCCACTTTGAAGGTAGGGTAGGTATTACTGGGGACAATATGATAATAAATTGTAGGTACTGCAAGCGAAATTTGATATTATTATAAAAATACTTGTACTCTTCCACTTCTTTGATGTTTTAGTCTTGTACTTGTAGGTGGGTACGCAAGGCATCAAATTGAATCCAATTACAGTATATACAGACAGTATAAAGTGAGTTAATAAAACAAAGTCGTGTTCATACGGGAGACATTGTTCACATTGCTCAGCTTTTGCATTCGAAAGATATTACACCGTGTTATTTTAGAGGTAGAAAAATGAAAGATGAAAACAAATACTCGTAGAAGCACGTAGAAGCAGAATAATAAATGTACGTTAACTGAGAACATTTCTTCACAAATATGGAGAAGGTTTTTTATTATGGTTTGATTTTCAACTTGGCAGCACTTTTCGGAGTAACAGATGTGTTGCCAACCTCTTCAGGCGGATGTAATCACGATCGAGGCTACGTAGAACTTTCTGCTTCGACTGTTACCAGGAAATAATCAAAATACCCCCTAAATGGGAAGATATGGAACAAGGCGTGCCTACCCGGCTTCATCCTCATCGATAGTCCTACTCGCCCCACATAGAGTTATGCCAGAGCAACAATTGCAAGTTATGTGAGTTGTGGTTACCGGTAGGTGGATTGCATGTCGTTCACTTCATTGTTGTAGAAACCTTTCGTATCTTGTTTACTGTTCGTCGTGCCGAGTATGAATGAATGTTCATTCCTCCGCAAGGTGTTAGTTCTCTCACGACAAACAATTTTCATAATACATGAAGGGTTTGAGCCTGAGCAATAGCTCCCTTCCATCGATGACGGTCTTGTGCTCTCTGCTTCCAGTCATCAAGATCAAGCTGTGTTGCGTCCGCGATGACTTCGTCTTCATACCGGAGGTCCGGTCTTCCTCTCCTTCTCGACCCAGGAGGCTCGCATTCAAAGACCCTTTTTGCTGGAGCATTGGGGTTCTAGTCTACACATTTTTGCCTTCCGGACACCACATCCTGGTACAACTTGTAGAGTTCGCGATTGTGTCTTCTCCTCTAATCATCCTCATCGCAGACGGGACCATATATCCGACGTAGAATTTTTCTTTCGAAGGCACGAAGCATCAGCTCTGCGTTTTTGCTTATCGTCCAACTTTCGGCTCCTTAGTAGTCCTGCTGACTGGCAAAATAATGGTTTTGTAGAGCACCATTTTGATCCTTAAATTCTGTAGTTTTTTCACGGCTTCACCAATCTATAATATCTGACAATTTTCAGAATGTACAGGCGCGTCCTCCGACATGTCGTTTAGATCGGTCGTATGACAGTTCAACTTTTTAAACCTTGTCGCTTGGTCAAACGGCTTGTCATTGTGTGTGAATACTTGTCATATGATATTCATATTTTATTTTTCACTTTTGTCTGTGATATCGCCGAGAAAGCATCAGCGCGGAGCAAAGGAAATGATATTTAGATTTTTTAGTGTTTTGTTTGGATTCCTTTCAAACTTATCGAGTATTCGACTCTGGAATGTTTTGTTCTCTCTTTATCTTCTCATTACCAACACTACAAGAAGAGCATGCGCATCCATGATCATACTTCAAAATTATTTTTTTTAAGTATGCTAAGACCACAAGCTATATTTTGATCGTACGACTTGTAGAACTGTGTGAACGCTGCTAGTAAATGTCTAGAAAAAGTTCCTCAAAATTTGCCGTTTGGAGTCAACACACAATTGTAGATCACAATAGTTCGTAAGAGAACAAATGCACGCTAAGCTTGAGTGGCTATATTAGAAACGAGCTCCCCTCCATAATTAAGGGTCTTCCGAACTTTGACAGTTGATAGCGGCCATATTGTTGAAGTTACATCTGTCACATTGGCTGTAATTTATTCCGTCTGTTTTGCCAAATCACCATGAGCGGTCAGCAACACGTGCAAATGATAAAATTATTTTTATCAAAATGAGTGTTCTGTTTGGGTAATGTTTAGCGTGCTTCGCCTCGTTGACTGTCGCCATAAGGGCATCCCGAAAAAGTAACTGTTTGGTATCGATTTTGGGCAGGCGGTGTATAGTGGTCCGCTTTGTATTTATAGCGACGAACAAAATCTGTACGATCTAAACCAGTGTACCGATCTTAATTATTTTTAAGATCTCATGGAAAAATATAATTATCACATAAGTCCACTCTGTAAGTCGAATACATCCCTAAATCGAACTTAGTAGAAAATTCCCTCCATATCTCAATAAAAATTCAAGTTATACGTTTATTTTATAAGGAGAGTATGTAAAGGGCGGTTACATTTTAAGGGCTGATGTTGATTTTGAATAAAACACAAATTATTTAGGAAATTATTGTCATTTCTTTTTATTATGCTAATATTGGTATGGTTCAATTATGTATGGAACAAAATATCGGCCAAATGGCAGCCGCGACCTTCGCGGCACACCTCCATCCGATGGTCCAAATTTTCGATGACGCTGAAGCATAATTGAGGTTCTATGCCGTTAATGTGCCGAATTATCTCATCCTTTAGCTCTTGAATTGTTGCTGGCTTATCGACGTACACCTTTTCTTTCGAATAACCCCAAAGAAAAAAATCCAACGGTGTCAAATCACATGATCTTGGCGGCCAATTGACATCGCCACCACGTGAGATAACACGGCCATTGAATTTGTCGCGCAAAAGAGCCATTGATTCGTTAGCTGTGTGGCAAGTGGCACCCGTCCTGTTGAAACGACATATCGTCCACATTCATATCTTCCAATTCGAGACATAAAAAGTTCGTTATCACTTCGCGATAGCGAACACCATTCACAGTAACTGCCTGACCGGCGTCATTTTGGAAAAAATACGGCCCGATGATGCCGCCAGCCCATAAACCGCACCAAACAGTCACTCTTTGTGGGTGCATTGGTTTTTCGACAATCACTCTTGGATTATCATTGGCCCAAATGCGGCAATTCTGCTTCTTGACGAATCCACTGAGGTGAAAATGTGCCTCATCACTGAAGATGATTTTCTTCGAAAATTGATCATCCACTGTTGCCATTTCTTGCCATTGACGACGCTTGAAATGGTCAAGAGGCTTTAGTTCTTGAGTCAATTGCACCTTGTAAGCGTGTAAATGCAAGTCTTTATGCATAATGTTCATCAACGACGAGCGTGAGAGGTGCAATTGTTGGGCACGATGACGAGTTGAGTTGGACGGCTCTTCAGCCACACTATCGCGAACAGCAGCAATATTTTCTGCCGTGCTCGTACAGCTCGAGCATGCACTGCTATTTTCACATCTCCTACAGATCCGGTTTGCACGATTTTTCCGATTGTACGCACATTTGGACGATTGAATTGACCGAAAAAATCACGAAGTGCACCATTTGATTGCATTTTGATTTGAACGTCCATTTTCATAATAAGCCTGAATAACTTTAACGCGTTGCTCGATTGTGTATCTTTCCATGTTTTTTTTTTGAATTAGGCTGAAATTGAGAAATGTCAAATGAAATGCAGAAAAAACTTGACGTTTAGGTGTGGTTCACATTCAACATCGGCCCTTAAAATTGAACCACCCTTTTATGTTATTTAATACGCCTTAGTTTGAAACTTTTTGCAAATTTTTGCAAAAAAGTTATCAAAATAAGAGTTTTTTGCACATCCTCGTGAAAATCTAATTTGTTTTTGGTTTTTGGTTCTTTGCGAAATATTTGAATGTAATGCCGACATCTTCGATCGTCGCAATTCGACTACACTTCTCGAATAGCTCTGTCCATACAATCTGTAGTCCTTACTTCGGGCTTTGGGCGATGTGTTTCCATCGTATGTGGTGCACATTTCTGTTTGACCACATCAACTTTTAAGCCCTTTATTGATCTGAATTTGTTTTGAATATCTTTCTTTATGACCTCCATGAGCTTCTTGATTTCCTTTGTTGCTTTCCTTTGCTTAAGCGGCAACTTATACGCAATAATCTCCATAAATTTCATACGCACATGAAAAGGGGACAATTCAAGTTCAAGTGCTTCGTCAGATTCGAGGAGGTTTCGTAAAAGTTGATATTTATTCATTTGTAAAGGTTTTGCCTTGCATAGGGGACAAAATGCCATGAATTTAGTATTAGTTACTGGCTGAGCAACCTTTTCGTTAATCGTTGATAGAATCAATTAACGAATTCTGAAAGTCTTATCATGAAGAACAACAATTGCTGGTTGGTTACAGCCTTACTAGTTCAAACAAACAATATCGATCACATGAGGAAATATCAATTTGCTGGACGAGGGGACGTTGATAAAGCTAAAACTTTTGCTTGTTGTTTACGTAAGAATCTAAAGAGTATTTTAAAAGAAGAATCAAAGCGGGGTGATGTAGAGGTCATTTGTTCTGGTCTACTGAAGTTTCGCAAATACAGATTTTTAGACCATTTACCTTAAAAATGTATAGCTGCTTGACTAATAAGAAAATTAAAAGTACGAAAACGTTTACGTTTTCTTTAGAAATCCTGTAAGCACCACCGATATTAACTAGAATACAAGGTCCTTCGCTGTATGCACTAAATTGTAAACATATTTGCAATTTGTGCAACGAATTTAAAGCTGTGTTAATATATGTAAACTCAATGCTGTCTGCTGTCACTCAAGCGAACCCTTGTTAATCAGCCATTATCCATGAATGGTGCTTGTGTCGATGAAACCGGAAAGCTTTCCATCCTTGGTATGTGTATGAACGCAACACTTAGTTGGAACGATCACATATTTGAGGTCGCCAAAAATGCTGCGAAATGTTTAGGTTGCCTAAATCGCTTGAGTACAACACTCATATCTGGTCTAGTTCCCCAAAGACCACCCTGCACCTACTAGATAGAATGCAAAAGCGAGCGATAAAACTTATAGGAGACAACAATGTCGCAAAGTCATTAGACTCGCTTGAACATCGACGTACCGTTTCTTCTTTGTCCGTATTTTATCGCTATTTCAACAAACGCTGCTCAAGTGAGCTAGCCAACTGCATTCCTCCTCTCATTCCTCCAATTCACCCGCAATACTCGTCTCGCCAGGAATGCTCATCAGTTTACCCTTAAGCCTACTTTCGGACGCACAGTTAAATTTAGAGACTCGTTCTTCAGCCGTACTACGCGAATTTGGAATGCTCTTCCCAGCCCTATATTTCCCACAGACTACAACCCGCAGATATTTAAGACCAATGTGCACAGGTACCTCCTCTCCCTTTCTCTCTCTATACCTTCGAACCGTGCTATGTCTTGACCCCGGACACTTAAGGGTATTAGCAATGCCTTGAGCGCGCGCAAAAAATAGAAAAAAAAAATGTGTTATAACTTATATACATTAAGATAACAGAATGTAAGATTTTTGTTCGCTTCTCAAACCACAGTGCGGCGTCATCGGTCCTGTTCTTTAAGAATGACATTCGAACAAAAATAATGATGCTAGCTTACACACACTTTGTTTTATTTAAATTTAAAGATAGGAAGCACTTAATGAAGTATTATATGATTATTTTGCTTACAAAAATGTGTTGTTTTAAACCAATAACAACTTTGATTTGAAACAAGACTCAAGAAACTTGATGAAATTTCATTTCTAGATCCGATGAATACTTACACTTACCCATAAGACACAGTCTGCGAACGCTTTTTCAAGCATGTGTGTTAATTTTTTCCTTAATACTATTTTATGTTGGCTATATTGGTGGACCTTTGCTGGTTAGTCAGTGTAGTTAAGCAATAAAATCCTAAAGCTTCAAATCACAAGACCTTGGAGGCCTATTTACAGGTCGATTATACGAAATTCGGCGTTCATCGACTTTTAAGTTAAGTCTCGTTTGTTGTGTCGCACGTAGCGCTGTCCTGTTGGAGCCACGTCCCCTCCGTATTCATGTCGTTCAATCTGGGAAAGCCATTAATCACGCTTCTTTGAGGAATATCGCTGACCGTTAAACCCCGATTAGCCTCATTTTTGAAACATGAAACGATACTAATAGTAGCCTTATCTACTCCCGCCGCTCACATAACTTAATCCGACTGAGTGGGAGTCTCGTTGGTATTACCGCCAATTTGGTTTGACACTGTACCAATGGCAAACAAGCGTTCAGGATAGGTCTTTCTTACAATGACTCTTGAGAAAGTTCCAGATACGAGAAGGGGGATATAATGACACATCCCATTTTCCATTTTAAACAAGAAAAATAGGCACAATTTAAAAATAATCTCTTTTGAAATGCCTCTTGTCTCTTCTAGGGTTTCATGTACATAAGTAAAATATCGAAAATTACTAAATCACATCATTTAACACGAATATAATAAAATATATAAAAGTCCATTGTTACAAAAAGGGACATGAGGGTCCTGTAAATAGATATGTGATTCAGAATCATCACACAATCGCAAATATTTGGGGAAAAAAAATTGCTATTGACAGGCAACAGTTCGAACGTGACATGAAATTTGAAATGGAAATGATTTACGTCAACACCAGAACAATATATATTTTTGTGTACGGCATAGAGTCATGAATTCAAAGTATTTGCCATCGCCACAGGGGACTGGACACCTGCTGTGGATAATTAAATTGTTTTGCATCAGCAAAGAGAACGGAATAAAGGTATTTGACAAGCAATGTACTCGAGTTATTGATCTGCGTGGTTAACGAACGTGTGCAAAGTCGGACCAAATTCTGTGGAATCTACCTTCTAAAAGGTACACTGATTTGATTAGTTAATTAAGATTGTGGCTGCAAATTGAAACTAGTTGCATTCTTTATTCATGTTTTATACATGGGCACACATTTATTCTCTTTATGTCGTAGGGTCAGTTAGCCGCTTACAATAATGTCAATAAACATTTGTTTTATTGTTTATTTGCCAATCATTCTGTTAGTATCATGCGTGATCTTTAGCTGGTTGTCTCCAGATTCGCACGCATAGTTGGTTGAGGTCCCTTTCCACTTGCACCTGAGTCGCGGCCCTCCTCAACTGTGCCGTCCCTCGGGGGCGGATCGAAGATTTCCCGGTCCGAAGCATTGCTTTCCATTTGCTCTACATGACCTAGCCATCTCAATCGTTGGACTTTCGATCTTCTGGCTAAATTCATATAGCTGAACAGCTCATAAAGTTCGTTGTCATATCTCATTTAGCGTCTAACCCATTTTCGCGGCCTCCGTAGCAATACACAGAAAAGTGCGCGTCGCCTTGTCTGAATCCGTTTTTGACATCAATGTCTCGGTTACGTTTTTACTGACGTTGATGGAACAGCGTGCATTCTCCATCATCATCCAACACAAACGGACGAGTTCGATGGGGATGCCGAAACTTGACATTGCTCTCTATAGATGCTGTCATACGCTACCTTAAAATCGATGAAAAGTTGGTGGGTATCGATTTGTCCCTCCTGGGTTTTATCCAAAATTTCCGGCGGCGAAGGTGGTTTTCCTGGACTAAAGTTACACTGGTATGTGGTGAACGGCATTAGACGTTCACACAACATGGCAGATAAGATCTTGTATGCGATGTTCAGAAGACTGATGCCTCTATAGTTGGTTCAATTCAAAGGGTCTGCCTTTGGTGGATACGTTGGGTCATTGCATTTTATTTGTTAAAACTGATAAATTTGGGTTTTTCTTATAAATTTGTTTTTAGGTGTCATCACAGTCCGGAGTCTACAAGCTTCTACGACTCTTCTTCTTTGTGTGGCCCTAAAGCCCGGATTGACTTGGGACCCAACCAACAAACCTCTCCAGTGCAATCTTTGGCCAGCTACATCCAGCTGAGTGCAGTAAGTTGGTTGACGTTCGTCAATTGGGTTCGCCACCTTAGACGCGGGCGTGCTCTGTTGCGTTGTTCCAAAGGTTCGCAGGGGAAGACTCTTCGATCTGGAGCTAAGTTGTCCATGCGCTCGACATGGTGCAGCCACCTTAGACGTTGTATCCGTAGACGCATGGCTGGAGGCATTTGTACTGTTTGGACTTCCCCGGCCTGAAACCGCACTGATAGGACATGTGAGATTATTCAGACGCTCACACAAAAATAGTAGATCTTATAAGCGACCGTTAGGACAGTTGTCCCTCTTTAATTGCCGGCTGGCTTATTGATTGAGGTCACCCCGGCAGAAAACGGAGCCAATAAAAGCGTGATGAAGGTCAACAGAACGAAGCGATGCTTAATTAATTAAATGCAAATTTTCTTCATTATAGATCATTTTATTCCTTTGGACTGGCTTCTTTGTGCATCATTATAAGTGGCGGAAGGCTTGTAGATATTACGAAAGCCTTTGATATGGTCAACCAAGATATTCTGCTGAGGTTTTGGTTTCGGAGGATTTATGTTGATTCAATTTGAATTGTAGGTCGCAAGAAGTTAAGATTTATAATATTAGGAGCATTAAGCTGGGCGTTCCACAAGGATCTGTTTTGGGACCAATACTCGTTCTAATTTATAACCATTCTCTGTTTGGGTTAAATTTCACAGGTGTTCCGACTGCATTTGCAGATAATGTGTCGAAACCTGTGCCCCTGGAGATGGAGCAATCTCCTATGTTCCTTTTTTAAAAGATCGATAATCACCCCAGTTCCCTACCGCGTTCTCAGACCACCTTAACGACACGAATGTGCTATAACGAACTCCTTCCAGGACTGCCCTTTAGCTGGTTGCACATCTAATTTGCAAGTTCAGTGTGCACCGGTCACGAGACACAGAGTCTTTTGATGGCTTCTTAAACTCCGGGCGTTTTAAGCAACGCAAATCTTTTACTACGAGCCGCAGAGGCAATGGCAGTTGTTGAAAACAGTCGTCACTCTTCGTCTACAATCGATGGAACAATTGGAATTCGCCCAAGCCCCGCAGATATGTACCGTGCATTATTTTGCCGGCACTAATTGTTCTAAACTTTCTCCCACCGCATGCGTGTAACCAATATTGGTTTCCACTTTTGCAGAAGAGGTACTTTATCAGTGCGGTACAACGTATACAACACCAGGAGATAACCAGTGTACAGCTCAACCCCTCTCATCAAACTAACGTCACAAACCATCAGTTTCACACACGATGGCAATTTAATTTAATGAGAACAAAAAAATCGTATTATTATTATAAGGTTTCTACAGTTGTATCCCGAATTCAAGGGACGTTGTATAGAAATAATTTTCTTTTCATTTATGTATATTTTCAAAGCATTGTAAGTGCATATAAAAATGAAAGTTAATATGTCTGGAATAGAAACATCAAACTTAGTTTGCGGTAACGTGCTTTACGAAAGTTAAAACGGCCTGTGACCATCCGAGGTTTAAAAATCAACAGGCACGTTTGCAACGAATGCCACAAAGCACTCAACATCTAAGCCAATTAAATGACGAAGCACAAGTGCTCAGTGAGAGAGAAGCAAACAAGGAGGAACAAACTTTTCCTTTGGTGTGGGTTCTCCTTTATTAAGGGTTGAACTCTACACCAAAGCCCAAGTCTATACGAACAAAATAATTGGCTTTTGTTCGGCACATCTTTCAATCCATCAATTTCATGTCATGCCGACTGCCGACTGGATCAAACAAACACCGACCGGCATTGATTGTCTTCCAAATCCTTTGATTGCGAACGGTCGATAAACTCCCACGTGTGTGTGTTGAACACCTACTGAACTAAAACGATTTAAAATTACGCTTCATTTCTCCCAGCCTATGATGTGCGATGTTAGCACTACAATTCAATAACAAAGTGTTTAACATCATCAGAAAGAGCAGGACAAAGAGCAGAAAACAACCTGTTGACAGACTTACCTATTTTCCCTGGACGCCTTTGTTTCTACGCAGTAATCACCTTGGGTTACAGAGCAACCTTTGTTGCCGCCCAGATGGTTGGGGAAACAAAACAAAGCAAAACAATACGATTCCATGCGAAGAGGATCCGGACACCGGAGTTCTTTTGTTATTTTATGTACAATCCCTTTTTCCGGCAAAGGGTGTTATAAGCCGTGCATAATTTTGCCAAAGCCCATGGACCCGTGAAATAGATTTTGCACTGAGTTTTATAACTCATTCTTTTATGGATCCCACTTGACGGCACACGATTTCGGGGTGGCAAGGTTTACCTGGGAGCCGCCACAATTTCATTTCGATTCCGAGTCATGGAAAACTTTTGATTTCTTCTCGGGATTACGAGTTTCGAGACTTATGCGGATGGGCGACAGATGGGTGGAGATGTGCGGCAGACGCTGTTACCTTTTTTTTGCTTTGGCAACAGTCAAAGCTGTCAGCAAACACAGCTGTACAAGGGTTGCGAGTTAATTAACAATAAAATGGATATAAAGCCGAATAGGGTCTCAAGACGTGCACCTCCCAAGAGTTTACATCCGCGGGCAATACACTCACGATGCATGTCGGCAGCCACGGAGTACGCGTATTTTTTAAACTCATATTAATATTAGGTATTCCTGCACGCTTGTAAGGCATTAATGGCAAACAGTGATATCATAAAAAGGTGGTATCCCGGAGCTAAATTACCAGCCTGAAAGCCAGTCCATGCTTATTGTGAACTCGTAACGTGCGCGACATAAACGATATACGTTCCTGATGAGTAACTACACATGTAGCTGGAGGCTGTTAAGCAGCATAAAGCGCTCGTGTGGTATCAACCACGCATTATGTCACAATGCTTAGTTATGTACATTTAGATGGCCACATGTAGAATGAGTTAAATATGTGTACCTCTTTGTTTTTCTGATTTTCATTTTTCCACTTTTGTCTCTGCGGCAAACTTTTACTGCCAGGCATCCCTTTAGGGCGGATGTTTATAGGAGCTTAAGCCAAAAATAGTTAAATGGGTCATACGGGCTATTGGCATGTATAATGAAAGTAGGTGTGAAAATCATAATGTATTTTTTATTACTCACAGAGGCTAGCTGTGACTGTCCCTAGAAAATAAAAGGAATCTGAAAGAAGAAAAAAAAAAACATTCACATGTGATTTTTTTCACGTGTAACAGTACGACTATGGGAAAATATATTTCGACTTCAACAGATGGGTATTTAAACTTTGTTGGTTTTATATTCACCGCTTTTTTTCGAGAAGGGGCAACTAAAAGGTGTCCCATAATTCACGCCACGGCTTTGCTGGCAAGTACGTACTCTTTTATTGAAGTTTTCTATGACCGTTATGCATAAATGTGGCTGAATTTTATTAATACATTTCCCAATTTCCTCTTTCAAGGCGTTGCTGGTCTTGGGCTGGTTTGACTACAAGAAACTCCAAAGAAAAAATACCAATGCCGTTAAATCGCAAGATCTGGATGGCCAATTCTGATCGCAAATACGGCCGATTACACGATTAGAAAATTACTCATACAGAAATTGAATTATTTCTCTGGCTGTATGGCATGTGACACCGTCTTGTTGAAACCACATGTTTTGCGGTTGTGTAATTTTTCACCGCAGAAGTTAGATTCTTAGAAACGAAAATGGATACATTATGTAATCTCTATTTACTACCCCTTTCTTTGCGCATGTGGCTATATCCGCATTGTTGCATGTATGTGGTACAGACAGTGAATCCGCAAGCGAATTAACAAGAATTCTCACCGTACTGCTTTAGCCTTCTACATAACGAGAACAACCGAGTGTCGAATGAACGAAGTGACGGTGCGCTAAATGTTGTTGAACACCTAACCATACAGATTTGTATTCAGCAATTTTGTCTTCTCTTTCTGTATGAATTTTTTGATATTTGGATTTGCTTTTCGTCGGTGCGCTGATGTGTACAGACGACCCAAATGTATGCATTTCTGTTGATTTCATTGAGAATGAATTCTCTTGCCATTCGAAAGAAGCAAAGGAAGATCGTTGAGAACTGCACTTGATAAAAGTGAACATCAAGGTTATTTATCAGAGAGTAGCGTGTTTTTTAACTTTGTACGTGGATTCGGTGCACTAAATTTATGAGAACACCTTTGACTGGTAGCTAGGTGGTTGTAAAATAAATACAAATGAGTAGACTCAACTAGGTGACACCCAGAGTATTTAGGATTACTAATCGATCCAGTATCCCTCAATTTTTCAATTACTCTATCTTGACAGTTGATTGTTTTAAATCACTATGACGGTTATAATTTGTACTAAAATTGCGGACGGCAACTTATAGCCACACAAAAAAAAATGTATAGTTACGAGGCAACAACAAACCTCGGAAACGGATGATTTTACTGATGACGAACGCTGCAAACGATATACGGACAACGATCTTCGGATCTGTACGTGGAATGTAAGGTCCCTTTATAAGGCACGTGCAGCCGAACAACTAGCGGAAGCCCTAGACTGCTGCAAAGCAGATATAACCGCCATCCAAGAAGTGCGATGGGATGGACCGGGCAAAAGAAGGATGAACTGTGCTATATATTACGGTGATTGCTACAAACAACAAAAACAGCGCCTATTTGGATGTGGATTTGTCGTTAGAGGCAGACTTAGGAAAGAAGTCTTATCGTTCAGGTCCGTGAACGAGCGCCTCACAACAATTCGCATCCAGGCTAAATTTGTCAACATAAGCCTTATATGCGCACATGCCCCCACAGAGGTGAAAGATGACGACACCAAAGACAGGTTCTATGAGCTCCTGGACAAAACTTATGAGCAATGCCCTAGCTACGATATTAAAATTGTCCTTGGCGATTTTAACGCAAAGCTAGGAAAAGAGAACATCTTTGGTAGTACGGTCGGGAAGTACAGCCTACACGACACCACATCCGATAACGGATTTAGGCTGATCGACTTTGCTGCGGGGCGAAATGTTGTAGTAGCCAGTACAAGATTCCCACATCTCGATATTCACAAAGGAACATGGAGATTTCCTGATCAATCAACCGTCAATCAGATTGATCATATTGCGATCGACGCAAGACACTCCTCCAGTATTATAGATGTCCGAACGTTCCGAGGCGCCAACATTGACTCGGACCACCAGCTTGTTGTAGCCAAGGTAAGGTTACGGATATCCCGAACAAGGCCTAGACAAAGAAATAATGTGAGGAAGATCAACGTCAGCCGGCTACAATCGCGAGAGATTGCTAAATCCTTTTCCGATCGTGTCTCCCTTAACCTAGAAATCCTACGCCGCCAACATCAAGTATTGAAGACCAGTGGCAGCATTACCAAAAAGCTAACAGAGATGCCGCCTCTGATGTCCTGGGTTTCAATCCGCCACCACAAAGAAACCCCTGATTTGACAACGAGTGTCGGCAGGCGAATGCAGCCAAGCAAGAAACATACAAAGAAGGACAAGAGCTGCTCGGAAGCTCAACGAGCAGAAGAGGAGAGACGAACACCGGCTTCTCATTAGAAAATAGAAGGAGCGCCCGATCAGCAGAATAGATGGATATTACTGCAGGAATGAGGTAAGGAAGTTTTACCAAAGGGTAAAGTTAACCAGTCAATGTTATAAAGTCCGAACCGAAGCCTGTAAGGATGATCAAGGGAACATCGTAGTAGAGTCACAGTCGAAGCTGAGGATATGGAGAAACCATTTCAGCAAACTGTATAACGGCGACGAAGAACAAAATCCCGCTGTCAGGCAGAACGAACCATTCAACCCCAATGAAAGGGACGATGAAGATCAACAATTCCGTCCACCCGAGCCAGATAAAGTGAGGATTGCTATATCTAAACCGAAATCCAACAAGGCTGTGGGAGCAGACGGCCTACCCGCCGAGCTTTTTAAAGCCACAGGCGATGATTTGGTAAGGAGCATGCACCAACTCATCTGTAAAATATGGTCGGAGGAAAACATGCCTGATGAATGGAACCTTAGCATTGTTTGCCCGATCCATCAAAATGGAGACCCTTTGAACTGCGCCAACTACAGAGGCATCAGTCTCCTAAGTAACGCATACAAAATCATATCTTTCATCGATTTTAAGGCCGCGTATGATCTATAGAGACGAGCTGTACAGAGCAATGTCTAGTTTTGGCATCCCTACCAAACTCGTCCGTTTGTGTAGGATGACGATGGAGAATGCACGCTGCTCCATCAAGGTCGGTAAAGACCTAACCGAGACCTTTGATGTCAAAAAAGGATTCAGACAAGGCGACGCGCTGTCATGCGACTTTTTCAACATCGTTCTTGAACGAATTGTTCAAAACTCGAACGCCAACACCAGAGGAACAATCTTTCAGAAGTCCGTCCAACTACTCGCATATGCCGACGATATTGACATTATCGGAAGAAAGCAGCGTGATGTCAATGGCGCTTTTGTGGGTATTGCAACGGAAGCCGCGAAGATGGGTTTAGCGGTAAACGAGGGTAAGACCAAGTATATGCTGTCAACGAGAAAGGATACCCAACACCGACGACTCGGTCAGAACGTCACAGCAGACAGATATAACTTTGAGGTAGTCAAAAATTGCCAATCGCTGCTTCTTTGGGCTAAGAAAGCAATTGGTAAACAAAGCACTCTCTCGAACAACCAAGGTAACGCTTTACAAGACCTTAATCGTCCCAGTACTGCTATATGGCGCGGAGGCATGGACTTTGTCAAAAGCGGATGAAGCTGCCCTTGGTTGCTTCGAGAGGAAAATTCTTCGTGTGATTTTCGGTCCAGTCTGCATAGATGGTGAGTGGAGGAGGAGATATAATGACGAACTATACGGGCTGTTTAGTGACATCGACTTAGACAGAAGAGTGAAGATCCAACGATTGAGATGGCTAGGTCATGTAGAGCGGATGTAAACCAATGCTCTGGCCCGAAAAGTCTTCGAATCCACACCCGAGGAACGGCGCAGTAGAGGAAGACAGCGACTCAGGTGGCGCACGCAAGTGGAAAGGGACCTCAACCAACTATGCGTGCGAAACTGGAGACAGCTAGCTAAAGATCGAGCCGGCTGCAGACACTTTTTGGTTGAGGCCCAGGTCCACTTCGGACTGTAGCGCCACCTTAATTAAGTAAGTAACTTATAGACACGCCACACACATGTCGCCGCAGTCAAATATATTTTGTTGTTGTGTACATGTCTGCGCAGAGCCGTCTCTGACGTGTGTATTCATGTCGCAAGTTTGAAGCGACAGTCTGCGTGAATTTAACATTTTTTGAATTTTGTGTTGTGTATATTCAATTTTGCACAGACCAGCAGGAAAAATTCGTATCGCAAACATGACTAAAAACATGGAGAGACAATTTTTGATGCCGTTTTGGGAAATTTACAAAAGTTTGCCGGTTTTGTGGCAAGTAAAGTACCACTCCTTGGTTCAAATTATTTTTTTCTTTGATCTCTCTTCTTTTTTTTAATTACCAAAGCAATGATTATGGTGGTATAAGCATGTCTGCCATTTTTTTGAACCGACGACCACAACAATACAAATGAATGGCTGTGTAGATTGTCTGCACCGTGTGTACCGAAGGGGTGTTTGCACAGACTTAAGGTTTGCAGCGACGTGTCTGTGTCGAGTATGGACCCCATTCTTCATTATATCGTTATTTTTTAAAATGTCAGCTGTAATGCTGTCTATTTTTTCCTGTATTATTAAAACAAAAAATTTGCGTGAATTATCTGACACCCTTTATTTCGTTCCTCATGTTGGTGTGTTAAAATCTATGTATACGGCAATAATAGTGTTTAAAAGTACACATTTTGAAAAAATTATTTTTGACAACAACAATTGGGTTTCAGCCGTGACCAATCACATATGATGATCTTCTTTAATCTTTCGACGTGGATTGAGCTGCATCCCTGGAGCCTTCACCGTGTTTTACTGACCTACTGAATTAGATCTACACCATAGATCGTGCGAGGATGAATTGCGTTATCACTGGAAGAAATCAATGCTCATCATCATCTGATAACCAAAATGTTCACGCAATTTTACGTCGGAGATGATTTTACTAAGACTGAACAACCAGTCAATAGCGATGGTTTGACAATGAGAAAGTAAAGCAGATTAAACCAATCAATATGCAATTGAGAATTGTAATATTCCCGAAGAGCAACAGCAACAGCCAACAAAACAATAAGAAAGAACAGCTTTTACCAAGGTAGAATTGTGAAGCAATCATTTCAATCAATGACCGTCGCTGACGAAGAGAAGAAGAACGGAAAAACGAGACAATCGCATTATTCTCTGATTTGTAAAGAGCATCTAAGATGACGATGGGGTGCTTCTGACAGAGTTCAAGTGGCATGGCATAAAGGACAATTAGCTTATGTGGTTCTGGTAAACAGAAAAGCAGTCAACGGTGGACAATGGTTGGTCTGGAAGGATGTGCAAGGTAAAAGTTGGTTTTAGGTGCATATAACGAGTATATAAAATGGCAAATAATAATAGACAGACGAAGACATCTGATGAAAGTGACAAGAGCAATTGTGGAAATAAATTGACAAAGAATATGGAAAAAAATAAAAAAAATAGCTGTTGACAGTTAATGAAGTTAAGTTAAAGAATCAAGTGAATTGAATTGAATCGACATATTGTTCATTTAACTGGACAACAATATGAAGTGCCTTAAAGTATTAAAAAAGGGTGACCAGATAAGCGGCAGAAAAAGAAATAAAGAAAACATCAACGGTGTAGGACATACAAAATTTCATGATTTCATTTTGAAGATTCATGATGTTATGGACAGGAATAGCACGCATAAGAATTGCTTATCTTTCAAATGGCCACGTCGTTTTAGCTGGCAGTGCTTCAAGGAATCTGTCCTTTGTTTTATGTCTCGGCCCGATATGTGTGGCGTTATTCCGGCAATAGCGTCTTGAAAGTGACTCTTTATTAAAAGTGGATGTCTTGTTAGTGTATACTAAGGACTTGACGTAGCCTCAGAGAAAGTAATCGAGTGGTGCTAGGTCGCTTCATCGCGGCGACCAATTGATGAACGCTCGCCGTGAGATGACGCTCAAATGTTATTTCATGCCTATGAGTTGCTGGTATGACCTTTAGCGTCATCTTGTTGAAACCACAGCTCGGATATATCGATGATATCGAGCTCTGAAATTCGGTTAACGTCGCTCTACACCTGAAACCATTAACGGTAACGTTGTCCTCATTTTGAACGAAATAAGGTCAGATGATGGCGCTATGTCATAACCCCCACCAAATAGTCAGTCTTTGTTGATGCATTGATGGTTGGTTGATCACTTGTGGATCGTGTTTGCTCCACTTACTCCAATTTTAATAGCCGATGAGCCAAAAATGGATTTTATTTCCGCACGTTCGTCAAAGTCGATACAGGGTGGGCCATCTAATGGTTTTTTTTAAATCATAGGTTATTTTGACACTGACTGCTGTTTCCCGCTCGAAATCTTAACAGAAAATCAGTATCATACCTCCGCGGAACGAAATGAGTCGCTTTACAACGTTGGGAAACATTGAAAACTTATTTCCAAAGTGATTGCTGTGTAGCCCAAATAGTGCAATTTTTGAAAAGAAGAAGTTTGGCCAAATGAAGCACCCAACGCTACTGCTGTTCGCAAGTCTGTGCAAAAAGTTCGTGAAACCAATATGCCATTGGACAACACTTATGGTCCCCTTCGTGCTGTGGCCAAGAGTGTGAGACTCAATTCAGGAACATCAACTCGCCATCGACTTCAACAGCTCAACATTTCACGCACTGGCCTGAGGAGAATTCTGCACAAAGATCTCGGATTATTCACTTACCAGGTACAATTGACTTAGCAATTGAAGGTGTGCAACCATCCGCAGTCTGGGCCTTAGAGCAGCTTGAAGTGGACAACGATTTTGGGCGAAAAATCATCTTTTTTTTTGTGGGGAACTGTGAAGGGCCAATGTTGTGCCAACAATCCGGAAACGATTCAAGCACTTATGGCCAATATCATCCAAGTAATCCGTAAGCTATAGCCCGAAACCATCAGGCATCAACAAAGTCTAGGAAAATTGGTGCGCCAGTCGAGGCAGTCATTGAACGACGTTGCATTTCATAATTAATGAAAATATTTGTTATTACTAATAAAGCCATAATGCATGCAAAAAATTAAATTGTTCTGATTTTATTGCGTTTTTAAAAAGAAGCTTGTACTTGGCCCGTCCAGTATAATGAAATGTCAAACATGAATGAATATTTTGACAGCTTGATGTCTTTAGTAGCTTTGACAGCAGCTGGAACAAAGATAATTGCTCTCTGGTCACCCTTTATAATTCGAAGTCTGTTTGACTCAAGGTGAGGGCGCTTCCTTCACAGTTATATGGCTACCACTGATGATAAGTGTAAACCGGATAATGGGTTGTATACATCAGCTTTTGAGGGAAAACTAATCGGACACTGCATCCCTTGCTGATTCTTATTTTATTCCTTTTCCACGATTACTTCTAGTCCCGCAGACTCTCTGGAGTTTTCCTCTCCTTGATATCTTACTCGTGTTAACTAAGAGAAGAACACCCAATCTCCACTTATCGATTCTCCGATTTTATAGCTCATTAAATAAGACTTACGGGAGTTACGGTAATCATTCTTATATGTAACACCAGGATACTCAAGTGATGTAAAATAAACGATTACCTCCATCCCAGTAAATCTTCCCTCACACTTTCGACAGTATGGCAGCACCCACCACATCCGGGTAACATGAATCCCCTAATCTTTGACGTCAAATAATATCTTCTAACTGAAATTACACATCCTGAACACATTTTCCGGCCGAAGAGAGATTTGAAGGGAATCATTTATTGATTCTTCTTGATAGTCTGCCGAGAATGAATAATTATGTTCACTTACGTGCAGATTTTGATTGACGTTGGTATAACTATAAACGAATGTTCCTCTCTATGAGCACCGCTGGTTGGGTACTGTGTTGGATATTCATGTTTGGGGCACTCAACCACAAAGTGTGTCAGTTACAGATTTAATTATCAAAAGATCAAGCAGGTAAAGGCACCCAAAGGACACAGCTCAAATTCTCGTGTATATCATATAATGAGTACGTGTGGGCACACGTGAAATGAAATTAGCCTCGCAGAATATAGTAAACAAAACAAGAAATCTGACATCATGTCTGCAAAATAATATGATGGATGGAAAAGAATAATAAGTAGCGCCAAGCTCTTATACAAAAGCAATTACCACCGATTGAAGCAGACCACACTTAGGGAATAACCCAGTAATGGTCTCTGCCGACAGAATTGGTAATGGCAAGTTCAATCGCTGTAAGGGGAATTACCGATTATTGCTTATTATTGAGGACATTAACGTTCGCTTTATCCCTTGACACTTTAATCAGCTCAGTAATGCACTAATCGATGCCTTCTATGTTGCGTTATTCATAAGACAAAGCATTGTTATGCGATCAATCACTTATTGCGAACAGTAAGTGGATGGTAAGAATGACATTGACATGACTATAATCCGCTAAAAACGTTATTTAGGCGAATGAGTGAATTTTTGGGAACGTAAATAATTAGTAAAAGTGTAAACGATGGGAAAATTGTTTATTTTTATTTCACTTTTTACGTATGTATAAATAAAGGTCTTCGTAATAAATGCAAGATTTTTGTTCACTAAAAACAAAACTTTTTTCTAATCATTGCGTATATGTAAAGTGTGATTTTTTTAGCTATTATCTTTTTGGCAACACTGGTTTAAACAGCTGACGCACGTTTCGTGTTTTGTTTCATTGTCAAACATCTTCAGTTTGGTCTATAATTTAACCATAAATCGTCTTGCAAACGAACAACTCTTGCAAATTATTGAATTTTATTATCAAAATGCGTGCTCTGTTAAGAAAGTTCATGGCGCGCTTCTTCCATTTTATGGTCAGTTTCATCGACCCACTACCAATGCATCCAGAAAAAGTCACAGTTTGGTGCGTTTATGGGCTGGTGGCATCATTAGACCGTACTTCTTCAAAGATGATGCGAATCGTAACGTAACTGTGAATGGTGAGCGCTACCGTGAGATGATATCCAACTTTTTTTGCCCAAAATGCAAGAGCTTGACTTGCATGACATGTGGTTTCACCAAGACGGTGCCACATGCCACACAGCACGCGCAACAATGGACTTATTGAGGGGCGAGTTCGGAGAAAACTTTTTTTCCCGAACGTGAAATGGTCAATTGGCCGCCTAGATCGTGCGATTTAGCGCCTTTAGACTATTTTTTGTGGGGCTATGTTAAAGCTCATGTCTATACAGACAAGCCCGCTTCAATTGACGCATTGGAAGACAACATTGAAGCATTTATTCTTTAGATACCGGCCGAAATGTTGGAAAGAGTATGCCAAAATTGGACTAAGCGGATGGACCATAAGGCGCAGTCAAGGTCAACATTTGCATGAAATAATCTTCAAATATTAAATTATATGGACCGTACTATCGATTCAAATAAAGATTTCATGAATTTTTCTGAATTTTATGTGTTTTTTTTTGAAAAAACTTTCCTATAGCTTTTAAAAATCACCCTTTATATCTCTTTATCTTGTTTATCCCACCCGGGTGGTCGCGAAGTATTTCGGTGCAACGTTCGCGACTGAGCTATTTTTTCGAGTGAGCCTTTAACCAAGCTGATCCTTGGTACGGTACGTATGACACCTTGATCAGTCTCACCGGAAGGGAGTGTAGGATAGAGAATATTAGACAGGAGCGGATGGATTGACTGTATATTAGCTCCATGTCTTATGGGGAATACATTCCCAAGAGTCCTTTATTAAACCTTCATCGCCTCGAACGCCTGAACGGGCACGTGCATTTTTTTTGATTTGAACACCTTACGTTTATTTGAAATTGTTTTTTTCGCTTGTGTCTCACGTTGATAGTAATTTCAGAGTATTTAAATTCAGCAAGGTTCAGAAGCAGAGGTTCCCAAACTATTTTTTTTCCCGTATACCACTTTCAAAAATAACCTGGTTTCGGTAGATCCCTGTTGTTATACTTTTACGATATTCCCCAAAATCGTCAAAAGAAGATTATATTTAACGCTGGAAATTTGCGTCGCGGCTGTATTCCAACCCTAAATTCGGAGTGGTTAAAAAAAAGAAGGAAAATAGTATATTTTCTTATGTTAAAATTATTAAAATAATACGATTACAGACTTCATAGAACAAAAATTAAACATTAACAACGTATCGCAACTTCAACAATGTAAATGTCATATTTTTAATAATAGGAATGTACATGATTCGTTTCAAGATTCCGGAATCAAATGAGTAGTGTTTTGGTGAGGAATCAAACAAGGACATGCTAGATTGCTAACACAGCACAAGTTGTATATCATCCCTTTGCACGTCTGAGAACAAGCTTTGCCGGCGGGCAGACGACGCTTTGCAAGACTCGACTTGTGTTGGACTGAATATCGAGTGTGCAAGTTTTTTTTAAATTAACAGTCGCTGATCTTCTTCTTAGAATACACTACCCCAAAATATTAAGGGAGGTTTTAAAAAAAAGAGAATTAATTCTAAATAAACAGGCTATTTGGTCCATATGCTAGCCTAACTGAAAAAAATTTGCTCTACCATCGAAACCAAATAAATTTTCTCATTAACAACTGGTGAACCCCCATTTTTTCAAGCCCACGTAGATCCCTGGCTAGTCTTCCGTGGACCCCAGGGGGTTTACCTCGACCACTTTGGGAATCACTGGTCTATCGCATCAAAAAACTTATGAACTGATGTCCTCTGGTACAGACATTTCTAGTCTGCCTATGTATGCTCGATTTGCAAGCAGTTGTGCTCTTGTTAGACCTAGAAAGTCATTCAAATTAGCAGGAAATTGAAGTATTCCTCGGGTGGGACCTACTGTAATATTTACACATGGACAATGATTCAAAAGCAGTATCCGCAAATTTGTCTTCAAGCTCTTGAGAGATTTACCTATTCTTGGTGTAAAATGGCCGCATGGACGAGAACATATTAACTTCACAGTAACATTTCTGATTCCAATTCCCGAGATGAACAACTTTCATAATTCACGGCTCCAACTCTCTTGAGTCACTAACTGAAAGAGTTGAACTGTTTACGCTTCTCTACTCGTTCAGAATTATTATACAGGCTTCTTCATTCGTGGGAGAACAATAGCACGTTCAAAAGGACAACTTGCTGTTCAAGGAAGGAAAAAGACTACCTTCGACTGTGGCACAGCCCATACTGTTTTTATATTATAGCAACTTTCGGGATAATTTCCAAAGGTAGAAATTGTGTAGAAATAATCTGCTCACCCTCGTGGAAAATATTGCTATAGAGGCACATACAGTGCTGAGTAAACTTGTGCGCGGACTCATCTCGGGGTGCTGAACTGTGCACTGTAGGTAAGTCCGCGCTCTTTCATACACAATATTAGTCGCATTCCAATCGTTGTCGAGTAAGGAGGAATTGGTAGTGTGCAATGGCAACCCGATACTGCAGTTGAAACGCCTCTACTAAATCTTTCGTGGACACACACCGTCATCCGAATTTCTTAATCTCTCTTCCCGAGATCTCAATGCTTTCAATCATTACGTTGATGTTAATGTCGCATACAAAATCACTCATATTCTAAACATTCACCTGAAGGAAGAAATAAACAAAACAAAAATCATATAGAAGGGAAGCTAAAAAGCATCGTATTTAGTTTTTGATCTGACTAAAATTGGTGAAGTTCTCAAACGCAGAGCTGTTGAACTTCTGTTGAACGTTGTTTGCTGCTTAAAAGTTGATTAAGTAAAAGACCGTTCGATTCTGCATTGGAAGACAGAAAAATGACTTCGAAGGAAAACCGACTATGTGCAGTCTGTGGTCGATTTTGAGTTGTGCTGATTGGAGAATAGGGGCTAGACATTGACTTCAGGCAAATGTCTACTGCAAAGCCGTGGAAACCAACGACTTTGGAGAAATACGATACGAGTGAAATTCGCCAGAAATAAGTTATCACTTCTTGTTCATTTTATTAAAACGTATGTATCCTAACGTGTCTGAATCAATCGCACATGTGGTATTTTTTCGATTTAATCAAATACACTTGATCTGAAAATCAATACGGCTTTACGGCATTTAACAACTGAACTGACACCCTTCGCATGGTTTTGGATTTCACCTAATTAGAAGTGTCGCTCACCAGGACTCAAAGTGAAAGTGTTTTGGTCTAGAAGAAAACACGTATTTGTCATTCTCAATAAAGGCCCCTTGAAGATTTGTTCTTCGCTGGGGAATAGCAATTTTATTGTCAATGTTTCATGGCGCATTTCAATATGAAGGTTTTCAAAAGAAGGTAAACGAAAATGGGAGGATTAATTTCATTTTCATTTTTGTGGTTGCTGTCATGAAGTTGTCAACTATTTGCCTAGTTTTTTCTTCAAACACTTGGGTTGTGTGTAGAAGTGTTCTTTCGTTGACCGAGGGGAGTAGGTGTACATATATTTTTGCAAGCTTCATCACGTTTATAAAGGGTGGGCCATAAGTGGTTTTTTTTAATCATAGGTTATTTTGACACTGAAAGCTGTTTTCCGCTCGAAATCTTGACAGAAAGTCAGTATCATACCTCCGCGGTACGAAATAAGTGCTGTGTAGCCCAAAGTTTTGGCCGAAATGAAGCTCCCAATGCGACTGCTGTTCGCAAGTGTGTGCAAAAGGTTCATGAGACTGGTATGCTAGTGGGCAATACTCATGGTCGCCGTCGTCGTACGATGCGCACAGATGAAAATGTGGCTGCTGTGGCCAAGAGTGTGAGACTCAATTCACGAACATCAACCGATTAACGGTGGGCGTTACAGAGCCATGTTAACCAACTTTTTTCTTTACTAAAATTGAAGACATGGATTTGGACGTCCTTTGGTTAATGCAGAGTGGCAGACCATGCCACATCGCCCATGCCACATCGCCCATGCCACATCGCCCATGCCACATCGCCCATGCCACATCGCCCATGCCAAGATCGAGACCAAGATGTCGAGTCTTGACGATGTCAATTGGCCGCCTCGGCGCTACGATTTAACCTTATTGGATTTTTTTCGTGAGGAATCGTGAAGGACCGGTGTTATGATAACAAGCACTTAACGCAAATATCCTCCAAGCAATCCGTAAGCTACAGCCCGAAATAATAAACAAGGTCTTGGAAAATTGGGGCGACTGAATGCGTTACGAAGCCAGCCGAGGTAGCCACTTGAACGACGTTGTATTTCATAATTAATGGATATATTTGTTCTTACTAATAAAGCCATTTTCTTAATTTGCTGCATTTTGAAACCTGTATTTGGCCAACCCTGTAGAGTCTAGAGATCTGTTGCGTAGACACCAAAGTTGTCGTGACTGGCTTCGAATCATGGAAATTTGGCCTAAGAGTCGTCGAAACTTCCGACTGTGCCACAGTGTTCAACCATGTTCTGTTACATAATTTGGTTTACATTTTATTGATTTCAGAGGTATGTATTTTACGCAGTCTACTACGTATACCATCGTTGAATAAGCATTACATGGATACCCAATTCCTCCCATAAATTAATTTGATTTAACTTGAATGTAAACGTTTTCGGGTTGACTTTAAACACATGCATACATTAGTCGTATCGAATACCACAAAGGTTAGACAATGAAAAATTAAGGTCACGTTCACACTTTGTTGAGGTAAAAGAGATGTTTGTATCTATTTCGATTATTCCATTCTTTAATTAGTACAAATATAAATGACATATTGACAATCACATACAAACAAAAATACCCACACATTTTCAGGTGAGTGTGAGTTCAAAATAAGTCTAAAAAATTGCAGAAAAAAGAAAATCTCACTGGTCGATTATGAATAGTGCTATTCCAAACCATTCATCGAATCCTACGAGGTCTTAGAGCCCTCCTGCGGTCATCAAATGGACGTCTATTTGTAATAAATGAGTGCGTCGATTTGAAACACAGATGGTCTATGGCATGAAACTGCTGGTTCCTTACATTCGTGAGAGAACACTAATGCGTACAACAGGAAGGTCGACATTTTAAATTTACATTTTTAGGCCGATGTATATGATGAGTCTGCGTGGGCAAGAGCTCTTTTGGACAAGGAACACATTCCATTCAGGAACTCCATACACCTATGTGAGTATGGTTCAAAAACAGAAATTGGAGATAGCAGTGGCAACACGATGTTCGTATTTCAAAAAGACATTGCCGCCAAGACAAAGACATTCCGGGCAATTGTGAAGCAGACGAGTTAGTCAAGTACGCGAAAAGTCTGGTCCTGACTCTTGTTAGATCCGAAATGACTTATGCAGAAGCTTCTTGGACAAAGAGATAGAGAGACAGAGATAGGTAATGGTCTACATACACTAAGCCGTGGGGGGGTGGCCAACTTCCCAACATAATTCCGCATACCGGCGTTGTTGAGTAAAAAAATGGATGAATGGCCATCTGCAAGCCCAGTCATCAATCCATTGATCGAGAAATTATGGTCATTGGTTTTGGCTAGTACTAGGCGAATCTTTGAAGGAAACGCTTATTCGATGAGTTACTGAACGACCAGATCAACATCGACGTTTAAAATTTGTAGCCATTAAGTGAACTAACAAAAAGAAAGAAAATGTGTTGAAACCTTTATAAGTTGACCAGCGGTACAAAACTTTACTCTCCATGTTAGGTACGTGACCAACTTTTAAGGGTATACGTTTTTTTGATAAATGTTCGTTTTTGTACACCTACTGCCTGGACTTGCTGTGCTGCAAATATGTATGTTCTCCCAAATGTGATAGCATTGCCTGTGGCCAACTTCCGCAGTTTTTTCCAAGCGTGCGTAGATTGGTGCAGAAATATTTAGCGCAACTTGAGGGCCACCTGTCAAGCCACTTAGAAGGGTGGCCAACTTTCGAGGATTCACTGTAATATGTATTGTTATTATTGTTATTGTATTGTATTGTAACAGTGTGGCGACGTTAGTAGTCATGGCTCATAGGCGATTGACGGCAAAAGGGCGTATTCCTTGATGTCGGCAAATGAATGTAGAAATGCAGCATCGGTTTTGACATTTTTATAATCGCAAGCCAGAGCACAATGTTTTAGGTGGAGCTACTCTCTGCTCACCAGGGTGTTTTTTATATTCACTTTTGGCGGGTTTGATTAACTATTTGTGTACTTGCCAACTATTTGTTGTTGCAATTAATTTTTTTTACGGGACTTAATTTACAATCATGGTATTTTTTCTTGTAAAATGTATTTCAGAACGTTTTAAGTGTCAAACACGTGCGTTCTATTTCGATATGGAAAACTGAGTGTATCGCGTTTTGACATTACTCATAAACTAGATAAAACGCGTACCAACGCCTATGAAAGTACGACCGCGCGAACGCGCTATGGCGATTTGTCCTTAAAACAGCGGGGATATTCTCTCCAAAAAGATGTTCGTTCATAATAACTACATACATATGTAGACACATAAATTCATAATTGCATCCATCCTAGACATCTGATTCCACGAAGTATAAACACATTTATTTTTGTTGAAAGACTAAGCCACCACCGTATGGGAAAGTTTCCAGGAAACCCGCAAACTCCCACTAACCGCATATACAACATTCATTTAGTGCAATTTCATCCTGTGTAGCTGTTACTTCGTTGTCTGTACAAAACCACAGCAATTCACATGCAGTTACGCAATTTAAATACTTTTCATAATTTACAAAAAAATATGAAAACATATTCGCATGGGTGGCTCTCCAGCTTCTTGTTTTGTCTTTTCAGTTGCACATGCTGTTTATGATTTCTGTTTTTTTTTCGTTACGTTTGTTTTGAAATAACTAACGCGAACTAAAATGTTAAGTATTGGAATTTTTTAAATTGATTCATTCCAAAAAAAAACTGAATTACCTTGTCGCGCTTATTGTTATTGCCAGATCAGCCATATTTTCAAAACAGAATAGGGATTGTGCCCACACCAAACAGTGCTTTTCGGCGGCTGTGAACCAGAAATTACAAAAGTTAGACAATTATGCATGATTTAAAAAAAAAAAAAACAAACATCGCTGCACTATTTTCTACTGTATTCTGATACAAAAAAATCACATTACAGCGCTTTACATTTCAAAAATGTACAGGTTTTGAAAGACTTGTAGTCCCTGATCCGAACTCCTCGGTATTTTACCGTGGTATGACTAGGGATGGGCATTTACCTGGATATGAAAGGGTATATATTTCCTTTTCAGCGTATATACCCGGTTCTTACTAAAATGGTTAAATATGTGGGCTTCTTCTTCTTCTCTCTCTTCTCACTTCGTCTCATAAAAAAGGTCCATTTTAGGTATTTAATTGGTTTTATTTTAAAATATACATTAATTACAAACAAATCTGAGCTGGACTCTCATGGAAGATGTGAAGTTGTACTAAAAGATGCTAGGTCCACTGATTCTGAAGATTTTGATGTACTGAACTCGTTACTGCAGATATCATCTTCATTGGCTGTCTCATATTTTTCTCACGTTGTTTTCCCATTCAGTTTGATGGACCAATTGTGGGATACGCATATTAATTTTCCGGCTCTGAACTTTGCAAGTCGATTCCTATGTTTGCTTTATATCCAACTAAAAGTGTTGAATGAACGTTCTGTGGCTGCTGAAATTACAGGTGATGACAAAATAAGGGCAGCGACACATGCCCAAGCAAATTCCGTTCCCCAGAAAAACTTCTTTTGATCGATAAAGAGCCAAATCTGACATAACATCAATACCCATTGCCGTAATCTGTTCCGAATCACATAGGCGGCATTCTTCAATAAGATGGGTCAATAAGAGCAGCCGCAATACAAATTGGTGAGTCTGCGAAATGCATTCTCCCCTTAAATTTTGAACACTTATCGGCTTCAAACCTATTGTGTTGCGGATCGAGCGGATCGAACTCTATCAATGCTAAAATGGTATTCCAGAAGCAATCTTCACTCAGAAATTCAGTTTTGAGTTCTCTAAAAAGTGAAGAAGACTCATTCACTGGCAATGTTTGCGGACTTACTTTATTGCTGGAAAGACTTTCAGGCAAATTATATATCTCCCTCTGCAACCCAGCGCACAGTGGTTCCTCCCATAGGCCAAAAGTCAAAATTTCAAAGTTGATCAAATTGGTTTTTTTTCTTAATACAGTAATTATCTATGATAACGGGACTGTTAAGTGACAGTAAGATTTCTGATTTAAAATTAGTTGTTGGTTGTCAGTCGCACCACAAAGTTGAGTGTTTTTCGCAGTTAAAAACAGGAAAACAGGACTTAGCATTAATCAATTTTAGTAGATTGTTTTAGTTAATTTTGGAAAAAATGTGATGCGAATAATAAAACAATATATAATGAAGGGCTTTAAATGGTTTTCTGAATTTTTTTTTACCTCCATTGGAACTGAAGCATGATTTGTGTTTTCACATCAAGTGCCGATAAATGCCGGTTATAATTTATATATCAAAACTTAGAGCTATTTTACTTCTTTTAGAATATGTATGGGCTTTTTGAGCGCAGATTGGCGCAAACCTTCAAATTTTGATTTTTGATTTTATGATCAAGCGAATCGATATTTTTAACATTTGGCATTCGGTGAAGAAAGGTGGCAGTTATGCAAGATCTAACGAAACATGGATAATTTTTAAACAAATTTATAAAATTGAAGATTTAGAAGCAAAAACGAAGATAAGTAACCTCTGTAAATCCTTTCAAAAAAGGTGGGAGGCTTGCTCAAAAACAGTGCCTGGCTTGATTTCGAGGAAGATTTTAGTTCTGTACAAGACCGAGCAGATGAGAATAATTCACAAACACGTCAAGGCAGACCAAAGAAGCCATTTTTGGAAAGCTCGTCTAGAACGAAGTGGAGACGTATTGCAGAGATCGTTGACGTCATCGATGAAGATATCGCTTGTGCAAGAATATATACAGAGCCAAATAAACGAACTCAATGAAGCAATTATTAATATATCGGACCGTTTTATCAGCGTAAAGCATATACTTAAATTGACAATGGTTGACGGTAAGATATGCAATGCCTTGTCACAACAAGTATGCTATATTTGTGGAGCAAAACCAAGTAATATGAATGACATTCGAAGCTCCTTAGAAAGACCATCAATGAAGATTTCTTAGATTTCGGCATATCTCCACTGCATGCATGGATAAGACTTTATGAATTCCTCATTCATTTAGCTTATCGGTTTGATTTCAAAAAAAGGCGCACAGGAAGCAATGAAAAACATCTTTCGGACGCACAAAGTGGACAAGCCCAAACAAGGTGAAGGGAATTCAAATGATGGCAATACTGCCCGAAGATGTTTTGCAAACCCATCTGTATCTTCCAAAATAACTGGTGTAAAGCAATCGATGTGCAATCGAGATGTGCTGTTATTTTAAAAACTTTGGCAAGCTGTTTTGCAATTAATGCAGAAACTTTTCAAGAATACGCAACAAGAAACAGCCCGAGAAATCGTTACAGAATACCCTTGATACCCAATGCCAGCTTCAATACACAGGGTTCATGGAGGACAAATCGTGAAACATTCAATACTACCTATAGGCCAATTTTCGGAGAAGGCAGCTGAAGCTAAAAATAAAGATGACAAGTTTTTCCGTTCAAAAAACACCAGAAAAATATCAAGGATATCAACAAACACCAATGCTTTGCTTTCTAACGAAAGAAATTTTAAAAAAATCAAAAATTGACTTTGTCCAAGGAAATTTTAAATTTATTGATATAATTCTTTGCAAAATAAAATAATATTTAAAACAAATCACTTTTTTGCTTATTTAATTTACTTTCCATCAGTTCAAATTAAATTTAGAGTTTTGACCGCACTTCCCATACAAATGGAACAACTGTGCAGCGGTGTAAGATGATTAAACATTTCTTATCTGTTCAGTCCAGGTGAAATCCATCAACCCAAGCTACCATCATTCCAGCAAATTAGTTCAGTGTTACTAAAATTTCATTTACAATTTTAAAAACACGAGAAAATTAAATAGAAGTTGGCAATTTTGGGTATGTACCCGTGTATTTCCCCCGTTTTAAATACCTATACCGTGGGTAAAAAAACGAAGTACAACGAAGGTACAACAAAATGCTCTGAAGTCGTTCGAAAAGTGATCACATACAACTTCAAGTTGTCGGAACATTTTGGTCGATCAAGCAAAATTGGACGACTTGGCCGGATTACTTCATTGGCAGGAGAGGATGCCTTCGTTCGGTCTTATTTTCTTCTGCTCATACTGTACCGTCTTTTACTCTATTATTCCTCTATCAAAGCCTATTGATATACCCCGGCGCATAGTGTGCAATTTTGGGAATCTAGCGAAACTTTATTCATGAAGGACTTGAATTTATTTTTTCAATACAATTTTAAAACCTTTAAAATAATATAAAAACACATTCACCGCTTATAAGGCACTTTATTAAAGAATGAAGATTCTGATTTGTATTCTCCATCGATAGTGCTTACATATGGATTTTCTTCGGCATCCTTTAACAGAACAATACTTTCCTATGAATTGAATTACTTTTTCTTTTCCATGCTATAATTTGGCTCGATAAATATGGATCCGAGGAAAGTAAAAATCTCTCTCTCTATTTGAATTTTGCCTTGAAATACTTTCTTCGGACAACTGCCCTAGTGCTAATATGCATGCTTGGATTATTACTGCTGATGCATGCTTTTGTATTGAAAAATATTAAATTTTTACAAATTTTTGGTAAACCATAATCACAAGCGCTTCCTCTGGGTGATGGCTTTATCTTCGGTATGTTAACTTGCTTTTTTTGAATGCGGTAGCTCTTGTAGGAGAACTATTTGCAAGCTCTTTTACCGCGAAGACATGTCAACAGCAAGAGTAATTTAACTTGATGATTTAGCTTTCAGAAGTTCCGGTAACTTTAGTTTCTGGACCTTAAGAGCACATTCCTCGAATGGCTTCGAAGGTCGTCCACGATTTGCTCTAGATGGAGTTTGATCACAAAAACCTTTTGGAAATTGAATTTCTTTGTTCAACCATTTTCGTGGCCGTTGTCCTTTTCGAATCTTTGGACAGTACGCTTACTACGTTCCTGCTTTTGCTGTTAAGAGTTCAAAAAACTATAAGCTCTCTGGGGACATTGTCCGTGTCTGCAAAACCAAAGTTAATAATATGGGTAATATTAAGGGCCAGGGCCTAGCTTCTCAGTAACCATTCGTGTTGTGCGTTCTATTGTTCTTTCACAAGTGGATGTGGAAGGGACCTTCAGTTTTATGCCGAACCAGAACGGCCAAGTTTGAGAAGCTTTTTCTAGCCATTGTCAGTGACTAGAAAGACGTGAGGCCGTGGAAATTATATTTGGTCGTATTGGGTATCGAACCCAGACACCGACACCAAAGTTATCCATTATCCATATATCAAAATGTGCTTTATATTTCATTTTGCATTATACAAAAATGTTGCGCAAGAATAACTTCTGACCACTACGACTTTGATTGTGCGGCGCTTGCATGCCCTGCCTGTGCACGTTCGCTACAATACCACGATTATAAAGGGTGATTTTTTAAAAGCTATAGGAAAGTTTTTCAAAATAAAATATAAAATTCAGAAAAATGCATGAAATCTTTATTTGAATCGATAGTACGGTCCATATAATTTAATGTTTGAAGATTATTTCATGCAAATGTTGACCTTGACTGCGCACCAAATGGTCCATCCGCTTAGTCCAATTTGGGCATACTCTTTCCAACATTTCGGCCGGTATCTAAAGAATAAATGCTTCAATGTTGTCTTCCAATGCGTCAATTGTCTGTATAGACATGAGCTTTAACATAGCCCCACAAAAAATAGTCTAAAGGCGTTAAATCGCACGATCTAGGCGGCCAATTGACCATTTCACGTTCGGGAAAAAAAGTTTTCTCCGAACTCGCCCCTCAATAAGTCCATTGTTGCGCGTGCTGTGTGGCATGTGGCACCGTGCTGTTGAAACCACATGTCATGCAAGTCAAGCTCTTGCATTTTGGGCAAAAAAAAAGTTGGATATCATCTCACGGTAGCGCTCACCATTCACAGTTACGTTACGATTCGCATCATCTTTGAAGAAGTACGGTCCAATGATGCCACCAGCCCATAAACCGCACCAAACTGTGACTATTTCTGGATGGGTTGGTAGCTCTTGCAATGCTGATATTCACTCCAAAATCGACATTTCACAATAGCCCGAATAGCCGCTTCAGTGGGTCGATGAAACTGACCATAAAATGGAAGAAGCGCGCGATGAACTTTCTTAACAGAGCACGCATTTTGATAATAAAATTTAATAATTTGCAAGCGTTGTTCTTTTGTAAGACGATTCATGGTTAAATTATAGAGCAAACTGAAGATGTTTGACAGTGAAACGAAACGTGCGTCAGCTGTTTAAGCCAGTGTTGCCAAATAGATAAAAGCTAAAAAATCACCCTTTACAAAAATGTTGCGCAAGAATAACTTCTAACCACTATGACTTCGATATTTCCGCTAGATTCGGGAAATTGCATACGGTGCGGCGCTTGCATGTCTTGCCTGCTCACATTCGCTACCAAACCACGAGTATATTCATAGTGGTGTGTGCATCGGTGTCGCAATACACGTCACAAAAAATTCGTACACATTAGCTCTTCATTAAACATCAACGAATAGGGAACAGCGCTATGAGTTGCGAGGTTCTTGGCATTGGACAGTCGAACTCCGAATCGTTTTGCTTCTAGCAAATGGTTAGGGTCGACATTTTCCCAAAATGTTAGCATTCAATCCAAGTTATTTGAAAAATTCCACGCGTCAATGAGTACATGTCAATTTTCGTTTTGTGCATGCTATTAGTCTCACGAGTGCAGGGGACGTATAGTTTTATGGCGATTCCGAAAAGCGAAGTTTGAGAAGCTTTTTCTTTGTCAGTGAATCCAGAACCCCCAGCGTGTCGACGTCCCACGGTGCTCACTAGTGAACACATCATACCATGTACATACATATGTAACTAGCTACGTACTTGAACTCACTTCATTTATTTGGGGCTCAAAATGCAAGCGACATGTTTAGGTTAGGTTGGCGGGTCCTGCTGGACGCATTGTGATGCCCAATCGGGTTAAGGGTCCTCTTTACTCCTTCTCGGTACCGATTGTGAATGTGTGCTGATGCTTTTATGAATCTGCAAAGATACATATATTAGTGGTATTTTTGTGAAATCCTGTATGACATGTAGGAAGGTCGCAGTGCTCTGTGTGTCAACTGGCATGACACACAGAAAATGATATGACAGAGGTTGTAAGGAGAGTCTTCTTTTTCTTCTTCTTCACCACAGCTTCTGCCACTGTCTCGCATCCATTTTTATGTCGTGGTACTTCAGACAATTGTGACCAGTGAGTGTTACAACTACCATCGCTAGCAACTTTTTGTCGCACTGAAGGAGTCTCTTGGTTTTTGCAGTGCTCAACTTGGGCCATGCATCCGAGTGCCTTGTGTGACCTTGTGTTTGATACCCTATGATTGTGCCATCCACTTTTTTCTGGACGTCCGGCAGTGTCAGACCCTTTCCTGACTTCGTAGTTCATCAGCTGCTTCATTGCCGGTTATGTCCATGTGGCCCGGGACCTAGCATAGAGTTATCGAATGCTGCGTACTAAAACACTTTCAGCTCTGTACCAGCTTGGACTTGGTTTCTTTTGTTGAAATTTTGCTAATGGCAGCTTAACTGCTTGTGATATTTCACAAGTCAGGGACTTTGATGGAGCAGTGCACGTTTAACAATTCAGAGGAAATGCCCGAGTCTGACCATTTGGCAAGGAACATCATTTTGCTATTTGAAATGGAACCAAAACATAATGAGAAACATCCTGCACCCTGCATGCTAGCACCGTAGCAGTAATAAATGTAGTACTCTGGCTGTAAAAACGTCTGTTTTTATAATGCCCTTTACATGCTACTTCTTTAAATCGCTCTTTTGTGCTCGCAAATACACAAATATCTTTGTCACTTCCTTTTGAGGCTCACTACACGGCTTTACACACACATATGTGTTCATATATATACAGACTCCCTTTTGTGTACCTTAGTCCTTATGTTTTCTTTTAATACTCATTTTCTCAAAATAATCTACGAAAAAATACACTTAACAGGCAGACAATGAGTGACAAAAAAAATGTGTGATATTTTTTTTTGTTAAGGCAGTCAAGCACAGCGTTGGACACGTGAAGGATATTAGGCATCATAAAAATTGTTATCTGCTTTTCGAATCAGATTTGTGATTTTCAATGCAAAAGGTTAGAGGTTATTTTCGCTTTGTAACACGGCCCTGCCACGATGAGTTCCACATCAGAACGAAACTTTAAACTTTGTCACTTTTTTATGAGCGTCAGGAAGTTCATGGCGTTCTATTGAAAGCAAAGCGGAATTGTTCACATTGTCGCTTGGCTTTTTTTCTGCCGTTACTATGGAATGGTATCTCTTTTCCACATTTTACTCTTTTCCGGTGATATTAAATTCAATGACTTTCCGGTTTATTGTGTTTGTTGGATAAAATGATTTTCTGATCGATAAATCTATTTAAGGAATAAAATCATGAACATGGAATTATTCCTTTTTTAGAGGTCCGCTCTAAACTGTTAGCCACGAAGTCTAAAGTTTTCACTTTGCTGTCGGCTTTTCACTACTTCCTGACTTTTAACTCCCAACAGTTTAAGTCATGGGATTTGGACGGATAACAACTAAAGGGTGATTTTTTAGCTATTATCTTTTTGGCAACACTGGTTGACGCACGTTTCGTGTTTTGTTTCACTGTCAAACATCTTCAGTTAGTTGGTCTATAATTTTACCATGAATCGTCTTACAAACGAACAACGCTTGCAAATTATTGAATTTTATTATCAAAATGCGTGCTCTGTTAAGAACGTTCATCGCCCGCTTCTTCCATTTTATGGTCAGCTCATTTTTGGCTCAATGGGTACGTAAATAAGCAGAATTGTCGATTTTAGAGTGAATATCAGCCAGAAGCATTGCAAGAGCTACCAATGCATGCAGAAAAAGTCACAGTTTGGTGCGGTTTATGGGCTGGTGGCATCATTGGACCGTACTTCTTCAAAGATGATGCGAATCGTAATGTAACTGTGAATGGTGAGCGCTACCGTGAGATGATATCCAACTTTTTTTGCCCAAAATGCAAGAGCTTGACTTGCATGACATGTGGTTTCACCAAGACGGTGCCACATGCCACACAGCACGCGCAACAATGGACTTATTTAGGGGTTTCGGTGAACATTTTATTTCACGTTCGGGACCGGTCAATTGGCCGCCTAGATCGTGCGATTTAACGCCTTTAGACTATTTTTTGTGGGGCTATGTTAAAGCTCATGTCTATACAGACAATTGACGCATTGGAAGACAACATTGAAGCATTTATTCGTGAGATACCGGCCGAAATGTTGGGAAGAGTATGCCAAAATTGGACTAAGCGGATGGACCATTTGAGGCGCAGTCAAGGTCAACATTTGCATGAAATAATCTTTAAACATTAAATTATATGGACCGTACTATCGATTCAAATAAAGATTTCATGCATTTTTCTGAATTTTATGTGTTTTTTTTTTTGAAAAACTTTCCTATAGCTTTTAAAAAATCAGCTTTTATTAGCGTTAGCTATTGTAAATTGCTATGGATATGTATATGGATGGAGACAACATTTGGATTCAACGAGACTAATCCGCATGTTATCCAGTTCAAGTAGACTGCTTTTTTCACATTAACCGCGTCTTGCGAACTGCGAACATTGCGTTCACATGGAAATTGTCTATGCAAAACGGGTAGAATTCGCGAATATTTAAGTCGTGAATTTATTGATTGCGGCTGCCAATTTGCGGATCACAATTTCAAGAAGTATATAATTTTTTTGCTTTTATTTGCTGAAAATTGGTTATTTGCTTCTAAAATTGGTGGTCACAGTTTACCGGTCATGTGTACAGCACTTTGGGAATTAATTTTCAGTTTTGTAATTTTTTAGAACTACAGGACGAGATCTAACATTATGTTTGTTTTTAAATTCTAAGGCTAACACCACAAGCTTAAAATTCTTGAAGATCATAAAGAACGCAACAAAACAATACGAAACTGCGAAATCGACAAGGATGTGCATACTGTGTAGCCAGTGTGGGATGAGCACAACCATATTCATAAGTATGACCCTATAAATAACCGTGCGCTGTATGAACTAAAACAAAAATTAATGCTTAAGTTTAGTACATGTGCAATGGATGCTTTTCATATTCCTGATTGATATTGCTTTTCCACCAGCATTTGACTTCCGTAGAGTATGTTCTGTGGCACATAGTTTCTCAACTTTTCAGCTGTGCAGACCCCCAGCAACAAATTTATCTCTCGGCGGCAGTACGACATCAATGCAGTTCGACGTCAATAACTTCACAGTTCTAACACACAGTTTGAACTAATCTCCTGTGATGCTAATTGTTTCAAAGTTGAGTCAGTTAAAGAGCTTACATATCTTGGTGTTATTACTGATAGTAATATGAGTTGGTCCAGCTGGTCAGGAACTGTTTTCGTCTTGGAGAATCTCTTGATCATGATCATAATTGCTTTATTAGAATCAAAATTGCAGTATCGAGTCAGTTGCTGGGGCGGTGAATACCAGACCAAGCTTCAACCGCTACTTATCTTACAAAAAGCAGCTATAAAAAACACTTTCATGGTTCGTGGTTCATGGTTCATGTTCTATGGCTTTGTTCCGAATATTGAGAATTTTGCTTGTCAAACATTTATAATTTTGTAAGGTTCTCAGCATTTGTTTTATAAGGGGAGACTATTTACAGACTTCAAATTCTGAAAACCGTAAATTGCAACGGTTTTCAAAACTTTGACTCCATAGTCTCCCACAAACTGCTTTATAAACTCCTGATAGTAGTCGCGATACAAGATTCCTAAAAGAATTTCTTTCAAAAGTTAAAAAATGGCTTTTTATGTTTGATCATGATGAAATAAAAGTGTTATTATCCTATGTGGCTTCATTTTTCATTATGACCGGATTATTTGCAACATAAAAAGTTTAAAATGTGCATGCAAATATGCATAAATAAAAGCATGCATAAAAAGTGTATTTTTGTTTAGTTTTTTTCAATTCGGAGTTCATTTGACGGATTTTATTTATTAACTGAATAGATTCAGTCAACAGTTAACCCTGAGTTTCAAGCATTTTTAATACTCGCTGGTATAAGAGAAAAATGAATGCACATCATAGCTATGTTTTTTTTAATGTTGGAGTCGTTAAATGCTTCCTTGGACTGACAAATTGCCACAGTCTCCGTACGATCGAAGTCACTTGCTGTACCTTTGATGGCTTTGAAATGTTCATCATGTAAAGCTTCAATCCACGTTCCCCATCGAGTTACCACTGGTGCAGGAGGATTGGTAGTTTTTCTTTATATGCTCTAATGCGAGCAGGTGCCTTAAGAAACAATTCCTTAGTTGATGAATCAGTTTATTTACATTCCCGAAGCTAGCTAGTTACTACTTCAGCGAGTCGATGTATTCCGTGAGCAAGTTACGTCACATGGATTAAATTAGGATAGAATATTTGAAGGGCTTGAACTGCCTTGATCATATATGGAGCAGCGTCTAAGAGGGACGGTTTCTTTCATCTGCAGAAGATTCAGGAAAAGTGTTGTTGATACCTTCATTCACAAATCTGGCTATCGTAGAATGATTTGTCTTTTCGAGTTCTTTGCAGGCCACCAAACAGTAAGCAGAGGGCTCTAGTGCTAACGCGAAGACAACGGTCACAACGGTCAGTAGTTTCGTCAATATACTTTCCCGTCGCACGTAAATATTCCAGGATAGTCAGCTATTCACGAAAATACTCATATCTTTCGAGAAGCATGGTAGATACACGAAACTTTGCACAAATAAATGCAATAATAAACTAATACACTAACCGAGCATGTCAAATATAACAATTGGCTAGAACAAAAAGTGTCGCAGTAGGCGAGTATGACACAAAACGGTGTCGCCATATTTTTTTTTTATTATTTATTATTATTTATTTAAATAAAAGGTATGTACATTAAGATTTACATCATTTTTAGTACTTAGTATTTACAATTTAGAATTTTTACAAATTTTTCTTAAAAACTATAGGATTTGGAGGATGATTACATGGGAATGTGGAAAAATAAGGGATGATTGCACTTTTAAAATCTTTCTGATTCGATATCGATTTAATATTAGAAGATAGAGAGTTCCATAGTGTAGCAGTATGAATGAAAATAAACGCGATGAATTTCAAAAGTTATTGCGATAAGTTATTAGATTAATTGACCTATTTGAACGAATAAAATTAAGCCTGTTGAACAAATAATCCGGACTACGACTGTGAATCAATTTGCGAAGGAAAATACAGTTTCTGGCGTTAATGTACTCTTGGAGATTACACCCCAGTAAGTCCCTGGCATAAGCAGAGATATGCTCATATCTGCGAATGCCATAAATATATCGAACTGCATCATTAAAAGCCACCTGTAACTTGTGCATGGAGAGCGAGTCAGGATTACAATATATTAATTCACCGTATCTTATGAGAGGCAGTATTAGAGCAGTTACAAGTTTTTTGCGTGTGTCTTGCGGAGTGTAATAAGCACTGGGCCATAGTTTACGGAGGCAACCATAGATGCGACCAACAACCATATTGAGATGATCAAATCCAGATAGATCATTGCTTATTCATATCCAAGACTCGTTGTTTTCTCAACGGTTTTAATTTTATAGGAACCAAGATAGAGTTCGGGGATATGGTCTAGATCAAGCTTCAGTTTGGAAAAAGGTACTAGCAGTGTCTTAATTGGATTTAGTTGTAGCCCGTTTACACTTGACCAATCGAAAATATCTTTTAAGTCGTTGTTCATAAGAGTCGCGATTTCGTCAAGATTTGGAAAAGGTTTGGCCAGATGCAATTGAACATCATCAGTATGCAAATGTACTGAGCAATGCCTACACACGGAAGGTAAATAATTGATGAACATGCAGAAGAGAATCGGACGTAGTATTGAACCCTGCGGAACACCCTGTTCTACTTCCAAAAGACAGGAATGACTTTGACCCATTACTACTTTTTGTGATCTCCCTGAGAGAAAACTCCTCACTAATCTAACCGCTCTATCACTGAAACCAAAGTAATTCTGAAGCTTCCAGCACAAAATATTATGGTTTACTTTGTCAAAAGCCTTAGAGAAACCCAGCAGACACAAATACGAGATGTATTTTTTGTCATAAAAAGACCTTATCTCTTCGAGAATATTAATCATAGCTGTGCAGCAGCTGTGATTTGCTCTGAAACCAAATTGCTTACTGTAAAGGAGATTATTAATAGACAGGTGTTTTGTGATCTGATTCGCTATAATTTTCTCAAAGATTTTGGATAAGCAGGGCAAGATACTAATTGGTCTAAAGTCAGCTGTGGACGCAGCGTTAGTTTTCTTTGCGGTAGGGATAATTCTACCGATTTTCTCGCGTAAATTTGAATTTCTGTTGAGAGCCGTGCAGGAAAATGGTGAAAATATGCATCATCACCAAATTATAGTTAGAATATGTCATTACCAGCGAAACTGGGCAAAATAAGTAAATGCATACATATAATCCGATCTCTAATCAGTACATTCATTCATTTTTTGTTTTTTTATCTTTATTTTTCATTCTTATTGTAAAATTTATGTACTTGTAGATTTAAATTTTATTTACATATGTAATTTTTTCACCAAAAAAAAAAATTTGATGCATTCTCACTATTTTCTTTTATAAACACAAATGTCCTTTTTAATAATTACGTTTTTAAGACTAATTAAATTTGTTAATGGATACCGAAATAAATAATAATTATAATCACAGGACACTGTTTAATAAGAAAAGATACGAGACTCGACGCCTCCACTTCACCAATGTGAACAGACGCCTTGATGAGTAAGAAAAGGGAACATTCAGCAAACATCAGCAAGCAGTAAAATGGAGCGGAGATGTCTCCCTTTCCATATCATGGCATTTCGTGAGAAAGTAGATCATAATGTCCGAAATGAGAACCTATCGAATTTGTCCGTTTCGCATTTGTAGCTTCACTCAAAGTATATCGCTGATAAAATTAACAAATGAAATTGCTGACTTGATGCAGCCTTGTGTAACGCCACTCCTGATCAGGAATCCCTCGAACAAAGCAACCTATTTGCGCAGCACGTGACATTTGAATCTGTTGTCGTCTTGGTAATCGATCCCACGTAATCCCACCCCAAATGCCTCCACCACAGTAGAGGCGTTGTGATTCCCCTCTCCTTTCATCGATGAGGGTTCTAGAAGCTAAATGTATACACCAACAGACCAACCAACGAAAATGCTGAATCAGAAGTCTGCGAAATTGCCCACAAACGCGGGGCCACCTTCAGCCACTTAACCGCACTTATATTGTTAAATACCATCCTATTCACTCAATAAAATATAAATTTAAAAATTGCATTTCATCTAAAAGTTATTAAAAAAGATATGGAACTAAAGCAGACCCCCCCCCCCTACACGACCTTAACGAAATCACGTTTATACCTTTCTCCACTAGAAGAGCCTACCGAATGAATAGAATTGATTTAAAATTTATAAACTTTCTTTTAAACTTGGACGAGTCATTATATATTTATAATACAAGCATACATGTATTTTTCGTTTCAGGTAGAACATAAATGGTGGAATCATCGCGTGTGACTGCAAAACATCAAACAGATTTCTCGAGGCATCTCAGGCACTGAGGTTGACAAATTAAATAAAATCAAAGAAGCAACGTCCCCCCAAGCAGAATTACACTTCATAAACTTGGGACACATCAAATAAATTGCGAGAGGACTCAATTAAATTACGTGCAAGGACACGCTTCTTGAAGTGACAGTCATCCAATGGTATTAATCCATTGTGTAACGACAAGAAAAAAATATCGTACTTCCGGCTAAAAAGGTTCTCCACATCCCCATCCATCCGCTTGGCCCTCACAATACGAGGCAGATGTCCAACAACGAGAGAGGGGGAAGATAAACTTCAAGAAATGTGCCTCAGCGATTTGTAATTATGTAAATCATTTGGAAATTTTAAGTGGGTACAACGTCTATTCGCAGGTTGTCCTTGCAGCTGTGAGCTAAGTTGACCGAGAGAATTGGGATGTCATTAAAATGGATCAAATTGCTAACGCAAAGTAAGTGAGTCGATAAGTGTCCGGATAATGTTCATCGGTTTTGTGATTGTGTACTAAAATGAAATGAATACACAGTGTACACACAAAAATATGCTAGACGGAGAGAAATTGTCTCGTCGTTAGCTTGTTGTTGTTGACCCCCCCTTCAAGTGGGATTTGAGGTTATCTGCTCTGATGGGAGGGTTAAATTAGTGTTCATTTCCGTTATTTTGTTGACAAATTCCTGTCATTTGAAGGCTGCTGCAATAGACAAGTAGGTTATTTTTTTTGCTACACACCGCATTTCGTTTGGGTTAAAGGATGATTACAGGAAATCGGCAAAATCCACTTGCCTTTTTATAGAAGATTGTGATTGAAGGAGAGATACGACGAGTATTGGTCGCTGAGATGTGGCCTCATTTGTATTCAGCGAGGAGTTTCCCTGCGTGAGCAATGAACCTGAAGTTCAATCTGTCAGGGGGATACATTCAACTTGAAATGTATTTTAGTGACAACTTGTTGTGTGGTTGTTCTTTTTTGTCTTTTTTTTTTTGTTGCCAAAATTATACGACACGAAGTTCTTTTTTGACAAGTCGGTGAAATGGAAATGATATGTTCGGTCAAATTTCTAAATCGGGCACTAAACGTAAATGGCGCACTAACTGTGCATTTTATATCGCATATTTTTTTTGTTTTTTGCAAATGACAGATTAGGGGGGGGGGGGTCGTACTTATCTAAATATAGCGAAGCATTTCTCATTCATTGACTAAAGAATTACGAAAGCATGCGTATGTTGTTCAAATCATTGATAACAATGGAATTTGTGGTAGATATATTTAGAAAGATAAATACAATATTGCTGACGTATTCCATGTCAAGCACGTTCTATTCACCAGTGTTTGGTCAGTTGCTTGTAATCGGTCGTAAGTTTAGTTTGAGTACCTTCTGCAAATTAGTTCAGAGTTTCTCAATTTTTTAAAGAAAATGGATTGAAGTTATCGGAGTTAGAAACATTAATATGTCCAACAACGGGTATGTTGGTAATTGGGTGCCCTGTCGGTCCTAAGGCCGTGGCTCACTTAGACCAACGTGTTGTATCCACTGTGCCCTTGTTTAGGAGGTTTTACCACCGTAAGACGTACTTTAGTCCTAAAACCAATCAGATCCACATATGAATCTTAGGAGATTTTTCAGTTCGACACCGCTTATGTCTTCAAGCTCCACGAAGAAGTGCTCTTCTAGGAGTTGCCTCCTTTACTTTGCTAGGGCTTTGCTGTTACAGATTAGGTGTTGAATGGATTCTGTTTCTTCCTCATCTCTGCAGCTTCTGGAAAAGTCGTTCTGCCGAAAGTTCAGACGTGTACCTATGGCACAGTGCCCGGTTAGTACTCCTACAAGCCTTCTCAAGTCCCTAAGACTAAATATGACCGATGAAGAGGCCAATCTCTGTTTGCTCAGTGCCGGCTATAGGACCGCCGCCGTTGCTTCAATACTCAGACCAAGCCATTGAGCTCTGGCTTTGTCCAGGGCTTCTTCGTCTAGTTTTTTTTTTTCTTATGCAGCTGAGCGGCGTATGCGCATACGGGATTGGTCGAGATCCTCCCAACCCCGAGCCCTTTTTTGCTTGACTGTCCGCCTTTTCGTCTCCCTGGATTCCAGTATGTCCCTACACCCAGAAGAGTGTCACCGCGTTCATCAAGGATATCGCACTGATGCTCTGTTTGCATAGCCTTCCTTTATTGTGATCGATATATCGGTTACGTTGGAGTCTTTCAATTCCAGTGCTGCCTCAGTATCGCAGCCACTTTGCTTTAAAGACGCTACAGTCGTTGTTTATTGTTAGAGATTTTTCGAATAGGTCACCGAAGACCTACGCGCCTGTACCCGGGTACGGCTTGTCTTTGACTTTGAGGCGTCTGTGTATAAGGTTTCCCCTTCTTCTTCGATTACCAATGTGATTGTATCCGGTGCGGAAAACTCTTCTCCGGTGGTAAATAGTCTGTTTGTTCTATATTTTGCGCTGCGGTCAAACTTATTAGTATAACAGCTTGACCGTAAAGTTTTTCCATCCAAAACATCGCTTCTCTGAGCCATAAGGCCGATAAGGCTGTACTGTTGCTGCAGAATAGGTCGAGAGGAGGAAGAATGGACTCGTGTACTGTCGTCAGTGTTATTCTGAGGCAACCTGATATATCTATGCAGGTCGATCTTTGGATTCTGGTTATCTGGGTGAGAATGTATTTCTTCTCCAGTACTTTCCATCATACTAAAGAACAGTGGGTCTTACCATAATGTTATAAAAAATGTATAGCCAGTATACCACAAGTGGGTTGAGGTCCCATATTTTACCGATGGCCTGTTTGCACGTGTAGAACGCAACATACTCCTTCTTTAAACGGTCTTCCGTGTTTTTCTTCCAAACGAGGTGGGAATCGAGTATGAAGCCTAGGTATTTAACCGTTAAATTAAATTTTCAATTAGACAGATGAACTCAGAATTGGTCCTAAATTTGTGAATTATGGAATGTGAATTTATCGAGATTAACATTGAAATCATTCAATGACATGCTAGTACCCCATAATCCATAGCTTTAATGAACGTTTTTCTGTTAACATTTAAAATGTTAACTGTGATATCATTCCTTACAATTTATAATTAGTTTTTCAGTAGCAACGTAGTCTATACCACATCTCAGTAAATTGTGGAATGTTCTTCTTAAGAAAATGTAATTTATTGCTACAATAAAGAAACTATAACTATAATTCATAGCCGTCACCCTACGCGAGGGTTGTTCGATAAGTCTGAATTTGATGCAAGATGCCTCCTATTTCTTTCTGGGCATAGAAAAAAAATAAGATGTGATTTTAATATCGTCAAGATAGGTGCGGCGTGTGGTGACAATGGTTAAAAAACAGATTCGGGGAAAGATTCCAATATAGCTTGTAACCACAGATTAATTCAAAAGAAACTACTTCTCGTCGCTTTCCCAATGATCTATTCACATTAATAACTGGTACTAAATCCCACCCGTGCATTCTTATGACGTTTTGTCAAAGGAGATTTACCTTTAGATACTGCTTATTTTATTCAGGTACCTGAACTTCGAACAAATTTATTGAAGCAGATGCCCCCAAATCGAATTTAATTTGTTTTATTCATCTTTCGCGGTAATTGATAAATAATAAGCGTTGGTTATGTGTTTTATCGAGCATAGAAGAATATTATTTCAAAATTCTGGCTCAGTTTTCCATACAGAAAAAGAACGATGTCAAATCGTCCGAGTGAGTAGAGAGGACTTGTGTTCGGGCTTACGATATTACCGCCTAACCGCGATCGGCTCATTCCGGCTTAACAAATGATTTACGTTTATTCTACTTAAAATGTCTAAGCCCAAATGCTTGAAAACGCCGTTGCGATATGGGTACAAAACATGTGTTTATTATATTATTATATACAAAACTATTGATTTCAAAATTGATGCGACATGAGCAGAGATGAAGTATTAGTATATATAGTGTGCGTGAAAATAAAGTAGTATGCGTGCGTTTAGGGCAAAATTCGGATGAAACGCGATGGGCAAGGGGTTTTCCACTGGAAAGACGACTATCTCGGTGTACATGATTTCTGGACATGAGACTATGATGCCTAAAACAAAATAGGGCTTTGCTGCTGGCATTGTCTTCCAACACAGCAGAAATCAACTAATAGAGATATTCAACTTTCCAGCCAAAAATACCAAGACCTACCGCAAAACCCGCATACTTCTTTATTTGGAAGCTATATTTTACGCATACTTTCACAAGTGGTGTCTTCTAATCAGCTGTTTACCCCTCCAAATTTATATTTTGCCCGTAAGAGTGTCAACTGCAATTCCAATGTGTTTAACTTGCCCACTATCTGGAAACATTTCATGAGTGATGTTAATCAAGTTTAGCAAATTAAATAGTATTATAACATGCGAAAAAGAAGTTTCTTTCACAAGTTTCACAGATTTACGAACTGCGTAAAATGGATATGTAGGACAAATTTTCAAATCTTGTTGCACAATTTATATGTGATATGAGTCCAAAACTAAAATGCTTTCAATAATGACTTCTGCCGCAACACCATTAATTCGAATTAATTAGCAAAATGAAGTGTTTGAGTAACCGATAGATATACAAAGTTAAAGTGACAATACGAAATAATTCAAGGAAATTATGTTATTTTCTGTAAAGTTGTGTACATTTGCAACACAAAAGTACAGACATTCCTATATGTGTGGATGTGCATAGTTCCTATTTCATCATCATTACATTATCATAAATTGTGAATGATTATTTACAAATTGAATTCAACTACAAAATCATATTAAAACCCTTTTGCTTTACCTATTTTCTAATATTTCAAAGGGAAAATATTTGAATTCAAATGTAACGTGTCAATGATCAGTGCATTCCAATATACTTCCAGGTAAATGAATGTACCTTCTGAACACGATCTGTGTTTTAAGCTCCTCCTCCTTTTTGGGGTGAAACATATGGATTTGAAATAACGCTCAAATAACGAGGGGTTTTTAAACAAAATGCTCTGCTTCACCTCATTATTTCGAAGGGGAAGACTTTCAGCTGTTCGAAACTCCTCTCACGTATTCACAGATGGTACAAGTACAACAAGCTGTCAAACTAATTTCAGGGGCAAGAGACGAGGAAGTTGGATATCTCTATTAGTTGATTTCTGCAACACAGGCAAATCATATGCTATGCACGAAATACGGCCCGCGTTTTTTGGAGCGAAATGAGAGGAATGCCATAAAACGTACATAAGAGGACAATTTTTCAACATGTTGGTCGCTTTCACTCACACTTCCATACAAATTGTGAGATATTCGCTCAAATTGAGAGTCAACTGACATTTAAGAAATGGGAACAGCTGTCTGAGGTTAAAGTAATGGGTAAAGGTAAAGGGTGGTTAAATTTTAAGGGTCGATGTTGATTTTGAATAAAGCACAAATTAAAATTAGGAAATTATTGCCATTTCTTTTTATTATGATAATATTGGTATGGTTCAATTATGTATGGAATAAAATATCGGCCAAACACCTCCATCCGATGGTCCAAATTTTCGATGACACTGAAGCATAATTGAGGTTCTATGCCGTTAATGTGCCGAATTATCTCATCATTTAGCTCTTGAATTGTTGCTGTCTTATCGACGTACACGTTTTCTTTCAAATAACCAAAAAGAAAAAAATCCAACGGTGTCAAATCACATGATCTTGGCGGCCAATTGACATCGCCACCACGTGAGATAACACGGCCATTGAATTTGTCGCGCAAAAGAGCCATTGTTTCGTTAGCTGTGTGGCAAGTGCCACCGTCCTGTTGAAACCACATATCGTCCCCATTCATATCTTCCAATTCGAGCCATAAAAAGTTCGTTATCACTTCGCGATAGCGAACACCATTCACAGTAACTGAATGACCGGCGTCATTTTGGAAAAAATACGTCCCGATGATGCCGCCAGCCCATAAACCGCACCAAACAGTCACTCTTTGTGGGTGCATTGGTTTTTCGACAATCACTCTTGGATTAGCATTCGCCCAAATGCGGCAATTCTGCTTCTTGACGAATCCACTGAGGTGAAAAAGTGCCTCATCACTGAAGATGATTTTCTTCGAAAATTTATCATCCACTGTTGCCATTTCTTGCCACCATTCTGACCATTGACGACGCTTGAAATGGTCAAGAGGCTTTAGTTCTTGAGTCAATTGTTCAAATTGAGTTACTCGTAGTCTGAAATTAAGAAATGTCAAATGAAATGCAGAAAAAAACTTGACGTTTAGGTGTGGTTCACATTCAACATCGGCCCTTAAAATTTAACCACCCTTTATTAAAAATTAGTAATAGTAAGGACAAAATATTTTTCCTATGGGATTTATGAATTGAAAACAGCAGATAAATTGAGCTGACATTTCAAAGAGCGTTTGAGACTCTAGACTCGTAACGTGAAAAACGCCAGCAGCAAAGCTTCAGGCATAAGAGGTGTCTAAGCAGGCGGTTGCTACGCGCTACACAAATGCGTAGGTGGACTCCGTTAATACTTATTCAAAGCATTGAAATCATTTTCTGAATCATTTTTTCATTGGACACCTGATAGTTCTTTGATAAAAATTATAGAAAAAAATGTGCACGAAGTTCTTCCTTGGTTCGATTATTTGGTAGTGTTCTGAAGGAGAGTAATAGACATCTTTGTATTGACTGGAATGCAGGTTTCCTTCTTACGAACTTATTAGCGTATGGAGGCATACATATACACATTAGCATTTCGGTGACTGTACACACAGCTGCGAGCAAATAATAAGTGCCCTTAATAAGTACCATTACTCGAAAATAAAAAAAAAAATGGAATGATTTAAATTTTTTTTTCTTATTATTATAAAAAACTATATTTTGTTCTAATATTTACATTAAGGGAATTATAGCAGAATAAATCCATTTTTCTAAAAAAGACTTCAAAACAAGGCGAGCAAAATAATAGCAGTGCTGTTTCTTGACCAACTCAAAAGGTTAAAGTAACGTGAAATAAATAAGGAAATTAATTAATTATAAATGAAGAGCTATTGCCAATGAACTAGTACTTTGTAGAATGTCCTTTATTGTGTATAACAGCTTCACAACGCCGCTTCATGGAATCAACAATACGCTGGCACCTTTCAGCTGAGATTGATTTCCAAGCCTGCTCAACTGTCATCCACAACTCGTTATTATTTCTTGGCTTTTTATTTGAAACATCTTTTTTTATATCCGCCCATAGATTCTCAATAGGATTGAGGTCGGGGGATTGAGCAGGCCACTCCATGACCTCAATTCTATTGTGCTGAAACCACCGCTTAGCTTTCCGGCTGGTATGTTTCGGATCGTTGTTCGGTTGAAAGACCCATTTTAACGGCATTTCCTCCTCGGCATATGGTAGCAAGATGTTCTGAAGGATATCTACATATGAGTGCTGGTCCATTATACTTCTGATCGAATATATTGGACCAACAGCATAGTAGGAGAAGCACACACAAATCATGATACTTGATCCGCCATGTTTAATGGTTTTTGTGGTGAACCTTGGATCATACTCTGAATTGGATGGACGCCTTACATATTGCCGAGATCCTTTTCCGCCATAAAGAACAATTTTGCTCTCGTCAGTCCACATTATATTTCTCCACTTTTCCGGTGACCACGCCAATTGCTCTTTTGCAAACCTCAACCTTTTTGCTATGTGAATTTTTTTGAGAAGTGGGACCTTGCATGGACTGCTAGCATTGAGGTTACGTTCCCTCAAGCGTCATCTGATCGTTTGAACACCACATGACAAGTCCAGCTCATCCAAAATCTGGGTAGCTGTTGAAGAGGGATGCGATTCTATCTAAGCGATTCTATCAACTCGCTCTTCTCTGGTGTACAGTGTATTTTTCGACCCACTTTTATAGGAACAAATTAATCAGTCTTACTTACTTACTACTATTTCTTACAAAGTGGCACTGCTATTATTTTGCTCGCCACTGTATGTATGTGAAGTGATATTTTTACCAGTTTCCCGTAAAAAGTTTTTCTGATTCATTTGCAATCTAATTGAATTCTGTTTTTTTTATGATTTTGTTTTTTTCGAGTTTATTTTTCGTATGTAGACAAACGATCGCTGCTTTTTATATGTTGCATTTTATCTCAGCTATTTAGTCCATTTTAAAGCTTGTTGCATAAAATATTGTTTTTCTCTTTCGTCGAGTATGTTAATTTAGCAGTTGGTTGCAATATTCGAAAAAACTCATGAAAAACGAAATTGAATCAATAATCACGGTTGGCAATGGTTTGTTTACTTATTCTGAACAGATAGTTAAATTAAAAACATATCAATAGCATGCGAACAAATGTAATTTTATTTGAAATTGCGCACTCGTGTGTACGCTCATTCGAGAAAAAAATAGACTACAGTGAATGAATGTAAGCCGCAATATTTGGCTTGCATTCGGGATGAATTAATGAAACATTTTTCACGCAATAGTGTACACCAATCACAGAGGGATTCCCTGAACAAGTGGACTTAAATTGAAATTTCATTGAATCATTCGCATGTACATATGTATGTAGTTAGAATTGAATCTTAAATAAGTCGAATTCTGTCGCCGATATTATAGACAGTGAGTTCAATCTCTGCAAATTAAAACAAGAGCAGCGCAAGAGGAGAATTGGGCTAGAAGATGGGAGGAGAACAAGCTTATAGTGTAGAATCTAGTGACAAACATAAAATACAGGCCTTTTATAAAAAATAATGGCCTCAGACTGTAGGAAAGGCACCCAGGCACTTCGAAACTATGAGGGTAACCTTGTTACTGACCCGCAGGGAATAGTGGGTGTATTTAAGCAGCAGGAAATCAAGAAATCTCAATTCCAACCAACGAAGTACTCCTCCCACCCTGCTTTGAACTCGTCGCAGCCATTAAAATGCTAAAGAATAACAAAGCCGCATGCTCAGATTGCTTATCATCGAGCCGTTTAGTGCCGTTGCGATGTTCTGGTATGCACCAGATCATCTGCAACGTTGAGGAAGACGAAAGCATGTCCGACGGCTGGAATATCAGCTCCATATGCTCCATTCACAAAAAGGGCTAACCTACCTCTTGCAGCAAATTTAGAGAGCAGCGTTATGCTAAACATCGCCTATAAGATCCTGTTCAGCGTATTACGTTAACGTCTAAAGTCGGCCCTACAAAACAGCTGGATGGCGCCGTTGAGTGCCTGCCCCTGGTTAGAGGGATCCCCGGTTCGAATCCCGGTGAAAGCAAAGTTAAAACGCTTTTATCGGGTTTTCAAATCTGGTCCAGTCACCATTTGCCGTTGGGATCAAATTAACGGCACTATCACTGGATTTGCGGATCAGTGGTAGTAGCCCGACTACATGTGCTGGCGATTTCGCTGACAGCCCACTTACCTACCTACAGAGGTTGCTGCTGCTAGTACAATGTACCAGTTTTGAGTCTGAGTGCTCCAGTCTATCGTCAAAAACACATCACACAAATGAAAAAAAAGACAAATCCAGCAGAAGACCAGCGATTTTAAAATCGATTCACACCATCTTTTCATCGATTTTAAAGCCGCATACGCCAGCATTCATTGCATGGAGCTATTCGCCTCGATGGCTGGGAAATTAACCCGTTTATGTCGCACCACGCTACACGTACGCGATGCACCATGCCGTTAGGCTCGAGGACCAAAAGCATGCTCTACAAAAAACTTATTTTGCCAATCCTGCTATATTTAGCCGAAAACTGGACGATAGCAAAAAGCAGAGCTGGTTCTTGGTGCCTTGGAAAAAAAAATTCTACGTCGGGCATATGGTTCCTTCTTCGAGGAAGACGAATGTAGGAGAAGACATAACCGCGAATTCTTCGAGCTATACCAAGGTTCAAGATGTAGACGTAGTTCCGAAGGAAGAAATCTTAGCCACATCGATGTGTGGACACTAATGCTCCGGCTCTGCTAAGAGAGTCTTTGAATTCAAGACTCCTGGTTTGAGAAGGAGAGTAAGACTGACGCCAGACAGCTTGGTCTTGATGACTGGAAGCAGTGTGCTCAGGACCGCCAACGATTATTATTGTTGAGGGTAAATTGCACCGCGACCTTTAGGTCTATTGTGCCCCCTATTCCTACCTTTGCATTCATAAGAGCTTCCCTCCAAGGTTATTTGCTCCTATTGTGCGAAGGTGGTACTCTCTCTAAACCAGTTTCATTTATGAATCTGAGAATGAAAGCTGGTTCTAGTGACTTCAATTCTTCCCTTGATAATAGGTGTTGGCCCAGATATCTTTGTCTTTTGTGGGCTAACGCCTCACAAAATCCCAGTATATGTTCTGGAATTTCATTAGATTCTCTACAGAGACCTTCTTTTGATACTCCTAGTTTCCTTAGGTGCTCCCTGAGTTTACAGTGCCCTGTTAGGATACGAAGGTTGCGGTTATCTTGATCCAAGAGTTTTTTGGCCTGCTTGAAACCATGAAATGTATCTGCCCGGTTCCTTCTTTCTAGTTCCCTGAACTCTTCCCTGAGAACGCTCCTACAGTGCAGAATGGTTCGGGGCCCATCAAAAGTTCCGATTCTCCTTTCCTAGAGAGGGAGTCGGCCATTTCATTGTCTTCTATCCCAGTATGGTCAGGTATCCAACCGAGTTTCACTCTGTTACTCCTACTCAGCTTCTTATGCTTCTGTAGACATTCCCACACACACACAAAAGGCAGCTCTTGCTTTCGTTCAGACCCTCCATGCACGCCTGAGAAGTAAGTTAGTAGCATGTTCGTACTTATCTTCGTCAGAGATAGCATCTTCGATTCTGTGAATGTCCAAATCAAACCTTCCCTAAGAAAAGAAGCGAACATACTCCTAGCGAAGAGCATTTCACAAGTGTCCTTCATTTTTCTTTCATTTCACGACCAAAATTTCCTCGTTTTTTAGGTGCTTAATCTCTCTTAACAAAACTTCCAGAAAGTATTCATCTTGGGTCACTGATTTTAGTTTTCAAAATAAACGACTTTGATGGATCAGAAACGTATGCCTACACGATAACAACACAATAAATTCAATTCCCCTCGGGATTTTCTCTAAGCTCACCTTCAAATCATTCAACCGCGGTGTGCTTTGCTTTTCTATACTCGTACACTCCGTAATATGATACGGTCAATTGGTCAATCATCCGAACAGCACGTATGTAAATTTATTTCATCTTAGTTTCCTGGATAGTATAATTTTTGAAGCAGTGATGTAGTGGTCGTTATGGTTGATAAATGAACTGTATTCTGTCGCATGGTACATGACATCAAGCATGCCATGATGTATGATTTACACTGTGAGAATAAACAAATGTTACTTCAGCAGCCTTCCTTTAGAAAGGTCATCCTGGAGCATTCATCAGAATACATATGTTTTCCCCCATAATTGGATACAAACATCCAAAATGAAGCAATCCATGAGTTTATGTTAATAAGTCTGTGTATAGATACTACCGCGAAGCATCTTATCACGTGACCACGTGGGGAAAAGTAATACACGTAATTACCCACAGATACACACTTTCGTAGTCAGGATTTTGCTGAATAATGTTATGCTAATACTAATTTGGTTGAATGCTACATTTAATGGATATTGATTAGAAAGCAAATTTCAACAAGCCCCGGGTCATACGTTAATAATCCATCAACTATGTAAGATGGTAAGCGTTTTTTTTTTGGCAGAATAAAGGTATACAGGCAAAAAAGGGATGAATGCGAAGAAAACAACAGAAGGGTGGGTTGGATTTCCATATTTTCGGGGGAGGAATGTACACATTAGCTTACATGTGAGGCATGCTGTGTTAAGAGCAATATTTCTAGAACACTTCTCGATGTGACTAAAAAGCATAGCTCGCGATTTTTGAGAGTTTAATTCTGCCTTCTGAGGGTCTGAGCTGCCTTCCATCGATGACATTCTTGTAAACGCTCGTTCCAGTTATCAAGACCAAGTTGTCTTGCGTCCGCGATGACATCGTCTTTTTACCGGAGGTTCTGTCTTCCTCTCCTTCCCCAACCCGGAGTCTTGGATTCAAATACCCTCTTAGCTAAGCTGGAGCATTAGTGTCCATACATCGATGCCGCCGAGGTAGTGCAGTCGAAGGATTCTTTCTTTCCAAACTAAATCCACGACTTGAAAGATTTCGCGATTATGTCTTCTCCTCCATTTACCCTCCACGCAGACAGCACCATACACGACGCAGAATTTTTCTTTCGAATGCCCCAAGAATTTGCTCTTCTGTTTTACTTGACTCAGCTTTCGGTTTCGTCGGTGTACATTGAATAAATTTGCCTGGTTACCGGAGGCGTCGTTCACAAAGAGTATAATTCGCAATCAACACAGATTACGAACGCTAGCCAGTGACGTCCGAAAAAATCGGATCGTCCGGAATGTATTACAGCATGATGCCACTGTTACTCTTGCATCGGCTGCCATGCCATCAACAGCAGCACCGAGGCAACTACTGACATTCAATAATGGGACACGAGGACAAGTTTACGATCATCATGATTCATTGCACTGTCCATTGTGATAGAATGGGTGAACATAATCATAAAACCTTGCTCTCCAAATAAATAGTTGGTGTATCCTGTTAAGTTTTCCAATAAATATTCACAGTAGTGGTGCAGTTTCAACACATTTCACAGGCCAAACGGGTATTAGCCGCGTCTCACTAAGGTCCAGCTTTTCCCATCGGTGGAAGACGTCCGTTTCTTGGTATTATACTCATTTGTACCATTATGCTGAGCACTGTCCAGCCAATGCTTTGACGAATCGAAACAAAAAATAACAAATAGAGATGTTTTCTAGTTTTTCGCGGACATGGAAGAAATGTTCTTCTAGTGTTCGGTGTCTCAATTGACAAATGCTGGGTCAGTGATATATTTAGTGAAGAGTGTACAGAGATAAAGTCGCTTCTAAAGTCGAATTTTGTTAGGTGTAGTTAAGGTACTTTTAAGTTTCCGTAGTAATAAATCAGTTTTAACAAAACTCGAATTTAACGTAATCATTGTGAATAAACCTGTCATATTCGCTATTGTGAGCTAGCACAGCTGATTTTGACACTCATTTTGAAACATTAAACTGTCACTTTTAAATTCGACTTAGATACGATTCGGCCACATCTAAATATTTGTCGATTTTAGAAGTGGGTTGCTCGTTTATTACTACGGATTTCGTGTTAAACTCTAGTTTACGTAAAACTCGACTTTAAATTCCTTTATTACTAAGGGCCTATGACTCTAACTCCCTTGTGTTATTTGAATTCTTCCGTAATACGTTCAGTTTAGTAATGTTTATTAATGAACTGCTATCCGTTAAATATCCGGCCATGATCTTTACACATATTCGTCGTTTATACCGCAGATACGTAACGCAGATCTGATCAATTCTTATAGGGCATAAATACATATTAGAGTTAGTGGACTATTAGAGTGTAGTAACGCAGTAGGAGCCGTCGCACTTATCCACTAGTCCCCGACGGCAGTTAATTGAAGTCTCCATTTCCAAAAATTGCACGTTCAGACAATAACTTACTCAAAGAAGACGTAGAAGCTAAAATCTTAATCTAACTTACTGAAATTCCTTCATGTATCGTTCGGTCCCACGGTGCGTAAGATGCGGCTCCGATATCAGCTTTAGCGGCAATCGCTGCGTCTGATCACACGGCTCATGAACCCTCGGGTTCTTTACGAAACCTTAATCGCCAAACGACGTCATTGACTTTCTTTAGGTTTATGGGCTGAGCAAGGTGGATTTAAGTCGGTTTAGGCTGAGGTTAGATTTAAATATCGCTTAGTCCTAGTTTAGGGCAAATACTTTAGAAGCCGCGGACCCTCTACCGACCACTATTGTTGCTAAAATCAAAGCCATTGACCATTTCCTTTTCTTCTTTCCTGTATTTTCTTTTCTAGTCTTTCCTATCCGTCGGTGGTCTGTTGAGAGTATTTTGTATTTCTAAATCTTCGTCCCCTTACGTCCTTTCTTTTAGCTAACTATGGGCAACATCATTATTTTGTTTGGAAATAGGTGGTGTACCAGAGAGAGAAAAGAACCACTCCGTCCGATGAGCTAAGTCGGGCAATCATAAGCGTGCCGTTCTCCTCCTGGGCACTGAAGCAACAAGCTGAGCAGATGCAACACGAGAGTTATTGCAAACAAGTTATCATCCATTCGAGACTCACATCAATTTAAACAGTTTCTGTCGCCTTAAAGTCCAAAATTACTTACTTTGTACACATGTTACTTTCTGTCTATACAGTCAGAAGTGGTTAAATATCAATAAAAAAAAATGTGTGTTTCGTTTTCCTGAACATATGGTTTACCCTTGGAGTGTTCTCATTAACCGCAGTCTGGAACTCTTTAAGTACTCTTTAAGCATTCGCCCGACGAAAAGTCTCTATGGAGGCTATTTTTAGACATTGGGAAGATTATATTCCATTTGAAAATGTCAAGTACTATTGTAAGATTTATTGCACACACGCAAAGCTAAATTCTAGGAATTTATTTGTTGCCAATTTCTTAAATCCTTCCGTGTCTTTGGGGTCTATATACGACTTTGAAGGTAGCAGTACATAGGACGGCTATTAATACATCCAATAGGTGTACAATATTTGATTGTAAAATGGTTTTATAAGTCCTTGAACGTATTGAGTAGGCTCAGTATGGTCCCAAAAATATTTTATGACCTTTAAGTCCGATGATTAAGGCGGTATTTTGTTCATTGTTCAACAAGCATTCTTTCATGACCAGTCCATATTTCTGGTTCTTGCTGGAACATGAATTACGCCTCCAAACCTAATTTCTGCCCACTCTGATGGAGAAATCTCACGCCAGATTTCCCTTCCATGTGCCCCAACCCAGAGGTTATAATCTGACCGAATGCATGGTAACAGCAGTCACAATTAGGCCAGTGTTAGCCGTTGTGTCACCACACGGATTTAGTCGATCCTATTCCGCAAATCTGTTGGTGCTCTTAACAAAGCGCTCAAGATTGCTGACACTAATATCGGTTTATTGCGTTAGGTTATTGAAGAATTAATTCATTTCACGAGATGAGGACGCCGTAATTGCAAAGGTGCTAAATACAGGGCGGACCAAATAAATGTTTCTGTTTAAAAATGCAATAAAATTAACAAAATTTATTTTTTTCCTTGTAAGAACAAACATTCGCATTAATTATGATATACAACGTCGTTCAAGTGGCTGCCCCCAATTTTTCAAGACTTTGTTGATGGTTTCGGGTTGTAGCTCACGGATTGCTTGCATGACATTGGCATTAAGTGCTTGAATGGTTTCCGGATTATTGGCGGTATCCTCCACGGTTCCCCACAAAAAAAAAAGTCCAAAGGGGTCAAATCGCAGCTCCGAGGCGGCCCTTTGAAATCGCCAAGACGGCTAATAACACGACTTGGGAATTTGGTGCGGCGAAGATCGATCGTGGCATGGGCTGTGTCGCATGACGCGCGTCCTTCAAATGTAGGCCTTTAATTCAGTAAAAAAAAATCGGTGAACATGGCTCTGTAACGCCCACCGTTGACCGAAACCGTGTTCCCAGCCTTATTTTCGAAGAAGGCCACAGCAGCCACATTCTCATCTCTGCGCATCGTACGACCATGGAGACTATGAGTGTTGTCCATTAGTCTCACGAACTTTTTGCACAAACTTGCTTACAGCAGTCGCGGTGGGTGCTTAATTTCGGCCAGGCTAGGCTGCCTATGCTGTCTAGGCTGCAAAGCACTTACTTTGGCAATAAGTTTTCAATATTTCCCAACGTTGTTCAAGCGAAAGCGACTCGATCCGCGCGGGTATGATACTGACTTTCTGGCAAGATTTCGAGCGGAAACAGCTCTCATTACCACAATAACCTATGACTTAAGAAAAAACAACTAGATGGCCCACTCTGTTGTTTCCAACCTTTCCTCAACTATGCAGGTTCTGCAGAAGTCGTTGTATCTTGTCATGTCACGGTCATGTGCCCTTCGATGACGCTGATAAGACGCATGAGAGTCAGCCTGGCCATTATAATCAGGCTGCGTACAGGAGCAGCTTGTGACCATCTACGATTGGTATGAGCAACCAAGCTTCAATAGAATTTTTGCAATGGCGAGATGCATGGATGGCATATCTCCACCCGGAACGATCACTGAACAAGTGCCATTTATAGCGACTTCATCAGCCCCGCAATATCTGGAATGTCACAATGTCCCCGTTTATTAAAATACTAAAATAATCGGCCATCTTGTTAAAAGATAGGAGTCAGATCAGAAACTCCACACTCCCGACTCCACACCAAAACTGAACAACCTCACGGTACTTTCTTCGGAAGCCACGTTCTTCGGATCCAATTTCATATTCACTTTTCCCCTAACCTTATTTCAAGCCTGAATGTCGAACTTATTTTCGTCCGAGAATATAACGCTAATCCAGAATCTCATTTTCCTCTGAGTATGATTTCTGGTGAACTCAAGTCATTTTTGGCGATCTTTCTCTGCTACAAATATGTTCCTGTTCTTTAGAAGGTCAACGTCCCGTGTCATCTCAGAGAAAAGACTACCATTCAGCCTATTCGTCTCCAGTCTTCTTCCAATTATCAATATCAAGTCTTCTTAAATCCACGATGGTGCTATTTACTTGAATTTCAATCTCATTATTCTTAACGAACCACGAGTGTGATATTCAGAGTTAATCCATTATATTTGCATAGCCGAGCACTGAGCAGATATAAGACCAGTGGAAGCACATCACAATTTCTTTCCCCACAGCATCCCCATGCCAAACAAAGTTTGTTTACTGTTCTTTTATCGATCTATTGTTTTATTCTCTCCCACATTCATCAACTGTAGTCACAGTTTATCCTCGCAAGGTACACACATGATGTGGATATGAATTGAACGTCTGTTGCTTACTCAATTTCACTGATTTCATTTTAACGTGTTTTTTTTTTCAATCTATAAATGAAATCGTTATATATGTACCTAATTATTAAGAGTTATTCATCCAGCGCGACATTCTTCTTCGTTTCCACGGGCAATGAATGCGTAATAAGAAGATTTTTCAATCCATTATTTGCACCTTACGTCGCTCCTTTTGCAGGCACGTGTGTGCAAAATTTCCCCTGGGACCGGAATTTCAAATAACTCCAAGTGAGCAAACAAATTGCTCTAAGTGTAAACAAAAATAAAAATGTATCCAAACAAAGTGACTTAAAGCTGAATCGACGACTACTTAGGGATGTTCTAGTGCATTAAGGAGTTATAAAATTTTACAAACTTATACTTTTGCTTAAACAGACTGGGCTTAAAGTCTTTGATGGCAAATAAAACTTGAAGTGAAAATTGCGAATTGATGGCTATAAATTGGATAAGTCTGTTTGCCTTGCAAATTTTCATAAAGCCATTACAAAAATGTATAAATCTTGCAGCGTGAACGTATTATTGATGGCTTCCGAACAATTTTATGTTTGTTTACGGAATTTGTCGTCATTTCTTTTTTTTCTTTGTTGAATTCCCTTCAGTCGGAATGTTAACTTGGAATCATCCCTAATCACGGGCTGAGGGAATAAATCAACAAACACACGCAAGGAAGAATGTGACGGCTAAATTTCCGATATCTCGGCTCGGGATGTCACCGTTGGGGTGATCTACGATATGGAAGCCCTAAAATACCTGTAAAATGCGTTCAAATGCTATCAAGTTAACCCAATCCTACTGCCATTATTTCCCTGTCAAAGTTGTCACTATTCACGGCGTGGATTGAAGGATGCGAAAATCGATTTTATTTCATTTGCAGAGAATCTTTTTCTGGGGTAAGGATAAGGACTATTCATACAGTGATGTGCGAAAATCGAGATGATTTTTCCACAAAATGGAGTAATTACGTACTTTCCTTATATCAGTAGTTATAATACAAGTAGATGAAGGTCCGCGTATAGGAGAGTTGTTGATTGAAATCAATGATCAATTAACAGTCTATTTCAACTTATGTCAAAGTAAACGTTATTTTGTTGACAGAATCACTAAATCTGTTAGCAGCATCAAATAAGCACCAGGCACTGGTTACACGATTGAGCAATTTAGAACGCCGCCGACGATGTTACTAACGGTTGGAGTTATATCCGAAACGCTGTATACGATGACGTTATATCTGACGATAGAATAGTTATAAAATAGAGCAGTCAAACAAATGAAAGTAGATCGGTCGTTACAGGCGATTTTCATTATAAATTGTAATGGCCGTCAGCTTAAAGAACGTAATGTGTATTGACTCGTAGGTCAGTGTAGTGTCAGCTCGACAGTACAGCCGGTCTTGTCAGTGATCAGATCACAACTCCTCTCAACAAGAAGAGAGCTAAGATGCATGTCATGAGTGTTATGACATATCGAAGAGTACCTCCCACGCTCCCATGCTCTACAGTGGTTGTGCCAATACACTACAGTCCTGATGGTGTTCGGACTTCCATTTAAAAATTTCGAAGTAGATGTAGGAAAAAAATGAAGTATATCAGAAATTTTCGAAGTAGATTTACTGGTATAACCAAAAACAAGAACATTTTTGAGTTTTTTTTTAACGAAAGTTATTAAACACCAATAGTAAGTATATATATATACAGAGAATTCAGTTGGTCTTTAATATATATCTTCCATCTATGAACTTGTAGTCTTGTAAAAATTTCATATATATTTTTCTCGGATTTCTGAAAGCGATCGTGAAAACATTAGATTTTCTACCGTGCTTACATTTAAACTATTTCTAAGTTTGCTTTTTCACTAAATTCATTTCTGAGAATTTTCTTTCAGCTGTAGCACTACTATGAGGCAAAACAGTTAAATTCAACATATACTCCGATAAATTTTTAAATACAAGTTCTTCCACAATGTTTTTTGTATTCATTAGACCATACCAAAATTTAGGCAAATTACTATGATCGATTTTACTTATGTCGTGAATCCGAAATAACCTCCATTCATCATTTAACATTTCAATAGAACATTTGGAAAAAGGGAATGCCTCAAACAGTTTTAAAATAGAAATTAAATCGCCATTTTGAATTTTTTTTTGACTTAAATACTTAAATCTTGATTTATTTTGGATACACAAAGTTTTATAATATTTCAAAATGTTTTTTTATTTGTAAAATTGTTTCCTTTGAAACATTGTTTTCATTTTTCTCAAACTCTATTCCACAAAATATTTTTTGAACAGGAACATGGAAATTTTCATTTTGGAAATCAATTTCAGTATTCAAGAACTCATTTTCAATAAAATTACTCAGCAACCTTAAAAAATGTTGTAGGTAGAAGCAAATGAATCATAGTTTTTTCAGACTGAACAACTGTATTCATTTCGTTAATAATATTTAGAATGTAAGACATAAAATGCAAATACAATTTGTTGACATCATTTAATTTTTCTGACACATCAACGACGTTAAAAGAATTTACTGTCTAGAGCAAAAATTATTCAAAAGATAAACTAAAGCAGCACAACCATAGGACGAAACAACTCACAAGCACACATATTTCATTTGATCTTGTCATCTAAAAGGAAACTAACGCTACTTCGTCGCCGACTAATGAAGGGAATAAGAGAAACAGAGTAGAAACGAAAAACGAAGAACATGAAAGCGTTCAACACACACTTTTTCTTATTTGGAGTTGAATGGATCATTTTTATTTATTGTTTTAGATTTTTTTTAAACTGAAGTAGATCCTCAAATAGCGACGTAGAGAAGTAGATTATATTTTTTTCTCCAAATCGAAGTAGATCTACTACGATCGAAGTAAAGTCCGAACGCTGGGTACCTCGTAAAAACTGAAATCCATAAATTCCATTGCATTGCGTTTTGAATCCACAAATATCGACGTTGCGTCCGAAATCCCTACTACTCCACTACGTCGACCACTACGATAGTCCACTACGATACTCAAATCACAACGGGGTCGGGCTTTATACATTTCGCAATAGTGCGTTCGAGCGGTCGGGCTTTGACATTTTTAGTGGGATACACGTAAATCCATTGGATTTAGAGACCGCAATATGGTAAGCCAGAGTACAAAGTTAGGTGGAACTACTCTCTACTCATTTTTGGCGGGTTTACTAACAATTTGTGTACTTCATAACTATTTGAGTAAGCAATTAATCTTTTGTAGGAATTTTATTCATAGTAATTGCATATTATATTTATTTTTCTTGTAAAATGTATTTCAGAACCTTTGACTAGTCAAACGTTTCCGACAATATTCTCATAAGTTCGATGCCACGCATGCCAACGCCTTTCAAACGCATTGGCCCTTAGTAATAAAGGAATTTAAATTCGAGTTTTACGTAAACTAGAGTTTAACACGAAATCCGTAGTAATAAACGAGCAACCCACTTCTAAAATCGACAAATATTTAGATGTGGCCGAGTCGTATCTAAGTCGAATTTAAAAGTGACAGTTTAACGTTTCAAAATGAGTGTCAAAATCAGCTGTGCTAGCTCACAATAGCGAATATGACAGGTTGTGCTAGCTCACACGTTAAATTCGAGTTTTGTTAAAACTGATTTATTACTACGGAAACTTAAAAGTACCTTAGCTACACCTAACAAAATTCGACCTTAGAAGCGACTTTATTATTTTCTATTACTAAGGGCCATTGATTTGGCCTTAAAATCATTTATGTGAGAAAGGAACTGTCAAGGTATGAACAAATTTAATTGACCAACTTCTTCCATCGCTGTGCATTCCACTTGTGGGCCGCATTTGCCATATCTCTCCCTCTCATTAGGACTTATGACATAACGTAATGCAACGGATTCTAAGTGTGCCATTCATATCAGCGCAGTACGAATAGCGAACTTCGTAAACTTTCGCGCTTCATTCTTATGCAGTTTTTTCATTCGCCGAGAACTACGAGTTGAGTGAGAAACTACGAGCGAAATAAACGGTGATTGGATAAAGCGTGATTGATATATTGTAATGTTTCATAACCACGATGTGAATTCAAACTAACGACAGAGATGGTTCACAATCGCATTGGCAGGTTTACCTGTGATTATCAATTCACAACTTAGTCAAGCTCTAACTGAAACAACTAGAGTAGAACTTATTTTTAGAAAAGTCACAATCTTCCGGCATGCCTATGAGTTCTGGCATGGCACCTACATAGGTAGGTGGAGTTGTGGTGCGGTAAAAACTTAATTACGAAACTATGTGCCTTTCTGCGGTATTTAAGAATTCGCAGATAATATCATCATCAAGTGAGTTGAAGAATGGTCTACTAAGCTCTTCGTGTTTAGCTCTAACAAGAGCAAGGGCTGGCACAAATGAAATGTCTTAAGACTTCCCTCTCAGCTGTGTGGCTACAACTGCGATATTGTGTGTTGTGTAGGATACCTAGTTCGACGTCATGGTTTCCTATCGGCCAGTGTCCCGTACAGACCGCCACCAATCTAGCGATATCATGACGAGTTCTCGAAGGAGATTTTTTTTTATCGGTTGTACTCTAGCCATATTTAGCTTAGATTCTTTAATGGTTGCTTGGCTATCAATTTGGCAATATTCTGCCTTGTCAATATATTTGGATGTATTTTAAATTGCGGACACTCTTCCCGGATTGCAAATGCTTACAGTCTAGAATCCTTGGAAATGTTCAGGAATTCCGAGAACACACCCGCATCGATTCAGCCACGTCAGTGTAGATTGGCCGTTTAAAGTCCCTTTGGGCCATGAGAGTGTCAAAGCTGTTTGATAGATTAAGTTTGGCGACCATATAGTCTGTTGAGGATGATGACATGTAAGCCGGATGGCGCTGTGTGTTGTAGTGTTCAAAGGCAAAAGATGTAGCATTACTATCAGAGTGTCTGACGGTGTCAACCGGCCTTTGCATGCTGTTCTTTGTTTCGTGATATTGTACAATATTTGTTCCTAAGAGCAGACCACGATACTAATGACCAATATGTTAGAATCGGTCGAACCACCGTCATATAAATCCATATGATCAACTTTGGTTGGAGACCTCATTTTTTATCGAAGATTCTACTACTCGCGTAAGTAGCCATGCAAATAAATTTATTCAAAGACTTCTAGGTTTTTTTTAAAAGAAAAAATACTTTATTTGTCTTGAAAAGGGTTTAACAAAGAATGCGTGTGATCTGAATCGAGTACTAAATCGAACTTTCAAATCTTAATCTAAAGGCAAGCGGCACCTAAGTGCTCGCATTCGTGTACAATAAATCTGTGTTTATATAATTCAAGTGGTGCGTATGGAGGGTCGCTTTTAGCTAATTGATTTGAAATGTTTATAAATTTTTAATGATTCTAAGAATTGTATTTCTATGGAATGCGCTTGTGTCCATTAGCGGGGTGACACTTGTGCTCCATTATGTGGTATTGATGGATGATGTTAACTTGCGTGCTTTATTAACTCCCTGCTCAACGTTATCTTTCAACTAAGTTTGGGATCCAGGGTAATGATATCACGTTCTACTTTATAAAGAACATATCCCCTTGAAAGAAACAAAATTAATTAATGAGACAAAAGGAGATGTTAACATTCTTCATTGAAGCTTCCTCCTCCGTTTTGGATGCATCTGTGTGGATGTCTACAGATTTATCCAGAAATTGCATCTTAGCCGGGTTGTTTTGATGTGCAAATCTTAAACTGCAAACGCAGTACTTTCTATTCTTCACTTGCCCCCAGCTCTTAACTCTCTCACCAGAAAAGTGCAAAATATTTGAATTACTTTACCGGTGGCATCAAGAGCTTATCCCTAGACATGATGAAATAAAACGCATTTAATTTGAATAAATTAATTTGGACACTCCAAGGAAACTAGTTGAATATTAAAACACCCACTAACGATTCGTCCGACGATGATAAAATCCTTCATTCTCTGGTCTAATAACGATGATTACATTTTCGTATCAACGATGGTTCACTCAAACAAAGGTGATTGTGTAATCACTACCATTCTCCAACATTGCTATACATGAATTCAGACAATGCTAAACAGGATTCTTGGTGGCACATTGAATGAGAAATCTTATCAACCATTTGGTAATGAAAAATTCTACAGCACAGAGAATTTACTGCCACCATTTTTGTGTGTTCACAGCGCCTCTTTAATTTATTTCCTTTTGACCTTCGAACGTTTGCTTCATTGAAACAGAAGAATTGTGTATTCTTAAAAAATACGTCAATTTTATATTCCAGGACGTTTAAAGGGACTTTATTGTTTGTAAATCTCTTTAATTGCTTGGCATTTATTGCTTCTGTGATGGCATTGTAAAAACGTATAATTGAAAGCCTTTCTGGTCAGATGTGTCTTTAATGAGCGCCATTTTCATGTGGTTACAAATTATGTGGAACAAGACCTTGACGCACTAGTCGAAGTACGTTCAATATCTTAAAACACAAAATCGCAGTCAATATGCACAAACCTACCAACAATTTAAATGCTCGGTTCCGTAGATTAATCTCGTCTATCTGGGATGAATATTCCATGTTAATGTCGAAATATTCGATTTCCAGTTCATAGCAGGCGGATATGTGCACAGCGCTGAGATTTTTCCCCTCACATTCGAGACAAATCTGATTCATTAACATCAACTTTATGGCCATCTGCTTGATGTGTGTATTCCTATAAGTTTATTCATTTACGTTTCGTCGGATATATCCTTGAGCGTTTGCCAGCCAGCCATTCCGGCAAGCGCGATCTCCTGTTGAACACATTAAGTTGGTTGACGACCTTATCCACTTGTGTGCCCCACGTTAAAAGCTAATGTCTCTGTTGCGTTGTCCCACAAATTCGGGGTCGAAGGCACTTTGGACTGAAGTGAAGTTTTCCATGGATACGCAGTATGGATTCCGCGAAAAACATTCGACGCTACATCCTCTAATGAAGTTCAACCAGGATGTTTTAACTGCTCTGAACAAACACGAATTCACCGTTGCCTGCTTCCTGGATGTGGAAAAGCCTTCGACACGGTCTGGATGTAGGGACTCATCTACAAGCTGAATCAGTTGGGATTCCCCCTCCTTCGCCCCCCCCCCCCCCCCCTCTCCTCAACATCATCAAAATAGTCTATAGCTTTCTACATTCCAGAAGATTCTACGTTCAAGTGGAAGGCAGCCAATCAACTGAGCGGAGCACCAAGGCGGAAGTTATGCAAGGGTCGATACTCTTGAACATTTACACGCAGATTAACCGCCTCCAACCAACACAGTGAGCTGTTATCTATTCACAGATGACTCACTGACTTATGCCAGTTCGAAGTCCTCACTGATCGCCAAGCGAAGGGTCGAAATCCAGACAGCAAAAAAATGTGGCTACTAGACATGGGTTATTCGTATTGTAACCGATAGAAATAGCAATAATAAAACACTTGAATATAATTTTTCTCTCTTTATTCATGTTCACTGCTCTCACACCGGTAGTCCCTTTTACATGTTTATCTCTTTTTCTTAGAAGAGTGTCTGAATTCTTTATAAGGGCTGCTACAACTCGGCCTTCCTGACTCCAAATCGTCCCGATTCCTTTGTAAATTACATTTTTTATCAATAACCCAGGGTTTTATGTTCGCTACTTCCCATATCCCTTCATAAGGTATCTGTCCTAGTTGGAAACCCTCAACTTCTGTCAACAAATATCTGTCATTTGGTAGAATCTTTGATATCCTATATGGACCCTTAAATCGGGGAATAACCTTCTTACACGCACTCATCTAAAATCTCTTTCAAAAAATCTATCACAACACCTCGTTGTCCAATTCCAAATAGAAACTCGCTCGGTGTTGCTGACGTACTACTGTTAACTGTGTTGTTCAGTGCGAACTCTATTCTGGGCAATACTCCCTCTAGAGAAATGATTGTACCGGCACTAGTCATTTTCGCTATCATCGGACCAATTATCCTATTGACCCTTTCAACCTGTTCGTTGGCTTGGGGCGACCCTGTCGCGATCTTTATATGACGAATATTATTTTCCTTCATAAATAATTCAAAATTGCTTGAAGTAAACGCACTCCCACGATCTGAAATCAATGATTTTGGTCGGCTGTAGAATGTGAAATATGATTCTAAACAACTCAAAACCTCGACTTAGTTGCAAACAACTTGACGTATTTTGTGAATGCGTCTATTACCAGGAAAACATACTTCTTTTTTCCCCTTTTCATTGAGATCGGACCCAAATGATCTATATGGACAGTATTGAAGGGCGCATTTCCTTTGGGAATGCTATGTAAGAATCCCTGGTGTTTACCCGGCTTAGGCGAAAAGGCGATGCATTTTAGGCAATTACCAATATGCTCAATCACTTTCTCTTCAATCATCAAATCAACGATGTATATTCTTATTTTACCGTTTTTCAACAAATCTTCAAAGACTCGATTAATATACTGCTGAAACTCTGAAGGGGCATTTTTCAACCCAAAGGGCATTTTGAGGTACTCGAATTGCCTCAAAGCTGTCACAAAAGATGTATATTTAATAGAATCAACGTTCATTTGAATATGGTGAAATGCGCTCTGCAAATCGAGTAAGGTAAAAATCTTTTTATTTACTAAACCATCAAGCAAATCCTCTATCAACGGAATTAGATAGTTACCTTTCAGTGTGACTTTGTTTACTACGCGATAGTCCACACATAGTCTAATGTCCCCTGTTTTCTTTTTGACTAATACAATAGGTGAAGTGTTATAATCCCTTCTTTTAACAATCCAGTTAATATGCTCTGAACCTGTTCTTTTTCTTAATAAGATAATCGTCACGGACAACAATAGAAAGGTTTGTCATTATTTAATACCAATTTCATTTCACATTTTACCTCAGGGATATCGGGACGCCTGCAGTTCAGGTAGCACTCACTTAATATTCTATCGAACTTTTCTTTATTTACAAAATCTATGTCTTCATTTTCAATATATTCCTTTTGTTCGTCTAATTCTATCTTCATCAAATTTAAACACTCTTCTTTATACTCTTCATCTTCTCTCATCTTATGCTGGTCAACACATTGAACTTTTAATTTCGCTAATTTTAAAAAGTCTTTTCCTAAGACAACTGTATATTTCATGGTACAATCTGATACAACCAATAAAGTTACGTTCATTTCCTTTCCTGCAAAGACTACAAAACATTCGACTTTTCCAAAAACAAACATGAGCATGTGGCTGCAAAGTGCCCCTTTTCGCCACAAACGAGGCATACTCCTCGATCACGCTTTGGTTTGATGCATTCGTTGGCCATGTGTGCCAATACGTTGCAGTTGTAGCACCTTATTCCCCTGGATAGTTGCCCATCCTTGTCGCGATGTCGATACCATCCCCATGGGCTTCATGAGTTAAATTTTGCTGAACGCATTGCATCTTTGCCTGCGTTCGCAAATAGGGATCGGGTATCCCCTCAATGATGCATTCAAATAACTCATCATCGTCCATAGAGATTTTATTTCCCGGTATTACTTCTACCGCTTCTACCGCTCGCTTCATAATCAACCGACTTGAACGGTCTTCGAACATTTCCCGCATTTCTTTATTTCTATAGTAGTCACATCTGACCGAGAGTGAAACCAAGCCTTCCCCTTCAATCTGCACGATATAAAGACTCTTAAATTATTATCATCTAATGTATATGCTGCCTTCAAATTAATAAGTTGTGCTTCCCAGTGAGAGGACAATTCGGCCTCCCCTGAGAATTCTGCTAGTAAATCCTTGATATTGGTGAAGTTTTCGATCAACCTGCCACTGCTGTCATTACGTGTGTTGTCCTGTCCTTGACTTTGTTTCAGCAGCAACTCGTTCTCTCTTCTTAGGAGATCATTTTCGCGTTTATGTAAAGTTATTTCCTTACGCAGTACTTCCACCTCTCTCTTCATAAGTTCCCACTCATCATCGTTCTCTTCTTACTTTTCTCTTTATCCCCGGCACTCATCTTGTCACTCGTCATTGATCTGCTCTCTTCGTTCGTTGCACTGCTTCGCTCATTTTCGATCTGCTGTTCCTCATCTTCTTCAATACTGCTGCTCTCTTCTTCACACTCGTCTTCTTCTTGCACGTCCTCGTATTCTTCCTGGGATTCTCCGTCTGCTGTCAGCACATCGATGACGCCGTCCCTACACATTTCGACGGAAATTCTTTCGCTTTCCGGAATCGACAACAGACGCAAAATCAACTCACTCTTATTGCCCGTGGTTTTTTTCTTTAATTTCGCGAGCCACTGTTTTAGCTGAACCGTCGTATATTTTTTTATATTGTTCAAGATCTATTATTACGAGTTAATCCCACTTCTAAAACTGTAACCGATAGAAATAGCAATAATAAAACACTTGAATATATTTGTTCCACTTTATTGAAGGTACGTCCGTATCGCTTCGCAAACTACACAAGAGTGAGTCTCTATTCATGTTCACTGCTCTCACACCGGTAGTCCCTTTTACATGTTTATCTCTTTTTCTTAGAAGAGTGCCTGAATTCGTTATAAGGGCTGCTACAGTATCAAATTCGAAATAATTTCGTGTTTATCTTGTTCGATTGGAAATGCTTGGAAATGCTTTTTATAAATCAATTTAAAATTATTTCCATAACCTTTGGTTTTTTTTTTTGTACATTTAAAACGTCATAAAAAATCTGACATACTAGACATACTAGATATTTTTCATGAACAACTTAATCCACACCGGTTATTGACATACAGCAAAACAACAGTTACACTAACCGTTATTGATTGCTAGCAACTCTGAATGAATGAAAAAAGTTCATCCCGTAAAGGAAATGGTCGCCCTGAAAAGGGCGGATTGATACCTGTAAGAGAAGAAAAAAAGATGTTAGGATAAAATGAAAAAAAATAGCTTGTCTCTAGTAAAAAAATAGTGAATGGATACGTCAATAAACAAAACTGCCGTAGTTGGAGTGATGATAATCCTCATGTGTATGTTGAGACACCGTTAGATCAACAAAAACTGTTTGGTGTGCTTTATGGGTTGGTGGAATAATTGGTCCATACTTCTTTAAGAACGATGTTGGCCAGAACGTTACAGTCAACGGTGACCGCTATAGAGCCATGATTACGGACTTTTTCGTTCATTAATTGAACAAGCATGATGTGCAGGGGCTGTGGTTTCAACAAAACGACGCAACATGTCACACAGCTCGTACCACAATTGATTTATTGAAAGAAACGTTTAGTAACCACATAGTTTTACGTTACGGATCCTTGAATTGACTATTTTCTGTGGGAATATGTGAAGTCGCTAGTCCATGCCGATAATCCCGAAATGATTGACCACTTGGAGGACAAGATTCGCCGCGTTATTGCCGATATACTACCACAATTGTTGGAAAAGTCAAAGTCGTGGCGGTCTTATGCTAGAAATCATATTTAAATTATAATGCCAGAAGATTATCTTACGAATAGAGTAAGTTTCATGTCCATTTAAAAATATTATCTTTGTTTTATTCCATTTTAAAGTTCTATACCTCTAAAAAAAAAACTTATACTTACAAATGGCATAATCTGACATATTTGCTTCAAAGAACTATCTCACACTTAAATCTACGCGCGGAAGGCTAAATCGAGAGTAAGAAAAACTTGATGCATTGCATTGAGCTGCTTCTCATTGATAAAGTAACTGAATTAAGGAAGCTTTTTTGTTGTTTCTTTTTATTTGGTTATTTGACTTCGAGCCTAACGATATTTTTTTTCAAATAATAACACTTTTTTTTCGCTTATGACCTGTTGGTTTGTACTAAATCTAAAAATTTGTCCTCATTACCGAATAATATTAAACGTTTTATAGGTTCCGCAACATTCAAATTTATATATCTCTTGGGCTTCAGTAGGTGCGTCGCCAAAGACCTTGAGATTGTGGAGGAGATAAGCTCCCAAGTACAAGCGATGCCAGAATAGGATGGTGGAGAACGTTTTGCTTTCCTTTTTGTCCAGATAGACACTGCAGAAGTCTAATGGCCCTACATGGTGCGGTACTACTCAGCAACTAACCGCCAGTGCTAATTTTCTTGGTCTCATTATCGATAATAAGCTAGGCTGGAAACTCAATATCCAAGATAAGGTTACCGAAGCCTCTTCTGTCACATACAGCTGTAAAAAAAGCCATTAGATGCAAATGGGGACTACAGCCGCGCATCGCTTACGGGATTTTCACCTCGATTATCAGACTGTGACTAATGTACGGGGTCTTAATTTGGTGGACAGCATTAAGCAGAGCTGTCAACTGTAAGGCACTCAACCGAGTGCAAAGACTGGCCTGCATCTAGCGAACTAAATAGCGTCAGCAATAGCCAACTAAGCCGCTAATCATAAGCACCAACTATTTCCACGTTTAGGAGTAGTCAACCCGCGTGGTGCCGTGGTATGCATGGCCTAGTGTGACTGCCTTCCGCTATCAGCCACTGCAACCTAACCTAACTGAATTAGCTTATATCACACTTCCGACTCGAGGAAAGAAGAAAACCTCCCATTGTGAATTTCCGCCAGGGATTTCGGCGGCAATAGATCTTCTTAATGCAAGAATCAACAACAACATAGACAGTTGACTTGTGACTTGAATCTATACAAGTATAGGTATTTCGTCCACCACCTATACGCACATCTCCCTGAGGATACTTTTGTAGATAGGCTATGGGTTGCTAGTCCCGAGTGATTGGACAAAACATCCCTTATGCATTCTCGAATCTTGTTTATTTCGATCCAAACTAATGCAAATCGAGCTTGCAGTGCAATGGGTATCAAAAGTGAATACTCTTTGGGATCTACTATCAAAGCCGATTGTGGTGTTAAATATTCAACCATTCAACCACAGACAAGGGCTGGTCTTGTCTAGCACATACAAGAACTGCAATGCATCGGGGATCGAAACGCACCAGCACTGGCTAACCCAAGAAAGATAAAACTTTTGCAAATACTTCTCTTTCTTAATATCAACCACGTAGTCTAATCTGCTTCGCCCGTGCTTTAAAGCCATTCTGAATACAGGATAGTACTGGTTAACGAACCGAATAATCAATCACCAACCGAATCATCTCACTATATGTGTATATGCGACTAAAACCGCCACTCCAGCCAAACCAGCTCACCGAAATTCAATTGTTTTATAGTTGATCTAAATTTATTGAGTAGTTAAAATAACCTAATTAAATTTTAAATTTATTTCTAGAGTCTACAAAAAGACATCGTCCAACTCTGCCCTTACTCTGTACATGGGAAGCAGAGACCTGATATCTAGTGATGGAGTAGTCGATCCACTGAGGGGTGTACTGGTTGTTGACCCAAAATTCCTTTGCAGTCAAAAAATCTACGGTCAACTAACTCTCACGTTTCGGTAACACGCGCCCACCCAATCGCAAGTGTTGTGATCCTAAATGAGTTCTCAATTTTAGGTACGGACGCGAAGATGAGGAGGTGATGGGACTAAAGTTTTGTAACGAAGTGGTGGTGGCGTTGAAGCAACTGTGGCCCAGAATGAATTATGACGGCGAAATGACCTTGTTGCAGGTTAGTCAACGAATATTATCTCACACTCAGTCGGAAGTAAGTGATTATTTCTTTTAAGCAAGCACTAGTTGATAGGCTGGGAGCTGGAGCATATCCTTTTCAAATTGAAGTCGGTAGTGTTGCAGCGCCCAGCGTACAGTTGTTACCTGCGAAGAAATATAGTGGCGATCCTATCGGAACTAGTTATGACATTAGAATCTTCATGAGTAAGTTCTCACTTATCTGACAGACATACTTTTTTGCATATTTCTAACGCATTCCTTTGCAGGCGATGTAAACGACGAGAAGTTACAAGGAAGAACCACGGTTAAATTGGGTGTGAGAGTTATATACAAGATTCCATCCAATTTTCAATCAATTCAACAATCCAGTCTAAGCTGTATATCATTGCCAAAGCCCAGCTTACGAACAAAATTCTCACCCAAGCATTGCAGACTGCAAAATCGAAACAAACACCAGGAAGAGAAGAGCAAAAGCACATCAGCAATAAATGCCCAATCTGTGCTAGCAGTCAGTACGGAGGCGGTCGATGAACGATTAAAATTAAATTCGTTCAAAAACTCTGATGAGGAAAGTTTTAAATTGATATATTTTTTTTTTAACTTGAAATATTGATTTGCCTGCTACAGTGGGTTTCACATGTAGGGTTACAGTTTTGAAAAAGTTTCCATAATCATGTCGGTTAAAATGGTAGAATTCATTGATTTATGAATGCTTTCTAGAATATGCTCGACATTAACAGCTGACGACCACTGTCGCGTTATCCGTCTTAGGCGTTGTATCTGCAGACGAATTAGGTACTGACGCAGTTGGCAGTACAGCCCGTATAGTTCGTGGTTGAAACCTCTCCTTTAATTCTTCCTCACTGCAAACAGGACCAAAGATCGCACGCAAAACTTCTATGTATGTCGAAAAGGTCTGCTTTCGTTAGAGTAGAATTGAGATACTGGATACGGACTGCGATAATCAAGAGATTGTACGTAGTCAATTCTTAAACCCAAACAATCTGGGCTGAGGTAGACAAATGTATAGCTGTCCAGTCTGACCAAGTTATCTGTGCTGCGGACAGCATGAGGACAGCATACACTTCAGTAAGCTTTCGTTTATCGCGAGACTCATTTGACGTGCTTCCATTTCAATGCCAGTAAGTTGTTCAGTGGAGTTCAACCATTCACGCCGTATCCGCGTGAGTTGCTAGCTAGTTGCGCGGACTCTAAGAAGATTATACATCTAGTCTCGGCTAGTGGAGTTTGGCAGAACCCTTGGAGGGTCTGAGCCTGAGCAATAGCTGCCTTTAATCGCTGACAATGATGGGCACGCTGCTTCCAGTCATCAAGGCCAAGTTGTCTGGCGTCATCAAGTTTTCGCACACTTGATACTTATACCTGAGGTTCTGGACTGGTAAAATAAAAGTTGGGGCATGATCTTGTTCGTTCGAGTCACGAGTTTTAAGCCCAGTTGTTTCGCCTAACCGAAGTAGCATCGGTTGCCAAGGGCGATTCTATGTCGTTTGTTAATAAAAATGAATTGAAAATTAATGATTCTATGTCGGATCGCCGCTAGGATGTCGTTTGTGGAGTTCACGTTTGCCCCGTCACTACCTCTAAATTCTATCTGCCGATTTTAATGTTTTGTCCCAGGTGGTGTGTGCCGGTACGTTTCTTGGTCGGCAATATATATATTTCATTTTGTCCTAACTGACCTAAGACCAGCTCGTTTCGCCTGATCTTCAATTGTTTCTCACTTAATTGCTCTTCGTAGGCTCTAGTAATCTCCGGTGTGCTCAGGCATCTAATGTCAAAACTCCTCTTTGTTGGCTGGTGCAGCTTTCTGACATTGAACAGTCCGGCTCTGAATCGTGCTGCTATAAGGTAGTAGTCAAAGTCGACGTTTGCCCTCCTGAATGTTTGCCTTCGCACATCCAGGAAATTTGACGCATGCTTTGCACTTGGTCGATTTGATTGGCCGTTCGACCGTCCGGAGATCGCAATGTTGCTGTGTGGATTCTAATGGTATGGAACATTGTGCTACTTATATTACGTGCTGTCGCAAAGTCATGTCGTTATCTGTTGCTGTCGTGGAGGCCTAGCTTTCCGATTTTTACCACGTACTCTGGACAGGCTCCTTAGGCACTGTCCAAGAGGTCGTAGTAGTCATCTTTAATATTCTTCAGCCTCGTCGGTAGTTTCGTGTGCACATGAGGTTGATGGTGTAGAATCTGCCTCAGATGCGGATTACAGCCAGGCGATCGCTTATCGGTTTAAAGATAATGACCTTCGATCTTAACCGTTTACCCACAACGAATCCGCATTTTAATATTTGCAGCCTTTTGTGACAGCTGTAATGTACGTCGCTTTTTTTGCCTTATCATCCGCTGTCATAAACAGCGTATTTCCTAGATCGCTTTGTACTGCGTGAGAATTTTTTTCATTTGATGAGCAGCCCTTGTAGTGTAGATTAGTGATGGGCATAATCGAATGATTTTAAGAATCGAGACTTTAGTAATCGAGATATCGTCGAGATATAGTCACTCGAGTGGTTAGTAGTCATTCGAGTGATGAGTAGCCATTCGAGTGATTAGTAGTCTCTCGAGAGATTAGTAGTCATTCGAGTGATTAGTAGTCACTCGAGAGATTAGTAGTCATTCGAGTGATTGATTGAGAATCGAGATGTTCTCGAGATGTAATAATCAATTGTCACTCGAGATATCATTCGAATGCGCCCATCACTAGTGTAGACTGCTCTTACAGTCCAGGAGCACACTTGCAAATCGTTGTTCTTTTTTGCGCCGTATCATCGTTTTACGTCCGTCCGAGGCTGCTTACTTTTCCCTAACAAGTTTTTTTGTATGTGGCGGTTTGTTAGGCCTCCGCACAACCGCCAAGACATTCGCTGCATACAGTGGTTCACCTCACAACGGGTGTTGTGAAGGCTATGCAGGGCGCAAACACTGGAGTTTGCGAGAAGTTTGGAGAATGCTATACCACTTATTACAATCTACAGACATCCAATGTGCCTGTATGAATCGGAGCGTGCCGTGTCTTGACTCCGGTGGTCTTACTTAGTAGCATTCGTAAGCGCTCAATACAAAATAAATTTAAACAAAATCAACAGTTTAATGTGCTTGTTACATATTACATTCAGTTTACAAATTTTTCAATAGCCTTCATCAGAAATTTCAATGTCATAATCCTTGTACTTGGTTTTCAAGATATTCCTCGATTCCGTATGATCAGCTTTGCCGTATCCCTAAAAGTAAATCGGATGCATTTGTGTCAACTCGAATGAAATGATATAACTCTACCTGGGAGTAACCATAAACCTTAATCAGCTTTGCTGAGGGATTATGTTCTATGCGGCCACCGCCCAGACACTCTGTATCCAAACCCAGGCCCTTACATGATGAACTCACTCTCTCGTAGATGTCCGCTGAAATGATATATGCAAATTATATTAAGTACCTATTTAATCTTTTCTATTCTCGTCAACAGGGTCCCGAGAGTTTCATCGAGAAACCCTTCTTATGGACCGAAGGAAATGTGAGTCTAAAATCGTCACTAGACAAATGCGCTTACAAGCATGGTGAAGCATTGAGCGTCAAAGTACAAATAAGAAATAGTAGCCGAAAGGTAGTTCGCAAAATCAAGGTAATCGAGTGAATGAATTGTGTTGAGCTCGTTCTAATGTTTTCCAAATTCCTGTTTTACAGATATTGGCAGTGCAGCACGTTGATGTGTGTATGTTTAGCAACGGAAAATTCAAGAATATTGTTGGGGAAATAGTGGACAGCAATCACGTCAAGGCAAACGACACATTCTGCAGCACGTATAAGATCACACCAACCATAGGTGAGATTTTCAAGTAACTTGTAGTGAATATGGTCAGCATGCCATTGCTATGAACTTTCGCCAAATAGCTAGCTGGAAGTGGTTTCAACAAGCCCGAATGCATGTGGTTTTTCATTGTAACGATAGAAACAAATTCAATTCAAAATCCAACCGTTTCTCTTTATAGGATCAACGAAAAACTGGATAGCAGTTGAGTCGAAATACCCGCATGCTCACTCAGTAACAGATACCAGTGCATTAAACAATTACAAACTAGCATCCAGTACCTTGCAGGATGCGATGGTCAAAGAAAGAAACGTCTTTGCCATTTATGTAACATACTACATTAAGATAAAGCTAACACTAAGCGCTCTAGGTGGTGATATATCATTAAAATTACCCTTCATTCTTGGCTATGTGGGTGAAGAACTTAGCTCCAGCGAGAAGAGGCGAAATTCGGAAAAGCTCTTGGAAGAGTTCCTCTCAAAGGTTTCATCAACAAGTAGGAAAAATTCAAAAGTCAATAGCGACATAGCGCCCATCGGCACGAGTGTGGGCGCATCGAATTCTCATAAGACGGAAGAAGTTCAAGCTGCAAAAAAGCCATATTCCACTTCTGTCAAAGTGGATATACACAGGGAAAATTAGTCAATAAGTTATAAGCTAAGTCAAAGTGTATTCTTCTGTTAATTATTTTCGAACTTATAAGACTGTCTTAAGCAGTAAATCACTTGTACAACCTAAGAGGCTGCACTACCTTTTTAATGCAGAAAAAACTCGTATCTGAATAAATTTATATTTGAACAAAACGACTGTGTGTCTGGGGGGTGTCTTTTTTAATTACTCACAGTGCCATTCTGCATCGGAATAACCACGAACAATCATTTTACTTGGCTCACTTCCATCGGATTTCTCTTTGCCGTACACCTTTATGAGGACGTATTTGAATATGCCCTCATCAATGTCAACCGGTGCAACAGCTTCTAAACGGGCATCAACCATTTTGTGACGAATATGAAGTGCTATGAAATGTTAACAATATTTTAAAGCAAAATTATGTTTATGTATTGACTAAATTGCAAGAAGAAAATAAATTTACCCACCGGAATTGTATGAAATTGGCCGACTTTGACGGACGAAAATGCCGACAGCTGTCTTCAGCATTTTAGAGTTGTACTAGATGTGATAATGCGGTGACGTTTGTGGGTTGGGGGGAGCTACTACAATGTAATAGAAGCAACATCGGGAACTTTTTAAATCTGTTATATTAGGTCGTTACGCCCATTTTGTTCAGGATTATTCTCTTTTCCATTTCTTTTATAAGCTTGCAGCTCTTTTCCTCGTTATAAACAGACTTCAAATGAAAAAATGTGTGACAAGGTATGTTTACCCAAAATGGTAAATTTCATCGCCCTAGTCAGGTGAACCTGTAGACTTGCTTCCTAGAATCGCGTTGATTGCCTAATCTTTCACATTGAGGGAAATTAGTCATTGTCACCTTGCTTTATTTGACGAGTCCGGAGTTAGATAAACGTGCTATCCTGGGTGCCAAGGTGGCTGAATCTTTAGCGGAGTTCACACTGTACCACATGTGGTACGACGAAGCGAAAATGTTGAACTGCCGTTCGTAGGACTGTACTACAAGCCGTGCACTCTCGTATGACCAAGCAGAAATTGGTCCATCCGGCACTTTGAACCACATGTGGTACGGTGTGAATACCAACAAAAATCCTTTGGTAAAGTAATTTATAAGTGAATGCATAATTATTAATATTTTATAAGAGAAATTAAATACTGTTTGGTTTATTTTGAAAACATTATTTCTTAATACATTTTTAATATTCTACAATTTCCATCGAACCTACGACAAATAGGTACATCCCTGAACACAAAGTCATTGTCATTACATTACGCAATGACGTTACGCTACTGATGGAGCAGCTGACATTTGACATCTTTCATAATTGTCCGTTAGTTACATTTGATTTCGATCGGTTGAGCTGCAAAATTCGCAATTTCTCTTATCATTTGTTTAGTTTTCAAAATTTGTCTGTAATTATGTCAATTCGATATAAATTCAAAAACACAACACAATATGACACAATTTTCTTTGCCGGGAACTCAATTTCCTTGGGTGATTTCAAGAGGGAAGTGATTAAACAAAAACATCTTACCACTGACGATGACCTGAAAGTAGTTGTTGCTGAAACAAAGCAAGAATACAGTAAACTCGATGACCAAATCCCAAAGAATGCATCAGTCATAGTGTCTAGAGTGCCACGAACCCCAAAAACAAAAAAATCGAATATTACCAAAAGAGTGCTGACACCAAAAACGAACTGCATGAATGTGGAGAAAACCAAGTCCAACGATGGAATTGGTAAGACGATTTTTGATTTGTCCAAGCTGAATATAAGCGAAGAGAAGAAAATTGAAGTTATGATGAAGCAGAGCACATCTGTGTATAGTCCATCCAAGTACGCAAAGGGAACATTTAAAGTGCTGCCACCGAATTATCGCTGTAATAAATGTCACCTTGCTGGACATTGGATAAAAGATTGTCCGATTGTGGTGCCAAACATAGTGAAAATGTCCAAAGGCAAAGCTGGCATACCAAGATCGTTCCTGAGTGCGGAGTCACAGAATAAGGAGAACACATTTCCGCAGAGGCAAGAAGTCAATCGAAAACTACCAGACACTCCAAATGAATTTCTGTGTTCGATATGTGAGAGTCTGCTGGTCGATGCAGTTATGATTTCCTGTTGCGGCAGAACCTTTTGCGACAGCTGCATAAGGTATAAGCTCTTGGAATCGAGAAACAACGAATGCCCAGAGTGTCTGGAAGTGGATATAGACCTCGATTCACTTATACCGAACAGGTATATGCGAAAAGCTGTCAATACTTTCAAACAGAAAGAGACTACCTCTAAACTGAAAGGCTAACTACTTTTATTTTTTAAATCACGTTGTAGGGACTTTGTAAAGACTATTATTTACTATTCTATATATTCTTGTGCATTATTATACAATTGTAGTAACTAGGCAATATTTACAAGCCATCACAGAAAGTATATGACGGTTTAAAATTGATTACTAATAAATTTATCGAAAAAATACCGTTTTATTATTATACTTTTTAAAGAAGAAGTTAGTCAATCCACTGTTTTTTTTTTTTTTTGGTTGCGTCCAAGGATGTGGCAATCTTCGAAAGATACTAATAGCCCGTGCCATTAGTATGCACGATTCGCAAATCCAAGTTCTCGATTTCGGGAATACGCCTACGTACTAACCCACACCCTGCACTCTTCTACCACTCTCCCCGCGGAACTGCCGTTAGGTATTACTTCGCGGGGCTGGTTAGCGACTCAAGCTGGATCGACTGTGTTTGCCTGTTCGGCTCGCCTTACTCTTTCAAGCCTTCTTAGCTCGATCTGCAGATTTGATATGAAGGAACAGATTTCCTCCCACTTCTCGGCTGACTCCGTCATATGACCGACTAGGAGCTCCGGTGTTGGTAGGTTTATTCTTGTCCCTTCAAATCGTCTGCAGTGGAAAGTCGTGTGGTCTGCGTCTTCTTCAGAGTCCTCACATTCTGGACAAGGGGAGAGCTATCGTGCCCGAACCTATGGAGATACTTTCGATAGACCCCGTGGCCCGACAAAAACTGCGTAAGGTGGAAGTTGCAGTTGCAGTTTCCGCTTCCTCTCTTTGTCCACGTTTCGATTGTTGGAATCAGTCTGTGAGTCAATCTACCTTTGTTGGAGGTGTCCCATCTGGCTTGTCACATTGTCATTGAGGCTGCTCTTTCTTCCTTCCTTATCCTGTTTACGCCAGTCTCTGGCCGGTTCGTCGATCGCCTTAGGTAGACCCTATGCATCTCATTTGCGAGAATGTCGATGGGGACCATACCCGCAATCACACAGGCTGCGTCGTCCGAAATGGTCCGGAAGCAGCTGATTGTTCTTATGGCGCAGAGCCTGTATAATGACGAGAGCTTCTTAGCTGTCTCCTTTATAGAGAGAGCACTCGACCAGACTGGTGCAGCGTATAGGAGAATTGAACTTACCACTCTGGAAAGCAGAATCCTTCTTGGGTCCTGTTCGGCAGCATACCAGAAAGTGCTGCCTGCATCTTTGACGCTTTCCTGCTGCAGTATTCGACATGCTTTTTGAAATTAAGTCGGTTGTCGAGCATCACTCCTAGGTATTTCAGTGCTTCCTTGGATCTAATTAGGTGGGAGCCAACCCGGAAGTTTGCATATTCCACAGTCTTTCGGCTGGTTATTAAAACAGCCTCTGTCTTGTGGTCAGCCAGTTCAAGGTCGGAAGATTCCAGCCAATTTTTGATCCTGGCGATTGTTTCGTTTGCGGAGGTTTCCACCTCGTGGATATGCTTGGCCACCGTCACGACCGCGATGTCGTCAGCAAAGCCGATGACCTTGACTCCATGTGTCAGCTTTAGTCTCAGTACTTCGTTGTACATTAAGTTCTACAGGAGGGGTCCAAGGACTGAACCCTGTGGAACGCCTGCAGAGACGTCGTAGTATTTAGTACCATCGTCAGTCTGGTATCTCAGTTTCCTGTTGGTAAAGTAGCTGACGATAATCCTCTTCAGGTACTGCGGTGTGCTCATCCTATTCAGGGCTTTCATTATGCAGGACCAGTTCGCCGAGTTAAACGCGTTTTTTATATCCAGCGTAACTACGTCACAGTATTTTTTTGTACCGCCCCTCCATGTTGTACCCGTTATGGCTTCACTTGCTGTGTCTACCACCTCTTTGATGGCGTCGATGGTGGAGCGCGACTTCCTAAAGCCGTACTGGTGGTCTGACAGGGCTCCTCGCTCCTCAGCCACGCCGATTAGCCGATTCAATCCACTGTTACAAGTTACAACTGCTGCCGGGAGAACACGAACTATACTGAATAGCGTTTCATTTTAACGTTCGTAGTTTAATAAATTAAAAACAAAATCGTTTCGTATTGCTTGCCTAGGAGCGATTTTACGATCTCACAAATAGTGTAGTTCAGTTAAAATCACCCATCCGTTGTTAATGAGAGACAGAAAACCAGCTGAAAGCTAGTTGACTGGCTGAGAGAAAACAAAATAAAGCAAAAGCAACGAAAGCCAATAAAACGTATAACAAATAAATTGAAAGTTGTTGTTTGTTAGTCGAAAATTCAAGATGGGTAAATCGAAACGTATCTTATGGCACCCATACACATCGCTGCAAACCTTAAGTGTGCGTAGAAACCCCCTCGCCTCACACAGTGCACACAATCTGCACAGACATTCCTTTGTATCATTTCGTCTGGTCGTAAAAATAACATACAATTTCCAAAAACCAGAGATGAAGTAGTTTACTACTTTATCTCTGCCAAAAACTCGATCCAAAATTGTCTATCCGTAGTTTTATTCTTGTTTACTATATGAAATTAAAAGCTGGTTTGTGCAAAATTCACCATATACGATACAGACATGTCACTGCAGTTCTGGCAAAATTCAAAAAAATTTGAATTCACGCAGACGGTCGCCGCAAACATGCGCAGCCATGTGCGCAAAAACAAAATACATGTATTTATTTATTACAAAGGACATGAATACACACGAACTAGGCGAATTTATGACAATGTTCACATAAAAAATAAAAAGAGCCTTTTCACACGTTAAATTTATGTCGGCGCGACTCGTAATTTCTCTTATCTAGTCTTACATTGCTTTCACAGATTTAGATTATGATTCTCCAGTACTCAGCCGACGGAATTTACGGATCAGGATGTAATAAATGCCTTAACTAATCTTAAAGTAAATTACAGCACAGGCCCCGATGGGGTCCCGGCTGGAATTTTAAAAAAAATTTGGAATTCGCTTTATCGTCCACTAAGAATTATCTTTAATCAATCCCTAAAAATGGGTGAATTTTTAAATGAATGGAAGTATTCTTTTCTGACGCCTATATATAAAAGCGGTTTAAGGCAAAAAGTAGAAAACTATCGACCAATATCCAAGCTTTCATCGATACCAAAGTTATTTGAAAGTATTGTAAAAGAAAAATTATATTTCATGGTAAAAGAAATTATTTCTAATAACCAGCATGGCTTTATGCAAGGCAGGTCTTGTACAACTAATTTATCATTATTTTCAAATTACATTTATACAAATTTAGAACATCAATTACAAGTTGATGTACTTTACACCGATTTCTCGAAAGCCTTCGATAAAGTACATCACACTTTGCTTTTAAACAAACTAAAGTCTTTGGGATTCCATTCCTCAATGTTAGAGTGGTTTTCCAATTACTTAAAGGACAGGAAGCAATTGGTAATGATCGATAGTTTTAGATCTCGAGTAATAAAAGTTACATCGGGCGTTCCACAAGGTAGCCATATGGGGCCATTACTCTTTCTATTGTTTATAAACGATGTTCACGAAATTTTCAAATATTGTAAAATTCTAACATTCGCAGACGACTTTAAATTGTATTTATCTATTAATAGTTTAACTGATTGTAATAATTTCCAATTGGATATACATGCACTAGTGGAATGGTGCAAGCACAATGGACTAGAGCTGAATATTCAAAAATATAATATCTTTACGGCATATCGAATTACATCCCCGATTGTCTATGATTATTTCATAAATGATCATAGACTTAGTCGCCTAGAAGAGGTTAAAGATCTGGGTGTAATTTTTGATACTAACTTAAATTTTGCATCACATTATGATTATACAATTGCGAAGTCTAATGCTATGTTAGGTTTTCTGAAAAGAAATAGTAGAGATTTTCGGGATATAACTAGTCTTAAGTCCATCTATTGTTCGTTAGTCAGACCGTATTTAGAATATTCTTCCATCATTTGGGATTCCCCATATGATACACAAGAACTCAGATTCGAAAGAGTACAAACAAATTTCACGAGATATGCTGTCCGTAAATTGTATTCCTTCGAAGAACTCCCTAAATATGACGATAGATGTAAAATAATAGGCTTGCAAACCTTAAGTTTCAGGCGTAAGGCAGCGTCAGCCATGTTCATCCGCGATATTATTAATTGCCGTGTAAATTCACCAGACTTACTTTTTCTCATGAATATATATGCTCCCCAAAGATCTCTTCGGATGAGAAATTTACTATATGATAAGAGGCATAGAACCAACTATGGTTGTAATGAACCTATTACAAGGTGTATAAACACTTTTAATGAACTTTGCAACGAAATTGATTTTAGCTTGTCTCGATTGGAGCTTAAAAAATTGATCCATGCACTATGCTATAATTAATACTGTTTATTTGATGTAATCTGCTGTGTAAAGCGATACTGAGAGTTAACACTTAGAGAACGTAGTGTTTTGTGTACTCTGTGATGGTAATAAATTAAAAAGAGACACGGCCTAGCCCCTGCTGGCCTACACATCCCCCAGTATTTCTTTTCGTACTGTAAGGTACTTTATTATTTCACTCAATAGATTCAAACCAAATTATTTAAAAATGTACATTTAAGCATGGCTGAGCCGTCTGCCGAGATGGGACAACTATTTTTGATGATATTGCGTAAGTATTAGGTATATATAAAAGGAAAAGAAGTAGTTTAATCGAATAAATCATCATCTTCTGACACGAATGATCCTCTACAGGGCTCGGAGAGATCTCGAGGCCACTCGATACTCCGCCGTCGACTCTAATTCATCAGGCGTTATGCCCAAGCGCAACCAGGCGAGTTTTTAAACTTGGTCCAACCACCTCGTCCTGACTCTGCCAAGCGGTCGCCTAGCTGATGGAATAACCTTCAAGGCACGCCCCGGAAGTCGTGCCGATGAGTACATTCGTGCCATGTGACCAAACCATCGTAGCATAGTCCCTTCCGTTCGAAGAAGCACCTGCTCTACATTGAGTTCCTCGCGTATTGCAGTGTTTCTCACCCTATTCCGTCGAGTAACTCCCACAACAGCGCGAAGAAATCTCATTTCGGCAGCTTGTATTCGCGATCTTATGCTAATTCCATGACAGGTGAGAGTTGGAACAAATACTGAATTGAAAGCAGCTAGTTTGCCTCTGACACCAAGCTCGGCCTTCCTGATTACAGATCTTCCAAGCTATTTCAAAATTGAGCCAGCTTGGCCAATCCTACAGAAAAGTTTAGCATTACTCCTCCCATCACTCGCGAAAAAGACCCCGAGATATTTGAACTTCTCCACCTGCTTCAATGGGACTCCACTAACATGTAGAGTGCATTGAACAGGCGTTCTTTAAATTACCATAACATCTGATTTGTCCACGTTAACCTTCATGCCAGCATCTGCACATACGGCAACAAACCTATCGAGTGCGCGATGGAGTTCCGTTTGGGAGGATGTGAGGATAACTAAGTCGATGATGTACAGTGGCTAGCAAAATAATAGCAGTGCCATTTTGTAAGAAAGATTTTCCTTAATATTTTCATAACCTAAATTTTTGTCTGGCTTCTACTGTAATATTTTGTTCATCAATAACAAACTCAGTTATGTGATGTCATTTTGTAACGGTAAAGCCTCAAACTCTCGCGAAATCCACATCGATAGGACATCTGGTGCTTTTTGGTGAGAGCAAAATAATAGCAGTGCTACTTTGTAAGAAAGATTTTCCTTAATATTTTCATTACCTAAATTTTTGTCTGGCTTCTACTGTAATATTTTGTTCATCAATAACAAACTCAGTTATGTGATGTCATTTTGTAACGGTAAAGCCTCAAACTCTCGCGAAATCCACATCGATAGGACATCTGGTGCTTTTTGGTGAGAGCAAAATAATAGCAGTGTGTCTTAGTCCCGTCTATAAGGATTCGGTATTTCCTTAAATGTTTCATTTGAATTATAGAAAAGTAAGTTGCATGGTATATTTTATGTTTTTAATCAATTTGTAGTAAGACTGATTAATTTGTTCCTATAAAAGTGGGTCGAAAAATACACTGCACACCAGAGAAGCGCGAGTTGATAAAATCGCTTAGAAGAGGCGGTCAAACTTACAAGGAAATTGAAGAACTCTTGCGATGTTCCTCGAAAATGATAAGAAATGCAATAAAATAGAAGGAAAATGTAGAAACACGCGACCGGAAGAAAAATTTGCAACCAAAAATGTTGTAAGATATTCGAAGGCGCATCCCTCTTCAGCAGCTACCCAGATTTTGGATGAGCTGGGCTTGTCATGTGGTGTTCACACGATCAGATGACGCGTGAGGGAACATAACCTCAATGCTCGCAGTCCACGCAAGGTCCCACTTCTCAAAAAAATGCACATAGCAACAGGTTGAGGTTTGCAAAAGAGCATTTGGCGTGGTCACCGGAAAAGTGGAGAAATATAATGTGGACGTACGAGAGCAAAATTGTTCTTTATGGCGGAAAAAGGATCTCGGCAATATGTAAGGCGTCCATCCAATTCAGAGTATGATCCAAGGTTCACCACAAAAACCATTAAACATGGTGGATCAAGTATCATGATTTGGGGATGCTTCTCCTACTATGATGTTGGTCCAATATATTGGATCAAAAGTATAATGTAACAGCACTCATATGTGGATATCCTTCAGAACATCATGCTACCATATGCCGAGGAAGAAATGCCGTTAAAATGGGTCTTTCAACAGAACAACGACCCGAAACATACCAGCCGGAAAGCTAAGCGGTGGTTTTAGGACAATATAATTGAGGTCATGGAGTGGCCTGCTCAATCCCCCGATCTCAATCCTATTGAGAATCTATGGGCGGTTATAAAAAAGATGTTTCCAAAGCCAAGAAATAATAACGAGTTGTGGATGACAGTTGAGCAGGCTTGGAAATCAATCCCAGCTGAAAGGTGCCAGCGTATTGTTGATTCCATGAAGCGGCGTTGTGAAGCTGTTATACACAATAAAGGACATGCTACAAAGTACTAGTTCATTGGCAATAGCTCTTCATTTATAATTAATTAATTTCCTTATTTATTTCTCGTTACTTTAACCTTTTGAGTTGGTCAAGAAACAGCACTGCTATTATTTTGCTCGCCTTGTTTTGAAGTCTTATTTAGAAAAATGGATTTATTCTACTATAATTTATTAAAATCAATATCCCCTTATTGTAAATATTAGAGCAAAATATAGTCTTTTATAATAATAAGAAAAAAATTTTAAATCATTACAATTTTTTTTTTATTTTCGGTTAATGGTACTCAATAAGGGCACTGCTATTTTTTTGCTCGCAGCTGTATATAATGAAAAGGAGAGGTGACAAGACGCACCCTTTGCGAAGTTCAACGCCCACGGTGAAAGGTGTTGATTTAGCACCGTTAGCCCGAGCACAGCTGCTACAGTTTGTGTGTAGAGACCAAATGGCCTTCAAAAGATTACCATCACTCCCATTACCTGTAGAACACTCCAGAGTTTATCTCGAGGAACTCGGTCGTATGCCTTTTCCAAATCTTTGAAACAGCTTAAAAATCTTCATCAATTCTTTTTCTGAATGGTGTACGGCCAAATAACTAATATTCGCATAAATCTTGTGATACTTTTAACATCCGCATTAAATAGAGTTATTTTTTTTTTACATAGTTTTCCTCTAATTGTACATTAAGCTTTACCGAACCACAAACATTTGCCTACAAAGATGTATTCTCAGTTGTAAGGTTGCTAGAAACCATATCCCTCCATTAGAGCAAATATCCACACACATATACTGTTACAGTATCTTAGATTTTTATCGAGATGTGAACTTGCCGATAACCCACTCATAAAAGAACTTAATATAGCAACGGAGGCGGCACCTCCATAGCACAGCATCATTATCAGAAATAAATGAGTAAAGAGATATTCAACTTCTTCTTCTCTTGCCCCTTGATTTCATCTGACAGCGTTTTTTATACGCTTTTTCGGCGCCTGTCTATGAATACGTGTGAGCTCTTGTGAACAGCTGGCGAACAGCTGATACCCTTCCCCAACCATGGTATTGGGCTGAATTAGAGTTCTTATTTGAAAATTCGTTCGTTACTTGAACTTTTTTCAAATTTCAGTGTCAAATTTTCAACACATTGGGGAGGGGTAAGCAAACGAACAAAGTTCATGTTCATAAAGTAGCTTTCTGCGAGTTACAGTCTGTGGCAATAGGGAAAAATAATTTTGCCATTGTTTACATTAATTATTTATGCATTAATTATTAATGAATATACGACTTCATGTATGTATTTTTGCATATGCATAATATCGAAAAAAAGCATTCACACGAAACATGTGTACCGGCAATATTATTGAAACATTTGCTTGAATCAATTAAAATAAACAGCTTTTTTGCTTATTTTACTTGTTTTACAGAAATAGAGATGTAAGTTAATTGCAAATTGGTTTGAGTTAGGTACAGTTAAAGCCATTGTTCTTAACAAATTATGTAATTTAATTGCAGAAGTTTTCACAATTCATGAATGAAAGATATAAAACCGTATATATTTTGAAATCAATTTCAAAACATTCGTTTTATTTCGAGTACACTTATTACTATAATGAATCACCTAAAATTTATTTTCCGAGTGAGTATTTCACCCATTTACAACAAAACATATCAATAGAGTTCTAATAAAAAAAGGTATTCGAAAACGAGTACTCATAAAAACAGAGTATAGTACACCGAGTACTATGGTTAATCAAACATCGATTGTTTTTTTGAAACAATCAATGAATCAATAAGACATCGATAGTGTTATTTCAAATTCCTTCATTTCCATTACACGTCCACATATCTGTTGCAACACTTAAATATTTGCATCTTGACAGGGCTTCGTTTTTTAACTCCTCATATTGTCAAGCAGCTCATATTTGTCGTTCAAACTTCGAACTAATAACCTTAACCCTATGTGATTCGAAGTCCTGTATGGAAGCATATCAATGGCAGTATCATATTTGCGTAAAGAGCATCAAGATCCTTTTTAATCTTTGAATTTTGATAGGATTTGTGACTTCTTTGGAAATTATTTTTTATGGTATATGTACGTTTGGATGCGATTGGGACAACTTGATGTTTATCTCCATCTACTTCAGAGGATGAACCACCAGCTTCTTTCTTTGTTTCATTGGGGTGTTTTCTTTTTAAGTAGTATTATGAAAACACACACACAAATTAGACGTTTATGAAAACACCCTATTTCCGGAATGTTTATATTCTTGACCACACAACTTACACGTACAAAATTGCTCTTTTTTCGTTGTAAAAATTTCACAGTGTAGATTGGTTTTTTTCTATTCATCCTCTTTTGTTTTATACTTTACAAATAATAAACAAAACCAAACACGAAACAAATAGTAAAACATGTAAAGAAATAAACCAGAGAAATCACTTACATACAGTGATGTACAACTTCAGCTGTGAGGTGTATCACGTTATTGAATGTGTGCGAAATACAATCCACTGAACCAGAATATGGTTGCGTGTGAGAGCATTCATAACATTTCAAATATTCACAGCCACGTACAATAATAAAATTCAAATAAATACAACCGTGTAGTGTTTTTCTTAATACGGGACTTCCCCTATGAAAGTGGTGAGTCAAAAAACTGTCAAAAAACAGTCAAAAAACAGATGTGTGTTCATTGGACAGAGATCGTTCAACAGCCGACTGCAGTTCTCAGTTCATGAATTAAGGCTCAGTTTATAATAATAATAACATGGGTGGCGCTACAGCCCGAAGAGGGCCAGGGCATAGCTTCTCAACCACTCGTGTTGTGCGTGCTATTGTTCTATAACTAGTGGAAGGGATCTGCAGTTTTATGCCGACTCCGAACGGCCAAGTTTGAGAAGCTTTTTCTAGACAGTTATACTCTGTGAGCATTGTCAGTGACTCGAAAGTGCTGGGGCCGTGAAAAGTATTTCTTGTCGTACCAGGAATCAGAAATGAATGAGTTTACTCATCTGCCAGGAATCGAACCCAGGCAGGTAGGTCCAAGTGCGTAGGAGTCGACGCACATAGCCACAACGCCACGGACCACCACACGCCACGGCTCAGTTTGGATTTTTTTTAATTCCACCAAAATTTTCAATCAAATCTCCAACAACAAAACACATCGACTGGAAGTATTATCGATATTTTTTCCTAACTATCGATAGTCCCGATAGTTAAATACAATCGACTAATCGATTAAACTATCGATGTTTTATTAACACTACCGAGTATTCTAAATATAATGAATATTTTGATTGTACATATATGATTGCGATGAGAACAATTTCTGAAATAAAATTGGAGGAGAATTATAACGCTGCCAGAGATTTAGGATTGAAATGAGCGGCTGTTAGAAATCATGCAAAGGAGGAATATTCTCCTTCGCATGGTGCTACAGTCCCTCTTTTCCTCATTGTTGCATTGGAAGCGTCTTGTTTGGCTTGTTCTGTCTACACTCGTTGTCAAACCATGTGTGTTTTCCTTGGATGTATCGTAAAATTCAGCATATCAGGGAATCTCAATGCCTGATATACCCTTACTATAACTCTACACATAATAACAATTTTTCATAATAATTTGGGTGGCGCTACAGCCCATAGAAGGCCAGTCCCAAAAGCCGCCATTCCTGTTGTGCGAACTATTATTCTTTCACGAGTTTAAAGGACCTACAGTTCATCAACTTTTTCTAGACAGTTATATCAATTCTTTGCCAGTGCATAGAAAGTGGTGGTGCTGTTAAAATTGTTTGTCATACCGGGATTCGAAGCTAGACACCATAGGTTTAAGTGCTTAGTAGTCACCGTACATATGTATGTACCCACAACGCCCAGACCACAGTATATTATTCGTGCTTATCATGGACACAATTCCCCCCGAACTTTTTCCCTAATTGGGAAACCCGGTATCATGAACAATGTTCGAAAGGAAAGGGAGAAATTTCGCCCTGTTATGAAGAACTTTCAGATGGAAAATTTTACTGAATTTCCCCCCAAATTTTCCCGTTTTTTTGTTAGGGAAAAGAAAGAAATGTGTGTCAGAATCTTAAAAATATAAGTATTTTGGTTTGAATTTTGGTGAAAATACTTATGAGCGTGTGTGTCTTTCAATTTAAAGGCCTATTGCAACAAATAGAAGACAAAATAAAGCATTAAAAAAACTGGATGAAAAAGTTGTCAGATATTGCTAATGGCCTCTCTATGCGATGAAAGGAGCAAAATTAAATTTGGAAAAATATGGAAATATGTACATACGAGGGGCGTTCAATATATTTTCGGTATCGGGGTGAAGCTGCAAACAATTTAATTGTTGTATATATAAATTGACTTATTTATCAAGTAATACTATTATTTTAGTGCATTCATGTAAAATTTCATATAAATGTGATTATTAATTCGCGTTTTATCTCTAGTTAAACAGAAAAAGATTTTCGGATGATGAAGAACTCAAGTCGGCAATAAATGGGTATTTTGCAGAGAAAGAGGAAATTTATTTGTTTGAGGGTTTAAAAAAGCTTATCTCAAGATGTAACAAATGCAAACAATTTAAATTGAATTCGCATTTTCCTTCATATCGATACCGAGAATATATTGAATGCTCCTCGTATGTAGAACTGAATTTGTAGTGTTGTCCTGCTTGTCGGCATTTGAATGATGAAATAAATCTGAACTTTCAGTCGGGAATTCAAGACACAATCCTTAATTCCAATAAGAAAACATTTTCGAACATAATTTCGAATTTTCCCCGGAGAAAAACACTCCGCCGGAATTCATGATAGGAGGATTTTTTTCCTGGGAAGAGGAAAGTTCGGGGGAAATAAAATTTCGCCGGAATCCAGGATAAGCATGTATAACTCTACACATAATAACAATTTTTCATAATAATTTGGGTGGCGCTACAGCCCATAGAAGGCCAGTCCCAAAAGCCCCCATTCCTGTTGTGCGAACTATTATTCTTTCACGAGTTTAAAGGACAGTTTATCAACATTTTCTAGACAGTTATATCAAATTACCAGTGCCTAGAAAGAGGTGGTGCTGTTAAAATCGTTCGTCATACCGGGGATCGAAGCTAGACCCCATAGATTTAAGTGCTTAGTAGTCGCCGTACATACCCACAACGCCCAGGCCACAGTATATTATTGATTATAGGTAGTGAACTCGTTTTGTTTTCTTCGAGTACCCGAAAAATTAAAGGAAAACAAATAGAGTACTGGTTTTGAAATCGAGTTTTTGAAATTACGAATACTCGTTTTCTACGTTATTGTACTCACATTTAGAGTACTCGCATTCGAAACGTTGAAATGAATAGAGTACTCTGAAGTACTATACTCGTTCATAGAGAGAAAAATGAATCACCCCGATTACGAAAGTCGTTTAACGACTTGTGGCGAAAAGCTTATGTGGAACGTATTTTTTGTGTGACACTTGTCGTGTATCGGTATTGCGAAAGTCGATTTACTACACGAAAACGACGAGTAACACGACAAAAGAGTGATCGACTCTAATGGAAAAAACAAGTAAATACGTGAGTTTTCTTTGTGTTTTAACTGGAATGGTGTAAAATGTGTTTAGTTCTCATTATTTATATCTTAAGGATGAACATTTCCAGCCCAAAACAAATAAAGCGGCTGGTTGAACAAAATCTTAATAAAGCTGCAAGTCGCACAACTATCGGCACTGGAGACGAATGTTTTATGTCCGAATAAAGTTATTTTTTATTTCGTCCAGCAAATAAGCAAACGCCACCTTTTTTAATCTAAAATACTTGTTAAATCTTTAAGAAACTTATTAATTTATTCACAATTGTACAATGCATATTTTTCTTACTTAGCATCTGGTAAATCCAATGGATTGCATTTTCATCGAATATTTCTTCTGATATTAATTAATTTCCTTCTCTGCAATTGTTGATCGTCGTTCTCTTCACTAATCAAATAAATAACCATAGCAATGCTGTCCATATTTACATTAAATTCCACGAATAATTTAATTAAGCAAACACCGCAAAACAACAATTTAGAAATGTGTATTCCGGTAGAATTTATTGAATTGATCTGTCAAATTGACAGTAAGCTTTTGAGTGGCAGTTTTGGAATGTGTGTGGAACAAAAGCTGGAGTCGATTAAGATTCGTAATACCGATGCTTGAACGCCTGTAAAGTGACTCGACTCTCAAAACGCCTTGCGTCGTTCAAGTAACACGACTTTCGTAATCGCGGTGAATGTATTCATGCAGACCTCTAGTTTGTATATTAAATGTGTTGTCGAGTTGTCCGCTTGTACAACGCTCTCTACTTTAATTGCCCGTTCCATATATTTTCGCAGATATTCTCCCAGTCTTTGCAAAAAAATAGTTCGAGTTCTCAGTGCTTTTTTGGCAAGAGCTTTGGTCAATCTATTCACTTCTTCGTTTAGGATTTTACTCACGCATTTCATACTTAATTTAATGGTGTGCATGAAGAGATTTGACATTCCATCCTCCATTTGTATGAGGTATGCAGTTAGGTGTTGTCTGAAGAAGTCTAAACAATCTTTTTGGAATGAAGCGCAAGAATTGATCATTCATCTCTCATTGTAGCCGACATAATTTGATCGTGCGAAGGCGCTCTCAGCGTTAGATGCGCTATAATTTGTAGTCGTTCCATGCTGAATTATCCTTCCTAGATAGTTGTGTTGTCTTAGCCAGATTATGCGTTTGACCCAAAGTGGTATAGCATATTCAAATTTCAATTCGATTCAATATCAATTATAACAAATGCACTATTCCAAGCATTAAATTTTTAATTTCTGAGTGTCCACCGCTGTGGATGCCATTAGCTCTCGTATAGTTTTTGAATTAAAGTCAATCATACCGTAAATTATTTGTTATTTTTTAAATTATTTGCGCCTTATGTTCGTTTTTTTCTGAATGTTCGTTACAAAAATTTCGTTACTTTTCTTAAAATTCGTATACAGACCGTTTCTTGGAACGTACTTCGGCAAGTATTCGGCGGTATAGCCTTCACTCAGAAAATAGGTACACACTCATCAAAGAGTAAAATGAATAACAACGGTGACTGTTTGATAATAAATCGCAGTTAAAACGAGCAGTGTTGCATTTAAAGTTACTGCGCCAGAAACTTAAAAATGCACTGATTTATCAAACGTTCATCAAACGGCGAAATGTTTAACAACTCAACAACAACAGGGCGGCTTCCTCCTGAGGCAAATCCTGGAGAAGACCCACAAGTTTCATATCGATACGCACCATCTTTTTATCGATTTTAAAGCCACGTACGACAGTATTCATCGCAAGGTACTATTCGAAACAGACCGATTGGACCTTGCAGCTCGGATCGATGACGTTTGAAATCTGCTCTGGATTTTGGCAAGGAGATGCGCGGTCGTGTGATGAATCTCGTACTGGAGAAGATAGTGCGGCGGGCAGTTGTAAACTAGGAAGGCACTATCTTCAACAAATCAGTCCAACTGTTGGGATACGCAGATCGACATCGACATCGACATAGGATGATTCCTACGCCGCAGTGGAAGCTTTCACGGCGTTTGAAGATGCGAAACGAGCTCGTCTTAAGGACAAAACGAAATGTATGCTGTCGAGCAAGAATCGTTCCATCACACACCACCTGGGACAAAACACAACAATAGACAGATACAATTTTGAAGTAGTGAACCTACGTAAAATCGACCTTGGCAACGGGTGCTACTTCGGTTTGTCGAAACAACTTGACTCAAAACCCTGACGCGGACCAAGAAAATGCTCTACAAAGTTCTTATTTTGCCAGTCCTGCTATATGAAGCCGAAAGCAAAACAGCAGATCTGATTCTTGCTGCCTACAAAAGAAAAATTCTACATCGGATACATGGTCATGTCTGCGAGGTAGGTGAATGGAGGAGAAGACCCAACTGCGAATTCTACGAGCTGTACAGGAAGGCAAAAATCTTTAGACTAGTTGCTCAGCCACATCGAGCGCATGGACAACAATGCAGTTCGTGAAGGAGAGAAACACCGAACCTCCGGTATAAAAACCTAGTCATCGCGGACGCAAGACTGCTTGCCTTTGATGACTGGAAGAAGGTAGCTACTGAAGTAAGTAACTCTCCCACGGACACTATCACACGTTTTTGCGAATGTTAAAAACATGCTTCCAGATGTGGTGCTGTTGTTCAAACAGAATTCAGCACAAATAAAGTTTTCCAACTGAGTGTCAAAAGCCGTATTGAAAACAGAAAAACCAGCAAAATTACTTTTCATTAATTCTATTTGTTTTTTTTGAATTTAAAAATAATAAAATTGTATATATAATATTTAAGTTTTTTTCCCATTTTTTGTTTTTTTTTTTTGCATTTGTTTTCGTTTTTTTCTTCTTCTTCTCTTGACTTAAAAAAATATCAATGTATATATAAATAAATAAAAAGATGTATTTTTTTATTTCATTTCTTTCATCATCTGTTGCTTCCTGTTTCCTTACGACACAGTTTCATGTATATAATATATATTTTTATTTATGTGTTAATTATAGTAGTTTAATAATTATATATTAATTACACATTGTTTCGGTTAAAAATTAAAAATTAATTTAAACTGTTAATTGTAAAAAAATAACATGAATATTTTTTGTTTTCTGTTTGTTTCATTATGTTTTTATTTCATTGTTTTTTTTTTGTTTTTATTTTAATTATATTTACGTTTTGATTATTTCTCAAAATGAATATCATTTTGTTAACATTATTGGACTTCAATATTATTAACAAAATTTATTGCAGGCAGTCCGTCTTATTTATAAATACTATAATAATATAATATAAAGTATACATAACAAAACAGAAGTACAAAAATAATAATACATAAGAGACCACGTTACAAAATAAAGAGAACGAAAAAAGTTAAATCAGATACTGAAAAAATAAAATTGTTAACAAAACCAAAATATATCTATTCATTGTTAATTTGTTTCATATTCCGTTTTTTTTTGTTTTGATTTGTTTTACTTTTTCTTTGTTTAATGGTAATCGTCGGGAAAATGTTGTCAGAATTTGAAAATGTAGTAAGCCTTTAGACTGACGGGTCTTGTGATGACGAGAGGACTCCACTCTGACGTTTAGTGCTGAATTACGAATCGAAGCAATGAGTACATTTTGTGATTGCAAGGATGGGCTACATAGGCTAGGGGGTTTCATGTGAAGGGACGTGAAATTGGGGTACATTTTATGCATTGGTTGCATGACAGCACACATGGGTACATCTGACCTTAGTGTGGTCTTAGCATTCGTTTTTCTCACGCAAATAGAGAGAGGCCCTAAGGCTCAACCATAATGAATGGAAGGAGACTCAATTCAATTTAAACAATCGAGCGTATATACAGAAATGATGCACGATGACCATAAAAGCCACTTGGCTTTATTTCGTTGAGTTTCGTTCACTTTTGCTTCCTCCATTGGGAATGAAATCTATCTACGTACGTAAGTGACAGTTGGTTTTGCAATTTTTCTTAAGTTCGCAGAATCTATTATGGACACTTTGAGGTGTTAAGATGTTTCTTTTTTTCGTTCAGTTTCGATATAAGCTCCGATTTATATATGGATGGAGCCACAGTAGCCTGACTATATAATAATAGAATATGGGTGGCGCTACAGCCCGTAGAGAACCAGGGCCTAGATTCTCAGCAACCACTCGTGTTGTGCGTGCTATTGTTCTATCACCAGGGGAAGGAACAGTAGCCTAACTAAGTACAACAATTAAGTTTTACGTAAGATAATTATGGTTAGGCCTTGAACTTTCATATGAAGGGAGCTGTATACAAGCACAAATGTGTAAATCTGACCTTTCGCATTCGTGTTGCATGTTATTGCATTGCTTGATCCGAGCAGTCGCCTTTCCGTGACACGATTCTCGGCCACATTGTCAGTGATTCGTGAAAGATGATGACGATAAAGCTAGATTTGGCGTTTGATGCTTCAAGAATCGCACCAGCACCTTGTGTCTATGAGTTGATAATCCGAGTCATGTGTAAGTAAAGATTTGCGTCCACAACGTGATTATCGTACTCGTTTACAGACGCTTAATGCTATGTTAAGCCTTAAGAGTACCGGCATTTTTTGACTTAAAAATGAGTTTGGATCAAAATAAAAAACATTCAATTGCAGTCGATAGCTTGCCTTCGGAGGGTGTGGTTGGGAGGGGAGGGGGATGCAAAGGGGTTCTGATCAATTATTCTCCCGACAGATGGGTTAAATGTATGCATTACTACTACTGAGTTAGTTTTTCATTCGCTAATTTCTTTTGTTTGTTTGTTTTCATGTAATTGCTTTGTTTTCTATTTCTCTATGAAAATTTAGTTATGTCTGCACCAAAACAATGAAAAAAATAAGTAACATACTTTGTTTATGTGTTCGTTTGTCGTTTGCAAAAATATTTGCAATGTTTTCGTGTGTTTCTTTTTTCTTCTTTCATTTGTTTTTGTTTGCCTTTACTTCGTGTATATTGTTTACATTTTTTTTTCTGTTTTTTTCTTTGTTTAATTTGTTAATTTGCATCTTATGAAATATAAAATGTTTAGTATATTTTTGTTTTCTTTTTTTCATCTCCTTTGTTTTCTCTTTTTTTTTTTTTGTTATATTTGTGACTTTGTTTTCTGTTTTTCTTTTTTTTTTTTTTGTTATAAAATTTAAAAAATACAACTTTTTACAATTCTTCACATTATAATTTATCACTAAATATTATTTTATTGATTTTGTTATTAAACGTTTTTGTTAATTGCGATTTTTGTTTGTATTTCTTTTTGTTTAATCTATAAATTGCATATTGTTTGCTGTTAAATTAATTTGTGTTCTGCTGTTTTTTTTGAAATATTTTTTTTGTTTTGTTTTGTTTTTCTTGGTATTAGATTTCTTTTAATGTTATGTGTGTAGAAAACTGACTAAAAGAAACTTAATATCTAATCGGATGGCTTGACCTGACCCATTACTTTGCCCTCGAACAAGGGCAATATATCAGAGTCATTAACTATCTCCTCCTGGATCACTGGACTATCGGGATCCTCGCAATGGGTTTTAAAGAAGAATCTATACACACCACCAAAGCAAAAGAAGAAGAACATTATTTGAAACGATTGTGTGCGGATCAATTAACAAACCTAAAGTTTCCCTTTTTTGGCAGATAATCCTTAAACTGTTTCAACGTTGGCTGAGTACCAGGAATTTTAGTTCGATATGGATATTCCTCATCACAGAATGAGAAAACAACTGTTGTTGTTTCCTGTGGTTTAGCCGGCAACGGTGGTGGATGATGTATACTACTACTACCACTGCTACTACTGCTCATTGATTGAGCTTGCATAGGTGGCAAAGGATGTTGTTGTGAGTAACGACGAGACCGACGGGTCTCATCTTCCAGTCTTCTTTTTGCCTCCTCTAATTGTGAGGCGGTACTTGAACCAGATCGCACGCTAAACCAAAAATTAATGTCACTCATTCTCATACAATTCAACCACGATGTGTCTTACCTGGCGTCTTTGTACTTCATAAGAGTATCGGCTGAGATTAGACTAATTCCACTATCAGTGTATATGGAAGGCCATTTATTGGTTAGCTTCCTTGAGGAGGAACTATGATCGGGCATTGACTTTGAATGTTTCATTGAGTGTCCACCTTAAAAAAAACAAAAAAAAAAAAAAAAAAACGTTATAACTTTACATATCCAAACTGAACTGCATAAATGAGTAGACATACTTATACTAATGGGACCATCGCTTAACATTTCTGACTCGTGTGTCATGCGCCTTCTAGTTGGTAATGGAGGACATGGTGACATTGTACCTGGTGATCGGTGCGGAGTTTGATCTTTCCAGACACGGGAAACGTGCTGATCGAGAATATCCTGATCATTGTCCTCGTCAAGGGCGAACTTTTCGCATATTGCTTGCGCAAATGCACGATCACTGGCAAGCCTTTCACTCGATGGAATGGATTCGTCCGAAAAACGCTATATGAATACAAATAAAATAGATATCAAAAATTTAATAATAAACAACGGTTCTTGTAAAGATGATGTATTCAATAATTTTATGAATAAGTTAGGTTAGGTTCTATTAGCTGTCTGCAGAGGGGGGAGTCACCTTTGTGCTAATATAGGCCTATTGTGATAACACGTAAATTCGATATCTCCTACTCCTAGGATCTATTGGCACCATCTACATGGCGTGCGCTGATAACACTGGTCAACTGTGGTTTTGTTGTTTGCAAATTTTATGTTCAATTCTAAATGGATTTGCCTCGCTGATTTCAAATTTGAAGTCCGTTTTCCAATAGCAGTTCTGATTATTGAGATACAGCACGTTCTCGATTTACGCAATTCCTCAGTTTTCGAATTTATAACACTGTTGACGTGGTAATCGCATCTTTTTAAAAAAAGTTACTCGATAAGTGCAACTTTTGCGCTTTTTTATGCATATTTTTTTTTACTCAGTTTCTTGGCAATCTTTGTTGTTTTCTTTTGCGTTACATTTTCTCTCGGCAGTTATTTTACTGCTACTTCTGAGTAATAGAACGATGAATGTACAGTACCTCACAAAATTGAGCGTACACCCTTTGCATGGATGTAATTTCGCCTTATTCGATGCCAAGAATTGTTTTTAAATATAATTTAGAAATGCAATTTGATTTATCCACATATTCTTTATTATTATGAAATAAAATACAAAATTTTAAAGCATTCTCCTTCCAAAAACAACAATAGAACAAAAAAAAATCACCCCTTTCATTCACACAAAATTGAGCGTACACAAATAAAAATATTTGGGAAACACATGAATCCTATGAAAAAAAAACAATGTTTACTGTTAAGTCAAGTAAAAGAAAGGAGAAAAATGTGTTTATTGATCATTTGTGTTGCGACTTTTGTCTTAAGAAGTACTCGAAAGCATTTTCTTTCTGGAATGGAGAAAAAAGGACAGAAACGGATATTTCAACACGAAAGCTTATCATTAAGCTGTTTTGTGAGGGAGAATCTTTACGAAAGATTGGTAGGACTGCAGGGCGAACTCATTCGTCTGTACAGAAAATAATAACAAAATATGGAACCGAAGGTACACTTAAAAATGCTCCTGGAAGAGGTAGGAAAAAAAAAGGAACGTTTAATTGTTCGTAAAGTTAAGTGTAGCCCAAAAATTAGTATACCAAGCGTCAGAAGTTTCTACAACGATACAAAAGTCTTTGTCAGTAGAAACCGTTCGTCGTGTGTTACGGAGAAAAAATTTAAATGGAAGAGTTGCTCTTAAGAAACCTTTTATTTCAGCTGCCAACAAGAAGAAGAGATTAGAGTTTGCGCAAAAATATTTAAGCGTGCCTCCAGAATTTCGGGAAACTGTCATGTTTACTGATGAGACAAAAATAAACTTATTTCGCTCAGATGGTAGGCAAATTGTATAGCGTGAGCCTAATACGGCGCTGAAAACAAAAAAATATGTGCCCAACAGTAAAACACGGAGGAGGATGTATTATGATGTGGGGTTCAATGGCAGCTAGTGGCGCTGGCAATTTTGAATTTATTGACACAACTATGGACAAAATTATGTACTTAAACATTTTAAAAAGAAACAAGATCGCCTCTGCGAGGAATCTAGGTTTTTTTTTGGTTCCAACAGGACAATGATCCGAAGAATAACTCACATGTAGTTAGGGAGTGGTTACTCTATCATGCTCCAAAACAGCTCAGAACTCCTCCACAATCACCGGATTTGAATCCTATTGAGCATTTTTGGCAGGAGATTAGAACCAGATTAAAAAAAACGAATTCTTCTAATAAAGCCGAGCTAAAAAATAAAACTGAGGAGGCATGGAACAGTTTCCTCCCTTCTTTTACAAAGAAATTGGTAGATTCTATACCACGACGCTTGCAGGCGGTTATAGACGCTAAAGGTAGTCATACCAAATATTAACGAAATTAAAAAAAATATGTATCTGTAATTTTGAAGTCCGTTTTTGAGTTTTTTAAACGTTTTTTTTTTTTTTACTGTGTACGCTCAATTTTGTGTGATTAAATGTAGTTAATTTTGTTTGTTTTTTTTTATTTTAAGAATGAATTCATTATTTTTTGTTTGTTTTTTTCTTCTATTATTACTATGAAATTGACAATAGTCTAAACTGCATTTAAATTTTTATTTTTAAAGCAGTCCTTCCCATTGAAAAGCGAATAATTACGGCTGTTCCATAGGTGTACGCTCAATTTTGTGAGGTACTGTATGTATTCAAAGCATGTTTGTTAGTTTAATGAATTCAGTGCAGTGATCAGTCGCATTTGAGTTTTAAAAATGGGTGTCATTAAACAAGTTCTAAAATTATCAATTAAAAACAAAAGTGAAATTTTAGAAAAAAATTAAGAAAGGAGCTTCTATACGTTCATTATGCCGTGAGTAAAATGTACATAAATCTACAATTAGCAGAATAAAAGGAAGAGAGGGCGAAATAAGAAAGTTTGTTTCCGATACCCAATGTGGACCCGGAAAGAGGATAACTTAAAGGCTGGCGAATACCCGATTATGGAGAAAGTACTGTACAAGTGGTTCCTAAAACAAAGACAGCAAAATGTTCCAATTTCCAAGACAAAGGCTTCCTCATTGCATGCGAAGATGAAGGAAATCTTGTTTTTATTAGTCGCGTAAATCGAGAATGTACTGTATTAAGGAGGCGTCATGTACACCAACTGCGAGTGCTGGCAGCTGAATGGCCTTCAGGCTCAGTGTCCCAGGTCAATGTGCAGCGACGGATGCTGTGGCCTGACTGGCAATGGCTTCGCGGGCTGCTGTCCGGCCTCCTATCCGCTGAAGTTCGCCTACATGACGCACGGCCTGGACAACCGGCCGATGCGATGTTATGCCACGGCGGCATGCTGCCCGAAACGCAGCAGATGTCCGACTTTTTCAAATTGTTTCTGTTGCTAGGGTGGCCGCTGGCAGAATGCTTTGAGTTCACATTTACCCGAGTTTTTTGGCACCTCTTTTAAAAAAACGTACGAAATAAAGTGGAGAAAATGAATGAGACGAAATGTTTACAATAAACTTTCTACTACACGATTTCCTTACATGAGTCGACCAAGGACAACTACGCTGAATGATCCATCAATAGTCAGTGATCATATTTGAACTTTCCTTCTCCTTCCTCTTCGCTTAAATCACCAAACATTTTCAGGAAAACGATTTAAATGACCGAAGAGAAAATGTAATTTAATGCTCATGTTGCAACCAAGTTACTGAAAGTGCAGCATTAGTTGCTCAATGTGTTGAGGCTAGTTGGCCGACACTTTGTGGCCTAAGACATTTTTCACTATCCAAACGAACTCATTCCACTCAGATTTTCCAACAGCTGTCACGCAATTGGTGAAATTTGAACCATTTATTAATTTTCTGATTTGAGAATTGTAGGCGATGCGCGAAGGAAACAAACAGAACTCTTGACTTTGACAACTTTATTAATACTCTCTTTGTCACATAATATGTCACTTCTTTTATACTCTGACAGCTAGAGGAATTTTCGGAACAATCACTCAGTCCGGTCAGCGACCTCATGCAGCTGATATGCATATTCGGTAATGACAACCGTTCAATATGACAAGTGTTAATTCTACAGTGGTAAGCAAGAGAATTCATACTCGACGACTACAGAATCATCAATCATCAATTTTTTCATTTCAGTACTTATTATTATTATTATTATATATATAAAATTACATGGTAATATTGACATTAAAGAGTGTAGCTGCAAGGACTTGATATGCAAATTGTGACTCGTTGTGCTCGAAGAGTGTAAAAGCTATTCGAACATGCCCGCCTCATGAAATAACTCATTTCAGTACTTAATGTTTGTAATGTACTTGAAACTCTCTCCATCTTTGTTAAGAGCCTTCACATACTGTTTCATTAACCCTAATTTAATATGGAAAGGGGTACTGACATTAGTGGACCATTTATTAAAGGCCTCCATAAAAGACCAATATTTCTTAATCCAATTCCGGGATTTAGACCTGCTGCCCCATAAGCAAATCCATTTTTTTGTGTAACCACATTGTTGACCCACGAGAAAGTTTACCATTTTCAGATCTACGCATATGACCAACCTGTGTACTTTATTTTCTTCAAAATTCAAATATCGTGGGGTATTCTTCTTTAACTTTGGTTGAATGTGCAATAGGCAAAGAACCCAGTTTATTACCATTCTGCAAGAGTACACATCTCAGATTGCATTTCGATGAGTCCATATGATAAACGCCATTCATTTTCAATGGGATTGAAACCATTGCAGCCCCTAAACCGGAAATATTGTTGCAAAATTCGAAATCTCCATTTCGGAATAGGAAGGGAGTACATTCGTATGCAGTAACTAATACAAAAATATGGACCATAGCTGTATCTCAAAATCTATAGCTGTTGGAGAAAAACCGTAAGTCGATTTAAAATCAGCGACCTCGAATTAGTAAGAAACAGCTGAAGAAAGCCGCATGCCGCAAAAAAATGATGAATTTGGTGACCAGTGTAATTTTCGATAACATCGCAGATCGACAGTTGTGGAAAAAAAGCACTTGCTTTAGAAAGTATTAAAAAAGCATTAGCATTTACTGTAGCAAGCATTACTGTAGATCGATTTTTATAGACATTCTTTAAAACTTCGTAGTACAAGCAATCGAAAATTATTGTAATTTCCTCTCCATTTACATAGTATGTTGCTGCAAATCCCAAAAAAGAAATTTTCCAACTTATAAAAATAAGTACCTGGAAATTCTTGACTATTAAAGGATCAAACAGAACGAAGAACAATTCTTCAGAATACCAACTTAATTTTATTTCCTGTAATTCAGAATAGTTAATAATAAAGGGTGATTTGTTAGCTATTATATTTTTGACAACACTGGTTTAAACAGCTGACGCACGTTTCGTGTTTTGTTTCACTGTCAAACATCTTCAGTTTGGTCTGTAGTTTAACCATGAATCAGAAATAAGAGAGCAAGGAGATATCCAACTTCTACCTCTCTTGCCCCTTGATTTCATCTGACATCGTTTTTTATTCGCTTTTTCTCCCCTGTCTGTGAATACGTGTGAGCTCTTACGAAAAGCTGGTAAACAGCTGACACCCTTCCCCAACCGTAGTATTGGGGTGAATTAGAGTTCTTATTTGAAAATTCGTTCGTTACTTGAACTTTTTCAAATTTCGGTGTTAAATTTTCAACACAGAAAGGAGGGGTAAGCAAACGAACAAAGCGTATGTTCATGAAGCAGGTTTTTTGAACTCCCATTTGTGAGAATTACTGTCTTAAGCACTAGGGTGAAATTAAGAATACTTTACTTAATGTACATATTTATTTCTGCACATGTATGAATGAAACATATAAAATGCATTCACGCGAAACTTGTGTAAAAGTACTAATAATAATAATATTGAAAATTTAGCATGAATCATTTAAAAAAAAAACATTTTTGGTCATTTTAGGTTTTAAAGAAATGTGATTGAAGTTTATTCCAAATTTTGACAACCATTTTCATGAGTTAGTTTTAGTTGCATTAATTAGACATTTTTCTGAACAATTATGAAATTTAAATTCATGAGTTTTCACAATGAATGATATACAACTGCAAACTGATCGCCTATATATTATTTTGAAGAATTAAATTGATTCAAAATATTCCTGTAGATTTACATGCATTATTTAAATAGCATTACATTTTTATTCACCCAAGTATTATATGTGCTCTTAAAAACATGAGTCAACTTTTGAACACCCCCCGAACAATAGTACATGAGATTGGGCAAATCCACGAATCTGCCGACAATTTCCCACAAAATCCACGAATCTGCCGCCATTATCCTACAAGATCCACGAATCGGCCGCCATATTGTGGCGGATCCATGGTTTTTGTAAGAGTATATGTGATATACAAGGGAGTACCACTACTCTCACATTTCTCTCCGGTGTGGACTAGGGGAAATTCTCGCCGAAGTTGGATATCTCCTTGCTCTCTTATTTCTGCCATGAATCGTCTTACAAAAGAACAACAACAAAATGCGTGCTCTGTTAAGAAAGTTCAAGATCCACTTTTGTACCGAAAAATTGTGTTCAGCGACGAAGCTCAGTTTTGGCTAAACGGGTACGTAAATAAGCAGAATTGTCGATTTTGGAGTGAATATCAGCCAGAAGCATTGCAAGAGCTACCAATGCATCCAGAAAAAGTCACAGTTTGGTGCGGTTTATGGGCTGGTGGCATCATTGGACCGTACTTCTTCAAAGATGATGCGAATCGTAACGTAACTGTGAATGGTGAGCGCTACCGTAAGATGATATCCAACTTTTTTTTGCCCAAAATGCAAGAGCTTGACTTGCATGACATGTGGTTTCAACAAGGCGATGCCACATGCCACACAGCACGCGCAACAATGGACTTATTGAGGGGCGAGTTCGGTGAACATTTTATTTCACGTTCGGGACCGGTCAATTGGTCGCCTAGATCGTGCGATTTAACGCCTTTAGACTATTTTTTGTGGGGCTATGTTAAAGCTCATGTCTATACAGACAAGCCCACTTCAATTGACGCATTGGAAGACAACATTGAAGCATTTATTCGTGAGATACCGGCCAAAATGTTGGAAAGAGCATGCCAAAATTTGACTAAGCGGATGGACCATTTGAGGCGCAGTCAAGGTCAACATTTCCATGAAATAATCTTTAAACATTAAATTATATGGACCGTACTATCGATTCAAATAAAGATTTCATAAATTTTTCAGAATTTTGTGTTTTTTTCTTTGAAAAACTTTCCTATAGCTTTTAAAAAATCACCCTTTATATATGTGTACAGAAATAAATTCTTCCAATTGGTGTTATCCTTAAACAACTGGGTGGTTGAGCAACGAAATAACACATTTCAGAGATTTTATAGAGATCACGATGTAGATTAGATTTTACATAGGTTTTTGAATAAATTTCAAAATGCCAAATTAAATTTAAATAGAATCGGCTGCTCCACATAACCTTCTTTTTTCAACAGAACACGTTGAGAGCAAGCCTAAACCCCTTTTTGAAATTTTAAAATAGTTGTCTCTTTTGTCAGAAAGAGACTCATTTATACCTTTCAAATATAGTTAAGAGTTCGATGACACATCATTAAGGACTCGATGACATAGTCTATAAATTGTTTCTGTGCACAAGGAAGGAAGGACCAGTGGCGTAACTTGACTTATCACACCTTTTGAATCTTTGCGAAGGTTTACTACGTTTTCTTCGCATAGCGCTGCAATCTGGCTGAAACTGGTCCTCGAAGCGGGGTTTTCTGGGGTCTCTTCGAAGAGATCCTGACAGTAAGAGACGACTGTAGCGTGTTACTGGCCGAGATAGCTTCGATAAACGAAGCAGCACCGACCGATCGATTACAATACACTTCGATGGCCAGGCGGCATTATGCACACGGATGCACGGATGCAGACACGTCAGTGGTACATCTTTGGTAAATACGGTGACTCTATGCTTGTTACATGAACATACTGTTACCGAAATGAGAAGGCGGATAGTCGAAAAGGGGCTCTGAAAGGGAAGAACCCTTGCAACACTCCACACTTCTACTACTGCCGTAATCTTCGTCGTTCGGCTTCTTTGCCTTTGTAGATAACAGAATCAATTTATGAAAAAGCTTTTAATCGTGGATGACAATATAGGATACGAGATTGGTAGACGGATAATCAACTTATTCTGTACTGTATAAACATGTTGATTGTCATGTAGAAAGCAGGAAGCAAATGAAAATGCTGATATACAAGTCAAGGCAGGTGCTCAGATACCCTTTATTGGGCCCTTCCCCCTTTATGAATTCAATAAAACAAGACACATTCATTCATCTACACAAATGGATGATTGCACAACGGAACCAGTTTTGGAACAATCAGAAGGGACTAAACATTCAAGGATGTTCATTGAACAAAACTATAACCCAAACGAGCCAAAGATGTGCCAGAGTTCACAAGGGCTGACATAAGATTGCTATGTGTGGCATTAAAAGGACATGGAGCATGTAATTATCACCTCCATAAAATGGGTATCACCAATACAGAAATCTGTAGACACATACTAACCGACTGGCCAAGTCATGTCCAGAGAAAGATTCAAAGCAATAAACAGAACATCCGTAACAAGGAAAAACTATCAACAAATTCCATCTAGGAAAGACAGCACTTAAATCCTAGACCAACGAAGAGGGGTACCATAGATCTTTATAGTGGCAGTACTAGTGTCTTTTGTGACACTCCCCGATATCTTCAATTCAAAATAGATTGAGCAGGTCACAGGGGAAGAAACTTGTTGCTGCTTGCAAATAAAATTATCAAGAAAACGCAATTGATGGCCAGATTATTTATGTTGGTAAGAAAATCTAGCTTCTTTTGAAGAGAATACAAGCAATGATTTGAAACACTATTTTTCCTTATCAATTCAGATATTCACACAAAGAAGGGGAAACGGTTACTATTCTTGTGAGTTTCTTGTGAGGTGGGTACCAGAATATCGAACAGTTAATGTCTCTTAAGAATCAAGTTCGCGTCACTAAGCATATTGAGTTCTGTGCACATCAAAGCAATAATAGGGCATAGAGTACTCTTTTCAAGGACAGATCTGTAGTTCCTTGGGAAAAGGAAATTAAGAAAAAAAGAACTGAATCCAAACCATTATCAGTCTTATCAAATGCAGTGAAAATATGAACCAGACAAATGCAGAAAATTAAGAACAAACTCTTAAAACAACACTTAAATAAGATCTCACCTCAAGTCTTGCTCGATCTTCCAAGTCTTGTTTTCGTTTAACCTCCTCTAATTTTGGAATCAATAACGCAACCAACTCCGACGTCTTCAGTGGACGATGTTCGTTCGAATGCAGTCGTTGAGTTCGCGGTATAACCTGAAAGATGAACAAGAATCAAATATCAGAAATGCAAAATTCGTAACTGGCAACTCGCAAAAACAATTGCTCATACTTGAAAAGTGTTGGTTTCCTTATTCGCTAAAGCGCTTTGCCGTATTGCCTTGCTTTCCGAAGAGTTATGTCTCCTCTGAATATAAGGACGACCATCCCTTTAAAAATGAAAAAAAGAAATAAATACAAATATCAGTCAATATGCTTGAAAATAATTACTTATTCTTCATAGCCATCGAAACAAATACAAACTTCTACGGTAAGATACGATTAGAGAACAAAATAAAAGGTGTGTGCAAATACTTACATCGAGCAACTGGAAAGTGACATCGTATCGGAATCGGTTCGTCCACCGGAACTTACGCTTGCTCTTTCCGAGTCAACCCTTGAGTTAGGCATGTATGAGGTGCTTTGATTTGCTGTATACACATAACCATGGGCTCTACATGCAGGAATTTATCAGAACATTTTTGATCGGGATTGTTTTTTTTTTGGTATTGTTTTTTGTGATTTCAATGAGTGTGGATGAATTTGTCCATGCAGTTCCAAATATTTATTTAATTATTTAAATTGGCACACACAGAAAACAGTAACACACGATAAATTGCATTCAATTATACAATATAGTCAGACGTGATGTCATGTGAATGTTGTGCAGATAATATTGTAGAGAATGCATTGTTTTTTTTTTTTGTGTACAGACATAAAATAAAACATAAAAAGGAAAGAGAAAAAAAATATATATAAAAATTAAAAAAAATAAATAAAATTATTGAGAAATACAAACAAAATTTAGAAAGGAAACATATTATAACATAAAATTAATAACTAGATGAACATTGAAGGGAGTGAGGGCGTTTTCAGACACAGTCTTTCGTACACTTTCATGTGAGTAGCTTTTGGAACGTTCATCGCTTGTTCAATGGGAATGTGGGCCAGAACATAGACGTGGTCCTTTGAGGGGAAATGTGCACGAAATATGGTTTATATTTACGTGTGCGCAACAATTACACGGGATAACTTTAGTCGATATCAACTGTGCACATTTGTAATGCACTTTAACGCAACATTTTATGTAATGGTGGGTGCCAGTCTTGGGTGCAGCTCCTACGTTAATTCTGTCAAAAGTGCAGGGGACCTACAGTTTTATTGCGACTCCAAATGGGGAAGTTTGAATGATACTCTCTCTCTGAACAACGACTGTGAATCGATAGAGACGGAGCCGGTAATAATGAAAATTGTTCATCGTGTCGGAACTTGAATTTAGATACCCAGTGTAGTTTAGAAATCGACGGACAAGACCATTACGCCTCAGTGACCACATTTCATATGGATTTACTAAACAAAGAAAGCTTCATGGGAGGCATGCATTTCTATAATCGACTATAAGTCTACTTGCCCAAGGAGCAGCTAATTGTGTGGCAACGGGTGAATTTTGAATCGCAGCACTGCGGCATCGATGTCCCATCACTTTTGTATCACGTTGATAAACGCAAAATCACTGCAAACGTCAAACGTTCATTTAAGCATGACTGACTTTGAAATACCCTTCGAAGGTTATTTCCCGTCGAGGGAGGAGTAGATCACAGGAGATCCCATCAATAACTCGATCGAAGATGCAAATATGTTCAGGTGTGGGCATTTTCTCCGAATTGTTAAACATGCACTGCAGAATTCTTGTATGGCAGTGTTTTTCAAGCGGAGGTCCTGGTAGTCAACAAAGCGGCCAGAATGATATCAATGTTGGCTGATAATTGACAGTATACTTGCCATTAAAGCAATTTCGGCGATAGAAATAAAGTCCAACCTTTCTCAAAGTTCTAAGCACGCAACTTTCGATTACTCTATGCTGGGTCGCTGATCATAGGGGCATAGCCGGCAAAGAGGCAGCAGATGAACCATCTCTGGCAGATGTCAAATGTCAAGAAGAAGATGGAACACTATAACCACCTGCAAGGCTACTCGGATGTTATGACCCAATATCAATAGAACTAAAACCGACAAACTCCTTCAATGTGGCAAAAAGTTACTGAGGATGATAGTCGGAAATCTATGCCGCATCACTGCGCAAATGTTTGACGTTTCTGAGTTCAGCCAACACCTGTCTACTCAGGATTTCCTAGTCGGAATTACAATTGAAAATTCAGATCCTTAGAGTAGACTCAAGTAAACAGAACGAACAACATCAGTACCGAGATTAAACGCAGAATAACTCTTGCCAATCGCTGTTTCTTTGGGCTCAAGAGGTAATTGAGTAGTAGAGCCCTCTCTCGAACGACCAGGCGAACAGTATATAAGACCCTGATCATTCCTGTCCTGCTCTATGGCGCAGAAGCCTTGACAATCTCAAGAGCAGATGAAGAAGTCCTTGGTCTTTTCGAAAGAAAAGTTCTGCGTTCCATCATTGGTCCTGTTCGCGTTGATGGTTTTTGGAGAAGATTCAACCATGAACTATACGGGCAGTACAGCGACATGATCCTTGTCAGGCGTCTACGGATTCGACGACCAGTGGGACAACGCAATAGAGGACGCCCACGGAACCGATGGCGCACACAAGTGGAGAAGGACCTTAACCAACTTGTTGCGCGAAATTGGAGGCAGCTGGCTAAAGATCGTGCCAGTTGGAGTAGCTTGTTGACTGAAGCCTAAGTCCATCCGGAATGTAGCGCCACTAGAAGAAGAAGAAGTAGACTCCCACAACGACTCATTCGCTCATCTTCCATTCATCTGTGAACATTCCAGTAGAATCTGGAGGGTATGTTGGTTGAGAAATTATTCTCGAAGATCAGCTAAGGCATCGTGATGTCAGTGTTTCCTTGTAGGGATCCGAATTTATCAACCATGGTAGTGTACGGAGGCAAGCTCCTTCCACATAAGTAGCGATTTCAATCGAATCACCGTGCTGGTGGCGACCTATCTTTTGAAGAGATCTGCCGGCGGAAGGTTGTGAAGTGTATACAAATCTGTCGAGGGTGTTGATAGCATTGCTCCGCTAATGCATATAAAGGGTGGTTAAATTTTAAGGGCCGATGTTGAATCTGAACCACACGTAAAAGTCAAGTTTTTTTCTGTATTTCATTTGACATTTCTCAATTTCAGACTAACTCAATTTGAACCATGGAAGGATACACAATCGAGCAACGCGTGAAAGTTATTCAGGCTTATTATGAAAATGGGCTTTCAAATCAAAATGCATATCGTGCACTTCTTGAGTTTCGGCAGTCAATTTAATCGTCCAAATGTGCGTACAATCGGAAAAATAGTGCAAAAATTTTAGCAAACCGGGTCTGTAGGACATGTGAAAACACCAGTGCATGCTCGTACAGCTCGTACTGCAGAAAATATTGCTGCTGTTCGCGATAGTGTGGCTGAAGAGCCGTAATTGCACCTCTCACGCTCGTCGTTGATGAACATTATGCATAAAGACTTGCATTTACGCGCTTACAAGGTGCAATTTACTCAAGAACTAAAGCCTCTTGACCATTTCAAGCGTCGTCAATGGTCAGAATGGTGGCAAGAAATGACAACAGTGGATGATCAATTTTCGAAGAAAATCATCTTCAGTGATGAGGCACATTTTCACCTCAGTGGATTCGTCAAGAAGCAGAATTGCCGCATTTGGGCGAATGATAATCCAAGAGTGATTGTCGAAAAATCAATGCAACCACAAAGAGTGACTGTTTGGTGCGGTTTATGGGCTGGCGCCATCATCGGGCCGTATTTTTTCCAAAATGACGCCGGTCAGGCAGTTGGTGTTGTGGTTGTTTATGAATGGTGTTCGCTCTCGTGAAATTATAACGAACTTTTTATGGTCCGAATTGGAAGATATGAATGTGGTTTCAACAGGACGGTGCCACTTGCCACACAGCTAACGAAACAATGGCTCTGTTGCGCGACAAATTCAATGGCCGTGTTATCTCACGTGGTGGCGATGTCAATTGGCCGCCAAGATCATGTGATTTGACACCGTTGGATTTTTTTCTTTGGGGTTATTTGAAAGAAAAGGTGTACATCGATAAGCCAGCAACAATTCAAGAGCTAAAGGATGAGATAATTCGGCAAATTAACGGCATAGAACCTCAATTATGCTTCAGTGTCATCGAAAATTTGGACCATCGGATGGAGGTGTGCCGCCGAGGTCGCAATTTGGCCATTTGGCCGATATATAATTGAACCACACCAATATTATCATAATAAAAAGAAATGACAATAATATCCTAAATAATTTGTGTTTTATTCAAAATCAACATCGGCCCTTAAAATTTAACCACCCTTTACATGTCTTCCGCTGCATCTTTTTGAGCGGTTTACAGTTGATGGCTTTATCTAGCGCGGTCCACCAGTTCGCGACACCGTACGCGTCTGACTACTGATACAAATAGCCAGTGAACCACACGCGGCTGTAAACCCCATTTACATCCTATAGCTTTTTTTTACAACAAAATAGAGCCGTGCGGGCTTTTTTGACGCGTTTCTGGATGTTGGGTTTCCAGCTTAACTTTGAGCCCAGGAATGTGCTGATTCAAAGGGATTCCCCTAATATTTGGGGGATTAAATACAGAGATTTTTTATTTCCTAGTAAAGACTAAGAAAAGAAGCATATAGAAGGATGAATACGTATTTCTTGGGTTGACAGAATAACAAACAACGAAGTCTTGAGGCGTGTGGGAATGACCAGAGAAATCATTGCATGTCATGAGGAACAGCAAATATCAACTACTATCAGTTGATCATGCAAGGAAAGATCGAAGGAAGAAGACGTGTCGAAATGCGAAAAATTGTCTCCGGTCGAATGTCAAAAAGTGATGATATCGATTGGGCCACACAATCGCCTTTTTGGACACCTCTGCATTCCCACCATTTACGGTTCTTGATGGTTAACAAACCAACCACAAACTTTATCCTTAACACAACATGCGAAACAAATATTTCTGAAATCACACCAGAAGATCACAAATTTGCTGAGAAAAATATGCTTGAAAAGTAAATTTCGAACATGAAAAGCACTTTGCCCATTCGCTTGCCTATGGTAGTCTTAATTGTTCTGCAATTGTAATAGTTTTGGGATAAAACATTGATAACAAAAGGAAACGAGAATAAAAAAAGAAGGAAAATGTTTACAAGCTAATTGATGCACATTAACTGTTAACAAATACACGCAAGTCGAACTGATTTTGTAGTTAACATAACTTAGCACAATATATATATATTTGTAATTATACAAGTGTAAGCAAATATAAATATTTACAATATATATCAAAAAAAAAAAAAACGGTCATCCTACAAGAAACTTGAAATACCTAAAAATGAAAGAGGAATAAAAAAATAAAGAAAAAACTCACCCAGGAGGTCGAATTTCCAGCCTTCTTTTCTGTGTTGCCAACAAAAGGTCTCTAGTTAAGCGCAATGGCATATCAGCCGATGATCGTCCACCTTCGACACGTAATTTCTCAAAATCATCGCATATCGATAATTCAGAGTCTTCGTGCAATGTGGGAAGAGTTGAGCTGCGCGGAAGGGTATCAGTCGCACTAACCGACCCACTTGAACTAGCTGAAGTTGATGGGCCATATACACTACCACTAGCACTACACGTGCCAGCCGGTGCACCGCTTGTGCCAGATGCTAAGGCAGACAATGGGATAAGAGTAGGATTCTTCGAAACACCTCCCATAGCACCACTGTTTCCGTTTCCACCAATTCCACTGGCGCTACTACTGCTCCCACTGGTCGATGTAGCGCCACTGAAACGTTCTTGAACCGCAGCCATTTGCTGAATATATTCAATGTACATATCCGAGCCCAAAAATGTGGGATAGATACGTTCATTGATTGTCTTCTCGACATCCTGTTGCATGGGATCGTAGATTTTGGGACTAAGTGGAATTTCATTTTTTAAGCCTGCCTTAATGGTGCGTCGCAAATCTTCCGAAATTGAGAGTTGACTTTTACGAAGAAATCTATAAACAAAAAAAAAATTAAGTTAAATAAAATATTTCAAATGTTGTTAGTCTAGTCTAGTCAGTTACCTGTATATAGCCCCAATAATTTGCTTTACTTTTTCAGGGTCTGTTTGCTGTTTCAGACCCTCACAGGCAAAGTAAAAATTTAAATGATCATTGTAAATAGGAGCCTCCTCTTCCACGTACTTTTTGAACAATTCAACTCCATCTCTGTCTTCAAGCAGATATGACAGCCTTAGTGCCCAGTTCAAATATGATGGCGGGGAATTTTTCGAGCTTTCCGAGACCCCTTCGGTCATCTAAATGATGAGATGATGTCAAAACCTCGTATATTTATGGAAGTACATGCAAAACAAACCTTTCTAACGCGACTTTCTTCTCCGGGAACAGGTGGTCTTGGCCCACTACACTCATTATCTTCATATTTCTTTAAACCTGGCGTATGGCTCATGCCAAATTCTAGTTGGGCAGATTAAGCTTCACACACAGCCGGCTTCAATCCGTTGTTTAAATGAATTATTCGTTAAGAGATTTTGTATTTATTGTGTGTGTGTGTGTGTGTGTGAATGATTTTTTTTTTGTATATCTTTTCTACTATATAATTGCTGATAGGTTTCGTTTACACGCGATGACCGTGACAGACGAATGTTTGAATATATTGTAGCTATTCTATGAAATGCATTTGTCTACTCTCCACATGATAGTTTTCTAAATATTTAAGGATTGCTTTTGTTTTTGATTTGATAACTAAATTCCAATGGTTAACTGCAAAATGTATGATTTTCTTTTATGGCTTTAGCCTTTAAATTATTAGTTATGTGATTAATTATACTTGGCTTAAAGGCAAATTAATACGGTCTACTTTATTTTTATTTATCGTGTTTGCTTGGACTTTTATAATAATAAATAGTAGCAACGATTTTGTTATTATTCTTCTTTGTTTTTTTGTATTTTTTTTGTTTGTTTGTTTATAAATTCACAATAATTAAATTACAATTAAAAAATGTTGCCAAAAATTTTACAAATTCTTGGACGTGGAAGATTTTATCAAATATATATATTTTATTTTGGAAGGCATTCAGACAAGGCCTGCAAATAGAAAAAAAATAAAATTTAATTATTAAGGATACAATATTTTATAAATAAGTTTTGTTTATTTTTAGTTTTTTTTTTTTTGTATCAGGTTTTCTTGTATAAGGACGTTTTTTTTTAAATAAAACGCTATCCATTAGAGATGTTGTGATGAAGTACAATCTAAACATTTAAGAACGTTTACAAGTCCACCAGGATCATGTTTGCAGCATCGATTATTTGAACCTAATTTTCGATGACTCGTTCACACATTTCGACAGAACGGACGCTATCTGCTTTTCTGACCCGCAAGATCCACTAAATGAGTCGCGGGGGCAAAGCACGCATGAGAAATCCCGACGACACTGGATCCTCCGTCGTCGACACTAACTCATCAGGAGTTATGCCCAAGCGGAATCAGGCGGTTTTTTGACTTGACCCAATCACCTCGTCCTGACTCTGCAAAGCCGTCGCACAGTGGGGCAGCTCCATAGAGATCAGTGCGCAAAAGGTCATTTTCAAATGTTTGGTAAACAAGAAAAAAACCGTTTCATTTCACAAAGTATACGGTATTTGTGATAAGAAAAAATGCATTTTTGTTTGTTTTTATGTTTTGCACTAAGTTAGTCAAGCGATCAAAGTTGACAAGTTTGGTTTGAAAATTGAATTAATTTTGTTTTTTTAATATCTTTATTGTTAAGCGTTCGAGTAAAAATATAAGATATGTCCAGAGAAGGTAAGAATGTGTAGATTTCACTTGTTTACTTTCAAAAAAAACTATAACTAGTTAAGGGGTTTGAAGTGAGTGTTTTTTTTATTTTATTTTAATTTTTGCATAATATCTTCTGTTCCGCCAAAAGTTTGGCAGATCTATTAATGGACGATAATTATAAGATATGTCCTTAATTTAAATGTGAAAGCAGAAGTGCTAAACTTTGCCGGAAATATTTTTCTTTTATTTTTGAAAAATAGTGTTAGCAATTTTTAAGAGAGCTTTTTTTTTGTTTGTTGTTGCCATTTAATTACTTCTTCTTGTCTTTTGGTCAGTTAAGTGAAGAAGCCTTGGAATCAAGAAACAAAGATTTCAAAATTTTAAGGGAGCCGGAAAACATCAAGAACCTGCATTTTAACTGATATTTTCAATAGAATCATGATTTCGTCAGATCCTTTGTTATCAAGGCTTAGGAGTCAAAACATTTTTGTTAGTAAAAAAAGACTTTTGTTCAGATACTATAAATTTGTTTCATGTGGAAAACATATGTTTTGAAAATTAATAAACTAAATTGTGTTAAATTTTAAATGTATTATTAAATACAAATTATAAGATTGAAAAACCAAAAACAGTACTCATAGTTTTAATTTTTATTAAATTTATCGTATACTTATTGTTAACAATAAGGCTTTGAAAAAGCTGCATTATCAAAATGAAAAACAAAGATTTTTTTTCCGTAAGTTTATATTGAAACAACCCTCCAAATATGTCTTTTTTTTGTAAAAGTTAAGAACTTATTTTTACTCTTATTTAAGACACAAAAAGTCACTTTAGACTTTTCAAAATAATTTATCGCACAAAACCACTACTTTTGCCCCACTGTGCGTCGCCTACCTGATGGAATCGCTTTCTAGACATATCTTGGAAGTTGTGATGAAGAGGACATTCGTGCCACAACCGCAATTTCTCATTCAATATTGCCTCTGAGCTCCTCTAATCACAACGGCTTGTCAACGGCAACAAGCCGACAACCAACGATTAAAAGTAGTCCCATAAAAAGTCTAGAGCTGAGTCTACCCAGCAGACCAATCGACAGAACCCTTTCTCGGTATAACACGTTCATGGAATTAAATGTTCAATAAGTCGGTTGTTACAACCTCTCTTTGGCTTATCTAGTATCTATCTAACTAGTAATTATCGTTTTGTCTGAAGGCTGTAGGCTTATCCATTTTTTGTACATTGTGACTTTTAATACTTTTAAGAAATGTCCCCAATTGTGCTAATCGGAATATCGGATGTTGTCTATCAGAATCCAGTTTCAGTTTTTGCCCCTAGCTGCCAGCACTTTAATCTTTTTTAACGGGCCTACCTGGTGTGAAGTTTTCTATCTCATTTCCACAAGCGTCGTCAAATTTTGTTTGCTAGGTTTTATTAGGATAGTAGGGCCCATTATTGCAACATTATAAAAAGGATAATCTTTTAAACAGACCTATTGTGGTGCTCAAACAATTAAGCCACTTAAACGGCATGAAAACAGACATCATAGTTATTTTTTGTGGATGAAGTGGTGTTTCTTGGAGAATTACAATTTTCAGCCGTTTAGCCAAATGAACTCCATAACTGAAGATGATTTTGCTTGAAAATAAAACACACAGAACGGTCTTAAAGTTCCGTCTCCGACTCAGAGCTTTAGTAATAAGTTTAATTATTAGTAAACGTTCTTCGTTTGTGAATTTCATCACAATGAAAATTACAGTCGCCTCCGTCTAAGTTGAATTTTCACGGGATATCAAAATTAGTTCCATTTGAAGGGAGTTTGACTTAGAGGATGGTTTTTTGTGCGAAAAATTGAAGGAAATATGGCGAACAAAAAATTCGAGTTAGGGAGAGTCCCATGTACTGTCGTTTTTACTGATCGATATCTACATATATCGATAATTTGGTCATTGGTTTAAGGGTGCGTTCATAGTAAAAGTTCAAAGTTGAGAAGTAACAATTGCAACACCTTTTATATAATAGATTTTGAATAGGCCCATTCCTGCATTCATAAAAACTGATTTCATTGCTTGAATTTTGACATCGAAATAGATACAGGAGAGACATTATATATGTATCTATACAACGCAGAACTATTTCACTCATTTAATATTTTTAATGCCTGAATGTGTTTATAATGGTCACTACTTTGACAATTTGTTTACAGTCGAGTGCCAAGAATCACAGGCAAAAGATTAAGTAAAGTCCAGTCTTCAATAATAACACATTGTGGCGGCCGTGGCGTTGTGTGTCTGGCCGTCGACTCCTACGCACTTAAACCTAGGTGTCTGGGTTCGATTTACAATGCGACCAAATATAATTTTCACGGCCCCACCTCTTTCGACTAATCTACTAACAATGTTCAAAGAGTATAACTGTCTAGACTGTCTTCTCAAACTTGGCCGTTAGGAGTCGGCATAGAACTGTAGGTCCGTTCCACTCGTGAGAGAACAATTGCACGCACAAGACGAGTGGTTGCTGAGAAGCTAGGCCCTGGCACTCTACGGGCTGCAGCGCCACCCAAAGTATTATTAATACCACATGGACTTACAGAATATTCTCTAGCTATCGTTTTCTGGTGTTTCTTTTATATTATTTACGAATAATATGCGTCTAAAAGCTCATTGATTAACGTGAAATGAACACAATCTTACTGTGATAGAATCCTAGTTAGAATCCGATGAGAACGTGCAATCATACAGATTTCACAGACTTTTATTTGCATTTATACTTTCACAGCATTTTCAGCTACTCCAGAGCTGTGGTGTCGTAAAAACGAAAGTTGGGGTATCTGGGATTGAACCTTTTAGAGTCGATGCTAAGGTGACATTTGGCATTTACTAACAGCAGTGCTTGCTGTTTTTTTTTAAGTAGATTGCAACCCCTGAGAATGTAGAGACCAAAAGTGTGCACGAACCCTTATCTACTCAGGAAGTTCTTAAGATTCTCTGCGTCCATATTCTTAACACATAACCCAATCATGAACCCAATCAATGAACTTCGTGGCAAGAGAGGTCGGAATGAAATTGCATCAATATTGTTAACGTATTTGAAAGCTTTGCGAATAACAATTTCGGAAATATCTATGTTAAGAGACACCTGTGGTGGACAAAACAGAACTCAACAAGTGGCAGCTACGTACATATATTGCTCTAAAAAGTTGAAGACATAGCTCATTTAAAAAATCGAGTTAATGTTCTTGGAGAGGGCGTTATCGCAAAATGGAGTGATATTCGATACATTCTGCACTTGAAAGCGAGAAGAAAAATGTACAAATACTCTCCAAATGATTAACTGGGTCGACATTTGTAAGTCCGAGCCTTCTACACGGACCATTCAAATTCCATCTTTTAAAGTATATTGACTTGTCTAATTATAAGCGCATAAGCAAAATGCTGTCGAGCAAATCACCAAACATTTACTTTTTGAACGGCGTCATCTCTTCCAGTGAAGTTCGATCATAGTCACATAAGCTTACTTTTGCACGGCTGCACGTCTTTGAACATAGCTTCACGAAAACTTATTAAACTTCGACTCCATTCTCGACAGAACAATAACATACAGAAGACAATTGGTTGCTGAAGAAGGTAAATCCACTCAAAGTATGAAGAAAGCTGCACCTTGTGTTTCCTTCATACAATCAAAAACTAATTTCAACACACTCAATAAAAAATGTTGTTGACTTTATTTTTGAACATGGCGGCAGTGTCGATTGCCTCCGATCTGTTTACAAATGATTGCCTGGAAGTTGTACAATTATTAAAACTTGGTTTCCAAATAGCTCTTCAGAAACTTAACACAAACAAAAACTTTGACAGAAACAGAGGATACACGATGTTCTACTGTCTGCAGGTACTTTTGAAGCGTTCTTCAATATTTCTTCAGTACTTTGTTCCTCCTTCTTTACTCATTGTCTGTTAATTTAAGTTTAATTAATGTCGAACCAAAAAAGTACTCTCATTTTCTTGGTTTCCATTGCAAACTTTTTGCATTATCTTTTGTTAAACAAAATTCTCATTTTGTGCAGTCATCTTGTGGTCCACACTATTTAATTCGTTCAGTTTCGATTTGAAAACGAAATTTATAATCATTGCTTCCTTTCCTTTCACAATCCTACAAAAGTGAGTTACATATATGCATATCTTATTCCCCATAAAATTAGATCTTCACCGCAGTCAAGCATCATTCAAAATAAACATAGCCGCGGTACATGTGGGGATTCCATCCAAGGAATCACGGTCACTGACACATTCGAGGAGCATAAGCCAGAGGTTAACAAAGCGGTGTTCTCCCCACTATTTCTATGTCAATTCATATTCGCGCTCACCCCTTCGAAATAATTGTTGATTCTTATTGAATGCATTTGGAAGTAACTCATAAGGGATATGTACGAAACGAAGTTCATCCTCTATTTTTTTGTTCACATTATATACACACACACACATGCACATCGGTATGCACGAGTGTGCGTTTGAAAAGGGTTATTTTATATATTATTTGATTTCTGATGATATTCAACTGCATTACAAGTATTCTTTGATGTGAGCATTTCCCCTTTTAGTTTTCAAGTTGCCGGGTAATTCAAAATTTCAATAATTGACTTCGCATTAGAATGTGGTATGGAATAGAAATTATCTTGAATTAAAACATTGAATAAACTAACCCAAAAAGGCAGTTAATTAATTTTATAAGTGGACACTTTCTGACAAAGCTTTAGAAATTTAGATCTGAAATTATTTTTGGTGCGACCTGCAGTAAAGGACCACCATACAGGGTGGGTCATCCACTGTTTTTTTTTTAATCATATGTTATTTTGACACTGACAGGTGTTTCCTGCTCGAAATCATGACAGAAAGTAGGTATCATACCTCCGAGGAACGAAATGAGTTGCTTTATGATTGAATAACTTTGGGAAATATTGAAAACTTATTTCCAAAATAAGCGCTGGGTAGCCCAAAAAGGGCGTTTTTTGAATAGAAGAAGTTTTTGTCGAAATGAAGCACCCACCGCGATTGCTGTTCGCACGTTTGTGTAAAGTGAGACTGTTATGTTAGGTTAGTTAGGTTAGGTACTTGGGCTGCCAGCGATATCGCCAGCACACTTAGACCATGTTGTTCCATTGTGATACCCATAGTCAGACTACTCCCATTGATCTACAACTGCAGTGATAATGCCGTTAATTTGATCCGAACGGCAAATGGTGACTGGACCAGATTTGAAAACCCGATAAAAGCGTTTTAACTTTGCTTTCACTGGGATTCGAACCGGGGACCCCTTTAACCAGGGGCAGGCACTCAACCAACGGCGCCATCCAGCTGTTTGACTGTTATGTTAGTAGACAACACTCTTTGTCCCCGTCGTCGTACGGTGCGCACAGATGAGAAGGTGTCCGAGAGTGTGAGGACTCAATTCACGAACATCAACTCGCCATCGATCTCAACAGCTCAACATTTCAACCAATCAACCATCAGTTTCGTTATAGCCTCGAAGTTTGTGCCTTAGACCAGCTTGAATGATTTTGGGTGAAAAATCATCTTTCCTGACGAGGCGCATTTTCATCTACCGCCGGTTCGGAACAACCATTTGATACATTTGGACTTTTCTTTGTGGGGAACCGCAAACCGATGTTATGCCATCAATCCGGAAACGATTCAAGCACTTAATGCCAATATTATCCAAGCAATCCGTCAGCTACAGCCCGAAAACATCAACACGGTCTTGGAAAATTAGGGTGACAGAATGCGGTAATGCGAAGCCAGCCGAAGCAGTCACTCGAACGACGCTGTATTTCATAATAAACGGTAATGTTTGTTATTTTTGTTAATTTTATTGCATTTTAAAAAGGAACTTGTATCTGGCCTACTCTGTACATTGATTCCATACATTTCCTACCAAGTAATGGGGGGGTCGATTTTTTTACAATTTTTAGTGTTTTATTTTTGTTAAATTTTTGGTCACGCGTGACATCTGTCAAAAGGAAAAGTTCTCAGTTGGCATTGCCATTTCATCGCGGAAAAACTTACACCGAACCACCATGGACTGTGAAAAACTGGAGGAAACAGCATCTTATTGAATATCTGCTGTTTATATACAAGACTGCTGTTTATGAGGATACGTCAAATCACTCCTCTAGGCGCGGCATTATGGTTTCCCCATGAAACTATCGGTTGCGGTGCTACCCGCAAAAAATCGGTACGTGGCAAAATACTGTTGGTCCTCTTAATGCGTGGGAAAACAAAATCAAGTAAAATACGAGTTGCTGTTATAAAGGGTGGTTTTTTTTCTGCAGTTCATTTGACATTTCTCCATTTCAGACTAAATCAATTTGAACCATGGCAAGATACACAATTGAGCAACGCGTTAAAGTTATTCAGGCTTACTATGAAAATGGGCTTTCAAATCAAAATGCATATCGTGCACTTCTTGAGTTTTTCGGTCAATTTAATCGTCCAAATGTGCGTACAATCGGAAAAATCGTGCAAAAATTTGAGCAAACCGGGTCTGTAGGAGATGTGAAAACACCACTGCTGTTCGCGATAGTCTGGCTGAAGAGCCGTCCACCTCAACTAGTCGTCGTGCCCAATAATTGCACCTCTCACGCTCGTCGTTGATGAACATTATGCATAAAGACTTGCATTTACGCGCTTACAAGGTGCAATTGACTCAAGAACTAAAGCCTCTTGACCATTTCAAGCGTCGTCAATGGTCAGAATGGTGGCAAGAAATGGCAACAGTGGATGATCAATTTTCGAAGAAAATCATCTTTAGTGATAGGCACATTTTCACCTCAGTGGATTCGTCAAGAAGCAGAATTGCCGCATTTGGGCGAATGATAATCCAAGAGTGATTGTCGAAAAATCAATGCAACCACAAAGAGTGACTGTTTGGTGCGGTTTATGGGCTGGCGGCATCATCGGGCCGTATTTTTTCCAAAATGAGGTCGGTCAGGCAGTTACTGTGAATGGTGTTCGCTATCGTGAAGTGATAACGAACTCTTTATGGCTCGAATTGGAAGATATGAATGTGGACGATATGTGGTTTCAACAGGACGGTGCCACTTGCCACACAGCTAACGAAACAATGGCTCTTTTGCGCGACAAATTCAATGGCCGTGTTTTTTCACGTGGTGGCGATGTCAATTGGCCGCCAAGATCATGTGATTTGACACCGTTGGATTTTTTTCTTTGGGGTTATTTGAAAGAAAAGGTGTACGTCGATAAGCCAGCAACAATTCAAGAGCTAAAGGATGAGATAATTCGGCAAATTAACGGCATAGAACCTCAATTATGCTTCAGTGTCATCGAAAATTTGGACCATCGGATGGAGGTGTGCCGCCGAGGTCGCGACGGCCTTTTGGCCGATATTTTGTCATATTGGTCATATCAATATTATCATAATAAAAAGAAATGACAATAATTTCCTAAATAATTTGTGTTTAAAATTTAACCACCCTTTAGATGACAGCCTTCAATATATTCACTTGTTCATAAAACTACTATATGAGCACTAACTCTGTCGCCATACACTCTGCTAAAATAGAATCCACAGCAAAAATGGAAACAGAAATTACAAAAGTTTGTTGTTTTTGATCCAGTTCTGTTCTTTGTTTTTCTTTGTTTTCTTCGAAGGCTTGTTGCAGAAGCCCACCGATTTCCATATGAAATTTTAGTTTATAATGAATACTTGTCCATTGAAATTTTGAGTTCTGTATGTTTTTTTTTTTAAATTAATTTCCTTTGGCCAAACGCATAACATGAATTTAAAACATAAAAGAATTAATTGGACGGAGCTCTTGGAATTTTGTTAACGTTTAACAGTACCAGGACATCTCAAGTAGAGGATCAACATTTCGTAGTCTTTCCTTAATTTGTTCAGACCTATCATTATTCAGGAATAATAATAATATAATATAATAATAATAATAATATGGGTGGCGTTACAGCCCGTAGCCCGCGTTACAACCACTCGTGTTGTGCGTGCTACTGTTCTATCACGAGTGGAAGGGACCCACAGTTTAATGCCGACTCCGAACGGCCATGTTTGAGAAGCTTTTTCTAGACAGTTATGCTCTTTGAGCATTGTCAGTGACTCGAAAGAGGTGGGGCCGTGAAAAGTATTTCTTGTCGTACCAGGAATCGAACCTAGACAGCTAGGTCCAAGTGCGTAGGAGTCGACGCACATACCCACAACGCCACGGGCCACCACAATTATTCAGGAATAATTCACAAAAGTACTGAACAAACTAAAACGCCATCAAATGATTTCAAATCCGAAAATTGCTAAACTAATCAACGTGATTTCTCAGGTAGTACTGAGAAAATATTTATTAAGTATTTATCGGCAATGTAGTACACACTAGAATGGACAATCCGCCATAAAAGTTCTTTGTCCAAGCTTTGGTTTACCATGCACTGGCAGCTGCTAGAAAATAAGGTTCAACAATGAATGTTACGAGCAGTCTAAGCGCCTACGGAGACTAGCGCCTAGAGCATGCCTGAGGAATCTTTGAAATTTGAGTTAGCTTGAGATAAAAGTTCCAAACAAAACTGCAGAAGTATGTGACAAATTCTGTGGTTGAAGTCAAGGATACGCCAGAAATTATTCCATTTTCTTTTAACTATTTATGAATCGTGATTGCATCCGCGACGGAGTGTGGCTGTCTATTTTTCCAGATTTCCACTGGATTCATTTTTAATTAATCCTACTTAAGCTACAGCAACAGTTAACACATTCTTTTTCATCAAATAAAGTTTCCTTTCGAATAAAAGTTTTACAAATGGAATTCACTGCCGAGAATGAAAATGGATGTTCAGTAAACACTCGAGTTCGAAAATGCGTGTAAGTTCGTTTGTTGAGTGATGGTCAATTTTATGTTACCTAATTAAAAATACCAAAATTCGCCAGAAATGTGACAAAGAACTTACAACAAAGGCAGTTTTGTTTTTGCTGACATGGCTCGACACTGCTATGAGATGCTCGCCGTGCAGAGTTCGGTCCACTCCGGATGCTTTTCGCAGAGATGCACTAATTGTGTGGTAACTTATCCAAAAATGATTTTCAATGATTCCTTTAACAGTATCTTTAAAATATTTGCGTTTAGTTCGTATACGCTATTTAATGTCACGCTGTAGTTAAATTTGAATCGATTTTTATACGCATCTAAAGGGTATTCATTAATTTCTTTAAATTTAAATAAAACAAAAAATGTGTGTGGGATGTCATCGACATTTCTTTTTCGTTTGAATATAACATCTTTCAAATGTCCACATATAGCGCTCGTTGTTGACGGTGATGGCCTGACTAACGTCGTTCTCAAAGAAATATGGACCGACGACGCATCCTTCCCAAATCCACACCAAACGGTGACTTTTTCGGGATCGTCGCAAATTCGACTATTTTGTTTGTTGGCGTACCCATTTATCCAGAAATGAGCCTCATCTTATGGCGACCGTAAAATGGGCTAAGTGCACGGAACGTTATCCGAACAGGCACCTATTTTGATAAAGCATATTTATCATTTGCACTTGATGTTGAACACTATGTCAGTTCATGGTAATTTGCCAAAAAAAAGCTGACATGACAGCCAATTTGACAGATGTAACTTCGACAATATGTGGCGTTGTGGGTATGTGCGTCGACTCCTACGCACTTGGATCTACCTGTCTAGGTTCGATTCCTGGTACGACAAGAAGTACTTTTCACGGCCCCACCTCTTTCGAGTCACGGACAATGCTCAAAGAGTATAACCGTCTAGAAAAAGCTTCTCAAACTCGGCCATTCGGAGTCGGCATAAAACTGTAGGTCCCTCCACTCGTGATAGAACAATAGCACGAACAACACGAGTGGTTGCTGAGAAGCTAGGCCCTGGCCCTCTACGGGCTGTAGCGCCACCCATATTATATTATTATTATTATTATTAACTTCAACAATGTGGCCGCTACCAACTGTCAAAGTTCGGTAAGTCCCTATTGCAATTCGCTGTAGTATCCATATTCAAATTTACTTACAACCATTCAAATTGACTTTAAGTACAGGATTTAAACGTAAACTTAGTTCAATTCATTTCCTCGCTTAAAAATAGAAATTATGTGTTGTTTAGTTGTAGCAATTAATTGCGAACGGCCTATATACAATTTTCGTGTATCGACCCAGAGCTTACACAAAAAATATTTTTTGGTTGGCAGCGGTCTTACAATTGTATTGACGTTGGTTCTATTAATCCATAAACTCATAATAGATCGAGAATATGTCCATAACTTCTTCTTTCCTTTTCCTTGTAAGGATTTAGTGTACTTCTTTGTGTGGCACTACATTACGGAGCGGATCTGAGCCTCTCCAGTTATCGCGATTCGTGGCTACTTCACTGAGTTGGTTCAGGTGACAATGTGAGTGTCAGTATAGAATGTAAACATTTTCAGTGAAAATACGTATTGCTCAGAGAGATGAGATCAAGTTGTACTGCTTTAACTCTAAATAAACAGTTTTAGTTATCAACATTTTAACAACTCGATTGGTGTTATTTTTTCCGACTGTATGCACATAAAATTCCCTGAAAAAGGATATGCCCGCTAAATAAAAATCAAAACGGCTTTCTGTTGCATTTCATTTCGATATAATGGCATCAAGGAAGCATCTGTCTATGCATACTTTACAGCCACAGTTCCCAAAGGAATCCTCCAGCCTCTCCTCTTTAATCATCGCAAATGAATTAAATAATACTTTTTTAATTTTCCTAATCCAGACATAATAAGTCCAAACGATTCATCACTATACAAAAAAAATATAATTGAAATATTGTTCGCGCAAAGTAGTGCGCGATGAGAGCATGAATGGAAAAGAAAAGTAAAAAAAAAAAAAGGGGAAAAGGAAGAAATCGGCAACATCGGCACACAAACGAAACATAACAATGCGCAAATAAGAAATCGAATCGCGGCCATTTTGAGATGGCTTTTGATTGGTTGATGAAATCGACCAATGTGATATCCTGTACATAGTAGTAAAGAAGGACAATGCTCCATTTTGTGTGCACACACAAAAAGGGAATATTCTCACAAAACCAACAAGCTAAGGGACGCAAGCAACAAACATTCAACACAAACTAGAGAGAAAGACGAAGGGTGGGATTGGTGGCTGGCGGAAAAGGAAGAAAAAGGATGAGAAAACAACAAGCCGATGTACACACTGTGCACGACGTGATGACAACAGCAGTGATTATGACGTTGACGAACGAAAATTGAAGAGAGGGCGCGTCTTTTACTCTTAAAAGGGAGAATATAGAAGCGAGTTTGTGATGCTCCTTGATGGGGAGAGGATATCATTTTGTGCCTCTGACTACTGTGTGTATGTTTTGACGAAATAAACGACGAGCGGCCATTGTTCAAGTACAATAGATAAAAAGTGTGTTTTAAGGTATAATCATAAAAACAAATGCTTCAGAAGGATTACACCAAAGGGACAGGACAGCAGAAGGCTAAGCCTTGGAAAATGCCACACAAAAGATACGGGGGAGGACAGTGATTTGCTGGGGTATGTATCCAACAGATGGGAGGATGCTTCGAAAGCTACTACCATTACGTACTTCAATTTAGAAAGGAACTACGTCATTGTTTAGTTGTTCGGCTGGCGGTAAGTGATAGCGTTGTGATTCTTTTTTCTTTATTTATGTTAACAGTTTCTTTTTTTCCTGTTGATGTCTCAAGATAAAAGCTTTGTGGTGGTTTTGCTTTGAGGACATTTGTGTGATACAAATGCATTCATGCATTATGCAATATGTAGCAAAAATACATTTTGCTTTGTCAGCGTTCAGACGCTATTGGGGTGTGTTTTTGGGTGCTTTTTATTCTCATTTCAAAATGCATCAGTTCATTAGTGAAGATAAAAGATTAAATGTCCCTACAGGGTAGTACGTTTATTTGAATGCAGTCTATGTTTACTGATGTGAACGAAAATATCCTTTGATGTTCATTGATGTCTTAAGAGTGCAATATTCGATGCAATGACAGGGGAGCATATCGTTTATGGAAAGAGGAATATGTTCTTGGAATCAGAAAATTTGGTTACACTTCCTTTTGAAGAAAGAAGGTAAATGAATTTCGAGGTAATAACATTGGTTGCAACTGCCATAAAACATTGATCGATAGCTGCAAAAAAATCCACAATAGTTCGCGAAAGTATGGACATGCGGAAGGATCACAACCAATACAGCTCCAGTTGCAGCTGGGAAGAGCTCTAGGAGCGAGCCTTGTTGATAGAGGCCCAGGTCCTCCCGGAATGGTGTGCCACAAAAACAAGTTCATTAAACTCTAAAGAAGCGCGAAGTTGTGGGCAAATTCTCGCTCTTTTAACAAAACTTAATTGGAACACTCGAAAAGAAGCCCGCCGGAAAGTAAATCGACAGTAATCGACGATAATTAATTAATCAATTGCTTCGAGCTAAGTCATGTAAGCTCATCGAATAAAATGTGTAATTTTCAATTAAAAAACCAACATTTGTATGATAATTTATCGCGTTTATGTTGACCAAAAGCAGAAACTCTAGTGTTACAGAGTCAGTAGAGCCGCCAATCTCTGTTGTGAGAAATCGTGCATCCAAGAAAGTTGTCACGCCTTGGATGTGATTATTTTACCAACAGTGAGACATATCCACGCAATAACTTGCGTCAGTCACTTCAGGAATGCAATCTGTTGACTGAGATGAATGCACTGAACTTATAAAATAAAATGTCTGCTTATGAAACGCTAGATTCAGTGATACAGCCCAAACCGTTGAGTCTAGAAGCATACATTTTTCAACAGGAGATCATTTCACATTGAAAATGGGCAATAAGAAAGGTTTTCTTTTAAAGAAGTCGAATTTTCGAGGTATCTTTGGTAGAAAACGGCAATACTGAGAATAGGAAGAAATGTCGCCCCCCTTTGAAAGGGTAATCTATTCCAACACCTGACTTGAATTTTCGGGATCTTAGATAAAACAGTTTTATTTGGTTTTTGTTAGGGCAAGATCTACAAAATACAGTGCAAGTGAACTACTTATACTACTTGTATTTTTCTGACTCCAACTAGACACAGATTGCTGTTCAGCATCACACTCTTACCCACTCAAACTTTGAGTGAGCCTTCTCTGTTTGACCCGAAAATAGTTTGGAGTCTGCAAATACTTATAAAAAGACGTTCAAATTTATCCATCAAATTCAAATATCAGCAACGAATATCTCGGGCTCCCTCAACTCGAGACTGTTCACAGTACAAACTCCATCTACACAATCCTCGATTCGCGCAACTCCTCGATTTTCGCAACGTTAAAGTCGTCACACCTCTTGACTCTATAAGTGCAACTTTTCAAAAAATGTTACCTCGAATAGTGCAATTTCTTGTGATTATTCATCTGATTTTTATTTGCATGTTCTCCCGTTTGGTTCGTCATTTCTGCCGTTATTTTACAGTAGGATTTCTTGATATCTTGATACCCATACACAAATCCATAAGAATATTCAATTGTGCCTCCATTAGTTCCGAAAATTCGTTCAGCATTCAGTTTCAAAAAATATAAAAATATCTATTAAAAAATAAGTGAAATTGATGTCCGAAGTTGATAACGGTGTCAATAAACGTACTTTGTGAAAAATATATTTTCCGTAAATCAACAATAAGCCGGATAAAAGCAAAGAGAAGCGCTCTTAGACAATTCTTGGATAGAGCTAAATATGGGCCAGGAAAAGGCGTTACACTTAAGGTTGTGTTCTCACTCTGAATGTGTTCAACAATACCGTTTTTTTTCGTTTCAAAAATGTGTATGTTCCATTTTCTGTGCAATTTGACTAACATTTTTTTATTTTAAAAAATGAGACCCAGTAAGTCCGAAAACCTTAACAGCTGGATGGCACCGTTGGTTGAGTGCCTGCCCCGGTTCGAATCCCAGTGAAAGCAAAGTTAAAACGCTTTTATCGGGTTTTCAAATCTGGTCCAGTCACCATTTGCCGTTGGGATCAAATTAACTGCACTATCCCTGGAGTTGTCGATCAGTGGCAGTAGTCTGACTATGGGTATCACAATGGACAAACATGGTCTAAGTGTGCTGGCAATTTCGCCGGCAGCCCAACTACCTACCTACCTACCTAAGTCCGACAACCTCGGTTTATTGCAACTGCCTTAATTCCTATTAGTTGCGCAAAACGATTTTTTAGTGTATTTCATTAACGTTCCACTGTGAAGAGCGCTGGTTTTATTTACGTTTGAAAGACAATGTTTTCAACCTATGCGAAGACATACTTTGCTAATACCTTCACGTGTCTCAAAAACTAAAGCAATACAAAATACACTTTTTCAGAGAATGCAATACGGAAACCGATCTCCTTTTTTTTGAAGTAATATAATAATGAATGAAAATGATGAATTGAAAATAAAATGGCGCTACAGTCCATAGAACGCGAGGGCCTAGTTTCTACAGCAACCACTTGTGTTGTTCTCTCACGAGTGGAAGGGACCTATACTTTCATGCCGACTTCGAAAGTCGCAGCCAAGAAGCATTATCAGCATTAAATCTCTCGAATTGAACTTAGCCAGTGACACAACGCCACGGCCTAGTTTTGCAGTTTTTTTATTTAGTGAATATTCCCGCAGGATATTTGCCGAGCTAGGACATTGCGACGGTCAAAGGACTGGCGACATTAGGACGACGCACAAAATGAACTGACATTTTTAACTTACTTCTTTTTAATTACTAGTATGTTTCTGATTTTTCCAAATACATATTCATTTACATATAATTATCAATTAACATGAAATTTGTCTTCTTCACTTGCAGGGATTCCCCGATTACACTGCAGTTTAATGCACAAAAGAGCTTCTTCAATTTGTTTCTGAGTTGAGGCTCTCACTCGTTTTGGTTTCGAAACATTTGCATTAAATAGGAGTTGTATCTTGTGCTTATATTTCTTGATTTTAGATATCCTTGAATGACTTACACCGAATTACTTTGCAAGATTATAACACTTTTGTCTTCAATTGAGAAACATTTTTTTTAGCGGAACTCATTTTCAAATACGCAGTGTCCAATAACTTACAATAAACCAAATTAATACTGAATAGAGAAGAAACAAAGGACATCTTATATGAATCCTTTTGTTTGCAAAACCGTTAGTCGTTGTAACCAAAGGATTTATAGATAAAATATGTAATACAAAGCGGTTGGACGCACTAAACGGATGAGCTGTTTGTATACAAACTTAACATGTTGTTTCTACGTCGTAAAAACTGTTGGTCGTTATAAGCGAAATCGTACTAAATGGATTCTAGTGTATATCAATATATATTATTAATATGAAATGCTATGCAATAATAGATGCGTGTTAGCAGTTCACCATTGGCGCAGTTCTCTGTAGAACCTGAGGATCGTCCTAATAGAGACGGTTGTGTGAAAAAAATGACAAATATCCACATTGAACAGAATTCGTCTGGAGACAAGTAGAAATATAAAGAGCCTTTCGAACTTTGATAGTTGATAACAGCCATATTGTGGAAGGTACATCTTTCAAATTGGCTGTCAATTATGCAATCTGTTGTGCCAAATCACCATGGACGGCCATAGCGTTCAACAACACGTGCAAATGATAAAATTGTGTAGTAGAATAATACAAAAAGCAAGGAAAAAATGAGAATCGAAGAGAGAATAGGATCGTTATTTTCAAAGAGAGGATTACCGGTTAGGTCAGAGTAACGTAAGTTAATCTCAAGCACAGTTTGTAAGCAGCAGCCAAAGCGATCAGTTGTAATAAAATTGAATATAACAAAAAGGAGTGTTTAATTTGTGTGTGTTTATTTAAAGAGTGAACCCCTTAAAATTGTTTTCTCAAAATTGGTCTTTTGTTCATTTTACGGTCGCCATAAGATGAGTCCCAGTTCTGTATAAATGGGTACGTTAACAATGAAAGTTGTCGAATTTGGAACGATACCAATCCACATGAGATTGGAAGTTCTGCACGAAGGGACATTTTAGCAATGTTATATTCCATACATAATGGCATCGATAGGGCTTTTAAAAGAATAAAAAACACACTTTGCTTTATTTAAACTTAAAGATAAGAAGCGCTTAATGAAAGTTTCTTTACTTTATCAGATAATCGAGATTTCACTTGAACTAGTCTAGTAGTTTGGTAAAATAGGGGTAAAACAGGGCCCTTCTGTACGGCTATTATTGCAATACAAGCTCAATGAATAATAGAAAAATATGTTTTACGCAGGTCATCAAAAAAGTTTCCGAGAAAATATTCAAACAATTTAATTACGGCGTGCAATGAGAATATTGCGTCACACCTAGCAATTGTAGGGAGTAGCGGTACAATAAGGAAAATGTATTTGATCATTTGCAAAAATATGACGCAATGTTTTTGGTTTATGTTTGACTTGAAACCAAAAAATAAAGAAAATGGTTTTTGTTTTTACTGAACTTTACATTTTTCCGTCACAAATGTGTGGCCAACTTAGACAAGTTTCCTCATTCACATGAGGAGAATTAATTTCTAGAATTCACTCTCTATACCCATATACTACACGAGCATCGAATCATTGTATATACATTCTGATGTTCGAATGAAAAAAAAAACCTTCAGTACGTTAATAATCGCGATGGAAACAATCAAAAATAAAACATTTGTGCACCCTATAATATGCATGGCATATATCCAATTGTCTGCCACACAAACGAAAAAAAAAAAAAACAGCGAATATCCATAAAGCAAATAATAATTCAATATTACGTCTATCCCGAGGGTCTTAGTGTAATACCCTATTAATATCTTACGCTCCAGTTGATATCCTTTCACAAAAGAATCATAAAACGATGGACGCCGGTGGATGTAGAGAACTGAAAAAAAAAAACAATTGAAAAATAATATTTTCCACAGATGATTGACAGCAGGCCTTCAAGGAAATGAAAAAAAAAAGGAGAAAAAATTTCAATTAACCATCTCACACATTCACCATTCCGTGATGCACATCAAGAAAGGAACGAACAAAATGCACCACCGACAAGAATTGCCTCAGCACAAGGTTCTTCTACAGATTACCACTCAAGTGTGGCAATAATAATGCACCTATAATCTGTAGTGAGGACTTAATTGGAAAATAGGAGCACGGTAAAGGTAATTGGCCCTTTTCTACGCTCCGCTTTCGGTTGCATATGCATTGTGTGGGAGAAGGGGCACAGCAACAATTTGTATCTCATAAAGCACTTAACCACGAACTCGCTCTGTGAGTATTCTCACATAAAAGTCAGTCAAGCCAGTCAACAGTGCATGTCAATATTAAAAAGTGCACAGGCGGCACCACAGACATTAAGCAACACGTGAGTCTCACCTGAATACGATTAACCGGCAGAGTACTCATCTTCTCTGCACACGCCTCCTCGACCGCGCTAACTACACACAATACTTATGGTGACAAATTAATGAGAAGTAAGCGAGCAGCAAGAAGTTCTTGTTGACGAGCAAGGAGCAGTGAGCAATACCGAACGCACCGACTACGATATACTATACGAGAGCACGTATGGGATAGGTACTTGTCTCTTCACAATTCCGAGCTACCCGACGTTAGAGCACAACGCGTCACCACTTTGTCTATTGTGTACCGCTGCTGGGATACCCGATGGTTTTGTTGATCCTGTTGTAATCGTGTGTTCCACCGCAAAGATTTCTAAGGACTCACTGAGAGTACCGACAATCACAAATGACAAACAACGAATGCGGATTTGGTGACACATATCACAAAGCTGCAAAGTCAGATCCTCTCCCATTCTGTCTGGTGATGGCGGCATCGGCTGAGGCGGTGGTTCTGAAGTCGTTGTTGTTGCTTGTCACGTGCTGCAGTCACAACGGCTGTGTGTTTCTCCTTTTCATTCGGCTGAACGAAATATTCTCAAATATATGCGATACGCGAAGAAAGGACACAATTATCGTTCGTATAAGATTCGAATACTTGCAAAAAGAATTCTCTCCTCTCCTCTGCTGGTGCCGGTATTTTGATGTTAGCGAATCCTTTGTGGGGAAAACGAGACAGACTCTCATTACCAGAGCGTTTTAGGATCAAACAGCGCAAGTGCACTTTCACAAATGCACTAATAATTTGGCATGCTGTATGTACGTGCACACACAAGGAGCCGCCCGCCTATGTATCGGTGCCGAATAACCATCCCCTAGTACTGTTTGCGCTATGTACAGCTATATAGAGGAGAGTTAATTTCATGAGGACGATGAAAGGATATGGACGACTACTTCGCTGCCGCTTCTGTTGTCCTCAGGACTCGTTTTTTTTTTTTTTTTTTATATATATACACAGCAGATTTTTGGGGTGGTGGTCGCGGCACGGTTGGTGATGCTAGTGGTGGCTTTCGCTGTTTGATGTTATGCGAGAAGGGGGGTGTATCCGAGAGGGTTGCTGGGACATTCAAGCAAAGGAAAAATAGAAAAAGAAATAGAAAGGAGTGATTTGGGTTTCGCTTTGAAGTACTACTCGTTTGGTGATTGTGCGGCGCCATTTTGCATGTCCTGTTGATTTAATGGGATTTGAATTACACTAATGGCTACGGTTGTTAGGAAAGAATGCTTTGTGGATTCTATTTTATGGGTTGGTCGTTTTCCTCTCTTTCTGTCCTCTGTCCTCACACTGTCTGCCCCGCTCTTCGTTGCCCCATCTTATTCGTTGCCCCATTGTTCTTCTCATTAATGAACAACACTTAGACAAAATGAGAACCAGTCCATGCCATTATGCTGCGCTAAATGTGTGATTATATACATTTGCATATGTACACAGTCTCTACGAGCGTGTAAAATGCATTTGTTACATTTTTTGTGACTTCCTTTTTTTTCTAACTTTTGCCTGGAACTAGTTTCATAGTGTTCACCGCCGCCGCCCCGCCGCCCCGCCTGACTCATTAGAAAAACAATTTAAACAAAATAAATGGGGTGAAATGAAAACTCAGTTCGGTGCCTACATTGTGGTAGTTTGGAGTTTAAAAAAATTAAGTTCGTCTAGTCAGTGGAATAAACTTGACCTCTGGATAGTAGAATGTTTTGTTTTAAACTTTATTTCTATTTTTATTTTTTTTCGAATAGAGGCTGCTGCTGTGTATGTAGGGAAGAAAGTTAATAGGTATGTCGAGACAAACTGACGAGGGACTTGAAAACAAGTGGTTTTGACTTTGGTACTAGGACTCTGGGGTACAATTTCGACAAACCGTATAAATTCTATAAGGGATCAAGTGGATGTTTGTTTAGATATGTACAAATATAACACTTGTTGTTGTTTTGCCCTATGGTGTAATCGTTGTAAGATGTATATCAGCGCTAGGAATTCATATTTTCTATACAATCTGTGCATTAAGGCTATCTAGGAGGAAACTCACGGATAAATGAAAGGAAAATGTATTCAACATGTTTTAATCTGTGTACATTTGTCCATTTTACCGATCGGCAGTGAACGTGGGCCTTAACCAAGAAGCTGTTTGCAACTTGTTATATGCATTGAATTGGGTGAGATTCACTTGTATGCCATGCCGTGACTTAAATATTGGCGTTGGTTTCTCCGAAGCGATTGGATGCGATGATTGCAATCAATCCAATGTTCTACCGTTGCTCACCTTATCCATAGACTCCTCTGTCCATTTCACCTAACATTCAGTTCGTTGTTGAATCTTCTCTGATCGCCATCAATGCATATCAAAATCATCATAAAAGAAAGCATGAGCTATCATCAAAGTCCCACGCAGAACATTCAAAAATTGATAAACTCTTATCAGACCGATTGAGATGGTTAATACAGTTTTCAAGTGGAATCCGCCGCAACAGATAGAATACGAGATGTTTTCTTGAAAATTCGATTGTTTGTCATTACAGAATTTTAAGAAATATTGCATGAATGCCTTTTGTTTCATTAATACGTGTATTTTGTATAATTTCAAGTTTTATTTCTTCTTAACCTGGAATGAATGTGGAATGCAATGTTTAGGGAATATACATTTGTGTATAACCAAACGCGACGCACGCAACGGTCACTTTGAGATGCGGTCTTTAGATATTTCTTTGAATGAAACAAGGACTTCTTGATTCGATATTTCCCATGCAACTGTAACCTCTCGAAAAAATGTTATATTACTCTATTACTTTTTAGCTTAAAGAAACATCGATGAAGATTCATTCCGAGATTTATCTCGGTTCTGATGTACTGTTTTCCGTTGGAACTAGACGACTCCTTGGAAGTTGAACGTATCATTAACTGCTCGCCATGTTCTGCCAATCACAGCGACGTCATCCGCATATGCAACCACTTTTATGTACATACTTTTCTGAAACTAGCTCTTCTTGTGTGGCACGAGTTTTAAATGATCTTCTTAAGAACGATTTGGGTAAGTTTGTTATGTCTTTTCTCAAAATTTTCGTTGACATTTAAGGTTTCGGTACGTTCATTACCGGCCCTGATAAGTTAGGTGAGGTAAGAGTGGTTGACTGGTCATATTCCGTAAACCATTTAGAACTTTTAATAAAGCGATGGATATGCCTGATACTAATGCTGCTTACATCCGTCAAGTCGTCTAAGTGACTGCTTCTACGATAATAGAAATCACTGCCGTTGTATAGACGATGTACGATAGTTTCTTCCTCATCTTCATTTCTGCAGCTTCGGCAGAAGTCATTGTAGGGGATACTTACTCTGGAGGCGTGAATACCGATAGCTTAGTGCCCGGTTATAACGCCGCTGGATGTTCTGAGATTCGGCCTCCTCATACTGATCAGGTCGCATGAGCTTTTTGTATGGAGAGTAGGCCATAATCGTTTTGTGATGACAGATGAGGCACCCTGTACCGGTAGACCGTCTAAGAAGATACCAATCCACATGACATCCAAGATCGTCCAATTCCTCCCGAAAACGTCACTTTGCACTTTGGGCTGGCAGCGTCCATATGTCTTTGAGAACGACGTCGGGCAGGCCGTCACTGTGAACGGGAACGGCAACTGCCAGTCTGCAGTCAACAGATCGAGCGATTCGACACCGTTAGACTTCTTATGAGGTTTTTTTGAACTCACAGGTTTATGCGACTCTATCAAACCGATTTATGTGCCAGAGTCATGAAAAATGGACATATCGGATGCGCGCCAATTAGAGAAGCTGCGGCGGAAATTGGAACGATGTGTTATTCCATACATAATGGCATATCAAACGAATACAAAATTTCGATAGTGTCTCACACACACACTTTGTTTTATTTAAATAATTATGGGAAATGAAGCGCTTATCGAAGGACTCTTCATAACAATGTTTTGAATACAAACAATTAAACCGAAATATTTCTCATATAAATCTACATGAATTGATTTGTGTTCAAGAACGTACTGGTGTACAAGGAAATTAACGAGCGGATAGTCTTCCGAAAGATGGCGCTAGGAGTGGGAAACTCTAGCCATTCTTTATGCACATACATTGATAATCTCTGTAAGAAAGAAATGAATGACGAAGCTTTAAAAAAAGCCCAATAATCAGTGGCTGAAGCTAAGCGTCGAATCAACGGCGAAGACCATATAGCAGTCCCTAAACTTTGTTTTGTGGCTAACATATCATTATCAATTGTCAGTTTTTATCATAAGAGCATACACATGTTGGTAGCACCTCGTAATCCACATACATGCATAGTGTCCTGTAATTACAGTGACTTTAGTTGAAGTTGCAAGATGCACGCAAAATCGATGCAATTTATGGGCAAACATTAGTATTTTGGAAAGAACATTAGAAGATTTAAATAGGATTGAGAATCCTGAATTTATTAAATCTGGTTAGTTTTTCTAAATGAAGGTTTCATGGTGGATATTTGTTGCCGCTAAGGACTCAATGGATCCAACTTGCTGGTATAACTTACTCTTGACACAAGGTCATCCGTAAATCTTCTTGACTAACACATCAACAGCTTCTGTATGAATTGGTAGACGAGGCCGATGAGGAGAAGAAGTGTTCTTTACGGATTCCAAGAATGGTTTGAAAAAAATTGTGGGAATGTGTATGTTTAGTACATAAATGATGGCGCACAATTACGAATTGAGACTTTTACAGCACGATGGAAAACAAAGGACCAATCATCTTCAAGTGCAATAGCAGCTTTGGTTGTATTTAATATCTTTTCAGCCACTCTTTATAACAGTTTTTTTTTTCGGTCTCGCACAGATTTCTGAGTTGTCGCCAAATTCATGTGGTGAAGCAAAGGGATTCTGTTCGTTTATTAATCGATGCGAGTTTTATTTGCGTGATTGACAAGTCAAATCATGCGGTATTCAGCCCAAGAAAATGTTGTTGATGTACAAGTCGACATTAGATGTACATATACGAATGAATACGTACACGAGGTAAATTATGATCACATTCCAGAAGTGTATCTTGGATGATTGACGCTGGCCCCCGTCGATTGGTGTTTCATCAGCAAAATCTTAGCCCACCGTCGGCTTACGTCAGATATCATGGAAAATCATCGTTTGATAATGTTCACGATTTAATTCTTTTGGCTGAGAACATTTTCTTTTTCAAATAAAACGCAAATAGCATTCATATGACTAAACATTCTGAGCGCGTGCCATTAAACATGTCAAAATTTACGAGGATGATGATGGCCAATTTGTCGTATCCTGCAGTAATGTTGCCATATCTCAAGACTAACGTATGAGTCCTCGTACATAAACGTCACCAAAAGAAAATGTTGATACTGGAAAAAATCAACAAGAAAAAAAACTTGAATTCATTAAAGATTATTTAGCGATTGGTCAGTTTCGGAGTGATAAAATATTTAATGTTCTGATACCGAGCATAAAATTCCCTGATACCCAACACAACAAAACAATTCAATTGAGTGCATTACTTTGCCAAGACTTTTTGAAATGCAGGTATAATTCCTTGGCAAACTTAAAAATTATCCCGTGAAATTTGCCATCTTCGTTTTGTTTTAGCTATGGTTGATACGATGATCCTTGATTGAACTAAAAAGGAAGAAGCAGCAATTATGCTATGGGATGAATGTCCATTTATATTACAATAATATCTGGTGATTTTCGATAAACGTTGCCCGTCATTCCTAGATTAACCCCAGCTGATGAATTTAATAAAGGGTGACTTTTTAGCTATTATCTTTTTGGCAACACTGGTTTAAACAGCTGACGCACTTTTCGTGTTTTGTTTCACTGTCACATCTTCAGTTTAGTCTATAATTTAACCATGAATCGTCTTACAAACGAACAACGCTTGCAAATTATTGAATTTTATTGCGAGCTCTATTAAGAAAGTTCATCGCGCGCTTCTTCCGAAAAATTGTGTTCAGCGACGAAGCTCATTTTTGGCTCAATGGGTACGTAAATAAGCAGAATTGTCGATTTTGGAGTGAATATCAGCCAGAAGCATTGCAAGAGCTACCAATGCATCCAGAAAAAGTCTCAGTTTGGTGCGGTTTATGGGCTGGTGGCATCATTGGACCGTACTTCTTCAAAGATGATGCGAATCGTAACGTAACTGTGAATGGTGAGCGCTACCGTGAGATGATATCCAACTTGTTTTTGCCCAAAATGCAATAGCTTGACTTGCATGACATGTGGTTTCAACAAGACGGTGCCACATGCCACACAGCACGCGCAACAATTGACTTATTGAGGGGCGAGTTCGGTGAACATTTTATTTCACGTTCGGGACCGGTCAATTGGCCGCCTAGATCGTGCGATTTAACGCCTTTAGACTATTTTTTGTGGGGCTATGTTAAAGCTCATGTCTATACAGACAAGCCCGCTTCAATTGACGCATTGGAAGACAACATCATTGAAGCATTTATTCGTGAGATACCGGCCGAAATGTTGGAAAGAGCATGCCAAAATTGGACTAAGCGGATGGACCATTTGAGGCGCAGTCAAGGTCAACATTTGCACGAAATAATCTTCAAACATTAAATTATATGGAACGTACTATCGATTCAAATAAAGATTTCATGCATTTTTCTGAATTTTATGTGTTTTTTTTTAAAAACTTTCCTATGGCTTTTAAAAAATCATCCTTTACATGTTTGAAAAGTTCGAAATATCCAGAAATTATCGCTTAACATACATAAATATGCGTGTGCGTCTTCAAACGTGAGTTTTCAAAGCAACTGCTGCAGATTGGCGATGACAAAATTCCAAGTGATTTAAATGGCTTTACCACATTACCAAATAACCACAATTTGACCATCAAAAGAAAAACTTATTGATCGTGTTTCTCAAAACATTGTTCAAAACTATAACAATCATGACTGGTTAAGAGAAAATCCAATTTTAGCACCGAAAAATGCAAAAGTTTAAGACATACATTTCAAATTCAACAGAAATTGCCAGGTGACTTAGTTCATACAAATCCATTGATACTGATGCGAATGAAGAAGACACAGTAAATATCAGTAAATTATTCGCTGGAATTTTTGAATTCTTTGGAACGAAACGGTATGCCAACGCATCGTTTGAATTTGAAAGTTGGTTCATCGATCACACTTCTTCGAAATATCAATTCACCAAAACGTTCCAACAGAACGAGACTTTCCGTGAAAGTATTAATGCCCATTCTGATCGAAGGAATAATTCTCATCGACAAAGCAAAAGGAGAAATTGTACTGATACCGCGGATCCCATTAATACCAACAGACATGCCATTTAAATTCAAACATCTTCAATTTCCCGTGCGTTTATCCTTTACTATGACCGTTAATAAAGCTCAAAGACACACGTTTCATGTGTGTGTTGTAGATTTAGAGCAACCGTGATTTTCTCACGGAAAATTGTACGTAGCATGTTCCAGAGTGGAAGCACCAACAAATGTATTTATTCATGCACCACACAATCAAGTAAAAAATGTTGTATACACTATTGTACTGAATTGATTTACTATTTTTTTCCAAATAAAAAAAAGCAAATGAATTTTAATTCAATGTTAATATTAATGTAGAGCGAAGCACGCCGGGTTCCGCTAGTATTTTATATTTTTTCTTTTTTACTACAAAATAATATGTAATCGTAAATTGTGTCTGTTATGCCAAAGTTATAGCAATTAAACAACACATATCTGCTATTTAATTGATTTGTATATACTTATGTACATTGACATGCAGTGATTTAAGGCTTTTAGTTAGATTTGAGTCAAATAAGTTTATTTTAGTCCAGCCATTTATTTTAAGTAGGTCGCAAGAGCGAAGATGTAATATTATGCCGGGAGCAAGCCTAATCAGTTTATAAATAAGTAAATAACAGTCAATCAAATTAATATTCGTACCGTAGGTTGGAAATTCTTTGAATCAACAATTATTCTAAATCATTAACTAAATTTAATCAATGCATTCAAAAGCAGATACATGTCTTACAAGCATTGTGGTTCATCTGAAAATAATTATCTACAAAATCAGATCAAATTCATACTCGTACAATGTTTTTTTATTCGGACAAGTTGTGTCCTTTAAACTTTCGCTTATTCTCGACGTTTTTTTTTTGGAATGCGAAAAAACAAATTTCAAAATAAGGAGATACCAATATAAAATATCTATTGAGCTTAAGCAAGTGATTGTTAAGTACCATGACGATGGTAAGTCCTTAAGAAAATATCAGACATGTTCAATCAGTTGTTCAAAGATTTAGAATGGATCATAGAATTGAAAATAAGCCAAGAATTTTCAACACTCATGATAAACGTGCTGTTGTTTCTCTACAGCTGAGGAAAGCTGCATATTATTGAGTGTATCATGGACATCACCACTCTCGCGCAGGGTGACTTCGACTTATTCATGAGAAGTTGCGATGACTGGAAGTTGAATATCAACTTCCAGAAGTCGGAAACCATACTGTTCAGGACCCCGTTGTATAGGGCTTCGGCGGATACAAAAAAGAATTGGCGAAAGTTCTCAATTGTTGGGCGTCACGGGCAACCACTGGCGCAAAGGACTGTAGTCAGATACCTGGGGATCTGGCTAGATCAATTTCTATATTTTAACAAACATGTAAATGCTGCTCTAGCCCGAGCCCGAGGCGCTTTCGCTCTTACAAAGAGACTGTTTTACAACAGCCAACTCGATGCGAGGGTGAAGGTAATCTGCTACATGGCCCTCATCCGGCCAATGCTCACCTATGGCTGTCCCGTGTGGTTCAACGTGAGTGCAAGCTTGATGGAAAAGATTCGGGTGTTTGAGAGGGCTTGACTTAGGGCTTGCCTTCGCCTTTACAGAACACCAGAATCCCAGTACAGAAAATTCTACTCCAATGAGGTTTTATACAACGGGGCGAAACTGATACGAGTGGGCAATTTCCTGTTGAAGATGGTTCGAGGTCATACTGCCAGAGCGATGAACTCGATCAATAACTTGAGCTCGGGGGCTTACTACCCCAATCCTCAGTACCATGAAAGGGTACGTCACAGTGGCTTCGTCCCCCCAGAAGCTTTTCTCCATTTAGACATGTACGGTCTGTTACAAGACATAAATGCGGTACCGCTCATCTTTCACATCGCCCGTTCGACTGTGGATGGGCGACTCAACCACGACCGTTCCGTCGCACAACGAGCTGAGGAGGGTCTCCGCTTCAGTACGGCGGTATCAAGGCGAGATGTTCGGGATGTTGGATTGCAACATCAAAAATTCTGGTGGTTAGGGAGTGAGGGAACTCCCTCGTCGAACCCTTTAGACCCGGGGTAAAGAAAGGGTAGTGCAGATCCCTTTATGGGATGCAGTCGGTCTCTGTCTTGCAGCGGATTGGATGAAATCTATCTGCCGCAACCTACGGCCGACCTGCATACATAGCTTAAGGTAGTTTAAGGTAGAGTAAGATTACAAAAAAAATAACAAAAAAAATAACAAAAAAAACATTTATGTGTATATACATGGATATATGGACATACAGACCAATGTACATAGATACATATATGTACATAATTTTGTATATCGTTTTATACAATACGTATGTATGTGTATGTAGTGTAGGTAATAAGTTAGTTTGTTAGTCTGGTTAAGTTTTATTTAGTTTTAACTGTATTTTAAGGTAGAATTTAAGTTAGTATCTAATTTTAACACAAATGTTCGGTTAATAAGTTTTTTTTCAATTTTTCTTATTACTAATTTTTTAAAGATAATAATTTTTTAAATATTGTAAACAATATTTGTTAGGCTAAGTCGAAAGATATTTTAAGATTAAGTTTAGCTTAGAGTGCCCGCCGAGGGCCAGTAAGTTAAAATATAATATCACTGTTCGTCCCAACTAGTTTTAAGCATTTTTGCATATAAGATTGTTATGAAGTAATAAAATAAAAATGGAATAAAAAAAAATCATGAACCACAAGAAATATATTGATATTTCGAAACCAAATTTGGGAGAAACTGCACAAAAATTGGGTCAACAAAACCAGTTTACATTTTACCAAGACAATGACCCAAAGCATACAGCTTATAATACCCGGATATAGCTGCTGTATAATTGCCTTAACGTGATGGAAACTCCACCACTGTCACCAGATATTAACCCAATTGACAATGTATGGAACCATTTAGATCACTAACTTAGAAAATTGAGCATTAGAAATGCAAGAGATATGAAAGAGAAGGTAGTTCAAGAATGGTCTGACACAGCAGAAAAAAACGTGTCCAATCCACGTCAAATAGACTTAAACATGTTATTTGTTATTTTTTTTTGAAATACTGAAAAAGATCTGAAAGAAACCGCTCTTTACTCGGGTTTTTTTATCTGTTATAAGTGTTGGTGCGTGTAATTCCGGTAATAACATTTAATGTGAGATGTTTGTTTATTTATTTATTTTCCTTTTTGTTTTGTGTCAAATGATCGATGCTACTAACTTTTAAAAAACATTTTTTTCGCCTAACGCCACCTACGCTTGAGATTATTCGACGCCCAACTTTGAGTAGAGGCTACAGGTAGAATTATTTTTCAGTAAAAGTTTGAGCAATTGTAGCTGTTGCTTTGCGTTGAAATTTTACTACTCAGTTTTCTAAGTTTCTTACTACTCTTCTTTCTAAGTTTACAAAATATTAACATTATTGTTAAATTAAAGTTTGTACCATGGAATGTTACATGTACGAATATGAGTTAAATTAAATGTATATATTTTTGATTTTGTAATTAATTTTTAGCTGTCAGAGTTGAGGGCAAGTTGAATTAATTGTGTTCACTATTTTTACTCAGAGACACAGTCTGCAGAAAATCCAGAAGTTGTCCAACTTTCAGTTTTCAAATTTACCGAGATATTTTTGACATTGTTTAAAACCAAAAAATTAAGAAAATTGAAAATTTCCAGTTCACAAAAAGCACCAAAAATTGTTTATTCGCCAGAAGAAGACGACCGGCTGGTGAAGAATGCGCTAGTACATACATATATAATTCCATCATAGAAAATAAAAAAAAACGGATGATGCTACTAATAATCGAGATAAAGAACAAGCATGGGAGAAAATTGCAAATGCATTCAAAGTTTCTACGCCTGACAAAGTAAATTGCTCTCTACATTTTGTTGTGTTTGTTATTAATCCCCGCTTTCTAGGAACGAATTTTAAAGATACGAAAATTCCTTTGAGGGTTCATTTTACTTGTCAAGGGATGCCAAAAAGACGGAAAAGTGGTCCGCCTAAAAGGAGTTACCACCGTTAAGCGAACCAATGCAGCAATTAGCTGTTTTATTAGCTCCTTCCCATTTGTCTTTCTGGTGACAGCGATTATTAAACATCCAACACGGTGGCACTACAATCCGCTACTCCAAAAATGTCCTCTTCCACTGGTCAGGTGAAAGACATTTCTGTGGAAGAATTTATTGCGAACGAGAACGTCATGGTTTTCGATGGGGAGGAAAGCAGTGCACTGAATGATAGGCAATGTTCAACAGCCCGTACAGTCTGAGGTTGACAATTTTAAAACAACAGACAGCAATACAGTATTGGACGGGTAAATCTTTTAAAATTAAGGAAGCCTTTGAACGCGTTATTGCAAAACCGTCGACGCAAAATGGATTTGGAAGGAATGCAATATAAAAATCAGTGAATGTGCAGAGAAATGAAAATAAGGAAACATAAAATTGAAATTGAAATTTTGTCAAGCGAAAAGAACGGTACCATTTGGAACGCATGTGAGCTGCCTTAGAATTGCAACGAGCCGCTGCTGTTGAACTGCAGCGTTCAGAACAACAACTAACAAATGAAAATGTATTACTCAAATACTTTGTATGTACATGAAATCAAATCAAATCGAAGGGACCAGTTCCTTCTCTCGTTGGTTGTCAATGAATCCTGTATTATTTCGAGCATCATTATTGTTGTCCACTTTGAGAGAAGAAAACGATAATGAAATCATGGTTATCTAATTTGTTAAAGTCAATGGCACTTAGTAATAGAAAATCATAAAGTCGCTTCTAAAGTCGAATTTTGTAAGGTGTAGCTAAGGTACTTTTAAGTTTCCGTAGTAATAAATCAGTTTTAACAAAACTCGAATTTACCGTAATCATTGTGAATAAACCTGACATATTCGCTATTGTGAGCTAGCACAGCTGATTTTGACAGAATAACAAACTGCAAATTTGATTTTTGATTTGAAATGGCAAATTCGAATGTGGTAAGTTAATCTCCTCTAGTCTTCTTTTAATGCTTGAGGAATTATAAATTCGTGAATCATGTGCACTTCCTCTCCAACATGCAACAGTGTCCAATATTTTTGCATTGGAATCAACTAAAACTCGAACATTTAGCGAGTAAAAACCCTTCCGACAGTCTATAGCACCCATGCATTGAGGAAACACAAATTTATGCATAAATCCTCTGCGCTCATTTGTTTCCGGAAAATTTATAAAATCTGGGAGTTTCCAGCCAGTGCATTGACTACTTTGCGGATTACCGTGCTGGCTGTTTTTTGACTTACTCCGTGCATATCAGCTGTGAAAGGATTTTTCTGCAATATAATATTTCACCAATTAGAAATTAAACCGATGGTACCTGAATCGAGCTGATAGGATCCTTTTGTAAGGTGCCGCCATACTAAGAGGTGGAACGGGTGATCCTTTGTTACTGGTAGGTCTAATGTCGTCTTTAATTAAATCCGTTACCCGACGTATGGATTCCTTGTCAAATCTTATGGAAAGACTTATTTATATGAAGTGTATGCTTCCAAACAAATGAACTTAAATATAGTTTTTCTTAAATTCGACATCGCTGAATCGTGTTTTATATATTTTTCGTGTTCTATTATTTGCCGAATCATTAATAATTTCCAAATCTTGCAAAATTCGTTCGGAACTCATTTTGAAACATTAAACTATCACTTTTATATTCGACTTAGATACGACTCGGCCACATCTAAATATTTGTCGATTTTAGAAGTAGGTTGCTCGTTTATTACTACGGATTTCGTGTTAAACTCGAGTTTACGTAAAACTCGAGCTTAAATCCTTTATTACTAAGGGCCAATGCGTTGAAGCCTTGTCTTACAAAATGCAAATAATTTCCTTCGTCTTCCTAAAAATAACTTGGACTAAATATTTCGATGCACTTTCGTCACTAAATTACGTTTAATTCAACAGAGACTTTGATGTTTTTAAATATGAAATATATTTTGATGTTTGAATTCAAAAACGAACGGGCAACTACGATAATGGAAGAATAGAGGAATTGATAAACTTTCGAGTTGTAAATTGAAAGTTGAAACCATTAAATTTGTATGAATGAAAGCAATTCTAGAAGTTGGAGAGACAAATAATAAAATTATGTTCAACTTTTAGTGGATAATCTTGCTTAGTTCCTCTAATCCTCCCTGACGGAACTTCAGCGTGCGCCCTTCAGATTTGTGGCCGTATGTGCTAATGTTGGGATGAAGGTTAACGTGGACAAATCAGAGATTATATTCATTTCCACGCCCATTCCATGCACTCTACATCTTAGTGGAATCCCATTGAAGCAGGTGGAGACGTATAAGTATCTCGGGGTATTTTTCATGAGTGATGGGAGGAGTAATGCTGAGCATTCCTCTGGGTCAATTTTAAAACAGCTTGGAAGGTCTGTAATCAGGACGGCCGAGCTTGTTCTCAAAGCCAAGTTAGCGGTTTTTAACTCAGTACTTGAAATGACATTTGGGTAATGACAGAAAGAATAAGATCGCGAATGCAAGCTCCAAGAAGATGAGATTTCTTCGTGATGTTGTGGGAGCTACTCGCCGTGATAAGCTGAGAAACACGGCAGTGTGCTCAACGGAAAGGGCTATGTACGTGCTTTAGGTTCGTGGCACGAATGTCTCAATCATCACGACTTCAAAGGGCGCCTTGAATGCAACTTCATCTGGTAGGCGATCGCTTGCCGATGCTGATCAACTGAATTAGGCTTTGTCAGATAGTCACTCGGTTAATTTTGCGTTTGGATTTGCTGCTACATCCATGTACGATTGTGTTAACGCAAGTTTTGAAGCCAGACAATCCTAGATAACGCCATATGCTAATTGATAATTGAAAATGGTGCAGATCCGGATTTTGAACAAAAAATTATTTCTTCACACGCAGATGCTCATTTTTCGCTCAGCCAGTGAGATATGTCAACAAGCAGAATTGCGGCATCAATGCATCCACAAATGTTGATTGTTCTGTGCGGTTTATGGCATGGCTTCCCATTCGAAATGAGGAAGGACACAGTGTTACCGTCAACTGGTCTCAGGTATAGAGCGATGTTAATCGACTTTCAGTGACCAGAGCTTGACTGTGGTAGGATCAAGGTTGCGAAGAGGAAATATGGGGACTGCGGGATGGGTCATCTTACGGTGGACGGTCGCGACCTTGTAACTTGGCACCACTCGATTGGGACTAAGTTGCGAAGAGGAAATATGGGGACTGCGGGATGGGTCATCTTACGGTGGACGGTCGCGACCTTGTAACTTGGCACCACTCGATTGGGACTAAGTCATCTACTTTAACAAGCCAACCACTTTGAACAACGACGCTTTTGTAAGTCGAGTCATTAAATTAAATTGGACCGACCACTTGAATCACTGTCAGCAAGGACGAGGTGGCATAATGTATTTAAATATCGACGCAAGTGCAGGGACACGAAGTTGAAGCACAGCAGTTACCGAACTCCCAGTCCGGACGGCATAGTTTGAGATTCGTTTTCTAGTCAATTATAATTTTTAAACACTGTCAGCGACTCGAAAAAGTTGGAGCCATGAAGTCTACGCCACGACGGCCTTTAGTCTAGAATAAAGGAAAATTTAAGTCTTGCATCGAGGGAGGCTGCCGGTGCATTGGATGTGATTCCCTTTGCCCTGGTAGCCGATCATCGAACATATGATTGACAGGTTCGGCACACGCAAGGCAAACACTCGCCGCATTGGTGGCAGTTAAGTAAATGCACGCAATTACTGCTCAACAAATTTACTCCTAAAATAAACGCATACAAAATATCGAATTCACCTCATATTGTGAGTAACAAGACTCGAAGGAACATTTCTCAATTTTGAGCACATTAGTTGTGTTTACGTTTGTCTTTATTTCAAATTTCAAATGGGACTTGGAAATCATGGTGTAAGGAACATAAGGTGTGCTGGACAGCTTGTTAAAACCGCTGAATTGTTTTAATGACGCTTCCGGAAAATTTGTCGAAGATTCAAAATCATGCTACCTCTTCAGAACAAAGTTTTAGTATCTTATTCGTTGTTGCAACAATTACACAGCTATTTAAAGGAAAAATAAGATTTTAACATTTTAACAACACGACTTAACCGGGATGTGTTGGAGAACCTTTTCAGTTATATCGTGCCAAAGAAGGATTACGTAGCTTTAGACGCAGGTTAGGTAGTTGGGCTGCCAGCGATATCGCCAGCACACTTAGACCATGTTGGTCCATTGTAATACCCATTCAGACTACTCCCCCATTTGATCCCAACGGCGAATGGTGACTGAACCAAATTTGAAAACCGAATAAAACGTATTAACTTTGCTTTAACTGGAATTCGAACCGGGGAACCCTCTACCCAGGGGCAGGCACTTAGCTATGTCAGCTTTAGACGTAACAAAAGATATTTTTGAAGTGATGTTTGTAATTTAGAATATCGCATTTCAACAAACCAATCAGAAGCGAAAATAATTAATTTGCAAAAACAATTACAGTTGTTTCCGCTTTTAAATTTATGTTAGCATACAAGTATCCACGATGACGTTAAATATATATATATACTTGTTTCACCCAAATGATATTATTCATTTTAATTAAATTGTTTTAATTATTAAAACTGATTTGCTAGCATCTTTATTGTTGTTTACTAAGATTCGACAATCGGCTGTTCAAATGAATTTAAGGAATATTCGAAATCTACGATTTATGCTTGCTTGGTCTCGTTCGGCGAAAAGTCAGAGTACTCTTATAACTTGATACCGAGGGTATAACCACCCCGGAAACATTTCCAAACGCCACCGTTCGGAGTTAACATAAAAAGCATGAGGTCTCCTTTCATGTGAGAACAATAGCTCGGAAACTCAAGAGCAGTTGTTGAAAAATGAATACGAAGACTCGAAATTAGCTGGAAAGGGTATGGTGCATTTAAATTGTATTAAGCACACCAACATGTGAACAATTTTATGTGTCAGCCCTTAACTATTTTTTTTTCAATTTGTATCATTGTTTAAGCAGGGCGATACAATCGCGAAAATGGGGAGAGATTGAGTTTGTCCCTACATTTCTCGGATACATACGCCAAGTGGGGCCAATCCATCACGAAAATGGCGTCAATCCAAAATACTACTCGTATTTGATTACTGATTTGAAATGTGGTATATTAGTTTGGTAAGGTGTTGCCAACCCACGTGAAGACAGACAGAAATTAGAGCTAATGGTTTATTTTTGCATCCGGTGCGTAGCCAGGTCAACGATGAGGCTGCGAAATGTGAAAGTGAAATACGAGTAGTTCGCGGGTGAGTTGTTCCGCGCCGAATATGTGCGGATGATTTTGATATTTTGATGGAAGTCCATGGGCCCGCTCCTGTTGAGGTGAGTGTAAGGCATAAGGTTGTTGGCACGTCGTTAACAATTTACATGAAAGTTTTACTTCTGTCCAACTTGTTAGTACGGCAGCGTAACCGTATGGTTTCTCCCTCCGAAAACCCAGCTCTCTGAGTCGCAGAGCCGATGAGGCTGCACTTTTGCCGCAGAATAAATCGAGAGGAGAGAGGAAGTGGATTGCCTCGAGTGTTTCCGCTGCCGATGTTGTCCTGAGACAATCTGTAATGCCTAGGAAAACCGATTTTTGTATCTTGTTTAAATGTGAAACCGTAAGTAGAGATGGGTATAGCCAGTTTATTATCTGTGGTTTAGGACCGCATTCTTTACTGAATGCACGTTTGCACGTGACGCTACATATATCTGCTTTATACAGTACTCCGTGTTGCCCTTCCACATGAGTTTGAAATCGAGTATACCACCTATGTATTTTGTTATCTTTGAGAGTTTAAGTTCAACTCCATTTATAATTGGACAGATGAATTCAAAAATAATTCTCTTTTTGTTCAGTCTTCGGGTCTGTGTCCAATTATTAACTAACATTAGTCCTTGACTGAGACACTCATTAAGCGTTGAAGGAAACTTTCCTGAAACGAGGATGGCCACATCGTCCTCATATGCGGCTCCGGTAAGCCATTCTATCTCCATCGGTCTGCCGACCAAATTCAAGTTTCAATGGTTTGTTAGAAATTCTGTTAAGGGATCATTGGTGACATATTCAAAATATAGAGATCCGTAAAATGCATATATTTTGGTGAATACAGCTGCCAGATTATTTATATCCGGTGTTTTAATCAAAATTTGATACATCGACATCGCAAGGGTGTCGTTTTTGCATTTTGGTGAAAATGTTTCCGTCGTTGGTTTTTTTCTGTTTAACGCGCGCTTTTGTTATTTCGACTCTACTTTCTATTGTAGCTTCGCCACTCAGAAGTCAACAACAATTGAGCAAGCGCTCAGATTCTAGAAGCTGAATGCAAAATAATGAATTTGCCCCGCACACTCAAATGAATTTGACATGCCTGGTGTAGCCTGTGCGAAGTGGCTCGAAAACAAGGAACATAAATGAACCAAACAAAATTCCATAGCATTATTCATTGCTCAATCTTGTAGCCTGTTATTACCTTTTGTTATGTTCACAAAAGAAAAAAAAAATCTATATTCCAAGCTTATAAATCCAAGTCGGCTTTAAAGAGCCAGAAGCAGGCAAAATAAGGCCGTTTTTTTTTTTTGCGTTACAGCAATTTACACCAACTTCAACGAAGGGTCTATTTTGAGTGCCCGTCAAATGATCATGTCTGCCATAAATGCAACCCCAGTTACAAGAATTATAATGAGAGATTAGCACGAGTCAAGATTGTTTTGGGACATAATGCGTCCTCAAATCGCCTTCAATTAGGGAACAAAGCATCAGCCTTTATTAGGCATTTAATCGCTACGCATTGCATACTGATGACCGGAATGTTGCCATTTACCACACAATGGTGAAGCCGACGATCTTCAACCATTGTGTGGTAAATGAGAACATCCCGCCACACTCAAGGTGAATATTGGATTACTTGGTAATCTCATTAAAAAGCTAAGCGAGGCTTAACGACATCCCTTAAATGGAATTTGACAGAGTAAAATGGTAAGTAAAATGGTAGGTAAAATGGTAGGTAAAATTGTTTTTATATAGCCATTGTTTTTAATTTGGAATTTGGTTTTCTTTTCTTTAAAGCAGATATCTTTAAAGGGTTCGTTTAAAGTGGTTGAAAGTTTACATGGTTTAAAGTGTTGACATTATTGAAATTTTACTATACCACATTGTATTTGGACATTGGCAGGGCCTCTTTGATCGCCATAATCTTCACATAAAAGACGTTGACGCATTAGGAAAGGTTTAATGTTAGACATATAAACTTATTATCTTTTTTACTTACATTTTGAACCTGAATTGTCAGATGGACTGTCCTCCAGATACAGAAGGAATGACAGAGACGCCTTTCTTAAACCCTATCAATTGAGGGTGCTAAGGCTGACTGAACTGACCGAACTGACTGTCAGATGGATCAGATGGATCAGTTCAGTCAGCCAAACCAAATGACAGAGTAATTTCTAGCAACTTTACAACAGAATTCCATGTTTTTAGGCGATATAAATGCAGAAGTTGACTCAGATGACTGAGATATTTGCTGTAACCACATCGTCAGGAGCTGAACTAGTGTGTTTTCTATCAAGCAAGTCTGACGCGTGATTGGACAATAAAGTTAGCAAAGCCAGGAGTTAGCAAAAAACTGGATAAAATTGCCAAACCCATTTCAAATAACTGCTGACAAACGCCAATGATACTAAACGCCCTAGTCACCCAAAACCAACAGTTGTTCCTGAAAACAAATGGAAATACCATCAACCAACTCCAGGATGGTAAAACTCTGCCGTCTATGTCCAAAGGAGATAACTGACATATGCAATCTTACCCTGTGCTGGGTCCCTGGACAGAAGGGTATACCAGGCAACGGAAGAGCCGATGAATTGGTAAGAGACGGGTTTGCCACTGGAACAGAATCAGCAGACACCCCACCCTCACTGAAAGCAATAAAATCGCTTTTACTGACAATAGCCATAACCGACACCAATCATCGATTATCGAAAACGACTTGCCTGCTATAAATCAAAAGAGGCCTATAGCTCTCTTGGAGTTAATTAATAATTGGTCACTGCTTCCTAGGCTAGTAGGCCAGAAGACTCGAAGCGTCATACAATGAATTCTGTAAAAGATGAAGGGATGAGGAGGAAGAGTAAACAACACTGAAATACCTTGGAACATGTCCCGCCCCCACAGAAACAGGAACAATACTGCTAGGCAGCTATTACTTTAAATGCCTCGAAGATTTGTCTAATACGAACATAAGAGATACCATACAATATCAAAAAGTCACCGAATGGCTACAAAATGATCGAAAATCTAAAATGACCAATCGATCTAGAACAGGAAACGCAGTAACGTCAACGGGAGAACCAGGTTTTCAAAACCGGATAGTGACAGTACAACAGACCGCAATGGTCTAGTCGAGCTTGGGATATATTAATAAGCAAGCAGTCACCTTATCTACGTACCTACCGAAGTTGCATGAGAGTCTTAAAAGATATCATAAAGTAGTGTGTATTTTATCACACCCAAAACAGAAACGCATAGTTGATACAGAACGCTGTTTGAAGTAGAAGAAAGTTAAAAACGATGTCTTGCTTCGGTATGCGTTAATGGATTAAACATATGTAGATCCATTACTCCACGCTTGGGTCAAAAACTGTCAGCAGAGTGGACAACCGTCGGTGGAGAATACATACAAAGCCCTAAAAAAAAACAATTAGGATTATATTGCGAAAGTTAAAACAATCAACAGAGAAATTTACATTACAAAAAAATAGTTTTCCCATTTAGACCGAAGACTCATTGAGTGATGTGTTATATCCCATTAAGAAATCATCATTCTTCATTGAAGATAAAGCTTAGAGAACTTTTCTGCCAATAATACTGTTCATATGTAGTTTAAAAAACTGCCGACGTTTTAAAACCAATATGTTCGGAGAATAAGAAGAACCACGATTTCATAATTCTCGCTTGAATAGTTCCCTCTCCCCAGCCTCCATCCAATCCAATCCACTTCATATTTATCTTTATTTCTTTTCACTGTCTGTCTGGCTGAGACATATACACAAATCCCTCACAAGACAGCCGGAATGCATTCCTCAGAAACAAGAAAGGATTTACTCAACCATATGATTGAATTATATGTGCTTGTAATAGGATATAGATATGTATGTGTGCATGTAAAAGGGAAAAGAAATTCAGTACTCACCGTGAGAAAAAAAACAAGTATTAATTGTGGACCGAAAGTGAGAGTTTATAACAACTAAAACAACGGGTTTCAACAAATTAACTTTCGACTTTTCACCTCTACTGTAACTTTTTTTTAACTCGTCTTTTGTGTTTTTTTTTTTCTCCTTTTTGATTAAGTAAACGTTTCAGAGTTCCTCAACGCACGTGTGTGTATAACAAACAAATTCAACGATATTTTGTGTAAAATCAACAAAAAATAAAACTTCAAAAACTCACTTACACAAAACTTATTCACATTTAACTTTTGTTTTGATTAAAAAATTGGAATTAAGAAAACATATTTAAATTAGATATTCGTTGACAATTAATGAACTATTTTGTTTTTCCTTTAAAAATTGTTACTTTTAGCTATTTTTATACATACATGTAGATCTAAATAGATTAACAAGAACACATTTTGTTTTTTTTTTTTTTTAAATTTATTTTTACTACTTTTTGCTGCTTCTTCTTTTTGTTTCTGCTTCTTCTTCTTTTCTTATTTCATTTTTTCTTCGTTTATATTTTATACTTCATTTTGTTATTCCTCATTCTTTGTTCTTTTTTGTGTGTTTTTTTTTCTTTTTTTATACTTTTTTTTGTTTACGCGTTTTTTTCGATGAGTTATTAAAAGAATTTTTTTTTTTAATGTTCAAACGGGAACATATTTTTGTTTGTTGTTGTTTCTGTTGTTGTTGTTGGTATTTTTAAAGGTAGATTCGTTGTCACGATGTGTTTCTCATGTGGTCAGTAACAATTTCTTCAATGTAATCTTTTGAGAATCTGAAAAAGACGGGGAGGAAAAATAAGAAACAAACACAAATTAAGAGATATACATTTAGTGTGCAATTTAATGTGGGCGGGTCTCATTGATGACAAAAATGATGATATATGGGGCAGATGCGGTGACGATTAACGATACATTAAATGTAAATTATGTTGGGCTTTCAAGTGAGGCGAATGGTAGGGAATCTCATAATCAAAGACATTTTATAAATTATTATCTGTTCTTTTCTTCTTTTTTTTTTGTCACAGTTACTATTCGTCAGCCTTGATCAGAAGTGTATCGGAGCACTTTCATCTATAGATGTGAAATGCTGTTGCAACACACCAATTTTCACAAGGTAATGCTAATGACAAGAAAGGTATTTTGGTAATGATTAAAAAGTAAATGTGTAAAGTCAACTGAAGCTTGGACAATGAACAGAAGAAAGAGGGGAAAAGAATCAGCTTCACCAAATGGAGTGTAGTCCGGAAAGCAAAAATCCGTCGACTGCACTGGCTTGGCCACATCGATCGTATAGGCATGGTCAGCTCCATCTAAGTCTTCGAATCCTAGCCTCCTGATTGGAGAAAGGGAAGAAGACCGAATCAAATACCAAGTGTCGAGGACCGTCAATGATGGAGGGCAGCTATTGCTCAGGACCGGAGGAATGGTCCTGAGCAATAGCAATAGCTGGCCTGATAAGTAAGCATAAGTGTTGATAGAACAGGAATGATGTACGAAAGTTTTATGTTAGGTTAGGAAAGAGTGCTTGTCACAGCTGAAACAATTCTGAGCCACTTAGATCCTATTTGAATCTAATGTGCTATCTCTAACCGGTAATTGACACACCGATTCCTCGTTAGCCAGGGGAACTAACTGACACCTAAGAAGTACCTGCTGGTATCCAAGTGGTCTCTTCAAGGCTTGTTCACTTCATTACTGGGTTATAGACAGTTTGTTTTTCTGATGCTATGTTCTGAATTTTCACATTTGACATTTCTTTTAGGCTGCTAAATAGATAGTGGCATTGCGTACTTTCCCTTGTTCTTGCTGAACAAGTACCGAGGTAGTTTAGCGTGGTTTCTACTTTTTCTTCATATCAGCAGCTCCTGTAGAAGTCGTTGTAAGGGATTCCCATTTCCCATTCTTCTTGCATATGAGCCCAGGATACAGTGACCTGAGATGATCCCTACGACCTTACTGATTATATTTCTATTGATGCCTAGGAGTGTACGTGTCTTTTTCGGAGTAATTAAAGGCCATAATTGCCTCGAAGTCCTGCAAGTGTCCAGTTCCAACCATCTCCGATTGGTGATATTGATTGCATCTGTATGTAATAGGTATTTATTACTTCAATTGAGGGGTAGGGGGTTTCCTGATTAATTGCCACTCTTGTGTTAGCTAGATTGTCGGCGAACACTTTTTCCAGAGGGTGAAACAATTATCGAATTTGTACCAATGTTCGGACAGCAGACGGAATGAGAATGTACAATTGACCACTGTACAATTCATCTGTAAGATATGGTTCACCAGAAAGGACATTGTGCCATATATATTTTCTGTTAATTTTTATGTGAACACATGCCACTTTTTTATACACTTTTCCTAAAAAAGGGCCTTTCATTGAGCGCTTGCTATCTTAAAAGTTAAATAAAACGCAACAGTGTATATCAGATATCATCGACATTTTTTTATTCGTTTGAAAGGTATATCGATGCCGTAGTGTGTGGAATATAACATCTTTAAATGTCCGCCGCGGTTTCTCTAAGTGGCGCGCATCAGAAATATCCAATTTCCCATGACTTTGGCGCATAAATCAGGCTGAATTTGACCGATGGCATGGGTTTTGTTTGCTTTCACGGCTGCTGTGGTTTGTAGCTAACTCGCATTAGCAACTTCAGAAAACCCCACAAGAAAAAGTCTAACAGGGTTAAATCAGAATAGGTGGCCATCACATCACATTCACGTGAGATGACCTTGCCATCGAATCGTTCGTGCAGAATTTCCAATGTGACGTGATCTGTGTGGCACGTAGCGCCGAAAGCACATGTCGTTGATGTCCTTATTATCCAATTATAAACCTATGGCACTCGCCATTGCCACGCGTTGGTGTACGGCCAGACCCATTAGCCTGTTGCGTCTTAATTCATTGGTGGCATTCTGCTTTCGACCTATCACGCTAGTTTCATCCTATGCCTATGTCATAAGTGGTAGGCGCCTGTAAGATTGACGAATGAGCGCAAAAAAAGATACATGACGGTTCGTCACCAATTTTGATCGAGTAGCGAGAGTTATTAATCGTCATAATCAATTCAGGCTTTAATTCGTAAAAATTGGGGTGAGTGAAGGTCTGTTGAGGTGTGAGAGGCTGGACTTCCTTGACCTGAAACTATTTACATAAAACGTAACAGAAAATGTAAGGAACTTCCGAACTTTGACAGTTCATGCTATTGTTCTGTCAAAAGTGGAAGGGATCTACATTTGTATGCCGACTTCGAACGGTAAAGTTTGAGAAACTTCAGAAAAACTTTCTGAGCATTGTCAGTGACTCGAAAGAGGGGGGCGGTGGCAATTATTTTTGGTACTCGTTGGACCATAATGTCAGAAGAACTGGACTGAAAATCTAAAACCAAAGCCAAGACATAGATGATGAGAATCGCCTAGACCAGTCGGGGATGTCAACAAATTGTGCTACATCTGCAGCAAAGATAGAGGTGCAAAAACTGACTGACATACTCCGTTTGCAACGTCTGGACTCTGGGAGTCCATCCAGTTCTTCATTTCAAGCTTATAGTATTCAATTTCAAAGTGAAATCGGTACTACTGTACTGCTGCGAGACTAGGAAGACAACCACCATCATCGTTCGCAAGCTTCAGGTCTTCGTTAACAAAGGCTTGAGACGAATCCTAAAGGTCCTCTGGCCGGAATGGATAACGAACGAAGAGCTGGTGCTTCACAGAAACCCATCGCAGAAGAGATTCATCTTGCGTACACACCCTGCGTAAACCGGGAATGGATATTGCTAGAGTGACCCCGACTTGAACGTACATAAGGAGTGCGTAGTCGGTCTTGTCGACACTTAAATTGGAGGAAGACAGTGGAATGAGCATTGACAGACGACAAGATCGTCCGCATAATCCCTGACACCGCTGTGTGCTCCATAGAAGCAACTCATCGTAATATATATTTGAAGTTAAACGCAGAACGCGTAGAAGTAGCCTCGCCGGGTTGAGAACACAATCAAGTGATACTAACACCCTTTATTCGACTTGAGTCGACTGACATCAAAAATAGCGAGACTCAATAAGGTGCTTGTATTGCAAAATTCTTGGATTGGCTTGTACTTGCATCATTTGCTAAATTCATCAGGCTTTATTAACAAAGGGAGATTTTATATCTGGAGGAAGTGAGATAGACTCGTTAATGTCAGACTAACAATGATATGAGTAAGTTGTTGTTCGTAAACTCAAAACCAAATCGAACTAACGCAGTCCGTCCGATGTAGTTTGATCTGTTCGTAGTAAAAAAATAGTCGTCGGGCGGATTGCGCTGCCAAAATAAAATAGCTGCAGGAAAGCAGGCAGATGTGATTTGCGGAAAAATGTGTAAAAATGTGGAGTCACGAGGATGTGAAATTGCTTCTTGCGACTCGATTGGCAATGGAGCCCGAATTTGGTGCAGGGAGGAAAGCGAAATTGGTTTTGGTGGAGATCGGTATAGCATAAAATGCAAAACAACCCACTGTTTATATTTGAAAGGATAAAGAAACACAAACAATCTCGTAGAGACGCCACAGAGGCTATACTGTGCTATTAAATTTACACATTTCCTATAATAGCTTTTTTTTTTCTTCTTTAAGTCCATCAATTCTCAGACCGTTTTCTTTTTTCCTCAATATTTCCTTCACAAGAAAACTAAAACCAACCCCTTTCCCTGCCATGACGATTATGAACGCAAATATATAAATTGACTGCAGCCTGTGTGGATTTGCGATCGGACTTTCGCAGATGACTGCGATTACGAAGTCACCCAAAGTCAACCAGATAGAGACAGAAATGGGCTCTTCTACAATAGTTCGAAAACCGACCTCATGCCATTGTATTAATTTATTACATTAAACCTTATGTGGTAGACTTATATGACTTAAACTGGATTAATTAATTGAAACTAGCTTAATAACCTCCAGACGCAGTCTAAACTAATCTTTAATCTTAAGTGTCTCTCAACTTATCCTGAGACCGAAACTCCACACCTTACGTAGAGAATATCAGAAACATCCGGTACAAAGGCCAATTTAAAGAGGACGCAAGATATATCTGTAATTGAAGAAGCGTGTGTCTACCACCGTCAAGGTTGGAGGTCAACAGCAGCGCAGGCTCAGACGCTGAAACACATGTTCGGTCGATGCCCTAATAATGAAATAATGATCTATTATTAGGCCGACAAGTGGAAATGGAAAGAAATTTGTGTAAGCAAGATCCGGAGGGTGGCTATAGTTTATTCATAATCAATAGTCAATTGTGAATTACTGACTTCACCGACTATGCGGGCGTTATGAAATTAAGGGGCAAAATTATAGGGCTCCCCAATTTTTGTGAAAAATAATTATTCGGATTACAGCGCGGGAGCCAACGCAGTCAATAAGTAATAAATTATATTCTTTACATCATCGTCATGTTTTAAAGGAAAATAGGCTTTCGGAGAACATTTGTTAACGCTGGTTGCCAAAGACAATGGCCCTTAGTAATAAAGGAATTTAAACTCGAGTTTTACGTAAACTAGAGTTTAACACGAAATCCGTAGTAATAAACGAGCAACCCACTTCTAAAATCGACAAATATTTAGATGTGGCCGAATCGTATATAAGTCGAATTTAAAAGTGACAGTTTAATGTTTCAAAATGAGTGTCAAAATCAGCTGTGCTAGCTCACAATAGCGAATATGACAGGTTTATTCACAATGATTACGTTAAATTCGAGTTTTGTTAAAACTGATTTATTACTACGGAAACTTAAAAGTACCTTAGCTACACCTAACAAAATTCGACTTTAGAAGCGACTTTATGATTTTCTATTACTAAGGACCAATGGGAATAAGAAGAATCATATCTTCTTATTCTACATAAGTCCTAGGCTTCAGCGAACAACCCTCTCCAGCTGGCACGATCGTTAGTCAGCTGCTGCCATTTTCGCACACCTTCTCCACCATTTCGTGGGCGTCCTCTGTTGCGTAGTCCCACTGGTGCGGAGTCGAAGAAGGGCTGGAGCAGTGTTGTCCATGCGCTCTACATGGCCTAGCCATCTTAGCCGATGAATCCGTAGAAGCCTGGCTAGACTCATGTCGTTGGACAACCCGTACAGTCCGTGGTTGAATATTCTTCTCCAAATAAGTCCAACACAAACAGGACTAACGATCACACGCAGAACTTTTCTCTCGAATAGTCCAAGGACTTCTTAATCCTCTTTTGGGATTGTCCATGCTTTCGCGCCGTACAGCAGGCCTGGGATAATCAATGTCTTATGCAAAGTCAACTTCAACTTCAACAACAACTACTCAATTGCCTCTTGAGCCCGAAGAAACAGCGGCTGCCAAGAGTTATTCTGCGTTTAATGTCGGTACTGGTGGTATTCGTACTGTTTGGGAGCCGAAGTAGACGAAGCCTTAACTACATTACCTCGAAAGTACCTACCTATCAACCAATGCAGTAATCTGTAGGCACTGTGGCCAGGCTGAGAAGACTATGGAACATATACCCAGCGAATGCCCCCAAGCCTTGCCAGAGAAAGATTCAAAACAATAAATAGAACTTCCCTAACAGCGAAGGACTATAAAGAAATCACATCTTGGAATGTTGTACCATTTTTGAAGACAGCACTCAAATCCTAGATCAGAGAAAGGGGGTACAATGGACCTTTATGGTCGCAGTACTGATGTCTCTGTGACACAACCCGATTTCTTCAATTCAATTCAAAATATCTGCCTAATGTGATTTTTTGGCCAAATCGTCAATGGTGTGAGTCACGTACACGTACATACACTTCGTTTTGCCCTAGTTCACCACTAAACCCATCTTGGCCGCCTCCATCTCAATGCCAGCAAGCGCCTTATAGACGGCTCGCTGTTTTCAATCAATCAAGTCAATGTCGTAGGCGCATGCTAGCACTTGCTCGTACTTTTGGAAGATGTCTTTTGTGTTGACGACTTTTGCATAACCGTCATACGAATGATGTTGAAAAAATGACATGACAGCGCGTCGCCTTGTCTAAATCCTTTCTGGACATTGAAGGTCTGGGCGAGTTCGTTGCCGACCTTTATTTTCCACCGGCATCCTGCACAATTTGACAATTTACCAGGAATGACAAAACAAGACATGGCGTTATACAGCTCGTCTCTATGCTCGCTGTCATACGCGGCCTTGAAATCGACGAATATGTGGTGAGTGTCGATCTGCATTTCTTACGTTTTTTTCCAAGTCGTTTTGGTCGATGGTGGACTTTCCCGGCCTGACATCACACTGACAAGGATCTGTCAGATTGCGTACGAATGCTTTCAGGCACTCACACAAAACGGTAGAGAAGATATTACAAGCGCTTTCCCATTTTTGTGGATCAGAAGATTCATATAGGACGTTTAAATCTAAACAACTACATATGTGTATAATTCTACTGAGTAGTGGGAACACCTCTTGTCCTTGAAGTACAAATTGAAACAGTCAACCTTCTTGGAGCTGCTCGTCACAGCTGAGTTGGAGAAGTGATGGATTTGCTCTACAGACAGCTTTTTTTGGTACAAAAACTTTTAAATATGACATGACATCCATGGTAAGGAATAAGGGTCCTAGACAACAAAAATATGCTGTTGAGAGACAAACACAATATAATTCATGCTATCGCAAGGCGCAGACTACAAAGGGCTCGGTCAGATCATCCAAATACGCATTGACAACACACGCACATAATTACAGTATTGTGTGGGATTACGCAACGCACATACATATATTGACTTACGTCTGAAGTAATTTAAAGTAATAGATTGCTTGTATTTACTGTGGAAAACAGGTCAACAGAATGCACAGGATAACAATACCTACACCTCCATCTATTCTCGCTGCACATTCTGTAACGAATACACCGCGACCTCGATGCCAAGAAAGCTACGAGACAAGGCCATACTCTCCTGTAATTTCTCAAGAAAATCGGTACGACCTCCTAGTAGTCAGCTTGTATCATGACACATTAACGTGGTTGATCCCGCCAATGATGCATTGAGACGGAACAAATTAACTCGGTGATAACCAAGGGCGAATTACAAGCTGCCTTTAGATAAAGACGACCTATATAGACGAATTGGATAAAACGTCGCAATGGGCAGATATATGTACATAAACAGGTAGTCAGCGACTTCATCTATTTTGATTCATTGGTAAATAATGCAAACAATAACCGTACATGCAAAATGACTCTTGTCATAAACCAGCAGGGAGCCAGCATAGAGTAATCGAGCGTTGCCTGCTAAGAACTTTGAGAAAGGTTGGACTTGATTTCTATCGCCGAAATTGCTTTAATGGCAAGTAGACTGTCAATTATCAGCCAACATTGATATCATTCTGGCTGTTTTTTTGACTGCCAGGACCTCCACTTCCTCCACAGAATAGAGGGATATTACTGCAGAAATGAGTTGAGGAAGTTTTACCAAAGGGTAAAGTTAACCAGTCAAGGTTATAAAGTCCGAACCGAAGCCTGTAAGGATGATCAAGGGAACATCGTAGTAGAGTCACAGTCGATGCTGAGGATATGGAAAAACCATTTTTGCAGACTGTATAACGGCGACGAAGAACCAAATCCCGCTGTCAGGCAGAACGAACCATTCAACCCCAATGAAAGGGACGACGAAGATCGACGAAGGTCCACCCGACCCAGATGAAGTGAGGATTGCCATATCTAAACTGAAATCCTACAAGGCTGCGGGAGCTGACGGCCTACCCGCCGAGCTTTTTAAAGCCGCATATAAAATCTTATCTGCCATACTGTGTGAACGCCTAAAGCCATTCGTCAACAACGTGGTCGGTCCATACCAGTGTGGCTTTAGGACAGGAAAATCCACCATCGACCAAATATTCACACTACGGCAGATTTTGGAGAAAACCCAGGAGCAACAAATCGATACCCACCACCTTTTCATCGATTTTAAGGCCGCGTATGATAGCATCTATAGAGACGAGCTATACAGAGCAATGTCTAGTTTTGGCATCCCTACCAAACTCGTCCGTTTGTGTAGGATGACGATGGAGAATGCACGCTGCTCCATCAAGGTCGGTAAAGACCTAACCGAGATCTTTGATGTCAGAAAAGGATTCAGACAAGGCGACGCGCTGTCATGCGACTTTTTCAACATCGTTCTTCAACGAAATGTTCAAAACTCGAACGCCAACACCAGAGGAACAATCTTTCAGAAGTCCGTCCAACTACTCGCATATGCCGACGATATTGACATTATTGGAAGAACGCAGCGTGATGTCAATGGCGCTTTTGTGGGTATTGCAACGGAGGCCGCGAAGATGGGTTTAGCGGTAAACGAGGGTAAGACCAAGTATATGCTGTCAACGAGAAAGGACACCCAACACCGACGTCTCGGTCAGAACGTCACAGCAGACAGATATAACTTTGAGGTAGTCAAAAACTTTGTCTACCAGGCACCGCTATAAACTCAGACAATGACACCAGCGCTGAAATCAAACGAAGAATAACCCTTGCCAATCGCTGCTTCTTTGGGCTAAGAAAGCAACTGGTAAACAAAGCCCTCTCTCGAACAACCAAGATAACGCTCTACAAGACCTTAATCGTCCCAGTCCTGCTATATGGCGCGGAGGCATGGACTTTGTCAAAAGCGGATGAAGCTGCCCTTGGTTGCTTCGAGAGGAAAATTCTTCGTGTGATTTTCGGTCCCGTCTGCATAGACGGTGAGTGGAGGAGGAGATATAATGACGAACTATACGGGCTGTTCAGCGACATCGACTTAGCCAGAAGAGTGAAGATCCAAAGACTGAGATGGCTAGGTCATGTAGAGCGGATGGAAACCAATACTCCGGCCCGAAAAGTCTTCGAATCCACCCCCGAAGGACGGCGCAGTAGAGGAAGACCGCGACTCAGGTGGCGCACGCAAGTGGAAAGGGACCTCAACCAACTATGCGTGCGAAACTGGAGACAGCTAGCTAAAGATCGAGCTGGCTGGAGACGCTTGTTGGTTGAGGCCCAGGTCCACCCCGGACTGTAGCGCCACCTTAAGTTAGTAAGTAAGGACCTCCACTTGAAAAACACTGCCATACAAGAATTCTGTTAGACCAGTGCATGTTTAACCATTCGGAGGAAATGCCCACACCTGCGACTATTTACATCTTCGATCGAGTTATTGATGGGATCTCCTGTGATCTACTCCTCCCTCGACGGGAAATAACTTCCGAAGGGTATTTCAAAGCTGTCATGCTTAAATGAACGTTTGACGTTTGCAGTGATCTTGCGTTTGAATGATGGGACATCGATGCCGCAGTGCTGCGATTCAAAATTCACCCGTTGCCACACAATTAGCTGCTCCTTGGGCAAGTAGACTTATAGTCGATTATAGAAATGCATGCCTCCCATGAAGCTTTCTTTGTTTAGTAATTCCATATGAAATGTGGTCACTGAGGCGTAATGGTCTTGTGTCGATTCCTAAACTGGGTATCTAAGTTCAAGTTCCGACACGATGAACAATTTCCATTATTACCGGCTCCGTCTCTTTCGAGTCACTGTCGTTGTTCAGAGAGAGAGTATCATTCAAACTTCCCCACTTGGAGTCGCAATAAAACTGTAGGTCCCCTGCACTTTTGACAGAACTAACGTAGAAGCCGGGCCCAAGACTGGCACCACCATTACATAAAATGTTGCGTTAAAGTGCATTACAAATGTGCACAGTTGATATCGACTAAAGTTATCCCGTGTAATTGTTGCGCACACGTAAATATAAACCATATTTCGTGCACATTTCCACTCAACCGACTACGTCTATGTTCTGGCCCACATTCCCATTGAACAAGCGATGAACGTTCCAAAAGCTACTCACATGAAAGTGTACGAAAGACTCTGTCTGAAAACGCCATCACTGCCTTCAATGTTCTTCTAGTTATTAATTTTATGTTATAATATGTTTCCTTTCTAAATTTTGTTTGAATTTCTCAATAATTTTATTTATTTTTTAACTTTTATAAATATTTGTTTCTCTTTCCTTTTTATGTTTTATTTTATGTCTTTCTTTGAGCTCAGATGCAAAAGATTGAGGATGATCAGATGAGAAGATCGAAACGCGAATCTTACGGGAATTTAACCCCCTAATGTGGCTAGCTATGTAGAACTAAGGACAACTTGACTCCCGCCCGAAGAGTTTTCGACTACGAGCCTAGGGGACAATGCAAACGAGAAAACCCACTTTTAAGGTGCCGCAAACAAGTGCAGAAAGACTCCAATCAACATGGAGTGCACAAGAAAGAAACGGCGTGCGCAATAAGACGACAATTTCGATGTAGATCATAGTGTCCTCAGCTCAGCTCAGCTTCGTCTCTACAATTTCGACATGTATTGTCATCGGTGACACTCCGAAGGGTTGTTACTAGTAAGCGTTCCACGAATGCGAAAAACCTTTCGTGGCACTGCTGCAATTTTCTTGGTTCTTGCACTAATTTACTCAAGACAGCGTCCCAGAGATTTCACAGGCGGCTGTGGAGTGCAAAAATGTCGACCGCCCTTTTCCTTTAAATTTTAACGTGATGGCTTGATCCAAGCTTTTACTTCTGGTGATTCTGTAAGGGTTATGATCATGTTCTGTAATGCTGTAAGTCTATATTCACTGATACTCAGGCATTGTCTGCTTCAGTGAATCCGTTGGCAACCTTTTTGAGGCTTTAACTTTAAAGCTAGCTGTTGTGGCAGTCCGAAATTCTTATATCTTAGTCGGTCCTTACTCAACAAAAGCGGCATTATCTCAAAATCGAAAAGGAACAAAGTACTTTGACATGTTTTTGAATCGACAGCGGTCTTCTTTTTGTCTTGTCCTTTGAGGACTTCAGTCATATAGAGTATGAGTATATATGTACTTGACTGGATCGCCTTACAAGTAACTGTAATCAATTTCCGGAGTCATAGAAACAAGTCGAATGTATTCCATAACACTTTCGCATTCAGTTCAATTGTTATTTGAAGAATTATGGTTAAACTTGAGGTATACAAACTGTGCTGTCAGAAATAAGCAAATAAATTCGACGATTCTCATGAATAAAACTGTGCGCCTACAGAACTCTGACGCATTTGTTGTTAAGACGATATCTGTAAATGTTTGATTTCATCTCTGTGGTATCAAGTGGTAATTGACCGTTTTATTTGTTAAACAAACATAAAAATCATGTGCCTTAATGACCAGCGTAAAATGAATATGATAAGGCCGATTGTGATCAATGTTGATCTTGAAAGTAGGTTTGTGACATAGGTTCCCATGTGACATTTTTTTATAAGCGGAATGTGATTATTTCGGGAAATTCCACTACTCTCTGCTCTGAGGAGCAGCTTTGCACAACGTCTTTAGTAAAATGTCTTCCATTAGGGACATTCGAACTTTAACAGTTGTTAGCGGCCATGTTGTTGGCGCTACATCTGACAATTTGGCTGTCGTTTATTTAGTCTGTTTTGCCAAAACACCATGGACGGACATAGCGTTTAACAACACGTGAACAAGTCATTGTTTTATAAAAATGGCCGTTCTGTACAGGCAAAGTTCCGCGCCTATTTTACGGTCGCCATACGATGATGCCCATTTCTGGATGAATGGGCACGTCAATAAACAAAATTGTCGAATTTGGAACGATACCAATCCACATGAGACCTAATGCATCCAGAATAGGTCACTGTTTGGTTTAATTTTTCATTGGTCTATATTTCTTTGAGAACGACGTTGGCCCGGTCATAGCCGTCAACGATGAGCGCTATAGGTCGATGATTAGCAACTTCATTTGGCCTGAAATGGTTAATATGGACACAAGTGACATGTGGTTTCAACAGGACGGCGCTACGTTCCCCACAGCTCATCCCACACTGGAAATTCTGCACGAGCCTTTCGAGGTCAGCTCACGTGGGGACGTGGTGAACTGTTGCCGAGATCGTGCGATTTGACCCCATTCGACATTTTCTTGTGGGGTTTTCAAAAATCGCAGGTCTATGCGAATAAGCCACAAACCACTGCGGCTCATGGAAAATTGGACATTTCGGAGGCTCATTACCCAGAGAAGCCACGGCGGACATTTGAACGATGTTATATTCCAGACATAATGGAATCGATAGGCCTTTAAAACAAAACTTTATTTTAATTAAATTTAAAGATAATATAATAATATGGGTGGCGCTACAGCCCGTAGAGGGCCAGGGCCTAGCTTCTCAGCAACCACTCGTGTAGTGCGTGCTATTATTCTATCACGAGTGGAAGGGACCTACAATTTTATTCCGACTCCGAACGGCCAAGTTTGAGAAGCTTTTTCTAGACAGTTAAACTCTTTGAGCATTGTCAGTGACTCGAAAGAGGTGGGGCGGTGAAAAGTATTTCTTGTCGTACCAGGAATCGAACCTAGACAGGTAGGTCCAAGTGCGTATGAGTCGACGCAACGCCACGGGTACAATTTAAAGATAGTAGGCGCTTAATGAAATGTCTTTGAGCTGAATCAGTGATCTATGTCAATCATTATATGGCACTTTTATTGTAACTTACGCATGTTTTATTAATGAGATGTCGATACTGCTGTAAATTTGTCTTAATAGAATTTGTTAGAAGAGAAAATGATTATACGCATCTTTTCGTCAGATCTAGAAGAAAAAATAATTGACTGACCCAACACGTCGTCTACACGACGTTCTTATCCATGACATCGTGAACAGTGAACAAATAAAAACACATGATCGGTTCTAATCAGTTTGAATTCAAGTTAGGACAATCCACTATCGACCAAATCAACGCACGCATGGGAAAGCCCGAGAGAATTAATTAATACGTACCAACCCTCCATCCATAAAATACTAATATATGTACTCGACGTTGTTAGATTCTTTATTAAAGCGGTTAAGGTGTTGAGTGATTCTGTTTTACACTCAATGTAAAGCATGATTTCACAAAAGGAAGTATACAGTCAAAACTCTCAACGTAATAATGGAACGGATCGCGAAAATAAAATACATTATTAGAAGATTATAGAAGACGAAAGCGAAGAAAATCATGCAAGAGTGGCTGGAACCTGTTACACGGTTGAGGCCATACAAACGGAAATTCAATACTCCCCAAAAAGGATGTGATCGCCATGACTACTGACTGACATTTCAAGTTTAATTCCTAAGCATGCAAGTCCTTCAATTCACTAGCATGTTACACTGATAAAAATGTCTAGCTTCATAAGCTCCAGTTGGCTCTAGGCTTATCCATTTCTGTTGTGATGATTATGACGTCTAATGCCAGAATTGGAACGGCAGCGTATGTTAAGCAAATTGAATTCCGATCTTGACAGCATAATTAACTGGGAAAACAACAACAGAGTGGAATTCAATGCTTCAAAAACTCAATGCTGTCTGGTGTCACTCAAGCGAACCCTTGTTAATCAGCCATTATCCATGAATGGCTCTTGTGTCGATGAAACCGGAAAGCTTTCCATCCTTGGTATGTGTATCAACACAACACTTAGTTGGAACGATCACATATTTGAGGTCGCCAAAAATGCTGCGAAATATTTAGGTTTCCTTAATCGATGCAAGAAATATTTCACCCCTTCTGATTTGGCTTTCATTTATAAGGCGTATATCCGCCCCAAGCTTGAGTACAACGCTCATATCTGGTCTGGTGCCCCAAAGACCACCCTGCACCTACTAGATAGAATCCAAAAGCGAGCGATAAAACTTATAGGAGACAACAATGTCGCAAAGTCATTAGACTCGCTCGAACATCGACGTACCGTTTCTTCTTTGTCCGTATTTTATCGCTATTTCAACAAACGATGCTCAAGTGAGCTGGCCAACTGCATTCCTCCTCTCCATGAATTCACCCGCAATACTCGTCTCGCCAGGAATGCTCATCAGTTTACCCTTAAGCCTACTTTCGGACGCACAGTTAAATTTAGAGACTCGTTCTTTAGCCGTACTACGCGAATTTGGAATGCTCTTCCCAGCCCTATATTTCCCACAGACTACAACCCGCAGATATTTAAGACCAATGTGCACAGGTACCTCCTCTCCCTTTCTCCCTCTATACCTTCGGCCCGTGCTGTGTCTTGACCCCGGACACTTAGGGGTATTAGCAAATCCCTTGAGCGCGCGCAAATTATATAAAAAAAAATAATGCATGTAAATAATATTTTAAATTTATATTAAAATTAGTTAGGGAAGGGTTGAAAGTAGTTGGGTACGCGGCTTATTTGATAATTTTGGTATCAGGGAAGTTTCCTCAGGCGATCAGTGAAATCATGGAAGACGCTTGGAATAGAGTATGTAACAAGGGCTACAAAATGCGACCTAGGTATCAATTCAAGCAAACGGAACGGCTTTTCGCCACAAGAACCAAAATCCCCAACTTTCCTCTTCCCCATCAGAATAATCAACCGCTCTTTCTATCCACCAGCGCTAAGCAGCTAGGTGTAAACATAGATCAAAAACTTAGCTTGATGATAAACGTAGACCAGGTGTTAAGAAGGCGTGTTTCAAACGGAGCTATTAGAAATTCTGGAAACCTGTCGCCAAGTCAAAATACACCCAATTATCCTACCAAGCAGCCATCAAAGCTATTGCCTCCTTCACTACACACCCTTTAGCCCTATGGAGGAATGCCGCGCCGAACTAGCATCATTAGAAGGCCAACTCAAAATCTTCCTCATCTGGATTCCTGGTCACAGCGACATCTCAGGAAATGGGAAGACCTAAGAACTGACTAGGCAAGAATCTGCCCTTCAGTGCTCGCTTGCAGAGGAGGTGCATATCCCACGACAAACAGTCAAGGCTAATATCTCTACGCACTTCCTTGAAATAGCTAATCTCAGATGTGCCAGACTGACAAACTGTGCTACATCAAGAAAAATTTGGCCTGAGTACCGATCCGAAACAAACGATCTCCTTTGGCGAACCCGAAACTATATCGCTAGATTGGTGGCGGTCTGTACCGCACACTGACCGATAGGAGATCATGCTGCAAAACTAGGTATCCACACAACTCACACTGTCGCAGTTCCAACAAGCCCGGCACTTAATTAACAGAGCAGTAGCATTAAAACGGCAGGCAGTACTATTTAGGTTCCTATTGAGCCCGCACTTACTACCTATGGAATATAATAATATTTCGTAAGCTGCATTTGACAGATTAACAAATAATGCAGTAGGACCCTCGAAACCACTTGTCCAGAATGCGGCAATATATGTAGATTTAGTAAATTGTCTACCTTCCTTAGGAGGAGTAACGTCCATACAGGGATCGCACACAGAACCGTTTAGGCCATCTCGCCAAATACTTAATTCTTAGTTCAATAAAGCATCCCCAGCGTAATAGCGTGCTGTCTTCTGATCTAAAATCTCCATTGATTAGTCTGCATGACTGGACAAGTGTTCGGCACTAAATGAAAGTTGCACTATGGGCAGGTTTATAACTCGATTCCCTTGAATGAGGCTTTATGTGCAAAAATACATACAGTGGCGAGCAAAAAAATAATAGCAGTACCTTTTTGTATGAAACATTTTCCTTAATATTTTCATAACCTAAATTGTTGTCTGGCTTCTACTGTAATATTTTGTTCATCAACAACAAACTCAGTTATGTGATGTCATTTTGTAACGGTAAATCCTCAAACTCTCGCGAAATCCACATCGATATGACATCTGGTGCTTTTTGGTGGGAGCAAAATAATAGCAGTGTGTCTTAGTCCCGTCTATAAGGATTCATTTGAATTATAGAAAAGTTAGTTGCATGGTATATTTTATGTTTTTAATCAATTTGTAGTAAGACTGATTAATTTGTTCCTATAAAAGTGGGTCGAAAAATATACTGCACACCAGAGAAGCGCGTGTTGGTAAAATGGCTTAGAAGAGGCGGTCAAACTTACAAGGAAATTGAAGAACTCTTGGGATGTTCCTCGAAAATGATAAGAAATGCAATAAAATAGAAGGAAAATGTAGAAACACGCGGCCGGAAGAAAAATTTGCAACCAAAAATGGTGAGGCGGGTTGTGAGATATTCGAAGGCGCATCCCTCTTCAGCAGCTACCCAGATTTTGGATGAGCTGGCCTTGTCATGTGGTGCTCACACGATCAGATGACGCTTGAGGGAACATAACCTCAATGCTCGCAGTCCACGCAAGGTCACACTTCTCAAAAAAATGCACATAGCAAAAAGGTTGAGGTTTGCAAAAGAGCATTTGGTGTGGTCAAGTGGAGAAATATAATGTGAACTGACGAGAGCAAAATTGTTCATTATGGCGGAAAAGGATCTCGGCAATATGTAAGGCGTCCATCCAATTCAGAGTATGATCCAAGGTTCACCACAAAAACCATTAAACATGGTGGATCAAGTATCCTGATTTGGGGATGCTTCTCCTACTATGCTGTTGGTCCAATATATTGGATCAAAAGTATAATGGACCAGCACTCATATGTGGATATCCTTCAGAACATCATGCTACCATATACCGAGGAGGAAATGCCGTTAAAATAGGTCTTTCAACAGAACAACGATCCGAAACATACCAGCCGGAAGGCTAAGCGGTGGTTTCAGGACAATAGAATTGAGGTCATGGAGTGGCCTGCTCAATCCCCCGATCTCAATCCTATTGAGAATCTATGGGCGGATATAAAAAAAGATCTTTCCAATAAAAAGCCAAGAAATAATAACGAGTTGTGGATGACAGTTGAGCAGGCTTGGAAATCAATCCCAGCTGAAAGGTGCCAGCGTATTGTTGATTCCATGAAACGACCTTGTGAAGCTGTTATACACAATAAAGGACATGTTACAAAGTACTAGTTCATTGGCAATAGCTCTTCACTTATAATTAATTAATTCCTTATTTATTTCTCGTTACTTTAACCTTTTGAGTTGGTCAAGAAACAGCACTGCTATTATTTTGCTCGCCTTGTGTTGAAGTCTTTTTTAGAAAAATGTATTTATTCTACTATAATTTATTAAAATCAATATTCCCTTAATGTAAATATTAGAACAAAATATAGTTTTTTATAATAATAAGAAAAAAAAATTTAAATCATTACAAATTTTTTTTTATTTTCGTGTAATGGTACTTATTAAGGCAACTTATTATTTGCTCGCAGCTGTATGTACAGTCACCGAAATGCTAATGTGTATATGTATGCCTCCATACGCGAATAAGTTCGTAAGAAGGAAAACTGCATTCCAGTCAATACAAAGATGTCCATTCCTCTCGTTCAGAACACTACCAAATAATCGAACCAAGGAAGAACTTCGTGCACATTTTTTTCTACAATTTTTATCAAAGAACTATCAGTGTCCAATGAAAAAATGATTCAGAAAATGATTTCAATGCTTTGAATAAGTATTAACGGAGTCAAGTCCACCTACGCATTTGAGTAAAGTGTGAGCGTGTAGCAACCGCCTGCTTAGACACCTCTTATGCCTGAAGCACAATAGGGGTTTGCTGCTGGTGTTTTTCACGTTACGAGTCTAGAGTCTCAAGCGCTCTTTGAAATGTCAACTCAATTTATCAGCTGTTTTCAATTCATAAATCCCATAGGAAAAATATTTTGTCCTTACTATTCCACTAATTTCAAATAAAGGGTGGTTAAATTTTAAGGGCCGATGTTGAATGTGAACCACACCTAAACGTCAAGTTTTTTTCTGCATTTCATTTGACATTTCTCAATTTCAGACTACGAGTAACTCAGTTTGAACAATTGACTCAAGAACTAAAGCCTCTTGACCATTTCAAGCGTCGTCAATCAGAATGGTGGCAAGAAATGGCAACAGTAAATGATCAATTTTCGAAGAAAATCATCTTCAATGAGTCAAGAAGCAGAATTGCCGCATTTGGGCGAATGATAATCCAAGAGTGATTGTCGAAAAACCAATGCACCCACAAAGAGTGACTGTTTGGTGCGGTTTATGGGCTGGCGGCATCATCGGGCCATTTTTATTTTTATTTTCGAGTAATGGTATTTAATAAGGGCACTGCTATTTTTTGCTCGCAGCTGTATATTTGTCCCTTCGCAGAGGCCATAATAATCTTTACTATATCTTTCGAATATAAATTCACGTTCTATCGAAGAGAGAACGAAGTACAGCCGTATTTTGTAAGACTTTTAATTCTCGGATTTAGAGAACTGCAAGAATCGAATAAAGCTCGAATGCATGCGACTTACAGTGGTAGACGTTTAGCAGAAGATCGCTCAAGTTGGAGTCTTTTCAATTAATACCAAATGGAAATTAACACGTGGTGGCCCGTGGCGTTGTGGGTATGTGCGTCGACTCCTACGCACTTGGACCTACCTGTCTGGGTTCGATTCCTGGTACGACAAGAAATACTTTTCATGGCCCCACCTCTTTCCACTCGCTGACAATGCTCAAAGAGTATAACTGTCTAGAAAAAGCTTCTCAAACTTGGCCGTTCGGAATCGGCATAAAACTGTAGGTCCCTTCCACTCGTGATAGAACAATAGCACGCACAACACGAGTGGTTGCTGAGAAGCTAGGCCCTGGCCAGAGTTGAAGTATTAAAGAGATAGTCAACTTCTACCTCGCTTGCCTCCTGATTTCATCTGACAGCGTTTTTTATAAAATGTTCACAGACAGTGTTTGTGAATACGATCAGAGAGCAACTGCAGGCTGCTCTAAAGCCTTAAGAAGTGTGCGTGAAAATAAAGTAGTATGCGTGCGTTTAGAGCAAAATTCAGGGTGAAACGCGATGGGCAAGGGGTTTTCCACTGGAAAGACGACTATCTCGGTGTACATGATTTCTGGCCCTGGCCCTCTACGGGCTGTAGCGCCACCAATATTATTATATTATAAGTTAACACGCTCCCAAAGTTGCAAAGTGTGTGAACAGCCAGACGCTAACTCAGCGTTTTAAGCCGAGCATGTCAGACGCAGCGAAAGCATCCGACACCACCGTGGGAGCGTCGCCGACCATCCACCGTGGGACCGAATAACATCAAGGCCATCGTTCAACGATATCGAATACTATTAGAATAAGTAGAGTAAGTTTAGTTTTTAGTTGACTTCGGGCTGAGTAAGGTCGGCAATTTAATTTTAATAAATAAAATCCCTCATAGAGGGAAACGAAAAAGAAATCGTGTTTAATTTGTATCCTAACCCGCAACAGACCATCAAAAAAAAGAATCTACCTTCGACGGTGAGAAGGTTCTTGTTCAAGAAACTTGTAAGTCCCCTTTTAGTGTACACACAACAGGGTGGCTGTTCACCACTCAAATAATGGAAAACACCGACATACCTACATATACAGTGGACTCTCTCCCTAAGTCGAATTCATCTCTAACTCGTATTTTTAGTTCACCATATTTTGGCATTCCCGTAAAAAAAACAATCCTCAAAAATCCCTCTAACTCGAACTCATTTTGAAATCCCATGACTATTCGACTTATGAAGGTTCGACTGTATTATGTAAGGTCCTTCGGAAATCTTGAAAATATCCAAAACAAATAATCACATGGTGCATGGAAAATGGAAAGAAGAAAGGTGGACAAATGTTTTGCTTCACTCGGGATACGATCAATTCAACCGTAATCGAAATTGGTCTAAAATCGAAACCAGTCAAAAATACGAACTCCACACGGGGACTACCAACAAAGAGACACAACTTGACATAAGCCAGAAAAAAAAAACAAAAACTCGTGATATGCAAAAGGCTTAACTTTGAGGTCTAAGCATAAAGCGGTCTCTTATAATGTGTACCTGTAGGGCATGCTCTCCAACCAAATGGGAGCACAGTTTCATAATCATAATGACAACGGAGAGGCCACAACGACAACAGAAAAGAAAAATCATATTAGCAATCAATTTCATTTTTCATTTCTTCCTCTAACACAAATTGGGACACAGTGTGCAATCAAAACAGCGAGCATACCCGTGTCCGTGTGTCGCTATGTATGCATGTTCGTCCATAAAATTCTAACCAGACAATCCCTAATCCTTAATACAAAAGTATTACGCTTCAAAGATTCGGAAACAGACTTTTAATATGAATATTTTAATCTGGCGGCACATTGTTATGATTCTTTCACTTGAAATTTGCTATTTAAAATGATGATTCAAACAAGCACACCGCTTATTTATAGCTCCAACTATGAATTTTGTATTTCGGAGCACTATTCACATCGAAAGCGTAGAATGAAACAACTTAAATAACAAAACAAAAAAAAAAAAAGAAGAAAAACGCACACGCACACATTCATGGGAATTCTCGAATCCCTTCACCAAAGATCAAAGTCACAACCTTGAATAGGTATATTAACTGATCCCATACCGGTAAGTAATTGTACACAAAACGCGGTTTGTCATTGATTTTTTGTTGCTTTTTTCCGCTTGGATTGAGTAAAAATTTCAACAAACAAACAAAAACAATATCGAAAAGAAATGAACGTCAAATGCCGGTGACTCCCGATAAAAGTGTGGGGGGGGGGACAACAGCAGAAATAAATGCAAATTAAAGAAAAGCGAAACATTCACTGGTGAAGTCAAAGGAATGCAAAGGAATGCAGTGCAAACGGTTTTTTAAGGTGTGTGTCATCGTCGCAATTGTCAATTTCGAGTTCAAATTATATGAAAACCCTTGCACTGCACATACCTGCACTCACTGACACCGAGCTATGCAAAATGCGGCTTTGAAGGATAAAGGAGTTCAGATGCACAACCAATGCCTACACACACAACATACCCCATATATATATATATATCAATAAGTATGGATATGCACGTTAAACAGGTACATGTACATAGGTGTATATTTGGATTTATGATATGACGAGCATAGATGTACACTTCCATCCGAACTCTCACTCACCTTTGATTACAATTTCTTTTTAACATTTCTCTCGATTTGTTGTGGCGGCTGCTGCTTCCTCGACGATTTTCCGTTGGAAATGAAATCGAAAAAATAAAATGCGGACGGGTAGGTTGCGAACATAAATAAATTATTCATTTTGATTCTTCGTAGGGTGTAATCAACATTGCACTTTCGTTATTGGACGACAATTTACTGCATATCATAGCGGAACAAACGTTTCCATTCACTGATTCTCTGCTAAATGCCATAACAACTTGGATATTTTTTAAAATAATGCTTGTCATTGGCATATCGTTTTGATGGTATCCCAAAACATGCCACACAACTATGGGGAATCGAAGTGGACAAGGATTTGTGCTATGGCGATGGTGATGGTAGTTTGGTTTTTCTTCTTTCTTTTCTTTTTTTTTTTTTTTTTTGATGGTGCTTGTTTTGACGATGATCGAAGCAGTAGCAGCAGCACCAGCACCAGCCGTGTGAGGGGCGAGATGTGAGTAGGGGAGGAACAAAAAAACGAAACACTCAAATCATATCACTTTGTGGGGGGTGCAGACAATTGTTTTTCACTTGCATTTGTAAATAATGAATTTAATGAAGTTTTCGATTATTAAATAAAACCACACTTGCACGGTTTACTGTTCACGGCTCACGATTGTGTTCCTTTTTTTTAATTCTCATTGCATTTCACGTTCACGGACGCAGGTATAATCTTGTTGTTTGTGTTAGTTTGGACGTTTTATTGAGATATGCATTCGGTATTTGGTTGGGATGCGTATTGATTGATGTTTCGTTTTAATGTTTTATCAATTTTAAGTGCAATGAATTGAGGAAATTCGAAATAAATTCACGGAAAAATCACACAAACGCGACACATTAAAAAATTGTCTTTTTTCGTTTTTTCGTTTTGAGTGTGTTGCACTTTGAGGTTATGTCAGTTTTTTTTTCTGAAGAATTTTATTGCTGCGAAGTTGGCTGCGTTTCAATTTGGGTGGAGGTAGTTTCATCAATTTTTTGCTCAAAACTGTTATTTAAGGTTATCCCACAATGTTGTTTATATTGGATTGTCTTATATGTGCTCGTATTTACTGTGAAAATAATCGCTTGTGATGTACAGACAAACAGTGCGGATTTATGAAATGCAGCATACAAATATTATATTATAACAGTTTCAACAAGATAATTCGTAGAAGCATTTGTGATGCGTTTGTGAACTGTTTATCAAATGCACGAACCTTATTTGGGAAACCAACCTAATTCACATATTGAATTCTAGGAAATCCTCGGGAACTGCCAAGCATCAAAATAATGCCCGGCAATAAAATTAGATTCAGATTGCTAAAGTCGAACACTAGTTGGAGGTTGTGGTGTTTTATGATGAAGACTCTATATTCGAAAGTAAACGCAATTTCCAGGCATTGCGTAGGATACGCCTCATGCTAAATTATACTTTCTCTTCTTGTCATCTCCCTCTTATGTTGGACATAGAGCCCCACGATACTTCTAAACCTGACTATCTGGGTCTTCACTTGTCGTTCCTTGTGCATATGTATATTGCGCACGTAGAAGTTCTTCATCAACAGTCCTTCACCACGCTTTAGCTGGAGCTCCAGGACGTCGGCAAACCTTGCGACTATGGCCGCTTTTACACACGCTAAGTTTTCTGCAACTTTCCAATCTTGTGAGCAAGGGAGGAGAAACGTGCAAGGGGTAGCCCGAGTTGCGTGTGCTCGAGAATTGCGATTGATCCATTGTATTCCCATTTATCTCTTTTCGTTTATTCTTGCCTTCTCAGTGTTGGGTATTGGAAGCATATGGAAGAAAGAGATGACACATGTGGGAAAGGGTGTGAAGCTGAAAAATTTAGCAGGAATTGCAACTGGGTTATTTCTACGTGTAAAAGTGGCTTGCGATCACAAAAGGGAATTGCAGAAAATCGTCAAAAAAAAGTTGCGTGTGTAAAAGCGGCCTATCTCGCGATGTATTTAGCCGTTTGGTTGCCTTAGTGTATGTCCAATCCAGGACCAATTATGTGTTTTTCATCTCGGTGACGGCTCTTTTTTGGTAGATATTCTGTCTTACCACCCGATTTTAAGTATATGACGGAGGGAGTTGTTTATAATACTTGTATTCTTGAATTGATATATATTTAGTGTTTCCACGTCTCACATAGTACAGCACCGACTTAACATTAAAGTTAAAAATTAGTATTTGAAGAAATATGGGAGGACCTCTATGCATTCTTTAGTTGGCTAAACACGAAGTTGTCATTAGGAATACGTCACATGACGTCTTGCTACACTGTATGTAAAACTAGTTACGCGCCCGATGCTTTCATAGCCCAACCTGAAATCAGGGCTGCTGCAGCTAGATTTCGGCTATTCATAACGTTAGTTTTTGGAATAGTTATCTCTAATAGAGCGTTGAGAGCATGTCTATTCAGAGAACATATTTTATTCTGAAGATCATCTATTCAACTTCTTAAGAGGCTTACGTCGCACAGTGTGTTATTTTGCATATCCAGCGGAACTTTATTCAAAAATCAAAGTCGTCCGAATTACCAAACTTATGGACAGCTAGAACATCAAGCCTCAAAGTTTTGCAAAAAAAAATCATCCTGCTAACGGTATTTACCGTTCAGTGATCTCAAACAGCAAACTTTTTTTAGAAAAAGAAAAAAAAATAGAATATCAGTTGCATTACGTGAGTCAAATTCATCGTGTGCGTGTGAAGTAATTAGGCAAGCTAGCCTCTTACTTTCCCTTGTTATCTACAGATTATTTCAGCAAAGTTTGAACCTTGACCACAGGAAGTGGTAATAATTATAGTTTTGTTGAAATACCTTATGCTTATCTGTTTTTTTTTTGTACATTGTGAGCTTGCATAGACTTTCAGAAATGTCCCCATCGGGAAATGGGGCTTAAAATGTTCTTCTGGATGTTGTCTATGAGAATCCAGTTTCAGTTTTTCTCCCTAGCTGCCCACCCCATACAATATTTGTTTAACAGACTTACTTGGCGCTCGTACAATGTAGTTTTCTATCCCATTTCTAACGGCCTCTAGATATTATTATGTTTTTAGGCTTCATTATTGCAACTGTATAAAAAGCGTAACTTTTTTAACAGACCTACAGCAAGCATGTGCTAAGCAAATTGAACCATTTCCACATCCGGCCTTCAATCTAGTTTTCTTTCATTTTTCGGTTATTTTTTACTACCGACTCCGTTATTGCAACACTAGCGTAAAAAAATAATTGCTTAATTGAGTTACATTTCCAAGAACTGCACTTATTATCCTTGTCTCCTTGTTTTTTGTTGTTGTTATTATTTAAAAGGTTTTATTTGCATATATTCTGGTAAGCTTTAAATAATTACATTAATAGATATTTGTGTAGTAAATTCTAACAATTAAACAATAAAAGAAAAAAATTAAAGTCCACCACGAATAAAGTTCCGCTAGATTTACAGAATTGCACACTGTGCGTCGTCAGCGTATTCCAAGTCTCTCAGATGTTCAAATACACCTTATTGGATGCCCTGTTAGAGTAGCTCGCATCACTACAACCAAGGCTAGTATGAATACCAAGGGGGGAAAGAATACATCGTTGTCGAACATTAGTCTTGACTTCAAAAGATCTGGACAACCTACCTTTGTGCAGCACACAGCATCTGAAGTTTGTATATTCACTTACTTCTCAGGCCGACGACGGAGGGTCTGAGCCTAAGCAATAGCTGCCTTCCATCGATGACGGTCCGCTGCTTTCAGTCATCAAGACCTAGCTGTCGGATTTTTGCCTTTGGGACTACATGCACATCTTTGTACAGCTCGTAGAGTTAGAGTTTGTGTCTTCTCATCCATTCACCTTCCTAGCACACGTGACCATATATCCAACGTATAATTTTTCTTTCGAAGGCACCAACAATCAGCTCTTCTGCTTTGTCCAACTTTTGGCTCTATATAGCAGGCTTGGACAAATAAGAGTTTTGTAGAGCATGATCTGAGTCCTTTGAGTCAGGAGCCTTGGTTGTTTCGACAAACCAAATTAGCATCGGTTGCCAAGGGTGATTCTATATACCTACGTCAGATCTCCACTAAGATGGCATTCGTGGAGTTCACGTAGACAAGGTACTTGTAGACAAACTCCTTGACTACCACACAATTGTAGCAGTCGATCGTCGTGTTTAGTCCCAAGTGGTGTGTTACGGATCGATTCTTGCTGGACAGCATATATTTTGTCTTATTCTCATTGACCTTAAGACCAGCTCGTTTCGCCTGCTCTTTAATCGCCGTCAAAGCTTCAACTACGGCACGAGTTCGGTGTCATCTGCGTAACAGCTGGACTGATTTGTAGAAGATAGTGCCTTCCGTATTCACAGCAGCCCGCCATACTAAAGGGTGATTTTTTAGCTATTATCTTTTTGGCAAATCGGTCTATAATTTAACCATGAATCGTCTTACAAACAAACAACGCTTGCAAATTATTGAATATTATATCAATCGCGCGCTTCTTGTGTTCAGCGACGAAGCTCATTTTTGGCTCAATGAGTACGTAAATAAGCAGAATTGTCGATTTTGAAAAGAATATCAGCCAGAAGCATTGCAAGAGCTACCAATTAGAGCTACCAAAAAATTGGACCGTACTTCTTCAAAGATGATGCGAATCGTAACGTAACTGTGAATGGGGAGCGCTACCGTGAAATGATATCCAACTTTTTTTTGCCCAAAATGTAAGAGCTTGACTTGCATGACATGTGGTTTCAACAAGACGGTACCACATGCCACACAGCACGCGCAACAATGGACTTATTGAGGGGCGAGTTCGGTGAACATTTTATTTCACGTTCGGGACCGGTCAATTGGTCGCCTAGATCGTGCGATTTAACGCCTTTAGACTATTTTTTGTGGGGCTATGTTAAAGCTCATGTCTATACAGACAAGCCCGCTTCAATTGACGCATTGGAAGACAACATTGAAGCATTTATTCGTGAGATACCGGCCGAAATGTTGGAAAGAGCATGCCAAAATTGGACTAAGCGGATGGACCATTTGAGGCGCAGTCAATCTTCAAACATTAAATTATATGGAACGTACTATCGATTCAAATAAAGATTTCATGCATTTTTCTGAATTTTATGTTTTTCTTTTTTGAAAAACTTTCCTATAGCTTTTAAAAAATAACCCTTTATATCCTCTAGTACCAGATTGACAAAGTCACACTATAGCGGATGCTCAAATCCGGTGCAGATTTCGAACGACTAAGAGGTTATTGAACCGAACTGCACTGTGCATCGTGTATGTGTTACCGTGGTGCGACCGAACCGGATCAATTTACCGGGATCGCGAATTAGGCCATCGGGGCGAATAGCTCCTTGCGATAAGAGTTGTCGTATGTGGCCTTAAAATCGATTTGAACTTACTGTGAACATTTGGTCTTATAATCGATTTGCGGTCCGGAAGCTGCACTGGTACGTCTCGATTAGTGCGGTGAAAGCAAGATTTTTGAAAAGATAGTCATTCGAGTTCTGAAACAATGGGTTGAGGAAAATAAAATCATACCGGACAACCAGTTCGGATTCAGGGCGTGGCATGAAACTATACATGCCGTGTCCAAGCTGGTATCCGACATTCAGTGGAACAAAGACAAAAAGCAATGCGCGGGTGCCTGTCTGATTGACTTGGAGAAAGCTAGCGGCGTTCGACACCGTTTGGTTGGAGGGCCTCTTCCTCAAGCTGGTCAGGCTCGGCATAAGCAAATCAATGCTATACATGATCTATGACATGATACTAGGTAGAAAGTTCGTCGTGAAAAGTGGCGTCTCTTTGACATCAAAAATGGTCTGCAACAGGGAACGGTTGGTTCGCCGATCTTGTTCTCAATATTCACTGCAGATCTTATAGGTTCTATGCCACACTTAATTGCGTACGCCGAGGATCTAGTAGCGTACAGATCAGGTCCGAAGGTCGAAGTAATAAGTAACTTGCTGCAACTTGACTTCGAACAAATTCAGCGATTTTGCGACAACTGGAAGTTGATCAACTTCCTGAAGTGCGAAACTATCCTTTTCCGGACCCCGCTGTACATGGCAGCATGGAATACGCGCACAAACTGGCGTAAGTTTGGCATAGTTGATCCGCAGGGACGGCCGTTAGATGTGAAAAGTGTAGTAAGGTATCTAGGCATTTGGTTGGATCAATATCTGTATTTTGACAAACTTATAGATATTGCTCTGGGGAAAGCTAAAAAGGCCTTTGCTGTGGCAAGGAGGTTGTTTTACAGCAGCCAACTTGACACCAGAGTAAAGGTAATCTGCTACATGGCCCTCATCCGGCCAGGTATGGCCTACGGTTGTCCACTGTGGTTCAATGTGAGTCCTTCCCAGATGGAAAAGATGAGGTTGTTCGAGAGACAGTGTCTTCGCACTTGTCTCCTGTTGTATCGTACACCCGAGTCTGAGTACAAGAAGTTCTATCCTAACGAGGTCCTGTACAACGAAGCAAACTTGAACAGGATAGATAATTTTATAATTAAACTGATCAGAAGGCATATTGCACGAGCTATGACTTCTCCCAACAGTCTGATCTTTGGGGCTTACTACCCCAATGTTATGTACCATGAGAGAGTGCGCCTCACCGGCTTTATTCCTCCTGAAGCGTTCCTCTATTTCGACAAAAGTGGCCTAATACAGGATCCACAAGGATGTCCTGTCATCTGTCATGTCGTACGCTGAACAGTGGACAAGCGACTCCAATACGAACGGGATCTCCTCCGGTTCAGTAGAGCGATCTCTGCGCGAGACAGGATAGAGTCTGCCAAAGAACGGCAATTTTACTGGTGGTTACACCAAAACCAGTCTCTGCCGCCGCTGGATTTTCAAAATGATGACGCGATAGTTGACCATGGTGGGCAACTTACATAGATTATAGGGTAGTACTTAAGAAAAAAAAAATATATATATATATAAAATATAGAACAAAAATAAAAAAAGTGCACTACGGCGTATACAAAAACTGACTGTTCATAACTGAAAAAAAAAAACATAGACTAAGCCGAAAGGCATACTTAAATTAAGATCAGAATAGCTAAGAGTACCCGTATAGGGTCAGTAGGTTAGATGTAAGAACAATTGTTAAGATAGTTAAGCTAGTTTTAAGTATTTTTGTCTAGCACATAAGTAAATGAACTAAAAATAAAACAAAAAAAAAATAGCGCGGTGAAAAACGGTTTTAGACGTTCTCACAGTACGCTGAAGAGGCATCCTATTATAACATACAGTTGAGCAGATATCAGAAATCAAACATTATAGAGCTATACAATTTCTTGTTTGACTTTTCCTACAAGCTGTTTTATGACAATTCCACGAACTAATCAGAGAATACCACGTACATCGTGTCCTGATGTACCCATTTCTCTAACCAACGAAATGCCTGTGATTATCCTTCAAATTTGTCTGCGGATAAGGAGACTATCAACGGTGATGTACGAGAGCTCTATAGTATTTGATTTCTTGCAGGAATCAGATGCAAATGATCCGACACCAGTTTTAAAAATTCGTATGTGCCCCCGAACGTAGAATGACTTCGGAACACTCGTGTAATTGGGCACAAGTCTGATGAAAATTTTTAAAGAAGAGGATGAAGATTTCTTGCTTCTGTTCGATTTAAAGACGTTGTTGAAGGAAATCATGATTGGACACTAACTAAGAAGATGGAACCTACAAGGTCCTGTGGCTAAGCTGTTGTTTTGAGAACTTTGCGTACGTAATATAGCAATAGCTGCCGCACTGCGAGAGAAGAATCCATGTAATCATTGGAAAATGAATGCCTTCTTCAATGAGCATGCTGAACTCTAACAAGCTTTATTTGGTGATGATGCCGGTTTTCTAGCAATATGTGAGTCGATTTCGCATTATAACAACACTTTTTGAGTTGTTTTTCATAAAGTACTATTTCTATCACGAGCAAATTTCAATTCATTTTACTCTCCGTTATATTTTGTTGCGTATCGATTGTAGATCTACTGATCTACTGTACTGTTCATGGACGTTGATGTAGGCCGGCAATCTCCATTCCCAGAGAAATAACGAACCCCATTTATTAGGATAAACTCTGTTGTACCAACGTGGGTGATAGGAATGATCAATCAGACAGATCTCAGACACAGATCAGCCCAGACTGGTTATTTATAACAGCAGTTAAACACTAGAAACGCACTGATTCATTTGATCCTTTATAACTTTAAGCTTAACTTATTCATTTAATTAAAGCATATGTTAACAAAAAAACACACAAATTTCTTTATTTACTTCTAAATATATTACAGTTACAGTTATTTAATCATAACAAAGCTATGATACTTTTAGGGTACTGACGACGTTGACGCAGCAACCGCAGGATCTAGCCCAAAATTCATCTTTACCACATCACAAAAGACTGTTAGAAAAACCACAGCAATCACCAAATGATTGAGCGTCTCAGCCATCTTCCGTTGATATACAGACTTATGCAGGCTTGTCAAAGACTGCATGACAAGCAGAACTCCAGTTGTCACCTATAGATGCAATAAAACACACTATCAGATATTTGTCAAGATACTTTATTTTATTTTTATTTTAAATATATTCTAAGATTTTTTGTACAACTGTGTGCTGTGATAGACTAAGAGTCCTTGTCGTGATTAATAAGCTTTAAGGGTTGCGAAGAATACTCAATGCCGAACCCAGATATGATGACATTGACAATTGATATCAGAAAGATAGTCACTAATATAACATCGTTTAGTATTATCGACGCCGTTTGATCTTGTTTCTTATTGAGGTTCAAACTTCCAATGATGACAAAGAAAATCCCAACCAGAAGCTAGAAATGTACAAGAAACGTACAGAAATATGTTGAATGTTACTTTAAAAATGTCACTTCGTAGAGAATAGTTATGTAGGTATGCATGTGTGTCAAAAGAAATATCGTTAACATGTTAAGGTTAAGGTAAAAAGAGACATAATTTACATTATTTAAGTTATTAGTGATTTTCCAAGCCGTGATATTTATTTTCGGATAAAGTAAATCCTCTGATCACAACGAAGAAATTTACTACGTGAATGTAAGCGACCGCTTGGCAGCTCCAAAAACTCGCCTGGTTCCGCTTGGATATAACTCCTGAGAGTCGATGGCGGAGGATCGATTATCGTGGAGATCAATCGTGTGTACTTTGCCATCGCGACCCCTTTTGTGGATCATGTAGGTCAGACGATGATGATGATGAAGCAAGGGTTCATGTATTCATGAATGTACAGAATTGTCAGATCTAGAGCAAAGTAAATCGACAGTTCTTTTGGAAACACCGTTAATCCCACAAGATAAAAAAAAACCTTCATTGCTGTGATGTATACATATGATGTAGGTCGATTGTGGTCATATGATCTGGAATATGAGTTCGGTCAGAGCGTGAATCGGCTGTATTCTAATCACCACATTTTTCATTCCATTTTCGGAGCTATTGTACTATACTTTTGATTCAAAGCAGCCAACGGGGTTCACATTTTAGAAGTCTTGTTCGAGACATAATATATACAGCAAGTGTACAAGATTTTCCTGTGTTTTTTTTTCATTTGGATCCGGATCTATACCGAAAATGAGTACCATAAATATGTACGTAATGGCTATAATCACGAGCCAAATTTAAATCTATAAAAATGAATCCCTGTTTTCTTTCTGTTTTGTTTCTCTTGCTCACGTCATAACTTGAGAACGACTTTACCGATTCCATTACTATGTAACAAAGATGATGTTGTCAATATCGAGGGCAGACGCTAATTTTGTGACATTTACGCGCAAGAAAAGAAAAAAAAGTATCAAAGTCGCAGAATATTGCATTTACAATGCATTACAATTAACAATATGTATGTTTTTGAAATAATTTTCTTTCATTATTTATTCCAGTTTAAATTGGATATTCATAGACAAAACACAGGACAACGTCAATCGGGTCAGCTAGTCAGCTTTAGAGACTCGATCTTTAGCCGTGCTACGCGAATTTGGAATGCTCTTCCCAGCCCTATTTTTCCCACAGACTACAACCCGCAGATATTTAAGACCAATGTGCACAGGTACCTCCTCTCCCTTTCTCCCTCTATACCTTCGGCCCGTGCTGTGTCTTGACCCCGGACACTTAAGGGTATTAGCAATCCCTTGTGCGCACGCAAAATATAAAAAAAAAAAACAGTTGAAAAATATTCAAAAAATTTTTTAGCATTCGCCTTGGGGACACCTTTTCAAAGGGAACGTTTGTCAAAAATTAACAAAGAAAAATCACACAATTCTTATTTGGTTAACCAGTAAAATACTTGCATACGTGCGTAGATCACCTAATGCCAAGGAAAGTTGTGGAATTCAAAAGAGACGCGAGAGCTCCTACAAAACAGCTTATGAAAAAAACATTCAAGAAACCTTTAGCGGCAAGGTGGGAGGTTAAAATATACGAATTAAGCGTAATCCATGGAATCACTTTCAAAACAGTTTTTCTAACTCTTAATTGATAGAAGGAGGTGATAATAAATTAGCTTGCAATTAAAAGGGCTTCACTAAAATCGTGGGATGGAGCTCTGAGCAGCTGGCAAACTAATTGTAAATTCGGATGTCCCATTTTAAGAGTGTTTGGTGAAGTTATTTCTCGCTCAAATTTAAACGAGAACCATGGCTAAGAGGTTTATAACACTTTCAGTTTGGTGTTGATGCTAACTACATTGCTACTCCAATTGCAACACGTAGCAATGTAACCAGCATCAATCAACATCAAGCTGAAACTGTGCCGCACCAATGTTTTATCCGTGCTTCTTTACGGATGCAGCACATCGAAAGTGCGAATGACGAGAAAGCTACAAGCATTCGTCAGTAGATGCCTACCTAACATATTGCGAATTTTCTGGCTCGACCGTATCTCTAATGAGCATCTTTACGGATTAGGGCAATTGGAAAAGATTTGAGGAGAGTTATGAAACCGTAACGTGCCGTCGTTGAGGGCATATGCCCCACAGGGGGACCTATAGGAGTAAATATGCACACAAAATATGCAAGACTTTAAAATTTTTGAACTTCATATGTCATCATAATCCAGAGGAATGCATATTTGAAATAAAAGACAGCCACACATTCGTAAGAACATTTATTAATCTCACAAAAGAAGTCATACAATCCAAACAAACAAAAAAAATGAGGAGAGTGAATAAATACTGTCAATACATAAAGTGTAGCTTCTTAAACATTTAAATAATCTCCTCGTGAGGGCGGTATGCGAGAATCGAAAGCTGATATAAATAAGTTAAGCATTGCTGTTATGAATGCAAATGCGGTACGAATGTGGTTCATAAAATTAGCTGATGCATGAAATTCGGGCCTGTGAAGACGGCAGTCACGTAAAAAGCTCAACGACAAACTGAGGACCCCCGAAATGATCTATCCATGAATAAATATTAAAATGTTCCAGTAAATATTTCAAAAATTTTTTATTTTTTTAAGTTTCAATTGACTTTAATTTCATTTACCTGAAGGAAAATGGAGAGGCTTATTAGTATCAGCATCAGCTTGTAGAATTGATGTTGTTCTCCAACTTGCAGGATATACTTGAGTTGAGACGCATTTGCTGTTAAAAGGGCGATGTCAAGCATACCCTGAGCAATCGTCTTTTTCGTTGCATAACGATTTGCGTCCATTGTCTTCATCTATAAAAAAAGCATTAAATACATATATAATATAATAAAATAAATACAGTTAACTAATAGGTTACAGATTTGAAATCAATCTGGACCAAAAATCTGTGCAAAAAAAATAACTTTTTAAGATATAAAGTTGATAAGTAATGTTTGAGTTTTGTGGATATGGCGTACACTATTTAATTTAAATTTAATTTCGGTGCACGTACTGATCCGCTGCATCATTTGAACGCCATCGATCGGACGATCGTATTTATATCGCATTTATTGTATGCAAAATTGTTTGGTCCGTGGCGTTGTAGGTATGTGCGTCAACTCCTACGCACTTGGACCTACCTGTCTAGGTTCGATTCCTGGTACGACAAGAAATACTTTTCACGGCCCCACCTCTTTCGAGTCACTGACAATGCTCAAAGAGTGTAACTGTCTAGAAAAAGCTTCTCAAAATTGGCCGTTCGGAGTCGGCATAAAACTGTAGGTCCTTTCCACTCGTGATAGAACAATAGCGCACACAACACTAGTGGTTGCTGAGAAGCTAGGCCCTGGCCTTCTACGGGCTGTAGCGCCAACAATATTATATATATTATTATAAAGTTGCTTACTAAGATTTCGACACCGTAGGTGAGAGTTGACGCACAGACCCACAACACGACAGTCGTCACTACATGGATGGATTAGTAAAATAAATTCCAGCTTTAGGAAGATTATGGACAGAGTTGACTATCTAATTGGCTGCCTAAATCGTTCATAGATCGATCATAGAGTTTAGGTTGGGTTAGGTTAGGTCTACGAGGGATAAGCCACGTCCCACTTAGGTTCTGTTGGACCCATTGTTATGCCCATGGGAGAATATAACCTCTGAGCTCGTACTTCACCTATCTCACCATTTTCATTTCATGGTACTTCAGATGTAGTGCTCCAACTACCATCGCTAGCAACTTTTTGTTGCATTGAATTATGCATGATCCAGCTTAGAGCTTAGAGTAATATTAGCCAGTGGTACTTCATGGTACATCATTTTAGTCGCTTCTTTGACTGCCAGGACCTCTGCTTGAAAAACACTGTTATAGTCAGGGGTTCGGATCGAACAGAGAGCGTTTAACAATTCGGAGCAAAAGCCCGCGCTAGTAGCTTTCTGCATCTTCGATCCGTCAGTGAATGCATGGATAGTCGAATTGTTTATGGGCTGATTTGTAGACCACAACTCCCTTAATGGGAAATAGCAACAGAAAGGAATTTCGAAATCAAGGAACAGAGGAGTATAGTCCATTTTGACTCAGTCAGTTTATAGTTGATCTAGTATACTTGCATGTCCAGTGGAACTTGGGAGCCAGCCACTGGATTGGCTGATCCTTATAGCGTTCATTGCAGCAGTCTTGAAATCAAAAGGCAGTAGCCATCAAGCTCGCAGCAATAGTAGTGCTCATTGCTCGTTTGACATCTAGGCATACAAGTCTGTGGAACATGGAGTTTACACTCATTTAAAATACGAGGGGCGTTCAATATATTCTCGGTATCGGGGTGAAGCTATGGTTGTATATATAAATTGACTTATTTATCAGGTGATACTATTATTTTAGTGCATTCACGTAAAATTTCATATAACTGTGATTATTAATTCGCGTCTTATCTCTAGTTAAACAGAATCATAATGGCAACTGAGACGATGATGGTCAAAATTGAGCATAGCGCTGTAATTAAATTTCTCCTAAGCTAGGAAAAAGTCAAAAAACTATTCATGAAGAGATGGTGGCTGTTTACCAGGGTTCCGCACTTTCATTATCAACTGTGCAAAAGTGGTCAAGTGAGTTCAAGAGAGGCAGAGAGAGCATTGAAGACGACCCCCGCTCCGGCGCCCCGGCTACTGCTTGTACGGGAGAAAGCATCAAAGAAGTCGAAAAACTTGTTCTTGAGGATGCCCGAATAAATGATGATGATGGCAGAGATCACCAACCTTTCAATTGGTACCATTCACACCATTCTTCATGACCATCTTTACATTTCAAAGGTCAGTGCAAGGTGGGTGCCCCGAATGCTCACAGCGCATGCTGTAGAGAGCTTTTGGAGATGTGTAGTGAGAATGCGAACGGTGTTATGGATCGAATTGTTACTGGTGACGAAACATGGGTCCACCACTATGAGCCTGAAAGCAAACAAGAGTCCATGCAGTGGCATAAAAAAGGAACAGACCCCCCGAAGAAGTTCAAAGTCACTCCGTCTGTCGGGAAGCTCATGGCCACAGTTTTTTCGGACTCAAAGGGAATCTTGCTCATTGAGTACAAAAAAAAAGGTGAAACCATCAACGCCACATCCTACGCTTCCACTTTGCATAATTTGCGGGAGGAAATTAAAAAAAGAAAAGACGGGGTAAACTTGCAGCGGGTGTGTTGCTTCTTCATGACAACTCTCCTGTTCACACGGCGCGAGTTTCCAAGGGTGCTGCTCGAGATTGTGGTTTCGAAGAAATCCAACACCCACCCTATAGTCCAGACCTTATCCCTAGTGATTATTTCCTGTTTCCGGATTTGAAAAAATGTCTTCGTGGAAAAAGTTTTTCGGAAGTTTTGAAGAAGAACTCAAGTCGGCAATAAATGGGTATTCTTTTTAGCTAGAGATAAAACGCGAATTAATAATCACATTTATATGAAATTTTACATGAATGCACTAAAATAATAGCAGACTTGGTGTTAAAATTCATTTGGAATTTTCGGGTATAACACTAGATTTACGGAGCCCGTCAATTTGACGGATTGTAAATTTCAAAAGTTCATGTGAAGAAAATTATAAAAGCAAATTTAATTTTTTTTGTTGGTAAATTAATTTTATGTTAGTTTAATTATATATTGTAGTTTATTTTCCGTTTGACAACCTGGTTTCAAATTTACGTATGTGGTATACCTATTTTTACGGAAACCCGTCAAATTGACGCATACATTTTTTTCAGTGCAAATTGATTTCGTTTTGATGCAATAAACTTATGATTGCATCAAATTTTAATTTGGGAATTTCCCTTCATGTTAGAAGCATTTTATTTTATCTTTGCTTTTGTTAAATTGTTCATTCCTCAAAGTTGTGTCATCAATGAGGACTCTTCTGACAGCAGTTTTGAAGGTGATGAATTTCATCTGTCTGAAAGCGACAATGCAATGAATTCTTCTGATTCAGATGAAACGATCGACAGCGACTCTTCAGAATATGAAAATGATTCTTGTATACGACAGAGAAAAAAACGAATGCGTATTCTATCAGAATCGGAAAGCGACGTGGAAATTGATTATGATTCTCATTATCGAAATAATGAAACCCAAAAGGAACGAAACGTTGATATCATGGATGAATCAATGAAAATAATTAAAAATTATATATTCAAGAAATTCACACTTTTTGACAAAAAAGAGGTAAAAAATCACATTTTAAGATACCCGTCAATTTGACGGGTTTCAGTAAAAAAAGGTAATACTTTTTTTCCGTAAATCTAGTGTTAAGAAATGTTCTTTATGTAGATTGCATTGTCGTGTTCGAGAATTATCTATGTTCAGCTTATTTTTTTATAGAAGTCTTGCAAAGAAATGTTTATGTAGCATTTTGACTGTCATATTTTGGCAACCTTCAATATATGTATATAATAAGTCGTAAAGTCTTAAAATAAACGAAAAGTAGCACTCGACGCAGAGCGAACTAACGTTTGGAAAACCACCAAAACACAAGGTAGCGTCGTTACAAAAACTCAAAGTCAGCTGGTCCAACACACTGTTCTTATGTTAGTTCAAGTCAAAAAGACGAAAGTATTCGCGATTAATTTTTTTCTAGAATTGTCTCTAGAAAATGTGAATTTTTTTCCCTCTTCCCATTATATGCTATTAGCGTTCGGTATTTAAATTGAAATGTATTTCTCAAAATATTTATTTAAATTAACCCCTTCTGTGCAATCAGCATGCAAACATTTTTACATTGACAAATTGTACTGCCAGAAACCCAAAGGTTTGCCTTGAGATTGTACAATTATTTAACACAGTTTTGCTTTTACATGTTTCTTTTATCAATAATTAAGAGTTTGTTCAAGTCTTGTCAAGTGAAACTACATATCTTCTTGATGTGTGGTGCCGACTCAATTGTGTGACGATGTTGATAAGAAAACGTAATAACTGAAAAGATAATTTTAGTTTCATCTTTTTTAATTTTTTTAGTACAAATATTTGCCGACTTTTTTCCTATTTTCAGACCTATTTTGGATGAATGGGAACGTCAACAAACAAAATTGTCGAATTTGGGACGATACCAATCCACTTGAGAGCCAAGGGCGTCCAATGAGTACCAAAAAAGTCACTGTTTGGCTGGCGCCGCACAGTGGGATGGTTTGTATGGGAGAGCGAAAAAAAGTCTATTAAATCGAAACCAATGTACCGATTTCAATGAAATTTGGAAAATATTGCAAATTGGACGAGATTGTCTGGTTAAAAAATGATAGAGGTAGCTTAAAAATTAAGGCATAAAATCAAAATTTTATTAAAAAAACGATTATTTTAGTGCAAAAAATATCTTCTTTAGTTTAGTAAGGCCAGCTTAATGGTTGTAAATCATAGTTCAGGCCTTGTATTTGTAATCCAAGGACCCGATGATAAAAGCATTTGATGAGCAATATCTAACAAACAGGAACATTTCCTAGTATTATGAATTCGATTATACCGATTATCTTTGGTTCTACTTTCCTGGACTTTCTCTGATAGTTACCCCTTGGGCAATTTTCAACGAACACCTTTTAAATGTATTCAGAACATTAATATCTTGGTAATTAGAAACTAACATCCGATCTCGGAAGTTATAAATCCAGTAAATTAGTAACAACAACCCAATTAGCCATTTTTATGTCCATTGCCACACGAGGACCTTATTTATGATACCACAATTATATTCCTCATTTATAATATAATCATTAATATTTCAAATCTGATTTCATTCGATTTTGCATCAATACAGTCCCTGGAGTTCTAATACAAAATTTTGCACAATAAGTGGTTGCAGCTTAGGTCAACCTATTGCCACACTTAAAAAATCGTACGGCCAAAGTTGTCTGAAAATGGATATGATTTTTACACCATGACTAGAGCACGGTTCCAGGTTTCAGATAAACTATGTTTCCCGTTAAAGTATCTTGAAAATTTGTTTTCTACCGACAAACAAACATTAAAACAAACCCCCTGGAAAGTTGCGCTTAATTAGGATACTAGTTTAAGAAAATCAATCTCAGAGCTCTGTCAATGGATTCATTTAATTTTCATTTTAAAAGAAAGATTTATGTTTCTTCTAAAAATAAAGTCCTAGTTACATCCTTTCCAAGCATTATTAACTAAGAAATTATAACTTTTGTAACATGACCAAAGTCAAAACCGTGGTTTTTAAATCTGATATAACGAACAAAATTTGAACATAACTCCGAAAAACGCAGCTGATTTTTTCTGGGCTGAAACTTGAAAATATAAAGCACACGTTCATGTACATATGTCGCGTACACACGTAGCTTGGCGTAAATAATTTTAAAACTCAAAAAGTATTCATCACAACTTACACATGGTTGAGACTTTGAAGATTTTTTTACTTTTTTTTTGCATTTTTTTTTTGTTGATGGTTAATGACTTGAATAAATATTTTGTTAACTAAGAGGGATTGTTATTATTCCATTGGAACATGCGTTGGAATTGTACGTCATTTCAGTACATTTGAAGCGTCACTCAGTCACTCATTTGAAGCGTAAACAACAATAATTTTTTTACTCAAATATGTCGAACTTTGTGCCTGAAAAAGTGTTTTTGCGGGGAGTTATTTTTCATTACTTTAATATGAAGAAAACTGCTGCCGAGCGTCATCATATGTTTGCATCGGATTGTTACTCGTTATGAAAGATCCATTAAGACAACCCCAAGCGCAAAAAATCATATGTGAAACCCGGCCAACCAGCCAAATCAACGGCAAAGCCGAATATTCATGACGCGAAGATAATGCTGTGTATTTGGTGGGATCAAAAGGGTGTGCTGTATTATGAGGTGTTAAAACCGGCTGAAACCTAACACAATTAATCCGTTTGAAGAGAGCAGCAGCCAAAAAACGCCCGGATGGGATCCACAAATTGCCAGAAAGATAGGAAAAAGTCATAACTTCAGATGGACAATGCTTTGAATAATACTATTGTACACGTTTTTCTTAAAGAAAGGTTCAAATTTTGAAAAAAAAACCTCACGAATCAAGTTATATACACAATATATTAAAAAAATACGGGTTATCTGAGGGTACTTAGACAAAACTAAAAATGCTACAATAATAAAGACATATTCTCCGAAGACCTTTTTACCGCTCTCAGACCACCCACTGTGCCCCGTCGTCGATCCATTTTCGACGAACGACGTTGAATAGGCCATCACCGTCAACGGGGAGCGCTAGGCCTTGATTGGGTGTCCATACCAATGACATGTTGTTTCAATAGGAAGACGATATGTATCACACAGATCACGCCACAGTGGAAATTCTGCACGAGCGATTCGAGGGCACTGTCATCTCACGTGGACATGCTGTGAACCTAGATCGTGCCATTTGATCTCTATAGACTTTTTCTTGTTGGGTTCTTGACACTTTTCAGATGCGCCCCACTCATAAAAGCAGCGGTGGGCATTTGAACGATCTTATACCATACTTAATGACATCGACTCATACACACCTTGTTTTGATCAAATTTAAATATAGGAACCGCTTAGTAAAAATCCCTTTACAAACTACAAAACGGTTTTGTTTCCTTATCTTAAATACTAAATCAGTATATCTACAATTCCTGTACTGTAATAATAATAATAACTAAAATATCTATCTATGTTAAGTCGGTTCTGTCACCCATAATCGATATAGATATGTATCGCATTCCAGATCAATGCACAATGTAAGCTATTTTGTTGTGGTGCTTAGAAGCTAAATCATGCAAATAAATCCCTTTGAAGTGGGAAGTTGCCCAGTGACTTAAAAATCAGCTTGTAATGACTATTTAACTAAATTTTTAATCGCTAAAATTTATTGTAATTACTTTGTTAGGATGATCACAAGGTGCAGTAATTGCAAATCAATAACCTATATGAACCTTGGGCGATGATAACATATATCTAAAGGGTGATTTTTTAAAAGCTATAGGAACGTTTTTCAAAGAGAAAACACATAAAATTCAGAAAAATGCATAAAATCGGTCCATATAATTTAATGTTTGAAGATAATTTCATGCAAATGTTGACCTTGACTGCGCCTCAAATGGTCCATCCGCTTAGTCCAATTTTGGCATACTCTTTCCAACATTTCGGCCGGTATCTCACGAATAAATGCTTCAATGTTGTCTTCCAATGCGTCAATTGAAGCGGGCTTGTCTGTATAGACATGAGCTTTAACATAATATAATATAATATTGGTGACGCCACAGCCCATAGAGAGCCAGGTCCTAGCTTCTCAGCAACCACTCGTGTTGTGCGTGCTATTGTTCTATCTCGAGTGGAAGGGGCCTACAGTTTTTTGCGGACTCCGAATGGCCAATTTTGAGAAGCTTTTTCTAGACAGTTATACTCTTTGAGCATTGTCAGTGACTCGAAAGAGGTGGGCCGTGAAAAGTATTTCTTGTCGTACCAGGAATCGAACCTAGACAGGTAGGTCCAAGTGCTTAGGAGTCGACGCACATACCCACAACGCCACGGGCCACCACTCGCGGTGCAACATACCCTCAACAATAATAAAAAAAGATTTTAGAACGACAACTCGATCACGATCAAATTAAGTACTGAATCCGATACCAATCTTGGCAAGTAATATTTAAAGGGAAACAAAAAATATATATTCCCCCGCTGAAGCTGCATATTCCCGTATAAACTTACCCAAATAGAGCCCATCAAAATACTGAATTTACTTACTGAAAAGCAAAATGTGTTCTGCAGGAGTAAGTCCAATATGCGAAAGACCACGCTTGATTTGTTTCAAGTAATTTCGATCTAAACAAATACTTGGCACAGATAATAGAACAATGGCCTAGAGTACAACAAAATGCTGACGTCAAGCACTTCGGATAACCCAATTTTGGCTTTAATCGTTTCATGTGTTTCTTTTTCGTTGTGAGCATTTTCTTTGTTTATTACACAACGAAAACGCAGAACGATGTTACCCGTTCGAGGGTATGACCAAAGCGGTCAATGGACGTTGTGGAAGTAAACTCGTTTTCGTCTTATGTGAATGCATTTTCAAGCGAGTGTAATAAACACAAGGAAATTGTATTATGCAATTTTAACTGTACAGCTAATTAACAATTTGGGTCTGACCTCTAACATTTACCTTTACAAATAACTTTCAATGATGAACGAGTCAAGAGTGACCAAAATGAGGAGGTAAGTAAGTTTATTTATGTCCTCTCCGAAACACGCACAAGATAATTTTTGTATTATTTATATTTACTCATACGTAACGGTACATATGTAAGGTCACAATCAACACCATGGTAGACAAATCAAAAGAAGGATGTACATATTGACTAACGACTGCTATATCGCCATTGGGAGTAATAATAATATGGGTGGCGCTACAACTCGTAGAGTGCCAGGGCCTAGCTTCTCAACAAACACTCGTGTTTTGTGTGCTGTTGTTCTCTGACGAGTGAAAGGGACCTACAGTTTTATGCCAACTCCGAACGCCCAATTTGAGAAGCTTTTCGAGACAGTTATACTCTTTGAGCATTGTCAGTGGCTTAAAAGTGTGGATCAAGTTTTAATGGCTTGTATTAAGCGTTCGTCCCACGACGGATCGTGAAAATTATTTTTGTCGTACTGGGATTCGAACCTAGACGCCGAGGTTCAAGTGCGTAGGAGTCGACACACAGACCCACAATGCAACGGCCACCACCTGTTTTTCTCGCCATTAGGAGTGCTTTCTTTAAAATATCATTTTGTACCACAGAGTTATCCATTTTCTTATTCTCGAAGCAAACTTATTTATCATTTACTGTCCCATCATAATGGACGTAAGCCAACGCAAGCAATTGAGCGAATACACAGCAATAATGCACTGTGAATATAATAACCGCTTCAGTTAGATTATTTGGGTTAGTTCACTATTGCTTACCATGTTCCCACCGAACGAAATCGCCAGATTGCATACAATTTCTCCAAATCTACCAGATTTCGCCATACATTATCGTCTCGTCACGAATTCATCCATCCGTAGGAGGTTGTCAACAAGCCCACAACGTGAATTTCAGTTCTTTTTGGTGTTCATTTTTGTCAATGTCAAACAGTTGTGGCAATTCTTAAGGTAATATTTTCAATCCATAGAAATATTTCCAAGTATTAGTCAACAAATAGCTGATTTGCCAGCGATTTCAAACTGATAGCTAATGACAACTCGGTGGGAACGGTTTCAGTAAGAATTCATCAAGTAGGAGCAAAATGAATCACAATCTGCGTGAATACATATATATGGCACGTGCAAATTCACAGGGCGCAAAGCGTGGTGGGCGCATTGGAAAGACTAAATAAACCCTCCACCAACACTTTGGAAATGCTTTCAGATGAAACAATTTATGATTATGTTCAATTGAGTGTTCTAAGCGGTCTTGTAATACCACCTAAATTTCCAGAAACTCTGTACCCAGAGAACCAAGAGCTTACAGTGTATACCCGCATGTAAAATGAGGAAGCTTCTGTCTAGAAGTGGTACATTTTATATTTAGTTCAAGCCTAGAAGATCTAGCTCCCAATGTAGTTAGTGCCCTCCAAATTTGAATCACATTGCCAGTTACAGTAGCTGCAGGAGAACGTAGTTATGCAAAACTCAAGATAGTAAAAAATGACATTAGAACAAACATGACTGAAGATATATCGGTAGGGTTGTATATAATGTTAATAGAAAGAATGTTGATGATCTTATAATAAAATTTGCTAAAGCTTAGGCCAGAAAAGTTAATTTTGAAAATTGAACTGCCAAATCTGAAGAATGGGGCGCTAAACGTAGGGCTTGAACAAGGCGCTCATTTTGGCAGAGACCGGACCTGTTCATGAAAGTTGGTTGAAAATTGGTATGGTTGCTACTTTAGATTTCGATCAAATCTGATTTCAATGTATTGTTTGAGTCTTGTTAAAAAATAGCGATCAAAAAATTCATTCAGTTTTTCCATGGGTTGGAGGGTTGTAAAGAAGTGGCTTCTGCTCTGCTCTAAAGATCTACGTATCCATCTGTCATTTCTATTACCGAACCACTCTAGCCTTCCAGTCAGAACTTTTACCTGCCAAAGAAGCTTCGTCTTGGCTAAAATTTATTGTAAGATGATATAACAGTCTTTTTCTAGACTCTATTCGCTGGACTTAAGTACTGAAATTGTTAACTGAATATCAATAGCCCAAAATTGAGCTGGTTACAAATAAATTCAATGCGATTCAATTCAGTTTTCAATTCAATTTGTTTTCATTCAATTTGATCTGATCTAATGCGAAGTCTCTGGATGCAGTCACATTTAACTCGAAAACATCCCTGAACTTCACTCCATTTCTTAACAAGATGGCCGAGTATTTTAGTATCCATCTTATGTGGATTAAGAAATGTGAACATAAGATTGCTAACAAGCTTTCTTATCGGCCACTATGGCCTGAATTATCACCTTAACAAACTAAACCTGTGTCAAAACATGGTCTATCGGCTTTGCCTCGAAGAGAATGAAACTTCTGAGCACATTTTGTGAGAATGTCCGGCACTAATTTGGTTAAGGAAACGTATCTTCGAAAGGGAGATACTCGCTTCAGTAGCCTCTTTCATGAGGGAAGTAGTACGTCTTCTGATATAGAATAGATCTATCCTGGTCGCGGTGTCGTTGCCTTCACGGCATGGTTTGTATAAAAGGAAGACAATGTTGATGCACAAGAAATAGCACTAGTTCAGTGGTCTTTACTAAGCTCGGTGCCATTGGAATTCACGCCATTAGACTGCATACAAGAAGAAGAGAAGGAAACAATTGTGCATCTTCTGTATCATGGCAGCAGGGCTACATGTAAGCTTAATCTAGACATAAGGCTAGTGGTAAGACAACGGGTCTATGCTGCCCTAAGAGTGACTGCTGTATATTGGCAGTCAGTCGCTTTAACCAAACATAACTTTTTTTTGTCGGAAGGTTTCAACACTACATTGGAGCACTCAGATTCAAAAAAACTGGTCCATTGTACTATCAGCAGCAATCAGGAATTTCTACACTTCTGTGATGAGGAGTCTACATCATCAACTCTCACCTCACCAGAACTGAATAACTGACACCTGATCAGAGCAAAGGCGGGATAATGCCAGAAGAAGTACTTTGCAATATCGTCATCTGCTCCAGGCGTCGCGTATGAGACGAATACAACTTCATTAAAATATCCTCCATGGATCTTTTTTACAGGATTTCGTTTTTTGACAATAATTTGCTTTGTTTTCATATATCGGACAACAACTCGACCGTAGCTGCACGACTATTAATTTTCAAACCGTTAAGAGTTCGTCGATGTGGATTTCTAACATAAATCTTGAAAATGCTAAGTAAATCGTTCCGGAAAGATTGTTGCAAAAAGCAAGAACAATTCATGTTGTACATATGCATATGATGTGGCACCGACGCAGTTTTCTTCACCCATATATTCAATTTGATGCCAAACAAGTTCGGTCAACATTCGCTTACAGCGATGAAAATTGTCGGTGATAGTTTTTCAAAGTAGTATATACCAAATTACACACCATGCAGTGACTGTGTGCACTGATCTTTCGATGGCTGTATGAGGACTTTCACTTCCGCATATTGCGAAAATGTTGTTTGTTAACGTATTCACCGGGTGAAGAACAAGCATCATCGCTGGTGGATATGTTGTTTCAAAAATGGCCACCCAAGCGCTGATGTTGAAGCATACCGCATTCCGCAAATGTAAATCGAAATGCAAAACATGGCTCAATTTGGCGTGGGAAAATATCGCCGTGAAGTCGATACATTTGAATTTTCTTCAAAACTTTCACTAACGGCAGATATATTTTCTGTTGAGTGCGAATTTCGATAATGGATAGAGCTTAAGACATCTGTAAATGAATAATTTTCGCCGAAAATTGCCTGTAGTCTGTTCATTTGAACCCATTATGTCGATTGTTCGCTAAGAGCGAAACAGAACTGCCACAGAAACACTACTTTTGTAGGATTGTTTCACAATTGTAATATGTTCAACGATTGTTATGAATTTATGAATGAGTGGCAAGCCTTAAACTAAATATAAATAGTCTCGACCGACAGTCCGGGTTGGCGAATGTTTGTAATTGAAATAAGAACGTCAAATAAATAAATAAATAAAAAAAATAAATAAATCGGGTCCAAAAATTGGATTGCCCTATACTTATGGAATGGAAGACTTCTCACAAGGAAAACCTCATAATTAAATACCGACTCTGACACATGACAAGGAGAACGCGCCAACTAGTAACTTTCATACTTTTTTGAACCAAAATACCGGGTTGATTCTAAATGTTTCCCAACTTTTCTCCCACACTGTGTGCATGTTTATGTGATTTGCAAACAAATATTTACTCGTAATCCTTATTCAGATTCCAACTCAAGTGCTCTTATAAGACTTCTTCAATTCAATTATTCAAAAAAAAAACAAAATAACTTTCCACACCAGTCATCAGCCATCTTCACTTTCGTAAATGAATCGTGATTAAATATGCAGATTCATTTGTATATTGATTATGACTTTCACCATTAGACAAACCATTATATCCGCGATCACACACACGAGTCTGTACAGAGATTTCAATTAGAAAAAATTGCTTGTATAGTTGTGTGGGCCAAAGGTGATTCATCCGCTCAAAAGCGACAAGCTAACAGGAAATTTTGTATTAATAAATTAATTTTAACCATACCAGATATACTAAGATTCATTACGACAAGAAATCGAATAGCTTAATGTTATCCAGTTGATTCTAAATTATCTGCAACCGCGAATTCACATCAGAATGCACCGCAAAAACATATATGTACAAAATATAAATGCATCTCTTACCGAGCACAATGACTTCAAAGTGTATCGCTTCTTTGTTATACTACTCTTCAGACAATTGGTCGTCTCTCATAAATAATTGAAACTATTCCTATACGCGGGTGAATTTTGTTTATGTCCTTCAATTCCAAATGTCTTTTTTCTCATGCTCACAAGTAATTAATGAAACTTCTATATGCACTAGAATTTTGTAAGCGTCTAGCTCACTTGCGGGCTTGTAAATTGAATCCAAACAATCCTATATTTTATCGATTTTTGAAATGGAAACAAAGCTATTCCTACCTCGGTTTCGTTGTTAAGCATGTTTCCGATTGCAGCTGCCATTGCAGTTGGGCAATTGTATTCCTTTTCAACTCCGGTCAAATATTGAGATTTCAGATTTCGTTTTTTCTAATTATATCACCCGAAAGATTTGTTCATTATAATTCGGCACAGTCTCTGTTGCACTTTATTCGCATTTGTTTGATACAATGTTCATGCAACCGCTTGCACCGTTTTAGTTTCCGAGCAACACAACTCAACGATTAAACAAACCGAACACAACTGCCGCTACGGAAGAGCGTTAGAGTATCTACAACATTGGTTACGTCTGTGTACGATACGAGCGACGGGGAGTGAAACACAACAAAAGTCCGCGTAATTTTCGTTGATGAAGTCTGTTTCAGCGACGAACTCCGTCATGCTTTTTATTGATTAATATTTCAGACAGAAGTTAGCTTGCTGTGAGTCAGACGACGGAGCTAAAGGCATGTAGACAGATATGTACACACCTGTGAATGTGTATTTGACTCTTTCATCTATGCAGATTAACTCATCCGCAACGGATTACAAGTAAGTATCTTTACCTCTGCTCTGTCGATCTTTGTTTTGTGAAAATGGGAGAATCTTTTTAATTAAAGCTCTAATCGGTCATGTATTTATACACAAACTGAGCGGATGTGAATTAAGTTCCACATTTGTGATATGTGAAATGTTGTCGTTATATCGCGTATGATATTCATGTACAGATGTTTTCTTCTACTCCGACGTGAAATATGATTCTATAGGAAGTTATTGTGCACTTGTATCAATTCGTACAGTTGGGGCAAAAATGAGAAACATACTCTTTTCAGCTTCCGTAAAAGAATGCCTTCAACGTAACATTTATGAATGGTTTGTCTACCAGATTTCACGTTTAGTCCTCTGAAAGTTCTTAGTCCCTGGATTGTGAATGTATCACCTAGACATTCCCGAATGTTTAGTTGGCAGAAGTACCCGCATTTCATCTCTAAAGATGATGTAAGTTGGTCTGTCATCATTCGGGAAATTCATGACTTCTACAGAAACTTACAAGACGTGGAATACATAACATTGTAAACAATTCCGGCGGAAATCTTGACGACGCGGGCAGCACATCGGTTACACATCTGCACACACATTCAATCTCATTATTTTTACCGGCAGCCAAGCGATAATCAAAGCTGACGCACGTTTCGTGTTTTGTTTCACTGTCAAACATCTTCAGTTTGGTCTATAATTTAACCATGAATCGTCTAACAAACGACCAACGCTACCTACCGCAACGTACAATTTTTGGTGAATGGGCTCTTGGAAAGTTGGGCGAAGATCCACTTTTTTATCGAAAAATTGTGTTCAGCGACGAAGTTCATTTTTGGCGCAATGGGTACGTAAATAAGCAGAATTGTCGATTTTGGAATGAATATCAGCCAGAAGCATTGCAAGAGCTACCAATGCATCCAGAAAAAGTCACAGTTTGGTTCGGTTTATGGGCTGGTGGCATCATTGGACCGTACTTCTTCAAAGATGATGTTAATCGTAAGGTGACTGTGAATGGTGAGCGCTACCGTGAGATGATATCCAACTTTTTTTGCCCAAAATGCAAGAGCTTGACTTGCATGACATGTGGTTTCAACAAGACGGTGCCACATGCCACACAGCACGCACAACAATGGACTTATTAAGGGGCGAGTTCGGTGAACATTTTATTTCATGTTCGGGACCGGTCAATTGGCCGCCTAAATCGTGCGATTTAACGCCTTTAGACTATTTCTTGGGGGGCTATGTTAAAGCTCATGTCTATACAGACAAGCCCGCTTCATTTGACGCATTGGAAGACAACATTGAAGCATTTATTCGTGAGATACCGGCCGAAATGTTGGAAAGAGTATGCCAAAATTGGACTAAGCGGATGGACCATTTGAGGCGCAGTCAAGGTCAACATTTGCATGAAATAATCTTCAAACATTAAATTATATGGACCGTACTATCGATTCAAATAAAGATTTCATGAATTTTTCTGAATTTGATGTGTATTTTTTTGAAAAAGTTTACTTTAGCTTTTAAAAAATCACTCTTTATAAGGGTACACATAATCAGTGATTTCTGCTCTCACCGTATACCGTTGTTCGACTAAAGCAGTCCATTACTGAACATAATGCTGCTCAGACAGTAAAGTAGCACGTTATTTTTTGTAAAGCTACGCGAGGATTATCAAACCTTGTTTCAATTTAGGGTTTTATAAAATGAGACAATTTAATGCTTCTGCTGCCAACAGGGGTCAAGAAACTAATAGTTTCGCGTCTTACTATTATTGTAAGAGTACACTGAGCAGAAAACATTCATAATTTAAAAAAAAAAAACTTATTCATTTTTCTCCGTTTTAACGTTTGCAGCCGGCCTTAACACAGACGAATTTATGAATTGACGAGATTCCATAATTGCTGGTCTCATGCTAATAGTATTCTACTCAAGCCGACGATATATGTACAGCTCAGCGAAAAGTACAGTACTTACACTGGGTTGGTAGATGCATAAAGTTCCATATTCCTCAGTTATCTTTAGCCTTTGTCTTCTTAATTATGTGATCTTCAGGTTAAACCAAACGTCCAAATTCAAGAAACACTTGTAATAATTTATATTTGCAACTGCTATTTTTAACAGCGCAATTTATTTAAACATCGCAATTTTAATGATTTTTATTTGGCGCTTGACACATTTTGTATCATCATTATTGTTGCAAAAGCGAATTTAGAGGTTTACAAACCGTAGTCTCTCGTCTGGTTACCTTCACATGGCAGTTTAAGAGTGCACGAACATCCGACTCGTCATCTGTAATAGAGGCAGACATACCCATCCGACGAATTCTAGAATGAAAGCCTTGTCTCAGCTTAGTTTTGTCATTTATTTTGTTCAATTTTATGATTTGTGATGTGCTTCTAGCAGAAGCTGATCTAAAGGTAAATGAGGACAAAACGAAATATATGCGGTTGAGCAAGAAACGTTCCGTCATACACCACTTGGGACAGAACATCACGATCGATAGCTACAATTTTGAGGTAGTGAAGGAGTTTGTCTACCTCGGGCCGGGGATACGACGTAGAATCCTGGCAAGCGCTGCTACTTCGGTTTGTCAAAATAACTGGGCTAAAAACTCCTGACTCGGAGGACTAATAAAGGGTGATTTTTTAGCTATTATCTTTTTGGCAACACTGGTTTAAACAGCTGACGCACGTTTCGTGTTTTGTTTAACTGTCAAACATCTTCAATTTGGTCTATAATTTAACCATGAATCGTCTAACAAACGAACAACGCTACCTACCGCAACGTAAAAATTTTGGTTGGGCGAAGATCCACTTTTTTATCGAAAAATTGTGTTCAGCGACGAAGTTCATTTTTGGCGCAATGGGTACGTAAATAAGCAGAATTGTCGATTTTGAAGTGAATATCAACCAGAAGCATTACTAGAGCTACCAATGCATCCAGAAAAAGTCACAGTTTGGTGCGGTTTATGGGCTGGTTGCATCATTGGACCGTACTTCTTCAAAGATGATGTGAATTGTAAGGTGACTGTGAATGGTGAGCGCTACCGTGAGATGATATCCAACTTTTTTTTGCCCAAAATTCAAGAGCTTGACTTGCATGACATGTGGTTTCAACAAGACCACACAGCCACATGCCACACAGCACGCGCAACAATGGACTTATTGAAAGGCAAGTTCGGTGAACATTTTATTTCATGTTCGGGACCGGTCAATTGGCCGCCTAGATCGTGCGATTTAACGCCTTTAGACTATTTTTTGTGGGGCTGTGTTAAAGCTCATGTCTATACAGACAAGCCCGCTTCACTTGACGCATTAGAAGACAACATTGAAGCATTTATTCGTGAGATACCGGCCGAAATGTTGGAAAGAGTATGTCAAAATTGCACTAAGCGGATGGACCATTTGAGGCGCAGTCAAGGTCAACATTTGCATGAAAGACGCAAGACAGCTTGGGATTGATAGCTGAAAGCATCGTGGCCGGGATAATCATCAATGGAAGGCAGGCTCAGACCTCAGGGGTGGTAATCCTGATAAGTGAAAAAGTAAATTCCAGCTGTGATGTACACGAACACGATGAACTCTCACAACACAGCTAAAGGATCAGGGCTAAACTTAGTTATCCCTGCATAGAGTAAGAATAATTATCAAACGACCTCAGCGACATAGGTATGGCTTGCTGGATAGCCGGTTGATAGAGTTGACAAATGAATCATAGAGGAAAAGCCGCCTTGGGACATAGTAAAGCATTCAGTTCATAGAGGAAAAGCCGCCTTGGGACATAGTAAAGCATTCAGTCTAAAAGCTGAGCTGAAATCGTAGCATATTTGGATTGAATACCACTATCAGGAGAAAGTTAGAAGTGTTCAGTATACGCCAGCGCAACATATCGCTTATTTATTTACTCAATACAAATCTCTAACATCCGTCTTTTCGAGGAGATAACATCGAAGGTGGCATTAGACTTGTTATGCGCTATGGCAGGATACACGCTGAATAGTTAACTATGTTCTGCAATAGACGGCTGAATACCGTGAGTTTCGGGGAAGAACACAGATGGTTGGTTGAGGAGAACTGAGACGCACTGCTAGAAATAGTGCAATTGAGGCCCTTTGAGGTGCAGGGCATATTGATTTCTCTGAAAGAACAATAGTCTACTTTACAGACTTGTTAGGGGCAGCATTCATGACAATTTCCGGAGCTTGTTAATACCCAAAGACAAAAGCTGGCGAACTCTGAAATATGATGACAAATGACCGGAAGTTCACTATAAATAAGGTCTGACTACCACTACTAAATATTCACGTTCGATTTTAGCAGAATCGTGATCTTAAGAAAACCGAGGCTCAGTTCCTCTCGTCAATCATTGTTCATTGTTTGACTTAAGTGACAGATGATTCATGAAGTATGTCACAATAAAAACTTGGCTTGTGAGTAGCATTGTTGATCTATGAATCTTCTTAGGTGCTAGTTGAACCACACTATCATCTCAAGAGTTTGTGTGAATCAGAACATCGGAAATAAAATACTAGAGATGTCACTGGAAGAGCTTTGTGGAAGAGGGTCCATATCCATTCCCGATATAAAACAAATGAGTAATGTAGTAGCAGTGTTTCTACCTCCCTCTAAATGTAATCCCCATTCCTTTACAAGTGAGAAACTGCAGATTTTGGAACCTGTACCGGTATCAATGTATATTTAACGTCTGAATAAAAAATAATTCAGTAGCAGTTGACAATGTACTACGTACAACGTCGCTTACATCGACTCGTACAAATGAGCTAGGCAATGTCACTTGGGTGTCTATTCCTGAGACGAACAAATTTCTTAAATTATTCTTCAAACTTGACTGCTCGGAGAGCTATTTTTAACAGCGCAATTTATTTAAACATCGCAATTTTAATGATTTTTATTTGGCGCTTGACACATTTTGTATCATCATTATTGTTGCAAAAGCGAATTTAGAGGTTTACAAACCGTAGTCTCTCGTCTGGTTACCTTCACATGGCAGTTTAAGAGTGCACGAACATCCGACTCGTCATCTGTAATAGAGGCAGACATACCCATCCGACGAATTCTAGAATGAAAGCCTTGTCTCAGCTTAGTTTTGTCATTTATTTTGTTCAATTTTATGATTTGTGATGTGCTTCTAGCAGAAGCTGATCTAAAGGTAAATGAGGACAAAACGAAATATATGCGGTTGAGCAAGAAACGTTCCGTCATACACCACTTGGGACAGAACATCACGATCGATAGCTACAATTTTGAGGTAGTGAAGGAGTTTGTCTACCTCGGGCCGGGGATACGACGTAGAATCCTGGCAAGCGCTGCTACTTCGGTTTGTCAAAATAACTGGGCTAAAAACTCCTGACTCGGAGGACTAATAAAGGGTGATTTTTTAGCTATTATCTTTTTGGCAACACTGGTTTAAACAGCTGACGCACGTTTCGTGTTTTGTTTCACTGTCAAACATCTTCAGTTTGGTCTATAATTTAACCATGAATCGTCTAACAAACGAACAACGCTACCTACCGCAACGTAAAAATTTTGGTTGGGCGAAGATCCACTTTTTTATCGAAAAATTGTGTTCAGCGACGAAGTTCATTTTTGGCGCAATGGGTACGTAAATAAGCAGAATTGTCGATTTTGAAGTGAATATCAACCAGAAGCATTACTAGAGCTACCAATGCATCCAGAAAAAGTCACAGTTTGGTGCGGTTTATGGGCTGGTTGCATCATTGGACCGTACTTCTTCAAAGATGATGTGAATTGTAAGGTGACTGTGAATGGTGAGCGCTACCGTGAGATGATATCCAACTTTTTTTTGCCCAAAATTCAAGAGCTTGACTTGCATGACATGTGGTTTCAACAAGACCACACAGCCACATGCCACACAGCACGCGCAACAATGGACTTATTGAAAGGCAAGTTCGGTGAACATTTTATTTCATGTTCGGGACCGGTCAATTGGCCGCCTAGATCGTGCGATTTAACGCCTTTAGACTATTTTTTGTGGGGCTGTGTTAAAGCTCATGTCTATACAGACAAGCCCGCTTCACTTGACGCATTAGAAGACAACATTGAAGCATTTATTCGTGAGATACCGGCCGAAATGTTGGAAAGAGTATGTCAAAATTGCACTAAGCGGATGGACCATTTGAGGCGCAGTCAAGGTCAACATTTGCATGAAAGACGCAAGACAGCTTGGGATTGATAGCTGAAAGCATCGTGGCCGGGATAATCATCAATGGAAGGCAGGCTCAGACCTCAGGGGTGGTAATCCTGATAAGTGAAAAAGTAAATTCCAGCTGTGATGTACACGAACACGATGAACTCTCACAACACAGCTAAAGGATCAGGGCTAAACTTAGTTATCCCTGCATAGAGTAAGAATAATTATCAAACGACCTCAGCGACATAGGTATGGCTTGCTGGATAGCCGGTTGATAGAGTTGACAAATGAATCATAGAGGAAAAGCCGCCTTGGGACATAGTAAAGCATTCAGTTCATAGAGGAAAAGCCGCCTTGGGACATAGTAAAGCATTCAGTCTAAAAGCTGAGCTGAAATCGTAGCATATTTGGATTGAATACCACTATCAGGAGAAAGTTAGAAGTGTTCAGTATACGCCAGCGCAACATATCGCTTATTTATTTACTCAATACAAATCTCTAACATCCGTCTTTTCGAGGAGATAACATCGAAGGTGGCATTAGACTTGTTATGCGCTATGGCAGGATACACGCTGAATAGTTAACTATGTTCTGCAATAGACGGCTGAATACCGTGAGTTTCGGGGAAGAACACAGATGGTTGGTTGAGGAGAACTGAGACGCACTGCTAGAAATAGTGCAATTGAGGCCCTTTGAGGTGCAGGGCATATTGATTTCTCTGAAAGAACAATAGTCTACTTTACAGACTTGTTAGGGGCAGCATTCATGACAATTTCCGGAGCTTGTTAATACCCAAAGACAAAAGCTGGCGAACTCTGAAATATGATGACAAATGAACGGAAGTTCACTATAAATAAGGTCTGACTACCACTACTAAATATTCACGTTCGATTTTAACAGAATCGTGATCTTAAGAAAACCGAGGCTCAGTTCCTCTCGTCAATCATTGTTCATTGTTTGACTTAAGTGACAGATGATTCATGAAGTATGTCACAATAAAAACTTGGCTTGTGAGTAGCATTGTTGATCTATGAATATTCTTAGGTGCTAGTTGAACCACACTATCATCTCAAGAGTTTGTGTGAATCAGAACATCGGAAATAAAATACTAGAGATGTCACTGGAAGAGCTTTGTGGAAGAGGGTCCATATCCATTCCCGATATAAAACAAATGAGTAATGTAGTAGCAGTGTTTCTACCTCCCTCTAAATGTAATCCCCATTCCTTTACAAGTGAGAAACTGCAGATTTTGGAACCTGTACCGGTATCAATGTATATTTAACGTCTGAATAAAAAATAATTCAGTAGCAGTTGACAATGTACTACGTACAACGTCGCTTACATCGACTCGTACAAATGAGCTAGGCAATGTCACTTGGGTGTCTATTCCTGAGACGAACAAATTTCTTAAATTATTCTTCAAACTTGACTGCTCGGAGAGGTAAACAAGGGTCCTTTCCTCTCTGGGGGGAACAATAGCACGCATAATTCGAGTGTTTGCTGTAAAAGGTAGACCTACCGCACAGTTAATTTCGAATCTTAACACCGCGTATTTTTTATTATTATTATTATTAGAATTTACTACATCTCAGCTCATGTGCTATCTAAGTTGCAGGAACTTTTTGACTGACACATGTCATAGTGTCTCCTTCTGAGTTTTTGCCATCAGTTTATGCAGCGATAAGATTTTTCTGGTAGCAATTATAATCGCTGTAGTTGCAACTCTCTCGGCTCGATACATTTTTCCAATTTCGACGGCCAGTGCCGTATATTTCGAAATCTTTGTAGGTTTCGGTTTAGCGTTACTGCAACTGCTTTAGTTGTTGATGCATAATTTTAGCGACGTTGTTATGCCTGAACGTATAGTCATCCTGATATAATATGGTCAATTGTTTCACCACATTCTCCACATCGCCTGCATCCGTCTTCCACTGCTTCCTTAAAGATAAATTTACGGCGATTTTTGATGTCAATGACTTTGTCTGAAATACTTCGGTCTCAGAGAGATTGGCTATCCCTGTATAAGCCATAAGTTCGAGGCTTGTTGATGTGGTCAATTCAAGATCACGTGGATGTCCTCCGTATAATGGTGTCGACTTCCATACTACGATAAGTTTACTTACAGTTTGGGAAATGTGTCTGACTTAAGATGCAGGGGGTATAACCGTCATCAGCTAAAGCATTTGCCTTTAGTAACGATGATACAATGGCGTCAAGCAACAGAGCTCCCCAGCTGGAGTGAGGTTCGACTAGCTGCCTCGACTTATGCACAACACAGTTGAGGTACTTCTCCACTTGTGCGTGTCCACCTTAGACGTCTGTTTCTACTGAAGAGAGTGAGTTCTACGAAGCGCAAGCAAGCTGGAAAGATTTATTCTGCGTTTGATCTGGGTGTTCATAGTGCTTGTAGTCTTCACCGCGAAGCCGAAGTAGATGAAGTCCCTGACTAACTCGAAGTTATATCAGCGCATTGTGACGCTCTGTCCAAGACGTCGATGTCGTGTGTCAAGTCCTGAGGACGAACTGGCGGTTAATTTGTTCGGCTTATCACGTCAATGTCGTTGGATTTAAAGAATTCAGTGAACCACCGATTTGATTCTGATTTCTGAAATTTAAGCGATCCACATCACTTCCAACACTCACCGATTGTAAGCCTGTCATCTAGTCATAATCGATCGTCTTTGACTGAAAACAATGATTTGATCATATTTCAATTCTGCATTTTCTGCATTCTCTGCAGTCTTGAGCCAGCCCTAGCGAGTTCATCTGCGGATTCGTTGCCTGCAACCCCTTTTGCCCGCGGAATAAGCTGAGCTTCACTTTATTGTGTCCGGCAAGGGATTGCAGTGCGTCGTAGCAGCATTTGACTATTTTGGAGTCCATTAGTTTGGACGATAATGCATAAGTGCTGATGTAGTAGAAGGTCGATGTCTTGATGAGGGAATTCAATTTTATCAAAATGGTAGTGTCCATTACCATATCTGCGCTATAAATGGGGTGTTTTAAGTCGAACTGTGCAGTGCTTGTCTCTACTTTCCTACCGATCATATCCAACATAGGAAGGTGAGATTATTGTACTACATGATCTTGTTTACAGCCCTTCCATGACAGAAATGCACGCCGATCTTTGTACTTGGTCACAGTTGATAGTTTTGTCAAAATTTGCGCACATTTTTCAATTTCCCACAAAATATATAATTCTTTAATTTACAAGTATCAGTCTATTAACTGAGGCATGTCTGCAACTAAAGCCATGTATGATGTAATGCAGTTAATATTACACCTTACATACATTTACATAAAAAAACATACTTTTTTTTTAGTTTAGTACAATAATAATTTAATAAATTCATTTCATGCTGTGCCAGTTTGTTCTTGACATTCATTACACCACCAATTTGATTGGACCTCGGGTAATCAACGAAGATGTGCCATACAGAAAGCACGGTATCAGAGTCTTGACATAGTTCTGAAGGACTATCGAATACATGTTTGCAGCTGAATAGTGGTTTATCGACTGTAATAGGTCGTTGCTAGTGCGCTTAATAAATAGCGCACAGGTTCCGTATAGTTGAAGTTGGAGTATATATTAGGGGTTCGTAATATGAGGGGGGAATTAGCGGTATCTCTTGCTGCTACATCAACTGCTTCATTTCCCTGAGACCCTGGATAAAATTATATGTTCCTGACCGGCTCTAAAGAGGGCATTCGTTGGTTATTCTTTTAATCCCTTGTGGATGCCAAGGTTGTATGAGCAAATGAGCGTTCTTCCGGACCAATTTTGGGCGATGTAGCTTCTTGCTGGACGTGTCTGTTGTCCTTGGTGAAGGGTTACCATCTGGACACTCTATTCCCAATCTATTATCGCATATGAGCAGCACGCTTCTGTTTATAAACAATCAGTGTAAAGGACCTGTTGCGGGTTGAACGACTACCATTTGTGCGTTTAGTTTTTTTTAAATGTCTGTCCTTTGCAGTATATATATATATTGGTGGCGCTACAGCCCGTAGAGGGCCAAGCTTCTTAGCAACCACTCGTGTTGTGCGTGCTATTGTTCTATCACGAGTGGATGGGACCTACAGTTTTATGCCGACTCCGAACGGCCAATTTTGAGAAGCTTTTTCTAGACAGTTATACTCTTTGAGCATTGTCAGTGACTCGAAAGAGGTGGGGCCGTGAAAAGTATTTCTTGTCGTACCAGGAATCGAACCTAGACAGGTAGATCCAAGTGCGTAGGAGTCGACACACATACCCACAATGCCACGGGCAGTGGCGTTGTTTTTATACATAGTTGGCGATGCTGGTGTCTGCAGGAAGTAGTTGAATTTTCTGTGGTGGTTTGAGATTTCGTCCTAACGTATATTCCACTAGTTGGCTATGATAGCAAGCAGTCACAATTGCCGCATTTAATAGCTGATGTTAATTTGTTTTTTATTCTATGCAGTGGTGCAGTATGCAGTATGTAGTGGATGCTGGTCATCTTGCTTCCAATTTTGAAAGCTCTCCTTTTGCACAATATGCTAAATGATGGTAACCGGCTTGAGTCTGCTCTTATTAGGTTGCGTTGAACAATGTCGTGGTCACCCGATGAATATACATAAATAGAAGTCTAAATTGTTCGACTATGAGCGTGTCAATGTATGCGTTGTAAGCAATCACAGAAAGTGGGGAGCTCTGTGGAATTCCATTTTCTGTCCTCATTTCGGTCCTCACTGTCATAAATGTCCAAGCTGCCTCTGAAGTTCTCTAGGTATGCCTAGATGATGCTAGATTTTCTGCTATTATATTTTCCAACAGCTGAACTAAAGTATGGACTATGGACCCCTCTATTATGCCTGAAGCATGTGGCGAACGTGCAACCTATTCGTACTGCAATAATTTTTCAAAAATCTTGGAGAACTGGATCTGGTGATATAGGGCGTTGTAGGTCGTGGTGATGACAACTTTGAGCTTCTTTTAGTAATCGCTTAAGTTGCGCCTGTTTCCAATCGTGAGACATCGGTTCAGTTCTATGCAATAGCCACAAAATATGTTTCACAACAAATGGAATGCCCTTCAATTTCAGACAAGTAAATGAGATCAAGTTCCAAGGAATAAATAACTGTTTTATTTGAAATTCGTCTTTTTCATCCGCACAGAAACGCCAAAGTATAAAATCATACAAATTAATAAATAAATAAAACATTTCGCCACTCTTAAACTGAACCACTATGAGTTAAAGTTCTCACTAATTTCAAGCGTAGTTATGCATGAGTATTGCTTCAAGGCTTTTAATTATTTCAAACATGTTCACATGTCTATTAAAATGAGAAGAAAAAAAAAAAAGAAAAAAAAGAAAAAACAATCATAGTTTGTGCGAGTTGCATACTAGAACACTTTAAATGCGAATGTGTTGTTTGATTTAATGTTGATTTTATTTTGCAAAATGTATTTAAGAAAGAAAGGAATAGATAATTTAATGAATTTAGCCTTGATCCATAATAGTAAATGTGTAATGCTTTTCTCCATCAGATGAAATTCACATAAAGGAAAGCCGCCTTTTGATATAGTTACTTTTAATATTTCTTCTTGTAAATGATTTTAAACACCTACATGTCATTATTAATTTTACATCTGAAGTTAACTTTTGTGATAACCGAATACTAAACAATGCCCAACGTGTGGTGGTGGTAGCATAGTTTCTAATGACAAATAAGGAGGAATTAAGCAGTAGTAGCGATAATATAAAAAAATGTTAAACTAAAAAGTCTTTCTGTGCACAGCCCTTTGGCCCTCTTCTTCGTATTCCCGCTTCGAGATCCACATTTTCTTAAATGTATCTAGAGATGCCAAAATTGAACCGCCCATCCACGTGGAATAGAGTCGCTCTTGTGGAGCAGCAATCTAAAGGAGATAAAGTTATGTTTTAGTTTTTCGAACACATTGCAGGTGCAGCGGGTGAGGTCTTACGCGAATTTTCAAGTCCTTCGCTGTGTGCTTCTTCATTTCCGATAACAGCCTATCACCGAATCCCTTGAATAATGTTGAACCACCAGATAGAACGATATTTTGATACAGCATCTTACGCAGATCCATATCAGATTTTTCTATAGAATACATAAGTACATCCTGAATTCCTTCATATTCTTCGCCCAACAGATCGGGTCTGAAGAGAACCTCTGGTGCTCTGAATCGTGCGGGGCCAATCTGTAAAAATGAATGCAATGGTGAGTAATCAAAAATTGACAGGAGCGGGGCAGTGTATGATGTTCTACCTCGAGTGTCTTTCCATCGGGTAATGTATAAGCGGCTTTCTCGGTTTCAATATTTTCTTCCTTTTGCGGATTGCTCGCCAGATAGCAGACCTTCTCTTTGATTGATCGCACGATTTCGAATTCGGCTGTTGAACGGAAATTAAATCCTTCCTTACGTATCAGAGTCCTGAGGTACCGTGTTACATCACGACCAGCGATATCTACACGCATAATACTGTGGGGCATCGCGAAGCCTTCGTAAATGGGTACAGCGTGGGTGACACCATCTCCTGAATCTAGCACCACCCCTGTAACTCGTCCAGTTGCGTACCTATGGCAAAATCAATTCGTTCAGATTATATTGATTCAAATAGATTAGTAATTTAAACAACGTACAAGCTGAGGACTGCCTGCATAGAAACGAAAAGGGCTGGTGCGTTGATACCTTCGAAAAAGAATTCTGCAGCTTTTTCTCGATTTCTACGGGGATTGAGGGGAGCCTCTGTTAGCAGAACGGGATGATCTTCTGTGAATGTTGCTAGTTGTTCCTAAAAGTAGACAAATTATAAACATTAACTTGCTTTCTTCGTATTTAAAATGTTATTCAAATTTATAGGAATGGTCGGGCACCAAGTATGATTGATAGCCATCGTTTAAGGCGTGGTTAGTGCGTGTCAGAAATAAATGAGTAAAGAGATATTCAACTTCTTCCTCTCTTGCCCCTTGATTTCATCTGACAGCGTTTTTTATACGCTTTTTCGTCCCCTGTCTGTGAATACGTGCTAGCTCTTGCGAACAGCTGGTAAACATCTGATGCCCTTCGCCAACCATAGTCGTGGGGTGAATTAGAGTTCTTATTTGAAAATTCGATCGTTACTTGAACTTTTTTCAAATGTCGGTGTTAAATTTTCAACACAGTAAGGAGGGATAAGCAAACGAACAAAGCGTATGTTCATGAAGTAGCTTTCTGAGAGTTACAGTCTGAGGTACTAGGACTAAATAATTTTGTTATTATTTACATTGATTATTAATGAATACATTGTTTGCCCGATCCATAAAAAAGGAGACCCTTTGAACTGCGCCAACTACAGAGGCATCAGTCTCCTAAGTATCGCATATAAAATCTTATCTGTCATACTGTGTGAACGCCTAGAGCCATTCTTCAAGAACCTGGTCGGTCCATACCAGTGTGGCTTTAGGACAGGAAAATCCACCATCGACCAAATATTTACACTACGGCAGATTTTGGAGAAAACCCAGGAGCAACAAATCGATACCCACCACCTTTTCATCGATTTTAAGGCCGCGTATGATAGCATCTATAGAGACGAGCTATACAGAGCAATGTCTAGTTTTGGCATCCCTACCAAACTCGTCCGTTTGTGTAGGATGACGATGGAGAATGCACGCTGCTCCATCAAGGTCGGTAAAGACCTAACCGAGACCTTTGATGTCAAAAAAGGATTCAGACAAGGCGACGCGCTGTCATGCGACTTTTTCAACATCGTTCTTGAACGAATTGTTCAAAACTCGAACGCCAACACCAGAGGAACAATCTTTCAGAAGTCCGTCCAACTACTCGCATATGCCGACGATATTGACATTATCGGAAGAACGCAGCGTGATGTCAATGGTGCTTTTGAGTCATCTTCTGAACACCCTCCGAATAATACTACATGATCAGGAATGAGAGATAGAAGATTACGCAATAAGGAGTTCAATTTTTGTTCATTCTGCGCAGCCTACGTCACAGGCGACACCCGATTTGACAATTCTATGCAATTTCCATACGAATTGCAAGAAATCAAACTAATATTTGTACTTATGTTAAGAATAAAAGTGTTTTAAAATTGTGTCAGGAAGAAAAAGTTGTTTTAATATATTCTTAAATGAATTACTAAAATGTTATAACAATGTTTTGCCTGATTGGAGTTGTTATTTAAATTATTTTGAACAAGTAGTGAGAGGCATTCATATAGATAAACACAAATGGGTCGCTTTAAAGTAAACTAATATTTTAATATTCCATTTGTATTTTCTAAAGTGTTATTAAATATGTAATGTGTTATTTATCACAATGCATTAAATAAAAGTGATGAATAAGGGATACATTGTATTTTTTTTTTTTTCAAAAAAATCGTTGGAGACGAGCAAATTGTCCCCATTGCATCTTTCAAAAATATCTTCAAGGTGTTGCACTTGATTCTGTTGGCTTTGATAATCCTAATTAACTTGCATCTCCTGTTCTAAATCTTCAATTTGATAAATTCCGTCATATTTGTTAAAGATTTTGTTTGGTAATTGAAGACTATATCGATGAAACCGTGCTTTCAATGCTCGCACAGGCATATCCGTTCATAGCTTTTATGTGCTTTGTTGCTCAAGAATCAGAGGACACCAAAAAGAAAACTCGGAGGACTATCTACATTAGCTCCTTGAGTAACTAATTCCCTACAACGATCCAAACTATAATCTACGAATTCGAAGAGTTATTCATCAACACCATTACCTCCTTATAACCTTATCTGCATCAGTTACTTCACAACAACATTTTCATTGATCTAAAAATAACAAAATTGTACTCGAATCGAGTCGAGCGACTCAGGACCTATTAGAGGGGCTGCAGTTTCTTGCAACAAGCTTGAAATCATATCCTCATGTCCTGCTTTAATTTATATTGCATTCTAATATCAATGGATGAATGTACCGCTGTGGACTGCCGTCTTACGGTTGGAACAGTAATATAATCCTGTACTTATCCATGATTAACCATCATACACCAACGTATGTAAGGACTTAAATATAGCAACGTAGGTAGCCATTTCGAATTGTAGATTCTAGAATAGTGGAAATTATATACCAACGTCTACTTCCTTCAGAAGTAAATAACATGCTCTTGTCGCCTGTGATGTAGGCAAAATGTCAGAAAAGTAAACAAACATGGCGGACATGCGCAATGCTTAATTTGTAATACAACATTCTCGCTACATGATCGGGGGCAAATTCACGAATCGGCGGCCATGTTGCTAAAAAATCCGCGAATTTTCCGCCATTATCGTGGTCAATCCGGGAATCTTGTAAAAGTATGTGTGAAATACACTAATCCTTCACGGCCTACACTTCAAAATTTCCGCCATGGACTAGGGGTAAAAATGGCCGAAGTTGAATATCTCTTTACTCATTTATTTCTGGTGCGTGTGTGATGACCGATAGATGATGATCCTTTTAGGAAGTGTGTTAATAAACATATCGTCTTTATGAATAATAATTAATGGCACATTGCACAACAAATATTGAATGACTTCATGCTTGCCTTTAAAAACAGGTTCTAATATTGTCAGTGCTAAAATAAGCGTACACACCCATTTTTGTTAAGTGTTGTTCATACTTGAACTCACATGAAAATGTTACTAGAACGTGTTTAACCAATAATGATTAACGGGGCGTAGAGTTGAGAAAACAAAGACTGCTGAAGTTCTTTTAAGAAAATCTAACATGCCAATAGGTTTAGATACAACTAGATCAATATGAGCAGAAAAAGTTAGCTTAGAATCAAATATGACCTCTAAATCTTTTATCTCACTAACTATTGAAATAGACTTGTTTTCAATTTTGTAATTAAAGGTCACAGGCTCTAATACACGGTAAACACGAAATATCTTACACTTTAAAAAAATTAGGTCAAGATGATTATATTTACACCAGACAACAAATGCATTGATATTCTTTTGAAACTCTATGCAGTCATGTGTAGAAGTTATTGCCCTAAATAACTTCACGTCGTCTGCAAACATTATCTGGTATATCGTTTACAAACAAGTTGAATAACATTGGTCCCAAATGACTACCTTGCGGAAGTCCAGATTGCACGTCAATCGGTCTGGAGTGAAAGCCATCAATGTGGACGAAGTGCTTCCTGTTTGATAGGTAGGACTTCAACCAAATAAGAAAGTCAGACTTGAATCCAAGCATCTTTAGTTTTTGTAACTGTAAATCATGGTGAACTCTGTCGAATGAATTTGACAAAATCTGTGTACAAAACATCAACCTGTCTTCGGTTTTCCAAGGTATTTAGACAAAAACGAGAAAAAATACACAAATTTGTAGCCGCTCACAAATCCATGCTGTTTTTGTGTTATTTGTTCTTTGATCGAAAAATATAGTCTCTGAGAAATTAATTTCTCGAATAATTTCGGCACAACAGAAAGTTTTGATATGGGCCTATAATTGTTGACCTGTTGTTTGGGTTCACTTTTATAGATTGGATTGACATATGATATTTTCCATTCATCTAGGAAGTTTCCATCAGAAAGCGACTTATTAAAAATTGGTTTTAATGCGCTACAGAGTGAAGGGTCACATTTAAATAATAGAACTGGGGGAATGGAGACAACTCAAGCTTTTTTGTTTGAATGTTTCCAATCAATCGAATTAAAGAAGCTGTTGAGAGCAATAAAGTCAGCTTTCGCAAAGTTAAATTGTTAGGTTAGGTTAGGTAGTTGGGCTGCCAGCGAAATAGCCAGCACACTTAGACCATGTTGGTCCATTGTGATACCCATAGTCAGACTACTACCACTGATCGACAACTACAGTGATAGTGCCGTTAATTTGATCCCAACGGCAAATGGTGACTGGACCAGATTTGAAAACCCGATAAAAGCGTTTTAACTTTGCTTTCACTGGGATTCGAACCGAGGATTCCTCTAACCAGGGGCAGGTACTCAACCAACGGCGCCATCCTGCTGTTGTTACAAGTTTCGCTCATGCGCTTGGAATTATAATCATAAAATTCAAAATTTACACAAACTGCTTTATGAAAGAACGAGTTATTAACTAAAGGAAAGTCAGAAGGACATAAAGTGAATTTTATATCATTACTGCAAAAAATAAGATCTAGTATTATATTCATACTGTTACTACAGTTATTAATTTGAAATAGATCCAATGAGGAAAGATAATCAACAACCTCAATTTCTATGTCAGAAGTGACATTGAATGGGGCTAGAATTTGTTCTTCTTCTAATAGACATCAATTTATTTCTCCAATGTTAAAGTCACCTAACATACATGGAAATTGAAATGTTGTTAAGTCTCTGACCATTTTGTCAGACATTGAAGAATTTATTCGTGAGATACCGGCCGAAATGTTGGAAAGAGTATGCCAAAATTGGACTAAGCGGATGGACCATTTGAGGCGCAGTCAAGGTCAACATTTACATGAAATAATCTTCAAACATTAAATTATATAGACCGTACTATTGATTCAAATAAAGATTTCATGCATTTTTCTGAATTTTATGTGTTTTTTTTTGAAAAACTTTCCTATAGCTTTTAAAAAATCACCCTTTATAATTACAAGACGTTTTGCGTGTTGCCTTGCCTTAAAAACGATTTGGCTACCCAATCCTTAGCAATCCGAATCCTTCATCTCTAATATAGAAAACACTTTGTCACACCTATACCGAATGTGAACGAGAAAAAAAAACCTCGATGATATCGGGTCCATTGGCGGAGTGGGTTAGTGCGTTGCTCTTTTTGCAGGTTCTGTGTTCAAACCTGGTTGGAGCTGTGTTCCTTTTTTTATAGGAAATACCACATTTTTTTTTGTTTTGTTTTGTATGAATAAACGATTCGTATTCTGTTTTCCGAAGCAATGACTATAATGAAATTTGTAGTAAAAGCAAAATGGACATTAGGGCATAAATGCGTGACATTCTTCCTGTCCTACCACAGGCTTTTCGACTAGTCACATTATAAAGCTCTCGCCTTGTTATAGGAAAGGTTTTGGAAGCTGTTTGGCCTGAAAAATTATTATATTAAAAATTAAGAAAAAAAAACCGATTACTTTCGTGAGTGACGTCACTAACGAAAATGTATACTACACGAAGGGAAGCAAATCGACGCAGGAAAAGACAAAACACAACACAACAATGTTTAACACTTTGGACTAACCCAAGCAAATAGTCTACGGAATTCAGTTAAATTCAAAAACAAGACATTTTTGTTACAGTTCACAAAAAACACGTCTGCACTCGATGCAAAAAGTGAACAAATGCTCCACTTGTGACGATCCGCTGGAGATCTCGTGATCCTTATGACTTTTCTTTTCCTCAATTCTAATTCTCTATCATATTTGAAAGAGAAATAAAACGTTTGTTTAAGACAGACAAGCTCAACTTCATAATTTGATTTTCTGCCAGCTAAAGTGGTATTTTGCCCAACTGCGCGACGGCAACAAAATGCTGCAAATGTTCAAGCATTTAAAAGTGGAACAGCAAAATCGGGATAGTCATACGTCGTTGCCTGAGAATACATTGAGAAGCTTGTTACACTCTAAGCGTTGCCAGTGATTCGTAGTGCCGTGAAATATGAAAGTTGTTGAACATAGACTTACTGTTTATGACTCACACATTTTTCCACTACGATCAAACTGCACTACAAATTAGAATATAACACTTAATAATATGTTCGGAATGCTTTGAGAAGCACTGATAAATACAAATGTCTCAAGGTCCATCAATATCCGAGGGGATTTTATCTATCCGCTGCAAGAAGAGCCCCAGCATTGAATAACATGTTTCAGATTCTGTGCCTTCCGAAGAGATTTACAGAACGACGTTGAAAATAAAGCTTGTTTATTGGCACATTTGGAAGAATTTGTTTTCAACGAAATTCAGATTGCAAACTATATTCGCGATAAGATGTGATGAAGTGCGGTAACTGAGTATGCCTAATTATTCCTTGAGCTGTTAGACCAGAAAGGTGGAACATGTACTTACAAGTTCAAAGAGCATTTTTTTTTTGTGTTCTTAATCATCAACTCCTTATTAAAATGCTTTCCGAAGCATACTTAATTTCAGTCATATCCGCATGGGACCAGACAAATAATCAGGCTAGTTATCACAATTGAATTAGAACCAAAACGCATTTATAAGTGTGCAGATTCTCCACACTCTCTCAAAATACACAATGAAACTCATAAACAGCAATTGCAAAAAGTGAATGGGATGAGTAATAACTTAAAAGCGTTAAAATGCACTTACTTTGCTATATATATAACTCCAAATCCGCTCCATGTCATTCCAATCCGTAACAATGCCATGCTCCATTGGATAACGTATACTCAGCAGACCTCTGTGTTCTTCTGCTTTTGGCCCCACGAATATATCGCCTTCCAGAGCTCCAGCCATCACACGAGTATACTTTGGCCTACCAATGCTGAGAAAAATCAAATAATCAATTTATTTTTCCACCCAAAGACACATCAAAATAACACTTACTAATTTGGAAATCTACATTTTGGAATATGTTCGCCCGCAAATCCAGCCTTAATGACTCCAGAACCCTATGCAATTAAAGTCAATCTATAAATTACATTTGTTCGCAGAAAATTATAAGATATATTTGATTTTATAATGAAAACTACTCCCATCCCGCAGGTGGACATGCTACTGGTATCCCGAAGTAGTCGCATGCAACGAAAATCGATTCAGGGATTTGTACCGAAAATTGATCTCAGCTTTGTTGATTACAAGCGTAACGAAGAAATCGACAACTTTTACATATCCTGTCAAAATCAACGTGACTACTACCGAGATCCGTACAGGAAATTGGGAAAAAATCCAGATTTCCTCGTGCAAGATCCATGTGGAAAGCGATCTGATCCAAATACAGCTAAATTATTGCTACCACCATTAAGGCAAGTGGAAAGCCATCCCATTGTCTATCCCCTCGTACCTGCATCACTTGTGCGGATGGAAAACATCAATTTAGATGGAACTTTCAATAAAACATCGTGCAATATATTTCGAAGATAAATAATAACGTTATTTACGTCTCATTATTGTAGTTCTTCCATTATATATTCATTTTCGGCTTCCGTGGCAGATGGGATGAAAAGTTTAGTCATCTTTTTTGTACAAGTAAGGTAAGTAACAGAGCCATAGAGGGGCAGACGCAAGGTGTTCGGTGATGTCATTTAGCCTTTTTTTTCCACTTCTGATTTACGAATTTATAAACCCCACCTTAGTTCGATGGATTTTCGCGATGATATTACGTTTGATTTTCTACTTACATTGTCGATTACAACAGGTTGATTAACTACTACATCATAGGGTTCCATATTTGTGCACTAATTTGTATTTTTTCTAAAGAAATTTGTTTCTAATCGGATACTTTTTCTTGGTAAATCCAGGAAAAGCTTTTGAGAAACGACGGCAACCGATTGAATGGTTTTCTGACAGTTGCGCTTTCACTTTGACATTACTCATGCAAGTGAAGTTGGAAGGGCTTTTCGCTAAGTTGGAATGTGTTGCCAATACTGGCAAAAAAGTAAAGGGCTGTGAGGAGTTGTTTGTGAAGTATATATTTTTTATGGGCTGACGAAAAAGGACTCAAAGATTGAAAAATTAAATTTACCGTAAATGTTACTGAAGTTTTAACAAGAGCTGGACATATTTTGGACCCATTTGGTCGAAGCATTATTCTTGTACTGAATTTAAAGACAGTTAAGGGCTTCAACCCGCACTGTCAAACATTTGTATATTATATTATATTATTATTTATATATATATATAATCCAAAAGCGGATAAAGAACTCCCAAAGTTCTTCGCGTGATTTTTGTTCCTATTTGTAGGAGGAAAAGGCTGGGACCCAGCCAATTTTGTGTGAGCATTTGAAAACAGACAGCTAGAGTGGTCTTCTTCCGTTATGGCAAATACTAATTAATTGTCTAAAAAGTACCTAAAGAAGGATAAAGGAGTATCCAGATTTTCAATTTCAGTAGGAAGATTGATTTCCGCGGAAAGCCAATGCGTTGTCATCTAGAACGACATTTTTTTCTCGAAGTCTTCCACTCCGAGACGGTGTGCTCATGCAGCAGAGTTCACCAGCGTCTAATGGGTCGCATATAAATGGAGAAGGACCCCAACCAATTTTGTGTAGTACTGTGTAGCGATTGAATCGCTAAAAATTGGCAAATCCGCCGGTGTGGATGAAATCCGGCCAGAAATGCTTAAGGCAATGGGTAAAGAGGGAGTTTTATGGCTCTCTCGTGTCATTAAAGTGGCCTGGGAACGCGGTGAGGCATCTGGCGATTGGCAAACTGGGGTGATTGTCCCACTTTTCAAAAAGGGGGACAAAAGAGATTGGTCCAACTACAGGGGCAATTCTCATTTAAGTATCCCCGGGAAAGTCTATGCTAAGGTGTTGGAAGCGCGTTCTAGAGCTATGGTCGAGCCCAGGATGGGGCATCCCCCACAGTTCGTCCCGACAAAAGTACAACCGACCAGCTTTTCACTCTAAGAATGATACTAGAGAAGTCTTGGGAGTATGCCAAACAGTTGTTTTGTAGATTTGAAAACAGGGCATATGACCGAGTCCCTCGAGGTAAACTCTGGAGTGTCCTGCAGGAGTATGGGATTGATGGTCCTCTTCTGAGGGCCATTCAGTCTCTATACACAAACTGTAGCAGCTGTGTTCGGGTAAACGGTGCTAAATCAACACCTTTCACCGTGGGCGTTGGACTTCGCCGAGGGTGTGTCTCCTTTTCATTGTATATATGGACTGAATGCTGCAGCGCAGCCGAGGTGAGGAATGTTTCACATTGGGAGAATTGAGGGTAAGTCATCTTCTTTTTGCAGATGACTTGGTTATCCTCACATCCTCCCAGACGGAACTCCAGCGCGCACTCGATAGGTTTGTTGGGCGTATGTGCTGATGCTGGAATGAGGGTTAACGTGGACAAATCGGAGGTTGTGGTCATTTCCAGAACGCCTGCACAATGCACTCTGCATGTTAGTGGAGTCCCATTGAAGCAGGTGGAGAAGTTTAAGCATCTCGGGGTCTTTTTCACGAGTGATGGAAGGAGTAATGCTGAGCTTTCCGGTAGGATTGGTCAAGCTGGGTCAGTTTTGACTCAGCTTGGTAGTTCTGTAACCAGAGCCAAGTTAGCGGTTTTCAACTCAGTATTTGTTCCAACTCTCACCTATGGTCATGAAATTTGGGTAATGATCGAAAGAATAAGATCGCGAGTGCAAGCTGCTGACGTGAGATTTATTTGTGCTGCTGTGGGAATTACTAGCCGGGATGGGGTGAGAAACACGGCAGCGCGCGAGGAACTCAACTTCGAAAGGAAAGGGCTATGCTTCGGTGGTTGGGTCACGTGGCACGAATATCCCCATCATCACGACTTCCGAGGCGGGCGTTGAATGCGATTCCATCAGGTAGGCGACCGCTTGCCAGACCCAGGACGAGGTGGTTGGACCAAGTCCAAAAACTCACCGGGTTACGCTTGGGCATTGCTCCTGATGAATTAGAGTCGATGGCGGAGGATCGAGTTGCCTGGAGATCTCTCGTGTGTGGTTTACCCCCGCGACCCCTTTGGTGGATCATGCGGGTCAGAAGAAGATGATGATGATGATGACTGTGTACTTCCCCAGATTCATTATAAATCTTTTCGTTTCCGTTAGCAGATCTTTTCAGTGCAGGCAAGACGTTTCAAGAAACTTGCCACAGTCCTGCGAAGTCCTCTATTCTTTGAAATTCCAAGCGGGTAGCATCGGTTATTATTTACTGACAAGAAGCATTGATATCATTCAACCTACCCACACTGCTACAGGAAATGACAATACACTGGAACAATTGATCAGTATCCTTTACACCAAGCAGACCGCAGTACTGTTGCCCTCCGACTTCGTCTCTATTCTTCAGCCTTGAAGAATTTTGAACAGTAAGTCGACATCCCATGGCTATTTGTGGAAATAATTACGTCAAGCGATCAGGATCTGCTTGAGACGATAGTTGAAGTTCTTGATCGACTTCGATATCCAAGTGTAGACGACGACAAATTCATAGGTTCAGTCGCCCTTCATAATATCTGAAGCTCGCAGTATTTCGGAAGAAAAAACCGACCTCTAGTGACCATGCTTGTGAAGATAAATTATGATAGGACTTGAAGCACAGTGGGCTTGTTTTACATTTTCACACATCATCAATCTTCTGCCAACAATGATGACAACATCCGCAGCAACTAGTTTGCAACCAGTTTGGGTTGAAGAACTTTATCTTTCGCTGATTATTATACCGCTTGCGACAGCATCGACACTGTTCTCGTAGTTCTTCGTCGCACACACGGCTAGTGTAATAACTCGACCATCATATCACCGTTCTCTCCATCGAGATCTGAGCTTTCTCCATCGCAGACGTCGTTGGCACGTCCGCCTACTGGGAACTCGCGCTGGTACTTCGTCCTGTCTGAATCCATGGCTGTGTGTAGTAGCACCTTCGTGACGACATGCCTTTGGCTGCTGGCTAGTTCTCGACGAACACGATGTACCCTGACAACTGCCGTCGAATATACAATACGCGTAACAGCACAATCATACATAAGGTAGGTCAAAAAAAATCAGTTTTTAGTCTATTCTCTAGTGACCCTCAAAATGAAAAGCAAGGAAGTAAAATGTTATATAAAATTTTCTTGATAAGACACAAATTTGGAAGAACAATGTTAAATACACGTTACACACATACATATACAAAAATATAATAAAATATATCATTTGTTGCTTAGATTTACTGATGATGGAACGGGATTCGCAACGATTATCTTGAGATTCTTGTCGGGGAACTCGAATTCTAGTTTCTCACTCATTTCCTTCTTAGCGTCGAGTGAATTTTGGAATGTTTCTATCATCCGTGGCACCAGGTCGTCCGTTATTAAAACCTGAACCCAATAGCCGAGCACTCCAAAGGGGTACTCCTTAGTGACCACAGAACCGGAAACTGATTCTGCAACGAAAGTGAGAGCTAAGTTCTGAGACTTGAACGTGAAATGCCGGCCATGACGAATGCGATCCTTTATTGACAACAACAGGAATTTTGCCGCATACGGAGCGAGTGTAATTTCGATGCCATCCAATGGTATACAATTTGCAGCATTTGGCTGACAGTCAATCGGACAGGACTTCTGCAGAGAGTCGCAGACAGACATTGACTGTAGAAATTCCTTGCTTTCGCCGAGTCCATTACCAAGTGGTTTATTGTTTTCGTCCGAAAGGCACTGCTCGTTTAAGCTCTCCGAGTCGATTTCTTGTTTGAAACTCTGCTTGGGTATTTCCCGAAATGTGAAGTCGGCGTTAACTCCTGCCAGGTCGGAGCCTTGCTTCTCTAAATCGTCTTGAAGGCTTAAGAGTGTTTCTGGAAATAATTCGAACACACTCAGTGAGCGACTCATGTCGGTGATCAGAAAGTCTCCGCCGGTCTGCGCATCTTGCATGAGGAAGTTTAGAACACCTTTTCCATTCCAACGCGACGCCTGCTCGATTTCTTCCTCCGTAACGCCAACCACCTGGCAAAATTCAACCGATCCGAAGGGCGATTCCAAAGTGTTCATTTGGGGATCTTGTCCGAGCAGTATATTTTGAATTAGCGAATTGGAACCGTCTAATGCTTTTCGCCATGGCACATTGTCACCCACAAAGAATCGGTTGCCTGTTTGAAAGCAATACCTCGCCAATGCTTGCAATAGATTAGCTGGCCAAGTTGGTGGACGGTCCGGTTTCTCATCAGCAGATTTCGGATCCCCCTCTGTTTTGAAAAGCCTGAATGTTAACTCAAAGCCAATACCCGATGTGCGGACGCCATCAATTGGAGGCTCAACTGAATGCACACGTCCGTCACCGTGAAGATCACTCAAGCCAAAACTTATGTAGTGCCAGTGGGGAGGAATGCCGCGTTCCTTATCGCCTTTATTTAGAAACATGCTTATGTAGTCTAAAGGGTCTTGCCCGCCCAACCAATACTTGAGTACAGTAGTCACTTGCAGGGGATTCGGTTGATCCGGGTACACTGCCGAACAGTGATCAATGAGGGCCTTTAAACCCGGCGGAGGTTCTGGCCTTGTTGCAGCAATTGGAATAGCAGCCATAAATATATCAAATACGATTTAAACTATGAGATAAAAATATAAACAATCCAAACAAAAATGTTATACTGAACAAAAAAAGTAAACAATGCAGTTTGACAGTGGTTTGACGTATGTTCATCCATCGCTTTTCTTATGGCGTCACCTTGTTGAGTTGGGCTAGTTCACAATGGCACTTAAGTCATTCTCAATCGGTTTATCTGCTTTAATTTTTTAAGAGTTTGTAAGAATATTGGTTTTTTAACATCGCGTCTTCATGAGCAATTTTTCATTGCCTGGTGTATGTCGTTCCATGAAAACTACGAATAGGTTTATGTATGTATGGGTGGGAATTTTTCTATTGTATCCCATTTTTGTTATTTCGAATCATTTAATGTGTTGAACGTGAGAATACTGCGAAGTGCTCTATTTTGCGACATTTGCATGCAAAATATATTTTCTTATAAAGGCATCACTATAAAATATTACTAAATTGTTTTTTTTGTGTTGTTACGAAATGTGGTAGTCTGCTGTGATAAATTGGTCTAGACGTGGTGTTATACAATGAGTTGCATAATTTGTGAAAGATGCCTGTACAGATGGCATGAACAGTTTTCCAACTATTATAAGATCTTGGGGTCTATAACCAAAAAGAAGAATTTGGATCTACACGGCAATGATAAGGCTCCTTCTCTCTTGTGTATCGGTAGTTTGGTGGAGTAAGATTTCGCGTAAATACGTCACTGGTGCTTTCACAAAGCTCCAAAGAACCGTTTTTCTCGGCTGCATAGGTGCCTTTCGTAGCTCTGCTCTTGATGCACTACTGAACCTCTCAGCGCCATTTCCCGCTTAAATAGAAGTGGTCTTTGGCGCAACTCGTACTGGAGCTTTGAAGACATTGCGGGCCGCAATTCCATTGACGCTAGTTCATGGGTACAGTCATGGGTGCTGTCTGACACACGGACTTTCCCTGCACTCAGGATTGGCTCTGGCCAGAATCTAAACCAAGAACGAACTGTGGTCGAATCATTACGGACAGCTTCAAGACCAATGAAGGATTTGGCGCTGGCGCCTTGGTGAAAGGCGACAACATAATACTGCAAATTTGCGTCGGCTTTCCAATCGGAATCCTATGCGATCCTAATGACCACGAACTATACTATGAGAAGAACAGGTGGATGGTGCGAAGCATTAGTGTATGTAGTGACCCCCAAGCTGTGCTTTAACCCTTTAACCACTTCCAGGATAGTTCAGGAATACAAGTCTTCTTCGAATTTGATCGGTAGTCTAAATTAAGACTTATCTGGGTCCCGGGTCACCACGGAGTCACGGGAAATGAGATGGCCGATGAACTTGCTAGAAAAGGATCAAAGGAGGTACTCTCAGTAACTGAAACTGCGTCCTTGGAAAGGGCTCTCATCGATAGTCGAAGCTCAACCAGAGGTAGATTGACTCTCCAGGATGTAGACCGCGGCATTTCTTGACAGAAAAGACTGTAGACGACTTACCGGCGTACTAACGGGTCACTACACCTTTGCCAAACAACTAGCTTTAGCGATGAAACCCTCTGAGTCTCCTATGGAGAAGACGATGACAATGCAGAGCACATTCTCCGTCACTTTACCGCAATAGAAAGTCTTGACCTGCCTTGCCTATGTATATCGGGTAGCCTGCCTTTTGACCGAATTGAGCACGCTGCTTCCAGTCATCAAGAACAACTTTTGCGTCCGCTATGACTAGATCTTATACCTTGCTCCTCTATACTTTTGTTAGTTAGACCACGGCTAATATTCAGTACATCGCTCGTGTTGAACCTATTATGTATGTGTCTATTGTATAATCTAGTCCCTGGCCTAACATATGGCTACCACACCTTCTTTGTGGGCGTGGTATAAAACTCAATTCTCTGACTTTATGTGAAAAACAATAATGTACAGTCAGACCGACTATAGTAGCGTTGGCCCCGAATCACCGAAAAAAATAATAGCAAAGGATACGTGTACATCCACAGAAATAATATTTATTTCCCCAAGCCATAAAACCACAATCTTCCAACTTCGACGTCACTATAACTTTGTTTTAAAGACGCAACTTCGAAAATACTCTCGCATCGATTCAAACCGGGATGCTAGTAAGTATGTATACTTAAAAAAATCACCCCACATACATAAAGACGAGGGCACATTTTTTTAAACTGAACATCGATACTTTTCGAACAAATTTCATGAGTGGCAGGAACAAAATCAATCTATTCAATACACTTATTCGGCTGATCCTGTTAAGTGAAGCTGAAAGCAGGACGACAAGCACAACGACAAAGCCGATTCTTTGTTTCGTAAGAAGTGCTCTACGTCAGATCTGCGATGAAGGCGAATGGAGAAAACGAAACTGCGAACGCTCAACAATGTCGATGCAGTTCGGAAAGCAAAAAATCGAGGACGAGATTCCACATTGAGCCATGATAGCTAGGATGGACCGCGCAAAAGAAGGATTAAAAACTGTGAATTATATTACGGTAATTGTTACAAACAACAAAAACAGCGCCTATTTGGATGTGGATTTGTCGCTAGAGGCAGACTTAGGCAAGAAATCTTATCGTTCAGGTCCGTTGACGAGCGCCTCACGACAATTCGCATCCAGGCTAAATTTGCCAACATAAGCCTTATATGCACACATGCCCCCACAGACGAGAAATATGACGAGACCAAAGACAGGTTCTATGAGCTCCTTAAACTTATGAGCAATGCCCTAGCTACGACATTAAAATTGTCCTTGGCGATTTTAACGCAAAGCTAGGAAAAGAGAACTTTGGTAGTACGGTCGGAAAGTACAGCTTACACGACACCACATCCGATAACGGATTTAGGCTGATCGACTTTGCTGCGGGGCGAAATGTTGTAGTAGCCAGTACAAGATTCCCACATCTCGATATTCACAAAGGATCAATCAACCGTCAATCAGATTGATCATATTGCGATCGACGCAAGGCACTCCTCCAGTATCATAGATGTCCGAACGTTCCGAGGCGTCAACATTGATTCCGACCACCACCTTGTTGTAGCCAAGGTAAGGCTGCGGATATGCCGAACACCGCCAAGACAAAGAAATACTGTGAGGAAGTTCAACGTCAGCCGGCTACAATCGCAAGAGATTGCCAAATCCTTTTCCGATCGTGTCTCCCTTAACCTCTTAAGAAATCCTACGCCGCCAACATCAAGTATTGAAGACCTCTGATGTGCCGCCACCACAACGAAACCCCTGGTTTGGCAACGAGTGTCGGCAGGCGAATGCAGCAAAGCAAGAAGAATACAAAGCGGCACAGCAAAGAAGGACAAGAGCTGCTCGGGAGCTCTACGAGCAGAAGAGAAGAGACGAACACCGGCTTCTCAGGAGACAAAAGAAGGAGCATGAGAAGCGTGCGATCGGCAGAATAGAGGGATATTACTGCAGGAATGAGGTGAGGAAGTTTTACCAAAGGGTAAAGTTAACCAGTCAAGGTTATAAAGTCCGAACCGAAGCCTGTAAGGATGATGAAGGGAACATCGTAGTAGAATCACAGTCGATGCTGAGGATATGGAGAAACCATTTCTGCAGACTGTATAACGGCGACGAAGAACCAAATCCCGCTGTCAGGCCGAACGAACCATTCAACCCCAATGAAAGGGACGACAAAGATCAACAATTCCGTCCACCCGACCCAGATGAAGTGAGGATTGCCATATCTAAACTGAAATCCAACAAGGCTGCGGGAGCTGACGGCCTACCCGCCGAGCTTTTTAAAGCCGCAGGCGATGATTTGGTAAGGAGCATGCACTGACTCATCTGTAAAATATGGTCGGAGGAAAACATGCCCGATGAATGGAACCTCAGCATTGTTTGCCCGATCCATAAAAAAGGAGACACTTTGATCTGCGCCAACTACAGAGGCATCAGTCTCCTAAGTATAGCATATAAAATCTTATCTGCCATACTGTGTGAACGCCTAAAGCCATTCGTCAACAACCTGGTCGGTCCATACCAGTGTGGCTTTAGGACAGGAAAATCCACCATCGACCAAATATTCACACTACGTCAGATTTTGGAGAAAACCCAGGAGCAACAAATCGATACCCACCACCTTTTCATCGATTTTAAGGCCGCGTATGACAGCATCTATAGAGACGAGCTATACAGAGCAATGTCTAGTTTTGGCATCCCTACCAAACTCGTCCGTTTGTGTAGGATGACGATGGAGAATGCACGCTGCTCCATCAAGGTCGGTAAAGACCTAACCGAGACCTTTGATGTCAAAAAAGGATTCAGACAAGGCGACGCGCTGTCATGCGACTTTTTCAACATCGTTCTTCAACGAATTGTTCAAAACTCGAACGCCAACACCAGAGGAACAATCTTTCAGAAGTCCGTCCAACTACTCGCATATGCCGACGATATTGACATTATCGGAAGAACGCAGCGTGATGTCAATGGCGCTTTTGTGGGCATTGCAACGGAGGCCGCGAAGATGTGTTTAGCGGTAAACGAGGGTAAGACCAAGTATATGCTGTCAACGAGAAAGGACACCCAACACCGACGTCTCGGTCAGAACGTCACAGCAGACAGATATAACTTTGAGGTAGTCAAAAACTTTGTCTACCTAGGCACCGCTATCAATTCAGAGAATGACACCAGCGCTGAAATCAAACGAAGAATAACTCTTGCCAATCGCTGCTTCTTTGGGCTAAGAAAGCAATTGGTAAACAAAGCCCTCTCTCGAACAAAAAAGGTAACGCTTTACAAGACCTTAATCGTCCCAGTCCTGCAATATGGCGCGGAGGCATGGACTTTGTCAAAAGCGGATGAAACTGCTCTTGGTTGCTTCGAGAGGAAAGTTCTTCGTGTGATTTCCGGTCCCGTCTGCATAGACGGTGAGTGGAGGAGGAGATATAATGACGAACTACACGGGCTGTTTAGCGACATCGATTTAGCCAGAAGAGTGAAGATCCAACGATTGAGATGGCTAGGTCATGTAGAGCGGATGCTCCGGCCCGAAAAGTCTTCGTATCCACCCCCGAGGGACGGCGCAGTAGAGGAAGACCGCGACTCAGATGGCGCACGCAAGTGGATAGGGACCTCAACCAACAATGCGTGCGAAACTGGAGACAGCTAGCTAAAGATCGAGCTGGCTGGAGACGCTTGTTGGTTGAGGCCCAGGTCCACCTCGGACTGTAGCGCCACCTTAAGTGAGTAAGTAAGTCATTAAGCGAACCCCCTAATAATCAGCCATTATCCATGAATGGCGCTTGGTACGTGCACGTGTATTAACACAACATTTTGTTGGAACGATCTTTCGGGGTCGGCAAAAATGCTGCGAAATCTGTGTCCTTAATCGATGCAAGAAATATTTCACCCCCTCTGATTTGGCTATATCCGCTCAGCCATAAGCTTGACTGCAACCGTCATATATGGTCTGGTGCCGCCAAATAACCCCCATGCACCTACTAGGAAGAATCCAAACCTGAGCAATTAAACTTGTTCGAAAGCAGGCTTCAAGGTAAACTGATGGACTGACGACACGGTCCGTCGGCTTTTGAGCGAGTTTAATCACTTTGCAATGTTGCTCTCTCATACATTGCAAAGTGATTAAACTCAAAAGCCGACGGACCGTGTCGTCAGTCCATCAGTTTACCCTGAAGCCTGCTTTCGAACAGTCCACACAGTCACAAAAACAATAATTCGGTAATTCAGACATTTCAAACATATTTTGCAAATTTTCTGCTGTCGTTTGGAAGAACAAATTCGAATTCAATCAAGTTGCAAAAGAAGGAGCCTCTCCTCATGAACATTTTTATTGCTATAGGCCCCACAAAAGTTATGTAATGTATCCCTAAATCGAATCCTTACCCCTTCGATTCATCTCAATCCGTTTCATAAAAAAAAGAAGAAATCACTTCTCCAACTTGGTATACATAAGTTAATTTCTTTATTGTGTTAATCAATACCCTAATGACTAAAGTTACAACTTACGGTCTGAATCGTTTATGTACAAGTAAGTGCTTATCTTCTTAATGTTAATTACACCCTGTGGTTATTGGAAATCATTGCCGGTTAACGTGAGGTTGGCTAGATAATCATTTTATGAATCATCCCCCTCGGCCACACTTTCGCCGTCCATTGAATCATTGCAAACGGAAAGATCAGATTCAGATGGCTGACGCTGGCTACCAATTGGTCTTATATCCTCGCAGTTATTGTTGTTGTTGTTGTTATTATTGTTGTTCTTAATTTCATCCTCGTTTCCGGTAGGCATTTGCGTTTGACGAAGGAGCGCCAACCGCTGTTGAGTGATTTCCAAATGATGTTTCCTCCACTTTATCCTTCTATTTTGGAACCACACTTTCACTTGGGCTTCAGTCAATTGAAGTGTATGCGCCAAATACAGACGTTCCGGCCCCACCATATACTGCTGTCGCTCGAACTCGGCCTCCAGTCTTTCTAATTGCTCGGGGGTGAATATCGTTCGTACTCTTTTGTTTTTCAGTGTAGACTTCTTGCCAATGTTCTCTGAAAGGAAAAGAAAATACGTGTGTGTTTTTAAAGGGCTGCAATCAAATGAAAATGCTTTCGGGTTAGTCGTGCGATGATAATAGAAGAAAAACTCAATAGAGGTGGTTGTAGAACATAGCACTGACATTCCGGGTTAACATTTGTGGATTGTTTGCCAAATTCTCTTATTGCATCCTACATACTATAAGTAAAGGTTGATTTTTTTAAGTCTCGTATGTAACACTTAAAACGCAGTCGTGACCAACATTTACATGAAACCATCTTTAAAAAAATATGTTGCAACTCAAATAAAAATTGTTTAAAATCTGCAATATTTCTGTGTTTCTTAACCATTACAACTCGAACGATTAAGTCCAATTTCAGTAACTTTTCTCACTCTATTGCTGTCAAATCGCACGATGTAGACAGACAATTCACCTGTTCAAGCAGAAAGATAAGTGACCGAAGTCATATCTTAAATTGTAGCGCGGTCTTGCTAAAAGCAAAGGTCGACCTGGTTCATGTTGTTCATTTTACGGAAAAATAATTCGAAATTATTGAACTTTAGCTGGCGCAATTGTAGCGGCCGTCGATAAATGGACAAATCAAGGTCTTCATTAACACTGGCAGATATAGCACCAACAAAATTCTGAATTCAGGCATCAGTCATCTGAACATCGCATATAAGACCTTACCTGCCGTGTTGTGTGAACTCTTAAAGCCATTTGTGAACAACCTGGTCGGTCCATACCAGTGTGGCTTTAGGCCAGGAAAATCCAACATAGACCAAATATTCACTTTACGGCAAATTTTGCAAGAAACCCACGAGCACCAAATCGATGCCCACCACCTTTCCATTGATCTTAACGCCGCATCTACAGAGACAGAAATATAGGCATTCCTACCAAACTAGTCCGTTTGTGTAGGATGACAAAGGAGAATGCACGGTGTTCCATCAAGGTCGGTAAAGACCTAACCGAGATCTTTGATGTCAAAAAACTCAAAAGGACTTCTTCAACATCCTTCTTGAAGGAATTGTTCAAAACTTGCAAGCCAACACCAGATGCACAATCTTTCAGAAGTCCGTCCAACTACTCCCATATGCCGATTTCAACGTAGAACGTAGTGATTTCAACGGAACTTTTATAAGCATTGCGACGGAGACCCTGAAAATGGGTATAATTGCAAATGAGGGCAAGGCCAAATATATGCTGTCAAAGAAAAAGGACACCCAACACCGACGTCTCGGACAGAACGTCACAATAGACAGATATATCTTTGAGGTAGTCAAAGACTTTGTTTAACTAGGAACCGCTTTCAACTCAGACAACGACAATAGCGCTGAAACGAAACGAATAGTCATGCCGATTATAGAAAACGGCGGAATGACTGCGGATCGGATTCATCGAATCCGCATACGCAGTTCCTCCCTATTATTGAAACCGACGGATGAACCACCTAATCGGTCCGCAAAACTTCCTTACCGATCCTTTTTTTATCGGTTGTCTTCTGCCAATTTTGAATTTTCATGTTTCCATTGTTCTGAAGAATTATTATCGAAAGTGTGAAATAATGTCTATCATGGATACAACTGGCGTTTTTATGAATTTAGAAGGAAAAGAACATTATTCCCGAGAAATTCGTTGGAAAATAAGAACTACGGCCATGGCAAAGGTCGTAACATCGTAGAAAGAACGGCGTTTGGATAAGTTGGTGCCGGTGTTTCCTCTCAACTGCATAACATACATACGTATTCGTTATAATGTGAATGATGAGGGAGATACTACGATTCCCGGTTGAAGGCTCACAAATACCAGAAGAAATAAATTAAGTTGAAAAGAGTTTTTCGGAATTTCCGCAGTTCTACATATCAGAAGCAAATCAAATCCTAAAAGGATTGCTACAAAATCTATCAAAATGAATCAAAATAATTTTAAACCTTCATGGAAAATACATTTATTGCTCTTACTTTTCTATCGTGGTACTTTCAGTGCCAAGTATTCTTGGTAATTACTAAACAACCATGTTGTTTGTTTTCTCAAAATAATAGTAAATTGTTTTTGTTCATTTAAAATCTAAAATGTACTTTCTGTTGAACCAACTCATATTTTTTCCTTGTAATCCGCAACCAATTCGATTCGGATTGAAACCGTTACAAAATATATGGAATGCGGATGAGTTACGTTTTTCATAAGAGCATTTTTGGTACACTACTGTACCGACATCCGCTCAATTTGTCAATTGCGTTTTCAATAATAGGAAATCAAACGGATGCGAAAATATTCCCTCCGCAATTAATCCGCCGTTTTCCATAATCGGCATGAATAACTCTTGCCAATCGCTTCTTCTTTGGGCTGAGAAAGTCATTGATAAACAAAGCCCTCACTCAAACAAACAAAGTGACCCTCTATAAGATCTTAATCGGACGGCGCAGTCGCTGAATATCGCAACTCAGGTGGCATACGCAAGTGGAAAGGGACCTCAACGAACTATGCATCCTAAACTGGAGGTAGCTAGCTTAAGGTCGCACTGGAGACGTTTGCTGGCACTGGTCCATCCCCGACTGTAACTCCACCTTAATTAAGTAATATACAGAAACAATCATTTTCTCTATTAGCTCTATGCGCATACGCGTAGCTAATAGCGTGAAATTGGTGGTCACTATGACGTGCGTAAAATGGTCAAAGTGCGCAAGAAAACATTTATCACAGAGCACTAATTTCGATATAAAAAATTCAATAAAACGTAAACGTTATTCATGTTTGTTCGGCTTTGTTTTTCCATAATGAAATGGCAAAGCTAAATGAGCATGTTTGAAATAAAGTAGTAGTGAGGCAGCCAACATCGACAATTAGCTATTAAGTCGGCCATCTCTATAGTACCTGATTTCTGGTTCCAAGTCTGGTTCCAATACAAATTTCGTCAAAAATAGGACTTTGAAAAACTACCTTCTACTCGTAACTTGACATTAGTTATTCCTTCTAGACCTATCAGGCTCTTCATGGTTTTTTTTAAGTCTGAGGTATTTTTAACGCTATATTGGAGCACTCAAACTTGAAACTGGTCCATTTCACTACCAGCAGCAACCTCGTTAGGTAGGTAAGTGGGCTGTCAGCGAAATCGCCAGGACACTTGTGATGCCTAGTCAGACTACTACCACTGATCGATAACTCCAGTAATAGTGCCGATAATTTGATCCCAACCTCAAATGGTGACTGGACCAGATTTGAAAACCGGATAAAAGCGTTGCTTTCACTGGGATTCGAACCGGGGAGCCCTCTAACCAAGGGCAGGCACACTACCAACTGCGCCATCCAGTACTTCTCTCTTCCTTGTTACTGCAAGACTTTCCTTATTCTCCCCATTTCTACAACTCCTAGCCGCCTTGGATAGTTTCCTATAAGGCAGTGACCAGTGATTAATCCTAATAGTTTGCATATATTTTTATTATCTACAATTACGAGTCATATATGTATCAACTCCGCCCATCTTAGACTGATTCATATTTCTTCAAAGATTATACCAGAAGGAGCGTTAAATTCAAGATCAACCGGTATTACATCTCTGTACTTTCTGCATATTTCTGATTTGTTGTCGGATATCCGGCATGAATAAACTTGTCAGGTTATGCAGACAAAGCCTTTATGAGATACCGAGGCGTACTGGTATTCAGGGAAATGACAAAAAGCAGATAGCTGATAGTCTTGCGAAAGAGGGCTCAGAACTGGGAATAAAGCTCTTTCCTTTCTTACGTACACTCACTGCTAAGTTCTACAAGAAGAAAAAAGAGAACTGTGCTCCGGATAAAACCGGAGATCGATGGCTGAGTTTGGACATCGAATCAAAGGCGAGGATCCCTTTGTAGCTGCAACGCTGATTAACGAATGGGAAAATAAAATTCGCCTAGACCATTGAACCAACTGCGATGGTCTTAGGCAATCTAAGCGATTAATCAGGTCTTACTCCTATAAGGAAATCCTCACAAGGTTCCTTGATAAGGTAAATAAAAGGAAGCAATAACGAGGTTTCTTGCTGGCCACTGCGTCCTGAAGTACCACCTTAACTAAATGAAGCTGTGTCAGGACACGGAAAGTCGGTTCCTGGAAGAGGATGAAACAGCCGGACATATTTTATGCGAATGTCGGGCAATACCAGGGTTAAGAAACCGTGTTATGCATAGGGAGATACTTACTTCAGTGGAACTAAAGAGACTACAAAAGACACACTATCTTCCATAAGGTACTGCGTCCCTTCTCTGGACTTCTCTGTTAGTCTTCTGGACTAACTCCAACCTTTCGACACAATAGATGTCTCAAAGTCGCGGTGTCGTTTGCCATGGCTGCATCGGTTGTACAAGGGAGACAAAATCCTCTTGCGGATACAGGGAAAGAAGAAGATCATGATGAGTAGTTTGTTACAATGTTGTACGCTTACTAGTAGCTTCGCTCACAGTCCAACGTGCACTTATAATGGAACCTCTGTGCGGCAGCTGTAAGACTGCACGAGGACTCGTATATATAACTCCCCACCAACATTTTTGCGAACGCATTATATACTATCCAATTATGTATGCATCAATTTAATTTCTTGTTAAAATATTAAATTGTATTTTCAAATATTGAATACATTGGTAAAGCATACGATATTTAGCACGAATATAAAGTTGAGCGGATGAAGCTTCTCTTGGAACGCACGTTTGAAATTTGTAACTGCTTTGTGTACAGCAAAATACACACTATCTATCATTATTATATTGCACCACATTCGTTTACTTATATGAGGTTTTTTTTTACATACAGGGTGGGTCATCTAGGGTTTTTTTTTTAAATCATAGGTTATTTTGACACAGACAGCTGTTTCCCGCTTGAAATGAAATGACAGAAAGTCAGTATCATACCTCCGGGGAACGAAATGAGTCGCTTTACACTTGAACAACATCCAAGCAGCCCAAACAGTGCGTTTTTTGAAATGAAGATTTTTTCCCCAAAATGAAGCACCCTCCGCGAGTGCTGTACGAAAGTTTGAGACTGGTATGCTACTGGACAACACTCTTGATACTCGTCGTCGTACGGTAATGAGAATGTAGCTGCTGTGGCCTTCCTCGAAAATGAGGCTGGGAACAACTTTTCGGTCAACGGTAGGCGTTACATGGCTCCGATGTTAACCGACTTTATTTTTTTTACTGAAATTGAAGACATGGATTTGGACGACCTCTGGTGCATGAATGATGGATCGCCATGCTATACAGCTCATGCCAGAATCGATCTTTTGCGCACCAAATTTCCAAATCGTGTTATCAGCCGTCTTGGTCGCTTCGGAGCTGCGATTTGACCCCTTTGGACTTTTTTTTTGTGGGGAACCGTGAAGGACCGATGTTATGCCAAAAATCCGGAAACGATTCAAGCACTTAAGGCCAATATCATCCAAGCAATCCGTGGGCTACAGCCCGAAACCATCAACAAAGCCTTGGGAAATTGGGGTGACAGAATGCGCTACTGCCGAGGCAGCCACTAAAATGACGTAGTGTTTCATAATTAATGGGTATGTTTTTTCTTACCAATAAAGCCATAATACATAGAAAAAATTAATTTTGTTCATTGTATTACATTTTTTTTAAAAAGAAACTTGTGTTTTGCCCACCCTGTATTTTTATATAGCTTGAATATGCATATATTCTCTACTTAAGTCTTTCGCTTTCGTTTTTTAACTGAAATTATGAAATGGGGTGTAAAAAAGTTGTTAGATCATTGTACTCATATTGCGAATATTTAAACACTCACAACAGAGGTGTGTGCACACGTCCTTTTGACTCTCCAGATGTACTCAAAATACAAGTCTATCTAGCGAACAGAAACATATAACAACACCATAAAGGGGAATTAAAAATAACTTAAATCAAATAAACTCAGAGGAAATAAAAAAATACTTGTGATTCGTCAATTTTATGAAACAGCAAAAAAAAAAAACAACTTACCACTTTTGATTTTTTCCCTCTGAAAGCCCATATTCGCTTGCTGTTGGGCGTGGTGCTGATGCAACTGCTGTAAGCTCTGTAAGGCCGATGGTGCATTCACGGCAGCCGCAGAAGCGTGATGTCCAAAAGCATTCAATCGCATGTGTCCAGAATTTTGCACAGCCTCATTCACGCCCACATTCGACGACGGCAAGTATCTATTTACAACACTATTCACCGAATTCATAGTATCACATTCGTATTTATTTACACTAGCACTGATATTTGTCTGCAGACTGGGATTGCCATCGATGTGGCTGTTCTTCGGCTGGATATGATGGTTGCTGGGATTATTGCTTATCGACAAATTCATAACACTGTTGTAATCCTTGTGGGTATTGTCTATTGCGCTCTTTTGTAGTCCGAGGATGGCCGCTATAGTGAAGGATTTGCCAACATCCAGGGACGAATTGGTGTCCAGGTGCGTGGTATTGTTGATGTGGTGATTCCGTGTCATGTGTGGATGGTGTTGATGTTGCTGGGCATGTTGCACGGGTGCGGAATTGTGAAGTGCAAGGAAGTGCGATAAAGGATTCGAATGATACTTCGAGGGATTCTGCAGCATTATAATTGTGTCTTGCAGCGATCACTGGTTCATGTGTACTGATTACGCTGTTGGATTTCTTCGTGCGGCCAACACCCGTTCCAGATCCACTCTGCAAATGAGAGAAAAGAAATGCTATACAAACACGCAGTGGGCACATATGTGTGGAAGAAGGATTTGCAAAAAAGTACCGGCGCGTATCCATGCAACACATGAATGTAAGACAAACCCTTCTCAGTAATGGACACTCGAGCATGGCCACTTGTGTGTAATTGATGCCACTTAATGGTTAACGCACTCAATAGCCTCTTCCCGAGTAAAATACCTTTCTTCCAGATTTGCCCCACGTAGTTGTCGCACAGAAAATTAACTTTCAGTAATTGTCCAGATACCATTGGGCTCGGGTATCGATTGCAACTCGACAAAGAAGTGCAACAAATGCACTCTCTCCAGTGCAGTGCAATTAATTCAAATCGAATCCTTCAGCAATTGAGTCAGGAAGTGGAATTTCACTTAAAGCTCTGATACCTGAAATGGTAGCTAATTGCTTCAGTTTAGTAGACAATCAGCCCTGGAAGTGACAATAAGAATGTGCAGAGGCCCTAAGTAGGTGTACACGACCGGGCTTGGCATTTGCGTATTAATTCCATGAAGTGACAGCGGCAGGAGGTGAATGGTATTGCACGACTTGCAACATGCAATTGTGCATTACACTCTGCCGTGTACAATTGGTGGTGGCAGTATATTGTGGTCGGAAAGGCAGCCAAGGTAGGGAATGTCTTTTGGTTTAAATTTACTCTAAAGTCGATGACATGACACTTTCTTGCTGAGGAATGACAGAAATGATGAATGAACTTCGTTCTGGTTGTGACTTCATGAATTGAAGAACAATTAATTTGAGGGAGCGGACAAGTGCTGATATCTGACCTGGATGTGGTAATTCTATTCGAGTTGTTTTATTTTCTTTCCTCAAAGAAAACCAGGTTCGGTGGAGAGGATGTTTTATTTTACACTACTGAGTGAAGAAAAATAAATTGAGTATTCTTTTACTTGTGGTTTAGTATAGAATGTTGGGCTTGTAGTCATAGTTCACAGTTAAGGCTGGAAAGGAAAGCAATTTGTGGGTAAATTTCTGTAATACTTCATGTGGATCACTCACTTAATAGCTCGGTCGGATCATTAACATAAAGAGTTAATTTTATTATTTTAAGGAGAAAATACTAATCCAGAATAAGTTTGTGACGAATGTCGTTTGTAAATTGTTTAAATGTAATTCAGCTAAGCTGCGTGGTGGAAGTTGAGGAAAAGAGAAAACCAAACGCCAGTCGATGAAGTAAGCCCGCAGAGTACAGAAGAAAGTAATAGTATTAAGCTAAAAATCTGAAGCAAGATCAGTCTGAACTGGCTGCGGCGATCTATTGAGGATAAGGTAACGAATCTAGGAGAACGCTGACTGATGGTTCAGTCTTGAGGTTCAAACACCGAGAGCGAATTTCGAAAAATAAATAAACGAATCTGTAGACCAGAGGTTATCATTTTTTTTCGGCGACGGAACCCTCGCCGATCGAACTTTTTTTGGCGGACCCCCATATAGATATTAACAGAAAACATCGTTCCTTGAAGTACGGTTTGGATATTTTTATGTTTGACAAGAAAAGAAAGAATAAATAACATAAAAATAATTATTTTAAGTTTTATAAAACATTTATTATACAACAAAAAATAGCTTTTAACTTTTTAATGCAAAGACTGACATTTTTTCACACATTTACTTAAAACAACCTTAAAATTAGGCTTTATGTCCCACAACTGAATGAGAAGGTCTGGAGCTGTGTCAGTATATATTTTGTGTGTAAGTGCAAGGCGAAAACCCAGTCTCGCATTGATAAGTTGTTACAAATGTAAGGAGAACTATAAGAGTTTTTTCTCCGACTGCAGAGTATTCATCTTTCAGTCCAACACAAAATGTATTCAAATTGGAATCTTCTGATTCAAAATTTTGTTTAAGAAGCGATAAACATTTGATGTCGATCAGACTTTCATACTCTGACACAGGATGGTTTGCGCACGATTGTGCTTTTTGTACGGAACCCTTTTGATTCTTCCACGGAATCCCACGGTTCATTACAATTTAGACAATGTGTTTCCAAATCCTTTCAATGCAATGAGATTCGTCGTCGTGAGACCTCAAACTTTGTTCTAAAGCTTCAGAAAGAAAGAGTCTTATTCCGGTTTTCACTCAAAATATTAGTTTTCATACGAAAAATGTGTACCTACAACGCTAACATTTTGTTCGGGAATTTAGGATTAGAATTAAAAAGTTTGCAATTATTTAGCCAGCAACATAAATGTAATTATTGACAGTTAGGATATAACTTCAATTGCATTTTAAAAACAGTGATAGACGGTTTGATTTGCAATTAAACATTAGTGACTCTCCAACAAGGATAAAAATAAATTGGTTCTATAGAGGAACACAGTTTAATCTACAAACTACATAGGTGTTAACAGATTTTGTAAGCGCATTATTCTTATTATAATTAACAATACGTAATACTTAGTTTCACAATTTGATGAATTATTAAAAAATAAAAAGGCTTAATAAGGTACTTTTAAAGGCCGGTCTAGTATGACTAAAATCTAAATGATGTGAATATTCATTGAAAGCTCGAATAATTCTCGTTAGAGGTTCGTTTCTGCCATAGTCTGTATTGTGGAACTTGCAAAGTATATCCCTAACAAACACAACATCATAGATGGTGCGTCTAGTTGATAGGAATTTTAAGCCAAGCAGTTGGCACCATGCTTTATAGGATGCGTAAAAATCCCAATGCATTTTAAAATAGATGTACTTGGTGAATCGCTTTTGAACTTTTTCGATACGATCGGAAAATGTTATGAACGCCGGGTTCCAAACTACGACAGCATATTCGAGGAAAGGTCGAACAAGGGAATTATAGAGTGGAAGTAGGGCGAATAGATCAGTGAATCCTTTTGTATTACGCTTAATGAAGCCAATTGCTGAGTTTGCTTTTGCTTATATATGACCAATATTAGTCTGACATCTCTGTCCAAGTTTTACTCCTGCTGCCCCAAGCAACAGTACTGGAACAAGGAATAAATTTCCAAACAATATTTTTCGAAGCGCTAAAAAATTCCGACGAATGAATACAATCATATATCATACTTAATGAGTCTAGTTCAAGTAAGGTAGTATTAGCAATAATTAATTACTTATAATAATATAGAATATAATAATATGGGTGGCGCTACAGCCCGTGGAGGGCCAGGGCCTAGCTTCTCAGCAACCACTCGCGTGCTATTGTTCTATCACGGGTGTAAGGGACCTACAGTTCTATGCCGACTCCGAACGGCCAAGTTTGAGAAGCATTTTCAGACAGTTATACTCTCTGAGCATTGTCAGTGACTCGAAAGAGGTGGGGCCGTGAAAAGAATTTCTTGTCGTACCAGGAATCGAACCCAGACAGGTAGGTTCAAGTGCATAGGAGTCGACGCACATACCCACAACGCCACGGGACACCACACTTATAATGTGTTTTAATAATTGACATGACTTATGCATGAAGAGACACCATGTAATAGCATAGTGGACAGATTTTCAATTTTAACTTTACACTGACGGCACTAAGATGGTGTGGGTGTATTCTCTGAACTCCTGAACATTTGCAAAGCCTACAGACTGACAGAACAGTTTAAGTGTGTTCCAGGCGGAACTAATATTTGCAATTCGGAAAGCGTGTCGTCTACTCAAATTACACTCAAATATCTTGCCAAGGCAGAAGGTTGTCATATACGTTGATATCCAAGTAGCCATCAAAGCTATTGCTTCCTTTACTTCATATTCTAAATTTGTACAAGAATGCCGGGCTGTGCTAGCGTCGTTAGGAGACCAGATCAAACACAGACATAAGGCCGATGAACTGGCTAAGCTGAACGGATCTGCATTTCAGTGCTCGCTTGCAGAGGAGGTGCACATCTCACTACGAACAGTCAACGCTAATGTCGCTACGCACTTCCTTAAAATAGCAAACTTCAGATGGACCAACATCTTGTGTAACATCAATAAAAATATGGCCTGATATTTAATCGATCTAAAACAAAAGTTCTCATCCGACGAACTACAATCTCGCTATATCGGTGGCTTTCTCAATCATTCGCCTTTATTCATTAGTTGCTTTAATATTTTTATTGAATTAAAGTTCTTCAAATGGTCTTCAAATCGGTTTTATAGTGTTAATAACATAAGATGAAAGCATCTTTTAAGGCTTAATTTTTTGATCAGTCGCTTGACCAAGTATTTTGATATGAAACTCTACCTCAAGTCGAGTAGTCTATGTATACTACTCTTTTGCTAGTAGTATTGAAATATCATCTACATACATGCTCAGTGACTTAAACATAATCATTAAATGTTACATCTGAACGCATTTCCATCAAAATATTATTAGTATTTCATAAAATCTTACCACTTGCTGGCAAGTTAACAAACGGACTTTTGCAAATATTTAATGGTTATGTTATTTTTTTCCAGAATATCAAACCAAATCAATAAGCAACATATTTATAAATGTAAAATCAAGCATTTTATTTCCTATCGACTTAACAATGCTGTTTAGCTTCGGGATTTCCTCTTTCAGATATTTTCCCCATTTAGCTTGTGTCTGTACGTGACAACGAGTGGAATCTAGAAATAAAGTAGTATAGTATCTCATTTCTGGTCGAAACTATACCACACTATATCACTCCCTTTTTCACACAAATATGTCAAATGAGCAAATCGTGTAGAAATAAATTCTGCAGGTTTCGCTCAAATGAATTTCATACGAATTGAGAACTGAGTTTATTATTTTGAGATGCTTTCATTTTCTGTACGTTTCAATTAACGTCTTGGTGGGATTATTTGTGTTGGCTTTTTTCGAACTAGATTCTTGTGTGTGTGAATGGTCTTTTGTGTTAACACATGAAATCAAGTATAATAATAATAATAATATGGGTGGCGCGCTACAGCCCGTAGAGGGGCAGGGCCTAGCTTCACAGAAACCACTGGTGTTGTGCGTGCTATTTGTTCTATCACGAGTGGACGGGTCCTACAGTTTTATGCCGACTCCGAATGGCCAAGTTTGAGCAGCTTTTTCTAGACAGTTATACTCTCTGAGCATTATCAGTGACTCGAAAGAGGTGGGGCCGTGAAAAGTATTTCTTGTCGTACCAGGAATCGAATCTACACAGATTGGTCCAAGAGCGTAGGAGAAGCTCTTCCCACAACGCCACGGGCCACCACGAAATCAAGTATGTAATTAATTTTATTAGAAAATAATTGCGTTCAGGCAGCGCTTAGCATAGGCTTACTTAGTCTTCACAATACGCCCCTAAACGTTTTGCGCTTTGTGCATTTAAACATCCTGCACATATGGTGGCCAATATACCAAAAGAGTGCTGTACTTGTTCTTTACGGTGCGTAACTCAAAAATCAAAAAACAAAACAGATAATAACAAAATGTAGAGTCACTTCAAAACAATAATTATCTGATCACACAGTAGTTACGATTTCAAAAATTTGGAAACTAAAACGATTTGAATGCTTAACTAGATTGCATAGCTAAAAACGTGATCTCTCCTGAACTTCGAAAGTAAAACTGAATTAATACTTTATTTTGTATATGATTGTATACACATGATTAATTTCGAAGCTATGATCTACAACAACTTAAAAATTCCAGAATCGTGAGCGACTTTATAAGGGAAAATCATTTCTGATTGTACAATTAACATTGAAAATCATAATTTTAGGCTCTGTACTTATTATGTAAACTCTAGGCAGCTTGAAACGCTTTTGGAGTATCTCTGAATCATTATTAACATTGAAGACAATTTTTAATAACTGGCATTGGAATGTGAAAGAGTAGTTTCGCCAACGAACGCAGTGATTATACCTGATTAAATATAGAATTTATGTAAATTAGGACGTAATATGATTCAAAACAGACCCTTGCGGTGGACCTACGTGAATGTACATTTGGTTTTGATTTTGATTTTAACGTCTGCATTTGGTTTTGCGAACATATCTGCGAGATGAAATGTATCTAATACAAGAGTGTAGTTTATCATATATTAAGCTTTAATCAAATCAAAGAGTGCAGGGCAGCAGATGAAAAATACATTATTCTATAATATTCTAAGGTATTTGAATAAGCCACTTTTCGTAGATGAGCGCACGTCATAAAATATGTCTACAAGATGTAAGGGATTGTAAGATCTTGATATAAACAAAATGAGGAATATTCCGTCGCCTCTAGCAGACCAAATTGTGAAATGAAATTATCAACAAAACGTGGTTTGCTACCTAAATGTTCTGTATGAGAAAATTGTGTAATGGAGGCTTTAAGTGAATGTTGTCAATATGATTGTCAGTTTGCTTATCAAATAATAACCAATCTAAGGAGTGTTTGTAAGGAGTTCACAATGCTAGACTTGTTTTATTTAAAAATGCTTGGACACGCTGTATGCTTTTATGATCCCGCTCTTGTTTGTTTGATTGCCATTTCGATTCGGATGGCATTTGACAGTGGTAGAGACTGATCAATTTTAGGTATATTAGATACATTTCTGAACGCACATGATTTTTTGTAAATCTTTCGACTAAGTATGTTATTTTAATAACTTAACAATAATATTTAATTAATTATTGATACACCAAAAGTCAGTCTTATAGTGTAACTACACTGAGCATTATGTGGCTATGATTGCTCCTTATTTCATTGACGACTCTGCAGACTCAGTCAGTGGCGACCGCCATCGAGGTGTTTTTTGGAGGGCGCTTAAGACGTAAAGAATACGTGGCTCCGACAAGACAAGGAGTTACTTCGCAGTTCGTACTACGAAGTCGGAGAATTTCTTGCCCGATTGAATAATGTCTAACTGTGGTGGTATCGATTTCCTTCTATGGGTGTATTTGACGATTTCCAATTAAGCCAACCACAGTCGTGATGCTCAAAAACTACATACGTATGTAATTGAGGAATAGAACACTCTTAGTCTGCGAAGTTTCTATGAGACATATGTTCAAAAGATCATGTCTACAAGTACACTTGAATTATCATCTTATCCCCATGAATCGTACTGTATTCCATCAATAAAATATAAACTGTATTTCATTGAATACCTCGAGCAGGACCTTTAAAATCACTCTGCACACATTATCTTACAACTTTTGGGAAGGTTAAATTTTCAAATCCGACTGGGAATAGTTTCGTAAAGCCGTATGGATCAGTAATTATATAAGCTTGTCCTAAGAGTCTCCCTTTCACTTCTGAAAAACTCGTCATGTTTTCAGGAAATCAAATTAAGACGTGGTCCGTTAACTTATTACATTCATCACGACGCAATGAATCGTCACGAATAAGAAAATCTTTCAATTAGTAAGGAAATCGAGGTGAAAATCAATCTAAAATCCACTTCCCTGACGAAGACATTTTTAGCGACGGAATAGTTGAATTGGTTCTTTCTTAGTACAATTTTACATACATTCTTCTTAGTTTCAGGACTTTTCTCCTTGATAATCCAATTCTGGAGATCTTCAGGAACTGATGCACATTTGAATAATTTTTATAATTGATTGTTAACTTCAATCACTGTCACTTTGTTTGGCGTTTATCACATTTTAATTCATATTCAATTTGTATTGAGCACACAGTTGAACTAATATTCGATGTGAACTTTTTCAAGAAAACAATAGGTAGATGGCAAATAATGTTTCGACCGCGCGCTCGTGTGTTATCGTGAACAAATCCGCTTGTTGACTGAATCGGAAATAATGGTTATCGCGACAAAACAGTTCAGTATCAATAGTCTTATGTACAGACAGGACGAGTCGATGGGAAAAAAAATGCACTTATGTATTTATGAATTCACCGAAACGTGTAATATTATTATTCAATGTATCATCATCATTGTTGTCCTCCTCCAGCAGTGCCACCTCCACCTTCACCTTTTGCAGACTGAACGGAAAGTATTTCTCTCATCTCTCATCTGAATCCGAAACCGTACCCGTTGATTGCTCAAAAAAGCGGAACTAAACAACGATACCACCGGATTCAGTTAATGCTGGTGCTGCTCCTGCTGCTGCTGCTACTGCTACTGCTACTGCCTCATCCTCAGTTTGCAATGGTGGTGGTGGCGGCAGAGATCGCTCGGAAAAGGGATGAAAACAAAATGGTTTAACCTATAAAACACCCCGATAAGTATATTGGCCATAGTTTTATATTTCAATGTATCTCCCTCTGTACCAACCACCCACCAGGGCCAATCATCCTGGATGGCACAAGGATTCATCCTCCCCACTGTTCAGCACACACACACACATACCCATACTCGCGGCGCTCACACACGCACACTTCCACTCTCGACTGCAGTCCATGTGAATTAGCGCGAGTGGGGGTGGTGATTGTATGGCACGCACATTTCAATCATCATTAGTACTAATGTACCCACAAAAATTAGGGGTGCTTAGCTCTTGATTTAGCTCTCTCTCTTCGGAGCCGGAGTCAGGGACATGACGACGGGGCTAATGTCTGCTGGCGTGATTGCGCGCGCTCCGTTCCTTGCATGAGTACCATGCTCTCGGGGGCCAATCTGAAAACATATCACTGTACAAATGGGGATAGGTGTAGTGGTGTTAGAATTTTCCTCGTTCGCATAGTTGTGTTTTATTTCAAATTGAGGTTGTCCACCCTCAAAAAATGAGCCTGTAGTGGTAGTGTTTTACCGCAACTTCAGATTCTCGTTCTCTTTTCCACTTCTCCACTATGTGGGTGTACATAACCCGTGTGTAGTTTTTTTTTTCTTTTTTTCTTTTTTGTTGCTGTAGTGGTGCATTCGGGCAGCCATTTAAGTTGTTAGCTTATGGATGCCGTGTTTTGTTTTCTTTTAAGTGAATTTTGGGGATACCATTCCGGGGAGGGTGTATAATTTTATTTCACTCCCCGAAGGGGGTTGATGGTACTTTATTTTTATTATGAGATACTTTATGTATATAAATTTTGAATGCAGAGATGTTATACTCGCGATTGGAGGCGGGATGATATTTTAATGCTCTGAAATGTGAATTTAATGTAATGTCAAACTTTTGCGCATAAGAGTGACCATAATTTATTAGAACCTTTTAAGTTGAGGATTAGAAAGAGTGTTGGGTAAGCTTTTTAGTACATTTATAGTCTAAATGCATCGAATTTATTTAAAGTCGAAACTAAATTATTTTTATTTGAGTGAATAAAATAAGAAAGCGATGTAGAATGCAGTTCATTGGCTTGAAATGTTGACCATATATTTAGGTGTTTGGCCTCTTAGTACGCCGGTAAGTCGTCTGCAGTGATTTCCTGTGCAGAGATAACAGGTATGCCGTGGATTTCTTACAGACTTTAGGGAGCATGCGCTTGGTCTGGTCTACATCCTGATTAATCATGCCCTTTTCGGAGACTTCGGAAGCCCTAACCAAGCAAGCAGGCAGTCCCAGCGCAGGTTCAGATCCTGTGAGTACCTCATCTTATCCTTGTGTTGCAAGTTCTTTGGCGATCTCATTTCCCGCCATCCTGTGGTGTCCCGGGAATTTAGACCCCCGATCAAATTCAGAGAAAACTTTCACTGAACTATCCTGGAAGTGGTTGAATAGTTAATTAAGGCATTAAGCACAGCTTGTCTGTCGTTACGTTGATTTTAACGTAACTATAAAACTATTGCTATTCGTGCAGCTGGATCAGCGATATTTCGTCAATGGGATCGCTGGTAGTTTACTGGAATGGAGACTGGCGCAGCCGAGGCGATTAATGTTTCACATTGGGAGAGTAGCACTCGATAGGTTTGTTGCCGTATGTGCAGGTGCTGGGATAATGAGTAATTTTCATTTCCAGAACGCCTGTTCAATGCACTCTACATGTTAGTGGAGTCCCATTGAAGCAGGTGGAGAAGTTCAAGTATCTCGGGATCTTTTTCACGAGTGATAGGAGGAGTAATGCTAAGCTTTCCTGTAGGGTTGGCCCAGCTAGTCCAATTTTGAAACATCTTCGAAGATCTGTGTTTTTACAGAAAGGCCTAGCTTGTTATCAAAGCCAAGTTAACGGTTTTCAATTAGTAAGTATTTGTTCCTGCTTCTGCGAACGGAAAGGACTACGCTTCGATGGTTTGGTCACGTGTCAACGAATGTCCTCATTGTCACGACATTCGAGGCGTGCCTTCAATGCGATTCCATCAGGGAGCCGACTGCTTGGGAGATCCAGACTGAGGTGGTTGAAGGTGGTTGACCAAGTCCAAAAACTCGCCTGGTTGCGCTTGGGCGTAGCTCCAGATGAGTTAGAGTCGATGGCGGAGCATCGAGTGGACTGAAGACACAGAAAAATGATTCTAAATTGAATTTATTTGACAGATAATTTTATGGCATTCATTTTTGAATATGATTTCGGACATATCAACCTGGCGTATTGGATTATATTTCGGCAATAATGTTTCGAATGTTAGCTTCCAAGTCCAAGTGTTGCACAAAAAAGGTTGGTAATCATGACTCGCCAAACATGATAAATTTTGAAGATATAAATACGAAGCAATGATGCCACTAGCCCACAAAGCGCTCAAAACGGTGAGTTTTTTATGGATGTATTGGTGTTTCGACAATGACATTGGTTTCAGTTCCACGAATTGAAATATGTCTTTAAAAAAAAAAAAATTAACGATTTATAAATTTCCTCCAGCGTTTGTCTGTTCGGAACGAATTGCCAAACCAAACTAACCTCAAAACCGTGAAATCAGCTGTCACTGAAAACAATGTTGCCAATTTAAAATTATCCACCTTTAAGTAAAAGCGCCCTTTATTTGAGGGCGATTGTCTTAACAAAAGTTGTTCACAGAGTTGTACTGTCACTATGCTTGCGTGTCAGGGACCATTTCACTTATTTGAGTGCGGTCATGTTATTATGTGCACTTCCCAGTTGTAAGGAATTTCAAATAAGGCATAAGACGAGAAATTCGATGATTCTGGTTGCTTTTCTTGTAGAAACTCAACAACAATAAGGGGCTTCCTTGAGTAGAACAGTGCTATTAAGCTTAGTAACAAAAAAGCTCTTCGATATCTTCAAAGAAAAGACACTATCCTCTGTCAACCTCAACAATTTCCAAGTCAATTTAAGTGGTGTTTAAAAAAAAACTAGCGTCGACTACTTTAATACATCTACCATACACATTAAAGTGCAGCAAACCAATCAAATACCACTCACAGGTGACTAAGGAACAGCAGACATCCCTGCTCAACTGATTATACATAAAACAGGCAGCATGCGAATTTTATCAGAATCATTTTATTTCATATACTCGTACGTATGTACATGAGCACAAGGAGATTTACAATGTTTTCGTGTGTTGCCACACATAAGGACGTTCTTAATATGTGCATTATGAAAATGGCGGTTAATATCGTTTGTATGCCACGATGGGGGGAAGCCATGTACGTTAGTCTGCCAATTACAATTTATTTATTCGAAGTACATAGGAATGTAATAATAACAAAATTAAAATGTTTGAGCACGAACAAAAAAAAAAAGCGAGGGGGATGCGAAAGCATTATTAGCTGCATGCATGGACTTTTTTCAATGAAGTATTCGCTTGAAGAATGCATACTAAATTAAGTGGGAATCTAACAATGTCTGTATAAATTAATGAATAATTTACTTAAAATGAATAGTATGCATCTGTATATTTGTTCATCATCTATGTTGATCATCAACAAAGGACTCTATTGACTCGACTTCGATTATACCGTGATTCGATTATCATTCGAAATGGTAAAACCCGAAAAGCTAAGACCTATTATGCAGTCCGAAAGGCCTAGAAATACCGTGTATAAGGTTTACTATGAATCTGGAGAGATACAACTTATCAACGTCCTTTCAGAACAAGGTACTAATAAACATTGTCAATATAGATTAGAATGACGATATGCATCGAGATCCTGGAATGATGACAGTTCAAGCGACGAATAGAAAAGCACAATAATGCTTGTTCTTGACGAACGCAATTTCTCATATCGTCTTCAAAAGACTAAGCCCCTTGGCATAGCACGATCATTTCAAGCCGTGTGTAACTGAGGGACTGCTGGATACGGATCTTAATTGTAGCGTAGGAGGAAATTTATTTAAAAGGGAGGTGTTTTTTATGAGAACAAATCTCACAATCTTAAGGCTCAACTATAAAGTGCATGAGCGAGCATTAGCTAGTGTCGAATTTGGACGAACTGTTTCGTCATGTTTGCTAAAAAAAAAACACGAGTAACTATAATAAACACATGCGCGCATAGCCTCCTGTCAGAAATTCTGCCGATGCTTGCTGTATTTTTTTATTTAATTTTGATTTATGTATTATGAATTCCTCAAATTTCCAGTTCGATTAAATGTGTATGTATGTACGAATACCAATACAATATCAGCCGATTTGCTCATTTTTCAAATTTGTTTTCTTGGCTGTGTTTTATCTGTCACATTCGCATATTCGAATTATATATTTTTTTATATATTTGTTTGAAAATAAAACTACTAGAGACGAATTTTCAGATGTTCGTTAGTTACGAACATCTGAAAATTCATCTCTAGTAGTTTTATTTTCAAACAAATATATAAAAATATATATAATTGGCGCTGTCGGTAGGATATCCAGTATCCGTTCGTTATTTCTTGTAATTTGGATATTACTTAAAGAAGTGAAAAGTGAAACGAAAATTCGAATCAATAAATAAGTTTGAAAATAATTAAAAGAAACTAAATGAAGATGAGTGAGAATGAGGAACAACAACTCAACCAATTGCTCAACGATGAGCTGAGCCAACAACAAGATCAACAAGATCGGAATAAACATGAAGACAACCAGAAGACTACTGTCACATTTATACTTCCTGAAATGGAAGTCATCAAAATACTACAAAGACTAAAACCATTCAACGGCGAAGATAAACGGGATGTGGCTTCTTTCATATATGATGTGGATATCACCCTCCAGTATCTCAGCCCAGGATCATGTGCTTTCGCTGTGCAGAACATAGTACGAGGACTCATCCAAGGAAAGGCCCAGCAAGCAGTGAGAATGCTAACACCAACTACTAATTGGACAACTTTAAAATCAACTCTATTCAAGCATTTTGAACCAAAGGAATCCTATATTACAATATATCAACAAGCTGTAAGTGTTAAGAACACAAATTTACAAATCTATTATTCTAGATTATGTGAGTTAATAGATAGAATAAATATAAAATATAATTTTGAATCGATAAAAACTGTAGAATTTTCGCATGAAAATGTACAAAAAATGTTTTTTAGAATTTTTTGCTCTCAACTTAATATTCATCAAGAAAGTTTTGTTTTAAGTCGAAATATAAATAACATACAAGAAGCATATGAATTACTTACAACATGCAGACATCCTACCGACTGCGCCAATTATATATTTTTTTATAAGTTTGTTAGTTACCCTCATCGAATAAAGACATCTGAAAATTTATCTCTAGTAGTTTTACTTTCAAACAAACATATAAGAAAATATATAACTTGCGCGGTGCTATTTATTTCGCACTAGCTCATGCTTAACGAAACATTTGTGTTTTGCACATGCTTCACGAAATGTTCACATTATGGGTTGCCTCATAGCGGTGGGTGTATTCGCTCACTCACCGATGCGCGTTTGACACTAGGCATGCGAGTTTTGACACTATGCGCCCATGCGCATTATAGTTGAGCCTTTAATTGTAGAGTAGGAGAAAATTTATTTAAAAGGAAGGTGTTTTTAATGAGTAAATCTCACACTACTAGGAAACGAATGCTCCTCAAAATGTCTCCTGGAAATGTTCACCTACATACCTTCGCAAAAGCTGAAGGCAAAAGTCTGTACAGGTCCAAATTACGCGGATGACATCAACGCCATTGATCGAGCATGGTTTTTCTTCAATAAAGGCGAAAACGCAAGCCAGAAGACTGAAAATTTGAACAATGTTTATGCTCCTAAGACTGTAACAGTAAATTATGCGCGGTTTTGGTTCCGCCTATTGCGTTCCCGTAATTTCAATGTCAAAGATACACTGCGCTCTGGAAGTCCAATTGTCGAAAATATCATAGAAATCGTCCAGTCTGGACGTCATGTAAGCCCTGTTTCGTTTGGAATCATTTGAACAAGGCTGGATACAAACATAAGCTCAATGTATAAGTACTACACGAGTTAACGCCTAAGGACCGAATTTCTATCTGCGAATCACTGCTGAACAACATCGACCCATTTTTGAACCGGATGTGATTGTTGACGAAAAGTGTATCACTTACGTCTTACGACATAGAGCGAATATGCCAGTTGTACACTGCCCTGTTGTGATGCCATCTTTGAGCTAACGGTACAACGAAACCGATCAGCAAAAGTCAACAAAATGTTGGCTTTCAAGGTTCTCATATATGTATGTTGAATCGGAAAACCTAAACCATTTGGCCGAGTAAAATTTGTCACTTTGGGTGCACCAATGAGAGCCCTGAGTGCTGGTTTACTTGGTTTAAGTAGACAGATTGACCGCTTGAGATTGAGTGTTGGACATATTTTCATTTACTTTAAGGCACGTGGTGCCTTCGAGTGAGTTGTCAAATTGGGCATCTCGTTAAGAGACAACCTTTTTGAATTTTTGGTTTGGATTATAGTTAGAGTATAGATGGTGGAGTGAGTGGTCAATGCTGAGTTCGGTCCACAGTCGCAGTGCCTTGAGTCTCATAGCTGTATTAGGTGTTACCTGTCCTCCAAATATGTGCAGATGGAAGAAGGTGGATCAGCTGGAGTGCTCTTTAATGCCATAAAAATGCATGCTGGTCGTTGCAGTCGGTTGAATGTTTTACAGCCGACAGCTTTATTTAAGTATCTCCTAGGTGTCATGGTAGATGAAAGATGTAAGTAGAAGTACAGTACAGTATAGACATTACTTTAAAAAGATCTGTAAAGAATTGAACGGAAAGTTTAATGAAGACACAACGGGCCTACGCTGGTCTGCCAACTGTATTCCAGGAATCAGCCACTAAAACCAAATCTTAACGATGAGCAAGATCTCTAAAATAACGCTGAAAGCACATGTATCACACCATTGCGTCGATTTTAAAGAACGAAACCGTTAAATTTTGCGCAACAAGAAGTGACCATATTTAAGAACGGTCCCGGCGGGTGCCTCATGTGAACATTCCTAGAAGCTTAAACTTCTGGATAGGCAGCCTTAGTCGTTGTAAACCATAGAAGACTGTATCAATGCATTCATTTGCCTTTTCTTTTCTTCATTGCAGTCATTCAAAATAGTCTGCAGTGAAAACGAGTATCACAATCCAAGAGACGATCACTGTAGAGCTTTCGATTGCCGGATTACGAAATTAATACACAGTTTGACTTTACTTCGTTGGTACCTTACTCAACTGAAACAAGTCCACACCGAATGCAAAACTCCTTAGTCTTTCTCTTACTAGAACGAATCATTTGGTAAAAAGCCAATTTATAGACTTCAAAGAACTAGACTGTAACTGCAACGGTATGATAAACAAATAAATAAAACATATACAAAACTTAGTGACAAAATGCGTTTATTTCCGTAATTTTCAACCAATTCAGTATGATTTTTTTAATGTGGATATAATTAAAGAACATGTGAGAGATAGAAAGCTGTGGAGCCGATAGGGGGCGCTGTTCTTGAGATTTTTTATTAATATTCGATTTTATCCCCATTTTTTAATGATTTATCTCAAATTTGCAGCACTCTCACCAAATAAATCTAAATTTAATTTACAAGTTATAATGTAAAAAAAAACCAAGAATGTTATTTATCAAAAAAGCACTGCAATACATATTTTTTTTAGTTTTACCAAAATTATTAAAAAAATATTTTTGTATTGCTTGGCGAAGTTGGCATTAAGCTAGTTTTATTATATTTTTGATCAAAAACAATTTTCTTAATAATCTTTCGAGATTTCCCTACGCATTGTATCTTTTGCAGCCGTTCACTGCACTTTGCGACATAATATTAAAAATGAATTAAATCCTTTCGTTATCTGTACATCAATTTGTGTTTTTATTTTTTTTTTACTTTTTTCTGTACGAAATTTTATTGTGATGTGAACTTAAGAAACACAAGTGATGGTGTAAGGAACTTCAGTACCATGGTCGGTGTTGGTATTGGAATATTTATTTAACCTTAAAAATATACAAATTCAACATATAACATATTATATTTAAATATAGTGAAAGGTAGCGGTAACAGGATTTCCGTGAGTGAACCCCGCGCGACTCTCTCTTGTGCCAACCTAGTCACTTCTGGACAAGATTTGCCGGCATGTCGGTATTCTTTCTCCACTGTCCGTCTCCAATATGAGCTTGGTCGACCCCGATTGTGTACTCCTTGCCGTGTCCAAGTGAGGGCCATCCTTACGATGTTCGTTTCTCCATGTTCAATGTTGTATCTCTGCTGCGATGGTTTTCTGTGAAGCTCTACGCAGCAGCTCTTCGTGTGTTATCCAAGACCTTCAGGATTCGTCTCAAACATTTATTGACGAAGAGCTGAAGCTCGGTAGCAATGATATTGTTTGAATATCCGAAGCTTGAGTGAGGTGGGGAGCTTGGTGGATCTCCAGATGCTGTCAAGCGAGAATTGAGCTTGGCGGGCATTATTTATTCGAGACACGATGTCAATTTCTGCACCTAAATCTTTGCTCAAAGTGCTGCAGAGGTGGCAGAATTTATTGACATCCTCAATTGGGCTCCCGCCTACCAAGAGAAGTGTCTCGCATTTTGAGCCGATTCTCATCAGTTTTGTCTGGGCTACGTTGATTTTTTTCAGCATCAGATTTTGACCAGCTCTTCTGGCGTTGATGTCCAGAGCGTACAGTTTTTCTTGAACGCCGGCTAAGGAGATGGATAGCAGACAGATGTCATCGGTGTAGTCGAGGTCGTGGAATTTCTCCATCAGAGACCATTGGATTCCTTTGGAGGTGGAGTTGTTTATGTGGTCTAGGACAAGGTCAAGGCCATGGACGATGATGAAAAGCAGTGGTGATAATATGCACCCTTGCTTACACCTCCGGTGCTGGCAAATGAGGTGTGTCTTTACACTTGAAGCGCACCTTGCAAGATGTTGGTGCATCCTTTGGTATTTAGTATTGAAATAAATATGTCCGAATATTAATAATATCAAAGAACATTAATTTATTTCGTAGCTTTTTAATTTTATCTTTTTTTTAACGTAGAAAGCAATTAGTTTTATTAACTTGCCTTTGTATGTACATTATTAAAAAAACATTTTTGTCAACTATTTCCCCGGCCGGATGATTGTCAACTTTTTCAATTCGTCTCTCGACGCTTGGTCAAATAATATTGTGAATGGTTTTAGTACCCTTAACTAAAACCAAACAAAGCAATCGACTTGAATGAATTTCATTACCTTATTCATTCCATTTCCCGTCCCAGAAGGACCCTTAACAAAATCCGCACATCAAGCGCCAAGCAAACAGTTACGAAAATGAAATTATTTATTTTGCTACTCCACGAACCATTCAAATTCAATTATAATCTCAAAATTGCAACGAAAAACAAATAATTTTCTAATTAGTTGCTCTTTCTGGTTTTGATTGTATCCGAACGGACCGACGGTTGAACGGTCGGCCGGGGCGGTAATGGTTCGTCGTGCATTGCCGTTAGCAACCGCAACGCTTTCGTCCCTTTCAAATATTTTGAAATATTTTGCACATCAATCAAAGTTTGCCATGCTAACACATGGAAATATGCTTTTTATTTGAATCCTCGGGTAGGTACATACTGCGATGAGGTGCTGGTGCACCTCGGAGTGGTTCTAGTTTCGATTAATGCCTGCTGTGTATCCCAGCAGCAACCTATGCACTTTGCACTGGATTGGTATTGAGTTCTAGCTCGAAATTTGTTTAAAATAATTGTACGGAGCGGAGCCACTACCACTACCGGAGTGCACTAATTGCCATTCCATTGGATTTCTTCTCTTGATGTGCTATGCAATTTTAATTGCGAAACTTATATGAAAATTATTATTATTTCGTTGTGCGATGAATTTCAATTAAAATTGATTTCAAAACCATAAATGAATGGTTGTGGGGGGTAGTCATGTGGTTAGATGTTGGATATTTCATATTTTTCCACTTTCATCATTCGGCAATCAATCAACTGCATTTATTTACGGTTAATTTTTTTTTTAATGAATAAGTGGAATACATCATGCGTAGATATTTATTTAATAATTTTAATTTGTTGTAAGTTAATATTTATAATGTAAACAGCTGCATTTTCATTGTTAATTAAGAATTATGTATGCGGTGAAGTGACACACTGAAGGCGTTACCTTGAAGCCTGCCAATTTTATGCATATCATCGCAGGCAGATTATCCACGCTTCCGCCCCATAGAGCAAGGTGCTCAAGAGCAGATAAAGAAGCCCGTGATATTTTCAAGAGAAAATTTTTTGCGTTCAATATTTGATCCAGTTTGGGTTGATGGTATGTGGAGATGAAGATGCAATCACGAATTGTATATCGTCTTACGGATTCAATGCCTAAGATGCTCGATCCCGAAGAGTCTTTGACTCCGGAACAGCGCAATAGACCCAGACAAGTGGAGAAGGACCTCAACCAACTTAGCTTGCGAAGTTTCGAAGCAGCCGGCTAAAGATCGTGCCAGCTGGAGAGTATTTTTGACTGTGGCCCAAAAGAGGAGAGTGGTCTATAACAAGAAACTAACCAAGATCTCGGTATGCTCCAGACAACTAAGCAGTTCTAAAAGTCTAATCAAATCGACGGCCAAAGCGATCAACAACACGTGCAAATGATCGATTTGTTTTATCAAAATGGAGGTGCGGTTTGGGCAACGTTCCGCGAGCTTCGACTCCAAGATGAGGACCATTTCTGAATGAATGGGTACGTCAGCGAACAAAAGTGGCGAATTTGGGACAATACCAATTCATATGAGATCCAATAGTGGAGTGGAGTCTCTGTTTGGTGTGAATTTTGGACTGGCTGCGTTATCGGTCCATTTTTCTTTAGGAACGATGTTGGCCATCACCCTCAACGGCGAGGTCTATATGTCGATGATTACCAACTTATTTCGACCGGAATTGGATGATATGGACAGCAACGACATGTAGTTTCAACTGGACGGCACTACGTGTATGCCTCACGCCACAATGGACATTTTGTACGAGCGTTTCGCGGGCATTGTCATATCACGTGGAGGTTATGTGAAGGGTTCACCGAAATCGTGCGATTTGACCCCGTTATACTTTTTCTGAATTCGCAGGGTTATACGAGGAAAACACAAACCACTACAGCAGCCCTTAAAGTCAATATAAGCCATATCAAATGAAATTTGACATTTCGGATGCATGCCACCCAGAGAAGCCACGGCGGATATTTGAACGATGTTATATTCCAGATAAATAAATCCAATAAAATATATACATACATATATATTCAATGATATTTCACACACACTCTGTTTTATTTACATTTAAATATGGGAACCGATAACTGAAACGCTCCAGGTGGTAACTACAATAAATGAGCCATAGGAGAACTTCAGACACTGAGGATAGACTTAAGAAATTAAGGATTACTCAATGTAATTAAGCGGTTGCTATTCGCGGTCCATGCAACCGATTATGTGGCAGTCCGATGACTAGAATATCAGCATCATTTGCCCCATAGTGTAAAAAGGAGATTTCTTCACCTGCAAAAAGTATGGAGATCACGCATACACTGCAGTAATTAAATAACGACCGACAGACACAATGTTGAGGTACTCGTAGTTAAAAATGACATCCTGGTGCAGTCAATAGCAAAATTGGTCTTGGCAATAATTTGGTTTGTCTACACAACTTGGGTCTTAACCTACTAACATATTTCGAAGGATCAAAATCATTCCGTACAAAACTATTATTTTGTCAGTCTCCTTATATGAGACAATATCTGTGATAGTCAGAACGATACAGCTGATTCTTGGTATCTTCGAATGGACTTATTGCGTCGGATATTTGGTGAATGGACGAGAAGATATAACTGCAAGCTGTATGAGACGTGCAAAGATATATTTGTAGTCTGAAAGGCAAACATCCGCCTGTACTCGTGCGTATCTAGCGCATGGAGACCAATGCTCCAACTATGCGGGTTAATCCAAGACTCCTGATTGAAGAAGGAGAAGAAGATCCGTCCCGTGCGAGGACCAAGTTATTGCACGATCGGTACAGAGACCGTCAAAGCTGAAAAGTAACTATTGCTCAGGTTTAATGGGTCACAGGGCAGGTAAGAAAATAAGTAAAGGAAGAAGAGGGTACGCATATGACACTTTACCAGGTTTCTTCGGTTCTCTTAAACGTTGGTTCACCGATGTTACGTTGCAACTGCCAAAATTATGTATTGGTACCAGATATTACCAAAAAAAGGGAGAAAAATGCGATTGATGACACTACAATAATATACAAATGTATAGCTTAAGATGTCATAATACTATGACTTCCATTGATTTCCTCCGGAATAATAATCGAAATAAAGCGGTTATTATTTTTGTCGCAAATAGCTTTCGCCATTTTACAAAGCACAATAATCTTCATAAAATGTTGCTGGACTAAACTAGCAAGGGAGATTAGATGTCCCTAGCCTGCGGTGGGTCAAGAAATAAAACAAAATTGTACATGAAAGTGACGCCAAAACGCACAGGAGCTTCCGTTGCCTCGTCGACGTATCATTTCATTTTCATTTCATTTATTGTTTACGTAGTATCGCTGTAGATTAAGAGTGCTATACTCTTTTAATAGTACAGGTCTTAAATATAACATTATATAAGTAACGTGATAGTGACATATATACATACATTTCAAAATATATATTTTTGAATATTTTAAGTTTTAAATGTGAAGGCGTAATTTCTGCAATATTAAAATTAAATTTACACGCAACCAATTTAAAAGTAAATTTTGGAAATTATGTCAGTTCATGTTGGACAGATAAGTGAAACAGGCTGAACAAAATTGTCTGTACTCGGTCTTGGAGCGTACCTGTGAAGGTAAATGGTTCCAAAGATGCACAGCATGAATGAAGAAATTCCTGCGCAATGTTAAACATGTATGAACAGAGGGTTTTAACGTCATATTACGACTCGATCGACAAATAGTTAATTTTTCATATAGAAAGTTAGGTTGTTTTCTGTGAATGATTATGAAGAGTAGGATGCATGATCTATAGCTTAATAATGCTTCCAGTTCACATCCAAGGAGAATGCTACGTTGGTCTGAGACATAATCACATCTTCGGAGGTTAAAGACATACCGTGCAATCGCGTTGATTGCTTTTAACAATTTTTGTAGAGACAAATTATCACAGCCTGCAAACAATTCACAGCCGTAGGTATACCAACCCAACTTACAAACCACGCGCAACTGCGCCTACCTCGTCGCCTCGTCGCCTCGTCGCTTCGTTGAAGCACGAATCATTTCTCATATATGTATCAATCGATTGTAGTGGAATAAATACCAAGTCAAACAAATAATAGACAGTATTTGAATAAAATATAGCCACTAACTAGAAACTGCACACGTACCACGAATAAATAATAATATCGGTGACGCTACAGTCCGAAATGATCCGAGGCCTAACTTTTACAACAACCACTTGTGTTGTGAGTGCAATAATTCTCTCAGGTGTGGAGGGGATCTAAAGTTTCATACTGACTCCGAACGGTGAAGCTTGAGAGGCTTTTTCCTAGACAGAAGCTGCTTCTTGTCTCAGTGTCTCTGGGGCGCAGAGAAGCCTTAAATTGTGAAAATTGCTCGTGTCGGGGATTGAACCCAGACAACCCAGCGCGGAACCAACGCACTAGGCAATCGTGGCCATAAACCACAAGTAGTCAAGTTTTTAAATTAACTTATGTAGAAAAACATGAGAGGCATTAAAATATAATTTGTCCTAAAAAAATTTAGGAACAAATTGAATGATCCTGTGATAATAAACCATTCCCATGTGTATGTTAACTTGTACTTGCGTACATCAAAGCCCACACAACATTTTTTTTATTTTCTCCTCATTGCATAAATGAAGTTGCCTTCATGTCGGAGAACGTCATGGTCTCTATGGCAAACTAAAATGGATGAATGACACCATTTTGTTACATTGTGAAGAATATTACAGCTACCGCGTGGGTATGCTGTGGCTGTAGCCACTTGCACGAATAGATCTCTCTGTGTAATAATGTCGCTAGTTAGGTCTCGAGGCGCTCCCTTCCTCAGACGCCGGAATTGATTTATACCAAAGGCAGACAAAGTCAGTTTAAAGGGGACGGAGTTTTTACGTCGTAATTTGCAAAAGAAACGCATGCGTTCATAACAATCGCTCCCTTCCCTCACTGCCGGTGGCATATACTCGTATTTGTATATTTTCCGCCCTTTTATTCCATAATCAAATTATTATATATATCCGGCTGGCACTGGGTTGGCATTTACATCTTCGTTATTGGAATGGGTTACAATAATTTTGTGGCCTCTTGTGGTTTTGCGGGATATTAAACTCATAAAGCAAGAAACTGAATTGAGTGAACAATCGAAGGGAAATATGATAAGTAATCCTTTTTTTTGTTGTTTTTTTTAATTATATTTGTGAACTGATATTCTACACCTTTTTTCCAAGCGCAAACTGTTCAAACTTTCTTTTAAACTAGAATATATCTATGATCACAACATTCAAGAAAACATTCAAACTTCATTAAATGGTGATTTGAATGTTCAGCTACGGTTCCGGGGCAAAAAATATTGTAATGACTGCTTCGGAAAAAAACCCAGGACCTAAAGACGCTTCTTAAATGGTTCCACTCCTGTGTAACCTAACAAGCCCAGCCAGATTTTACTACACAAATCCATGAAAAATACCCAAGCCCAAGAAAATAAAAACCTACTAAAAAAAAAAAAAAAAAGGTGTAGCCAAATAAATATATTATTTCTGCATGAAACTTAAGGCTGTATTTACCATAGTAAAAATGGACCGATTTATTTCAAATATGCGTCGTTTTGTTGGCTTATTTCTTGCATTGTTTCACAAGCCTCTCTTGAGGCCAACATTTTATCAGCAAAATCGTTTTTCATGGACAGGAACAGCTGGTAATCACTTGGAGCTAGGTCCGAACTATAAGGTGGATGCTTTAGGACCAACTTCTGGCGCTCACAACTTCGAGCTTCTGTCGCGTCGCTATCTGTGTATCCTGGCGTTGTCCTGATGGAACACGATTCCTCTCCTATGGACCAAAACTGGTAGCTTCTGAGCGATTGCTTCCTTCAGACGGTCCAATAGTTGACAATACAGGTCAGAATTAAAACTTTTGCCGTAGGAGATCAGCTTAAAGTCTGCATATGTGGTACCCATACATCGAGCTTCTTTTTGTATCCAGTCTTGTTGAAATGGTTGCAAATGGAATTTCGCGTAATGTTACATTACAGTAAGGACATTAGTATCCGGACAGTTAACGTGTTTCTTACCTTTGGCTTGAACTTATTTTCTTACTCTGAAGCCTTCCGTGGACTGCTGTAATGCTTTCAAAAGCATAGACTCTAGACATTTTCTGACAATTTTTGACAATCATACAATTTTTAATAATACTTCAAAATAATTTATAAAAACAAAAATTCAATCTTGTGGGTGCATTGTGAAGACTAAATAAATCTATGCTAAATATGCATTTCCATTCACACACAAGAATTTAGTTCGAAAAAAGCCAACATAAAAAATCTCACCAAATCTTCGAGTGAACCGAAAATGAAATCATTTGAGCCAGACGTGCAGAATTTATTTCATTTTTGTGTAAGTAATAACAATCTAATTATTACAATTAATTTATCAATTGAAAACGTTAGTGTCTTAAAAAGATGAGTCGGAAGAAGCGAACTACGGAAGATAATAAACCAGCCCAGAAACGAAGGACAATCGCTGAGAGTTATTGCCAAAAACGCTTCTTGTTCTGCAGGAATGGTCAGAAATGCTTTAAATTTCAAACATTCGGAAGAAACTCGGGGTCGAAAGCGCAAAACCTCTTCTAAAATCGACCTTCAAATAGTTCGATGCGTTAAAAAAATCCGTATATAGCATCGAGACGGATCAAAACAGACTTAAATTTAAGCATCTACACTTCAATAATTAGAAGAAGGTTATCAGAACATTAACTTAAAGCTTTCCATCCAAAAAAGTGTTCTCTTTTATCAAAAACAAATATCAAGGGCCGTGTTTATTTTGCGGAAAGAAATAGCAAGAAGCTACCTAAAAAATGGCGAAACATACTGTGGTCTAATGAGGCAAAAACCAAGTTATTTGGACCTGATACATGAAAAAATGTACGTGGGAACATGGTGACGGAAACATCATGGACTGGGTATGCTTCTCGTATTACGGTCTTGGACCAATTCACTGGATCGAAGACGTTCTGACAAAGGAAAAATATGTCGAAATCTTAGAAACAGTGACGTATACATATGTAGAAGACAACTTGCTTCTGATTTGGCAGTTCCAACAGGAAAATGATACTAAGCACACTGCCAGATTAACAAAAAAATGTTTTGTTGATAACAATGTTTAGGCTCTGGAATGGAATGGAGCATAGTCGCGAGACCTTAGTCCCATGGAGAATCTTTGGGGACATGTTAAAAGAAGATTAAATGAAACATCTAATCCAAAAAATAGATTGGAACTATGGGAAAATGAGAACAAAATTTGGTATGATATACCCAATTCATTATGCCGGAAATTGATTGATTCAATGACCCGCAGGTGCAGCGCTGTATTGAAGCTTAAAGGAAGCACAACTAAATATTAATAATAACTGAAGTAATTATTAAATAAAGCACAACTTCAATTCTGCGCTATTTGTCCAAATATTTTGGTTTTTGGTAAAATGCGGCTATTTTTTTGCACAGGAAAAAATGTTGATATTCTTTTTGATTTTTGTTATTATCCAAACATTTTATTTTTTTAACTCCATATATTTTTTCTCCGTTTTAAAGTAAAAATAATACAGTTTAAGAAAAAAACTGCCTAGTCCTTTTTTTGTAATTTTACTTCGCAATTTGCTTCACTTTCTATGCCCAACATTCTCATCCCTAATCGAATCGTATGTTACTGAGGATTGGGCCCACCGGGGATACCTCTAGTGTAATGTCAAAACGACCTATGCTACCAAAACAGCAAAATGGGGGCGCCAAACGTAGATCTTGCACAACTGGGACCGGAATATTTCGCTCCTTGGCAATGTTGTGCAGCACTGCAACAACAATCACGTTCTTTGCAGTGTTTAAATCTACCCGTAGTCTTTCTAAAATCGAACGACATTTTGACTTCAATTGTCCGTTTTTTAGGGGATTAAATTTGCTGTATGAATATTGTTGTACAGTTCTTCTTTCTGATTGGCGTTAGCAAAATATTTGAACAAGAGTAGTCTGCATCACTAAACAAAATACATAGCTTGATGACTACTTACATTTGCTTCCAGTTTATATTTTAAAATGCAATTACTCCATATGCTACAGTCTTACCTGGAACCACGGGTCCTTGCAACGATATCAATAATCTTGTACTGGGCATCGAAAACGATTTGTACATTAAGGAAGTAATAACCCTTGCAAATAATGTAATGGCCAGTCATTACAAGTCCCACAAGTGGGGACTTTCTATCGCTCCAAAAACCTTTGGAAAGCGAGCAAGCCTATAAAATTGCTGTTTTGTTTCATTTAATTCTGCCACTGTGAAATTTAATGAATACAGGAAGTAATAATGCGATCCGTTTTCCGATTCTGTCCACTGTTGCTTGGAAAATTCCTTGCATGGAATTTTCCTGAAAGTACAAACGTGCAGTGGTACTTGTCAATAAAACACTTGTTAGTAAATCTTACCAAATATCACACTGATGGACATTTCTTACAAAAAAAATGCAATGCTACCAGCAATTGTACGTCTATTGGAACCGGAAGTTCACGTTTTTTCTATTTTCTCTATTTCTTCCAGAGACGTATTGAGTGTGCTTTTACAAATTTTTTGGCCTTCGATTACGTGCCCATGTTTTTAAGGGACTTTAAGGACTTAAAAAAACTTACATAGGTACGTTTGCTGCATTATGTGGTTCCTATTTTGTGCAATAGCATATTTTGTCCGGTGACTGAAAATGCTCTTAAATGTTGGGTTTAGTATTCGTACACTGAAAATTCAGCTTTTTTTTAATTTTTTCCTAATTTTGAGAGCCTTTTTTCGCATTTTTAATGCATCTTGGCAGAAAAGAAACAGCAAGTAACTATTTTGCAAAGAACAATGAACGTTCAGTATACAAGGTGCATGTAAAGGGCTTCCCAATAAGGACTTGACAACTTTTTTTTTTAAATAAAACGCCATCAATTTGAAATATTTCAAAAACATTATTATCGGCTTGAAGTACAATCAAAAAAATTTGTACTTCAAGCTTTTATGAAAGGAACTTGATTTCGTGCATTTGGCCACCGTGGGCACGTTTACAGCGGTCGATTCATTGAACCCAATTTTCAACGACAGAGCCACACATTTCGGCCGAAAAGGCCGCTATTTCGCGTTCAATTTTGGCTCTGAGCTCTTCCAACGTCGTGGGCTTATAGGCATAAACCAATGACTTAATGTAGCCCCACAGAAAATATACAATATAAAATATATACTTACTCTTCAATATATCGTTTGTAACGTGTGCTGAGTGGCTTGTGGCACCATCCTGTTGAAACCACATGTCGCCCAAGTCCATATCTTAAAACTCGGGCCAAAAATAATCGGTAATCATGGCGCGATAACGCTGACCCATCACAGTAACGTGACGATCGTTATAGTCGCCGTCATTGAAAATGATTTTGCGATGAAATTCATCATCTTGGCGCATCTTCTCCGGAACCCAATCGGAGAACGTACGTCGCTTCAAATGGTCCATTGGCTTCAATTCTTGAGTCAGCTTGATCTTGTATGGGTGTTAACCAAGATCCTAACGCAAAATACGCCATAATGTGGTCTAAACTGATTTGGATCGTTCTACGGACGCCTAAACGGCAGCGATATTTTCGACCAACCCGTTCTCTCACTGACACGGCAACATCTTACAACGAATATGTAGACTCAAATTTTATGCACTTAACTTGTTATTCCGTCTACTAGGACGAGAATTAGAATTACAGATCACAGACTCCGAATTTCGGTAGAAAAAATTTATAATTTGTAGACGTTTCTCGTTCGTGTACTTTACCATGAGTTCACTGAATAAACTGACAGTGCGTTCACAAATTAAATTCAAAGTTATCAAGTCTCTATTGGAAAAGTCTTTACATACATACATACATATACGTTTACTATGTATACCGTAACGGTACATGTAATCGGTTATAGAACAGAGAAAAATGCAGAAATATCAAAAAAAAAGCTGAAAAATGTAGTAGTGTTAAATTTGTAATGCCCTGTTTTTGAAGATTTCACTTTATTAGGCTAATTGTCATACTTAATGACAGTTTTAATAGTGAATATTTCGGGCTACTTCAATTTCATTTTCAGTTTAAGAAAACTGTGGAAAAAAAGTGTTTTGAAACCGTTTTCCACGTTTTTATTTTTACAACGCAGCAAGTTGTTTTCCGTCTTTTTTTGTCAGAATGAAACAAAAATGTGTGACTTTCTTCGTTCTATCTGCAGAATGGCAAACGTTCGTGCTATACTAACGAATTTTGTATGGTTATTTATGATATAATATAAAGTCGGGTTTGAGAAAACGGTATAAAAAAACGCTGTCAAAAAATATTAAGGGGCAAGATATGTACAGAAATTGGCTTGTCTCTATATTATTTCTGTTAATACGTATTGAATGTGTAGGCATATAAAGGGTGCCCCAAAATTAACGCAAGATTTGAATTAAATAGAAAACGCTGTTTTTAGTCTTGAGATTGTTATTTTTTTTTTGTTGGATAGTAAAGTGCAGATGATGGGACAGCACATGTGCACTCTTTTGCCGAAATTTTGCATGACCATTCTGCATAAAAGTGGGTGAATTTAGTTGACGCGGCTTGGAGAGCCTCTCTTTCTCTCGACCAGAATATGACTCATGCAGTAATTGAACTGTATGACATATGACACCGTTGAAACCACAAATTGGCCATAACAATATCATCAAATTGCGATAAAAAAGAAGTGTGTTATCAAGTCGCTATATCGACCACCAGTACCAGTCACAGCTTGACCAGCCTCATTTATAAACTGTGACCGCGAAACATTCAGTATTTTTGAGACATTGTTCAATAATGAAAACAGCTTAAACAATCGATAGGGACCAAAATGTACGCATTGGAGTTCAGTGCTGTGCACTTATTTTATTTCTCAATAAATTAACTACAGAGTCATCGTAAAAAGTCACTAAAATTTGGTTATAACAATAAATTACATGTGTAATCGAATCAGACAGATTTGTCACCAGTGAATACACGCTTGTTTCAGTATACACCCTTATCCTCTGCAATTATTCGTCGAGTCCCTTCAGAAACATTGCTATTCATATACTGAAGCACAAAGAAAACAAATAAATAGGAACAACACATTAAGCCGACTTAGACTGGTTCAAAATTCGATTAGCAACGCTGTGAATTAAATACCGTGAAACCCCTAATCGTCCTTCGCGTACGCCGAAGAAGAAGCAAATAATCCACCTGCATCATTCGCATCCTTCACTGTTTCATAAATAGACCACCCCCCAGGATTAGTGATGGATATCAATTGGCTTGAAACAAATTAGTCGCAAACATATTGAAATTCATTCGGAATTATATGCCTCGTAATGTTGCATTCAACATCATTTCAACCCCTCGACAGTTGATGAAATTTCACAAGGGTGACGATAGTTATACAAAAGAGATTCCCTCCAATGTCACCAATCTTGAGAGGAGGGTGAGTTAATTTCTTTTCCTCTTGCATTTTCATTTATTCGTTCGTTCATTACATGTCAACTCTTGCACCCCTCACCAAGTGCCTCGGAAAACTGTGAACACGTGTTTGCTTTGTAATAAATCGGCAAGTTAACGATTTATGACCGTATCGCTGACTGACGCCGTGTCACTTCAGAGATCACAGGCATTCCGAGATCAACCAGACGTTTGGCCGATTTTCAATTCGAATCCACTTAACCAAAATGAAAACATTTTTAGCAGCCATTATCGAGAGATTATCGCCGTCTTTATTGACAAAGAACACATTTCGAATTGGGAGGAGTAAATTAAAACAATAATTCAAACACAAAAACACGGAGTCACAATGCGTACCCGTTGCGCTTTGGGTAGGGAATTAAGCTCTTAGTCCCAGTGCATCACAACCAGTCGCATATGCCATGGCAACTTGCATCCACTGGACACTGGTCAGTTTTGTCTGTCGTTGCTGATGTTGCTGCTCCTGCCGCTGTTGCTCCTGCTCGCTGTAAGTCCAAAGAACTTAATCCAATTTAGTTGGATTAAAATTGTTTCATTTTAATTGTGTCCTTTGGTTTTAATGAAGCCGTGCTCTGGTCTGCCATGCTATGGACTGGGCACGATAAAAAATACGCAATCCCTCAAACCAGTGGTTTTGGTTTAATTGAAAAAGCAAAAATAATGAATAAATATAAGTGAGTTGGATGTGTCCTCTTATTAAAATCAAAGAGCATGTAACTGCAATAGTTGAAAACTTAATCTACAGCATTCCTTGCGATCCCTTTCGGAGATTTTCTAATTGATGGGAATTTCCGCCCCAACCCCCGAAAACGAAACGCGATGGCGAGTGGAATGAGCGGAATGCTGTGTTAACTCAGCAAAATGGGGTAATTATTTAACCCCTGTCATTGCAGACGATTTCATTTGCTCCTTGAAAAGGGTTGATACCTTTAGACAGGTGGCTCTTGTGGAAATGTACCTCGGGGCCGTTTAAAGTTAATAAAACACCAAGTAATCTAGCAGATATCTCTATTTCACGAGTTGGACAATTAGATTTTTTGAGATAAAATGAGACATTCAAAATGTTTAGGGGGTGGGTAGACGTTCGAAAGGACAAGGGTGTGGTGATGTAACAGCAGTTTATATTTATTTGAATTTAATTTCTGTTCCAGTTCATCGAATGATGACGAAAAATATACTACTGCTATTATTTAAAGAATATAAAGAGGTTCAAGTCTTAGATCGTTTTCATATTTATCGAAGCAGGTTGATTTCTTTTCAGAATTGTGCTGATGGATCCAAGTTCCGTCTGCATCAACGAGCCAACACAAGAACAAGACGATTGGTTATCTTTAAATAGATCCATGAGAATCTTATTTCGAGCGGCTTGGGACAAAGGTAAGCCACTGTGTCATATCGTCTAAGGCATGGATAGTGTTTTTGCTTCTCTAAATTCAGCCGTCCACATAAATTTAATCATAATCTGCTGCTTATTCGTAATGGTTGTCCAAAAAAGAACTTGAAATATATGTATGTACATTCAAACTTTTAACGTGGACAAATCAGAGATTAAATAACAATATTGCCAGAACTCCTAATCAACGCACTCTACCTGTTAGTGGAGTCCCATTGAAGAAGGTAGAGAGTAGGAGCTAGAAGGTAGCTGCTTCTTCGAACGGAAATAACTACGCTTCGATGGTTTGGTTACGTGGCATGAATGTCCCCATTCAAGATGTGCATTGAATGCGACTCCATCAGATAGGCGACCGCTTGGCAGACCCAGGATGAGGTGTTTGGACCAAGTCCAAAAGGGCACAGCTCCTGATAAGTTAGAGGCGATGGCAAAGGATCGAGTGGCTTGAAGATCTCTCTTGCGTGCTTGGACCTCCCGACACCTATAGTGGATCATCCGGGTCAGAAGGTGATGAAGATGGCATGCAAACTTGTAGTTTTTTCATTTTTTTTGAATACGTCGCCTTTGAAGTTGTTTGATTCTTGGGAAATATAATCATTCCTAAACTAGGCTTGTATAAATCAATTTGTCGTTCATTGTCCAAATTAAGCCAATATAATCCACACACACACAGCGCCGGCCCGAGCCAAATGAGCGCCTTGTGCTCAAAGAAATACAGATTACGAAATACAAAAAAAAAAAACCGAAGTGGATTTGGAAAATGTGAAGCAGATATTGAAAATAAGTCTTTTTGGATAAAGTGCGTACCTATATTCATTCTTATGAATTTTTGAACATTTGAAGTCAAATATCATCCCACACGTTAAAGACACAGGCCCACAGACTCGGTGAGACGATGCTTACAAACCATAAAAACAAGTCTAGACAGTTAGATTAACATTACTCTGGATAAAGACTAGCATAAGCCAACTATTGAAGACATAAAATATAGGTAGATTCCAGGAATAACCGATTGCAAGCCGCTATCGAGCAAAAAGGAAAATAAATGAAATATTAATTTTGTTGCCGAATAATTTTGTCGATCAGTGTATGAAGTAAATTTGCATCCCTACTCAAAACTAGGTACGTGCCTATATGAGCTGTCTCCGTGATGAGTACGTTTTCTTGATAGGATTTGCCGACAATCTGATAAACAATCTGATATGTGCAGAAATAAATTCTGCACGTTTCGCTCAAACTTCCATACGAATTGAGAACAGAGTTTTTTTCATGTTCTCATTTGGACACTTTTAAGTGCTTGCGCGAAAAATGATCGTGCACAGACTAGGTGGAATTGTTTGGCCAAGTGATAAAGGAGGAAATCCCATAAGTACAGTAATAAATTCTGCAAATGATTCCATAAGAATTAAGAACTGAGTTCAGATTTTTTTTTTTGCACGGTGCAGATTTTATTTTTGCACGTTTCACTCGAAGATTTGGTATTTTTTTTTTTTATTTTGGCTTTTTCGAACTAAATTCTTGTGTGTGAATAGAAATGCATATTTAGCATAGGTTGATTTAGTCTTCATAATGCGCCCACAATCGCTGCGCGCCCTGTACATTTGCACATCCCGCACATATGGTGGGGCCGACCCTGCCCACACACATGGCCGGACGCATGTCGCTGTACAGCACGTAACCAGGACTGTGGATAAATCTACTCTTCCAATCGGCATCAATGGAAATAGAATAAGTCACGAACATAGACCGCCGTAAAGCAGCAGTGGGATGATCACTGATTTATTCAAGGTCTTCTGTGTCCTTAAACAAATGAACTTTTGTACTCAATTGTACTACTGACAGTGGAGTCTGGAGACACGAATTCGTTTACTACTAAGTACAGCAAAAGCGCGTTAATTCGGAATGTTTGGGGGAAGGTTATTCGGAATAAACGAATTTTCGGAATTAATGACAGATTTTTTGTATGCACTAAAACACGTCCTTATTGATGGAAAATCGCAAGAACTTAAAACAAAATATTATTATTTTATTTACCCAAACAACATTTAAATTCCGGGATTCCCCCAATACAATTTTTTGTATGGTTTTTTTCCAAACTTCTAAATGTGAATTGCCGGGACTCCACCAATAGACATTTTGATGATTTGTTACGACTTCTATATATTTGAGATCTATTTGCTACCTATACATGTTCAATCATTGCGTTGTTTAATGATTGCTAATTCAATTTAATTTTTATTTTATTCATAAAAATATGAAAACCGACTCTCAAACATTTTTTTCCGAATAAACGAGTTTTCCGAATTAAAGAATTCTGAAATAAAAAGGGCTTTTACAGAATATTGTTTAACTCTTATTTCATAATGGAACTACTTCCTTTCCTCCTTCACTTCCATCCTATTTTATTCACACAATAAATTAATAGCAAAATAGTAGCCATTTCTATCTTTTCATTTCACCAACATCTTGGCATCTCGAATCAAAAGATATAGCCCAGGGTTAGGCCTTTTCTCCCTACATGGGACTCTAGTTTCGAAAAATTCTGAAGGAGACCATACACAGCACATTTGCGTCGATGTGCTGAAGTGTGTGCTAAATGTGGGCGGATTACACAGAGTGCTTCACCACTTGGATGGATGGAGGTTAACTTGATGGATAGAAGCAGTATGCTTTGATGGTTAAGTATGCCAGTAAATCAGTGGCTGCACTGAAATCGTTTTTTGTAAATATAGAAGACAGAACATAACACAAAGCTGCCTAAACTAAGAAAATTGTTCAAGAACTTAATTTTGGATTTGAGATAATTCGCGAAATGTTGCCACAATCTTTGCGAACAATTTCACCAAATAATGAAACTTAAATCAGAATTAGGCTAAAATGAAAGCTTCACCACACTTTTTAAGTGACTTAAGTAGGTAGGTGAATGGCTGCTCCGACGGCCTTGTGGCCATGGTTCACTTAGACCAACGTGTTGTATCCATTGTGCCCTTTCTAGGGAGTATCATACTACCATGAGACCTAGTGTAGTCCTAAATCTACAGTAGGTCTCTCAAATCTGTTCAGATCCGCTATGAAGAAATGCTTTCCTAGGAACTGTCTCATTTTCTTTGTTAGGGCAGTTTGTTGGGTAGATTACGTTTCTTTTTCGTCTCTGCAACTTCTGCAAAAGTCGTTATGCGGTAAGTTCAGACTCATTGCACGTGTACCTATGGCACAGTGCCCGGTAAGGACTCCTATTAGCATGCGTATATACCTGCGACTAAAGCCGATCAATGATGTGGATCCCTTTTTGCTCAGTGTCGACCATAGAGCCCTCGCCGTTGCTCAAATACTCGGACCAAGCCATCGAGTTATGGCTCTGTCCAGAGCTTCAGCTTCTACTTTGTTTCCTTATGGAGTTATGGCTCTGTCCAGGGCTTCAGCTTCTACTTTGTTTCCTTATGGAGGTGAGCGGCATATGCGCATATTGGACAATTAGAAATTCTCCCAGCTCCGAACTATTTTTCGCGATGCTGTCCGACTTTTCGTTTCCTGGGACTCCAGTATGCCCCCGGTACCCAGGATATCTAACTGATGCTCTTGTCTGCACAGCCTAACTAGCATCGATGTCAAAACGTCTAGTGCTATGGCCCTTATTGCCACTTGGCTATCAGAAAAAATGGTGATCAATTTGTCGGTTGCACAGCACACTTGTGATCTCTAAACACGAGTGCTGCCTCATGTACCGCAGCCACGCTGCAGTCGTCTCTTAGTGCCAGGGATTTTTCGAAGAGCTTACGGCAGACCTCATTACCATTTGTTCCTGCCATTAGATCTGGTGCGGAAAGTGCTGATTGAAGCTCTTCTCCGGGGCTAATGTTGATGGTAAGTTGTCTGAGGATGGCCTCGAGTCCTGCCATCGGTGTTGTTTTGAGACAACATGTTCCCTCTACGTGCTGTAGCGCCACCCATATTATTATTATCATTATTATGTTGCTGTCTTTGGCCGGGTTGACGTCCTTACTAACTGAAGGAAACTTTTCTGAAATGAGGAGAGGTGAAAGTACTCCTCCATGTGGTTTCCCACTGTTCACGTTTCCAATGCAGCATAGGTCGTCTAGTGTCACTATAAGTGACTTTAAATGATACTTCTTTTTGGATGGTGTTACATAATCTCAATATCTATGTTTCCACAATTTTACTTATCGAAGTAGAAACCCAGCAATTGCTTCGCAAGTTGCAATCAGGGTAGAGGATTGAGCACGAACTTTAAGTAGTGCAATCATTTCAATGTAGTTGGGTCAATAGTAGCAGCCGATAACAACATTGTGGAGGGAGCACGCGGGCGGCTGATCAAAGCCAAAAAAGCCTACTATCGTCTGTCAAGGCTCTTTAAATCCAGAAACCTATCCATAACATTAAAGCTACTGCTGTACAATGGTCCTGCCAGTACTCATGTATGGAACCGAGACTAGTGTGCTCAGTAAAAGGTACTCTCAACTCTTAGCCGCATTCGAGAGGAAGTTTTACGGAAAATTGTTGGCCCCGTACGTGAGGAAGAGTGATTCCGGAGACGCTACAACCATGAATTGTACGCTATCTACCTAGAAGCTGATGTGATAAAGAAGATAAAGCTCGGTAGACCCCGTTGGGCAGGGCACCTAGTTCGCAACGACCATTGGTGGCAGATTTTATGGAGGTAGACAGCGGGGTAGACCCTGCTTGCGCGGTAATGATGGCGTAGACCAGAACGCAAGCAGCCAAGGGATGCCAAACTGGATGACATCGGCCCGCAATCGGAATCGGTGGAGAGACTTGTTGAAGCAGGCCAGGACCGATTCCCGATTGTAGTGCTGATGATAATATGAAAAATGATATGATGATAACCAAAACAGTGAAAGATAATTTCCTTCTATACTTGTCTCTATTGCAAGTCAATGAAGATCATGATTCTGTTAAAAAAACCCGTACAAATAGTACATATATTTTCGAAAGTGTGGTCAATAGTTTGTTGTACTATTCAAAACCACAAACAACTTGTTTTAAAAAGAAATAATAACGATAAAAGGAATAATAAACATGTTATCACTTGAGATGTATTCCTTATTGAAAAACTTTATGAGTTCCTAACCAACAGACAAACTACGGCCGTTTCCCTTTTAAATGCACTACCAAGCATCCACCCTCTCTACATAATTGCTCACTTTACTAGAAGCTAATTTCTATTCCAGCAAACCAAGTGTAATTTAAATAAGCTTCCTTCCCCATCCAATAAATTATGTTGAAAATCATTTGCCAACGTTGTTACATTTTTGCCAGCTATGTAAGTGTAAATAATTGAAATCACCGATGCCACCCCTGTATCGTTGCCAAAAAACGACGACAAACGAGCGTACAAACCGATGTTCCTACTATGTTCCCGGGTCCTTGCAAACAGCCATGGGCCCCTCCATAGAAAACTTCACAGTGTGTATAAAAACATAAATTGTATTCTGTTTATAATGCCCCAACCTTATTGCGCCAGTAAGAGCCGTAGACCTTCCCCTTTTGAAGGGGAATTATGGGAATTAATTGAAATTCCTGAAATTCCGCAGATCTTTTGTGAGAGCCCAAATTACCATCAACAACATAAAATAATATATTTAAATCCACAAGAGCGGGCGTATAAAAGATTTGCCTCACCATCATCCCTCCCTCTCAACCTCGCAAACCTTCCCAAAAAATGAAAGCCCCACCGAACTCACAATCCGCACGCTCTCACAACGGAGCACCATGTAAAGCGATGAGCGCACGTATAAATATTGTACTAACATCTTGAATTGACATTATTTCGGTTACTTCAATATTATGTGCTGTACATAACTTCATCCTAAGCAGGATGAACATACAGCAGGAATCGCACAGACACCACTTCTGCCACTTCCAGCGGCAGCGCGGCCCGGTGCCCACCCCGTAAGCCACACAGCAACGATTGGTCGGAAGACTTTTTGGGGTTAATATGTACTCACCACAAATGGCTAGGAGTCAAAATCGGTTATGAGAGGTGGAATTATTAAAAAATACTTTTTGAACAAAGCACAAAACAAAAGTGAACATCAAAAGGTAGAGAGTTCAAACATTTTACGTCAAGTGCGTGCTCATAACTCGCAATTGGATAAGTCAGTATGGCTTAGTTGTGGACGAGGGTGAGGATAAGAGGGTTTGTTTTTTTTTTTTTTTTTGGCTTCTGTGGGATGGAGAAACACCCCTATTGAGATTCAATCGCAGGATGCGGTCGTTGTACTTTCATCTAGGTGTAGGTAGCTCGGAATGGCTTTGTAGTTGTGTTTAAATTAATATTTGTGGATAGCTGCGGAGGAGATACATATCCTTTCATCGTTTTTCCGTTTTTTTTCATGTTCAGTCCTTGCCATGACAAGTAATTTGTTTTTACTCCGATTCTCATTTTAGAATATTTTTAATATCGCGTTTGAGAAGTTGTGTATGGTTATGTATCTCGCAGACCTTAGGCGAGCGGTGAGTGCGGGTGGAATGCGCACATTTTTGTATGAACACAGAAATTCTGATGGAAAAAGTTCTGATTAACTTTGCATGATGGGTTTCTTATTTAAAATTGAATTTAAAAGGATCCAGTACAGCTCGTAGGAATTGATGAATTTATTAATTATTCTTCGAAGGATCCACTGGAAGAAATAGTGATTGGAGTGGAAATCATATAAGATTAAAATAGAGCCTTTATCGGAGATAGCAGCAAACGTTTTCACTTGGTTATTCTTAACATGAACATTAAACAAAAGGATTGCAGTTTTTCGCATGACTGTTGCTTTCTCTATTCTAAGAAGAATGTAAAAATAGGTCAAGAGAGCAATGTCAAGAAACTGTGTCTCTACTGTAAAGGGTGACCATATCCAATGATAGTTTTTTTTGTTCAGCAAGGTTTACCATTTTATTATGAATCGTTCCAAATTCTCATTTCGTCACCAAGCATAAATGAATCCACACAGATTAAACCATCAACATCGATATATTAGTGTTGTGGTCCTAGACTGACTGTCATCAGCACTGCCAGGAAAGTCGAGGTTGCCATTTGAATAATGTGCTATTCTAAAGGGTGATTTTTTAGCTATTATCTTTTTGGCAACACTGGTTTAAACAGCTGACGCACGTTTCGTGTTTTGTTTCACTGTCAAACATCTTCAATTTGGTCTATAATTTAACCAAGAATCGTCTTACAAACGAACAACGTTTGCAAATTATTGAATTTTATTATCAAAATGCGTGTTAAGAAAGTTCATTTGTGTCCAATTGTGTTCAGCGAACAAGCTCATTTTTGGCTCAATGGGTACGTAAATAAGCAGAATTGTCGATTTTGGAGTGAATATCAGCCAGAAGCATTGCAAGAGCTACAAATGCATCCAGAAAAGTCACAGTTTGGTGCGGTTTATGGGCTGGTGGCATCATTGGACCGTACTTCTTCAAAGATGATGCGAATCGTAACGTAACTGTGAATGGTGAGCGCTACCGTGAGATGATATCCAACTTTTTTTTGCCCAAAATGCAAGAGCTTGACTTGCATGACATGTGGTTTCAACAAGACGGTACCACATGCCACACAGCACGCGCAACAATGGACGTATTGAGGGGCGAGTTCGGTGAACATTTTATTTCACGTTCGGGACCGGTCAATTGGCCGCCTAGATCGTGCGATTAAACGCCTTTAGACTATTTTTTGTGGGGCTATGTTAAAGCTCATGTCTATACAGACAAGCCCGCTTCGAAGACAACATTGAAGCATTTAATCGTGAGATACCGGCCGAAATGTTGGAAAGAGTATGCGAAAATTGGACTAAGCGGATGGACCATTTGAGGCGCAGTCAAGGTCAACATTTGCATGAAATAATCTTCAAACATTAAATTATATGGACCGTACTATCGATTCAAATAAAGATTTCATGCATTTTTCTGAATTGTATGTGTTTTTTTTTTGAAAAACTTTCTTATAGCTTTTAAAAAATCACCCTTTATAAATAATGGCATAAATATAGTTTCAAAATAAAGCCAGGATTGATTAACTTTATTTTCATATCGTTCTTATCTTCTTCTTCAGCTACTGGCACTACAGTTCGGATGGACCTGGGCCTCAACCAACAAGCGCGATCTTTGGCTAGTTGTCTCCAGTTTCGCACGTCAAGTTGGTTGAGGTCCTCTTCCATTTGGGTGCGCCACATTAGACGCAGGGGTCCTCTATTGTGTTGTCCCACAGGTTCCGAGTAGAAGACTGACAGGGCCCGAACTGAGTTGTCCATACGCTCTACATGGCCCTTAGGCATTGGATCTGTAGACGCCTGGCTAGACTCATGTCGCTGTACAGCCCATATATTGAAAGAAAAGAGCAAGAACAACTTTATCCGCTTTGGATATAGTTCATGTTTCTGTGCCGTAGAGCAAGACGGGGATGATTAAGGTCTGAGTCAACTTGATCTTGCGAGAGAGGGCTATATTACTCAATTCCCTCTTGAGCCCGAAGAAACAGTGGTTGGCAAGATATATTTCGCATTTGATCTGGGTACTGATAATGTGCGTATTGTTTACTGCGGGGTCGAAGGTAGAAGTCCTTAACCACCACGAAGTTATAGCTACCTATTGTGACGCTATGTCCAGGACGAATAAGTTGTGTGTCATTTCTGGCGGACCTCGTTTACCGTCCATTTTAGCCGCCCTTCCGTCTCAATGCAAACAAACGTCTCATTGATGACTCGCTGTGTTCAGTCAATCATGTCAATGTTGTCAATGTTAACAGTTGTACTTAACTTCTGAAAGATGGTGTCACTATTGTTGACGTGTGAGTTTTTCGATCTTTTCCATGATGATGTTAAAGAAATCACATGACAGCGCTGTCCAAATCCGTTTTTGACATTGAAGGTTTCGGTGAGTTCGCTACCGACGTTGATAGAGTAGCGAGAATTCTCCATCGTCATCCTGCACAACCCGACGTGGTTTAATCAAGACATGGCGTTGTATAACTCGTCTCTATGTGCTCTGTCATATGCGCTTCTTAGGTCTTTTCCAGGAGCGGCCGTACAGTGAAGTTCTGGTCGATGGTGGACTTTCGTGACCTGAAGCCACATCAGATTGTTTATAAGAGGTATCAGACGGCCCCACAAAACTGCAGAAAAGATCTTATATGCTATGTTAAGGAGAAGTATCCTTCGGTAAATAGAACAGTCGAAGGGATCTCCATTCTTGTGGATCGTGCAAACGATACTTCGATTCCACTCGTGGGGCATGCATTCCTCTGACCATATCTTACAGATAAGATGGTGCATGCACCCAAACAGAACATCTCCGTATGCCATAAAGATTTCAGCAGGTCTGTCCGCTTTTAAACTTTGCATAAAAAATCGATTCGCGTTAAGCAAACTTAAATCTCACGAAGTGTGGATGTCCAGATTTTCGGAAAACAGAAGCTGTTGTGCAATAGAATGTTTAAAATAGTCCTCCTAAAATGGCAATTAATTTTCCTGTAAATAAATTATATTTAAAATAATTACATCATCCCATTTAGCGTCTTCAAATATAGGTTGTGTACACTTTATGTACTCTCTACAAAGCATGTGCATGTGCTTTGATATAAGACCACACGAAAAATTCTCCAATAAACCTAATAACAAGACACGAGACAAAAATCACAGGCATGGTAAGCAGGAACCATAACTGAAAAATGCATAAGTCATATTTTCATTCAAATTGTTATTTGGGAGGAATTCAATAGTAAAGCATACAAATAGAAGTTACAATACAATTCGCCGCAGAAATCTGCCTTGTTAGACTTTAGTCTATCATCCAGATTTAGTGGAACATTCTGCCTGAAAGTGGTATTTGGGTTCTCATCGCCTTTTAACAATCCATAGAAGTTATCAGATTCTCAGTATCGACTGCGACTCTACCACCAGTGTTCCATTTTTCTCCCGACAAGCTTCCTTCCGGACCTGAAATGCATTGGAGAACTGTTTCGCCCTTTAGTAAAACTTACGGACATCATTCCTGCCGTAACACCTCTCCATCTCTTCCACGCGCGCTTCTCATGGTTTTTCTTTTTCCTCCTGAGAAGCCGGAAATTCATATTTGGAAATAGTTTTTTTTTGAAGTTATGGCGATGAAATGTTGTTAATGTTGATTTTGAATAAAACACAAATTATTTAGGAAATTATTGTCATTTATTTTTATTATGATAATATTGGTATGGTTCAATTATGTATGGAACAAAATATCGGCCAAATGGCCGCCGCGACCTCCATCCGATGGTCCAAATTTTCGATGACGCTGAAGCATAATTGAGGTTCTATGCCGTTAATGTGCCGAATTATCTCATCATTTAGCTCTTAAATTGTTGCTGGCTTATCGACGTACACCTTTTCTTTCAAATAACCCCAAAGAAAAAAATCCAACGGTGTCAAATCACATGATCTTGGCGGCCAATTGACATCGCCACCACGTGAGATACCACGGCCATTGAATTTGTTGCGCAAAAGAGCCATTGTTTCGTTACCTGTGTGGCAAGTGGCACCGTCCTGTTGAAAGCACATATCGTCCACATTCATATCTTCCAATTCGGGCCATAAAAAGTTCGTTATCATTTCACGATAGCGAAGACCATTCACAGTAACTGCCTGACCGGCCTCATTTTGGAAAAAATACGGCCCGATGATTCCGCCAGCCCATAAACCGCACCAAACTGTCGCTCTTTGTGGGTGCATTGGTTTTTCGACAATCACTCTTGGATTATCATTCGCCCAAATGTGGCATTTCTGCTTATTGACGAATCCACTGAGGTGAAAATGTGCCTCATCACTGAAGATGATTTTCTTTGTAAATTGATCATCCACTGTTGTAATTTCTTGCCACCATTCTGACCATTGACGACGCTTGAAATGGTCAAGAGGCTTTAGTTCTTGAGTCAACTCACCTTGTAAGCGTGTTAATGCAAGTCTTTATGCATAATGTTCATCAACGACGAGCGTGAGAGGTGCAATTGTAGGGCACGATGACGAATTGAGGTGGACGGTGCTTCAGCCACACTAACGCGAACAGCAGCAATATTTTCTGCAGTACGAGCTGTACGAGCATGCGCTGGTGTTTTCACATCTCCTACAGAGCCGGTTTGCTCACATTTTTGCACTATTTTTCCGATTGTACGCACATTTAGACGATTAAATTGACCGAAAAAATCACGAAGTGCACGATATGCATTTTGATTTGAACGCCCATTTTCATAATAAGACTGAATAACTTTAACGTGTTGCTCGATTGTGTATCTTTCCATTGTTCAAATTGAGTTAGTCTGAAATTGAGAAATGAAAAAACTTGACGTTTAGGTGTGGTTCACATTCAACATCGGCCCTTAAAATTTAACCAGCCTTTATTGAAATCCAAAATTAGTGACTAGAATTTATGAATTGATTTAAATTTTAATTTCATGAGCCTGTTTTCCGCCACGAGCTCTACCGACAAATTTGGGGGATTTTTGATGGTTAATCATGAAATTATGATTGTTTAGTCAGGAAAATGGCAAACAAAACGGTGTCAAAAAATATTAGACAGGTGACAGATAGATTAGATTGACGATTGTCTTATGTTTAGATAAATTTACGCGAGTGGTATGCAACAACATTTCATATCTTTCAAGTCTAGTCGTACATGTTTTTCCGTTTTTTGTTGTGTTCGTAAACACTTTGCTCTCCCTCCAAATTGTGACAAATAAAATATGAGACTTACTGGGAAAAGTTCGTCAACAGAACTCTTATTATAACGAGGACGAAATTTCTGTTGACTAACGTTTAGTATATCAATGAACATTTGCGCTTTTTCCCGTATGAAAATTTGTCACATGTCTTTCAAACTAAATCTTCAACTAATTTTCTGTATCCTCTTTCACTAAACATAATCGAGCTAAGTAGGCTCCTCCCGAAAAGCTTATACATGTTCCTAGAATTCTATTTCGAAAATGGGATATTTAGGGTGAAACACGGAACTGAAAATTCTGATTTTAACGAGATCTGCAAGGGATTGTCCTTGGCCCTACATTATTTCTGTTGTACACCTGTTCCTGAGGATATACTGAGTGTATACTTGTGGCTAAACACAATTGTTAATGAAGCCAAATATCTTGGTATGACTCTACACGCGAAACTCAAGTGGAAGACCCACGTGAAAAAGAAACGTGATCAGCTTGAGAATCGATATAGAGAAATGCTTGGAAAGTATTCCAACTTAAGCATGTACCAAAAACTGCTTTTATACAAGCAAGTACTGAAGCCTATGTAGACTTATGGTATACAGACTTACGGTTACACCAAAGCTAGTAACAGGGGATTTATACGGCCCTTTATTTAAAAATAAAGAAACTGTGATGTACGAAGAAACCTAGGGGTTACTACTGTCGTCGAAGAAATAAGGAACTTCGCTTCGAATCTAAGTGTCCGAATTCAACGTACGAAACCGTGCGTTTTAGCTCAACAATAATAAACCAACGATAGTTGTGGCAAGTGGTTTTGCCGAAAATCTATCTGTAACACACTAAAACATCTTAAAAAGGAAACTTAGTTGTAGTAGAGACAAACCAAAAAGGATATTTTTAGTCAGTAAAAATCTGACACTACTATGTGTTCACGGGTTTCATAGTGCTTTGTTGAAGATTTTCACCAAACAAAGCAGAAAATAAAATAAAAGTGTATCCCCGTAGATGTCGTCACAGACACCAATATCGTCCAGACGGCCAAATCGATTTTTGACCTCTGTTTTATCCCATTCTATAGCATGTGTGGTTTTTAATTTATCGACTTGGAACATTTTAATTACACTGCCATCCGATCGAAGTGGTCGTTTTCTCATTTTCTCAATTTTCAGGCAAACTGCACCGCCGTACATTCAGTCAGCGTTATCATATAGATGTACGTATGGATGTGTGTATATCATGCGAATCATTCTCGTTAGAGTGTAACAATAACTTGGTCATTCGGCAAAACAAGCTCTAGACAGGAGCGGACATTTTCTCAATTTTCACAGATAAGCTGCATTAGAAATCAAGTCAAAGATTACTTTAAAGCTGGGTCCCAGGTAATAGACTCATAGGGACATAGCCGGCAATGAGGCAGCGGATGAACTTGCAGGAAGGCAACTTTAAAAAAGGGGACTATTAAAAGAACAAAATTAATATCGCAAAAAAAAGTGTGGGTACTAAACATGTGTTCAACAATAGTATCAGTAAGTATCCTTATGAAATTGTGCGTCAGAAAGCCCTCCATGGCTCTATATTGCTGCAAAAGAGTGGCTACAACCCCGCAGAGTCGAATGGATATTTATCTCTATAGTCAGGCACATACTACTAATTCGCGAACTGGTGGACCGCTTTAAATAGAAACATCAATTGCAAACCGCTGGAAAGACTGAAAAGGATGACGTGTGTATGCATCAGAGGAGCGATAAGGACAACCCCCGAAAGCCCTGAACATACTCTTTACCCTTCCGCCGATAGATTGCTGCCTGCTCTATGATAGGACTGAAATCGCTACACATGTGGAAGGAACTCTGATTCGGACACTCAACTATTCTCAACTGTTGTAGGTCCTTACCAGAAAACACCGACCTCCTAACACCCTGGCTACTTTTCGAGAACAACGATCAGCATTCCCCCCAGGTAACACTGGGAGTCTGATCATCAGACGCTGGATGGTCCTCTGCTAATCTTCACAGACGGATCGAAGATGGGCGATGGTGTGGGAGCAGATGTCTTAGGATCTAAACATCCGGCTGTCATTCCGACTACCAAATCACTGTAGCGTCATTCAGGCGGAAACCATAGAGATTAAAGAAGTCTTATCCTGGCTAAAAAAAACAATCAAATCTATCGCCATCAAATTTCTGGGCGCAGTCGCTTTTAACTCAAAGACTTCCCTGCATTGCCGCGTGGCTCTCAACGAGATGACCAAGTATTTTAGCATTCAACTTATGACTACTACTGAAATTGTGAAGCGGAGGAAGTAGCTAGAAGGGGTACCAATTCGGACATCTTTGGAGATATGCCATCCATGCCTATCGCTACTGCAAAGCATCTACTAAAGCGTGAAACGCTTACTAACACAAATCGTAAATGGTCTACCGACACAAAATGGCTTACAATAGATCCAATACGCTCACGTGGCATGATCAGATTGAGTAGACTCAACCTTAGAACCATTATCGACGTACTTACCGGGCATTGTACAATTCGCACACATGCCTCCAGACTAGGCCTCTCCCTTTAATGACTTCTGTAGAAGCCGCAGGGATGAAGAGGAGAAAGAAATTATTACACATCTTCTATGCAATTGGAATGCTCTCTCCACATGTAGAAAACGTAATTTGGACGACTACTACTTCAATAACTTGACGGAATTAAACAATATCAATACCAGTCAACTCCTCTGCTTCATCAAAAGCGCAAACTGGTTTGCGGAATAGGGTCTGTGATCAGCATGGTATCACAAAGGGCCTAATGTGGCCTAAGTGTGACTCACAGCCACTCAAAGCTAACCTAACCTAACCTATCCTATCCCTATGAATATCGATATTTACGCTTCGTTGTGTATAGTCTGGTACACTTGTAAAGTGTAAAATAAACCCTTTACACCTAAGCTACGCTTCAACCCTATTGTGGCGGAGATAGTGGGTGGTGTGAATAAAAGCTGAGTGTGAGTGTTGCCTCAGCATTTTGGAGGGAACACTCCATCTGGTGTGAATAAAAATAATTTTCGTTAAGTTTAATGAAACCCTCCACTCACATGTTTTGATAGTTGAGCGTATCATGACTGTTCCCTACATTTTGGTGTGAATAAAAATGAATAGTATTGAGTAAACCCTTGAAGGAGTTGAGTGTGCATTGGAGGACACTTTACGATTTAAAACGTTTAAAAAATGGAAAATATTGTTTCGGAAGAGGAATAATTCGATGTATGTATGTGGTGCGAATCCCTAAAAAATAGGAAATCTGGAATGAAAGATAAGGATTTCATAAATTATTTACAATTTTATCCGCGCTTGAAAAAAGTCAAACTCCAGCCATGAAAATCAGAATGCAAGCTTCGTTTGAAAAAATGGTGTAACAAATTAAAAAATCCTAGGCGGGACCATCAAGAATCATGCCACATTTCCTGCAAGTTTCAACGCCTAAAAGAAGGAGTAAAAATAGTTTGTTAATTCACCTTCAGAAGAAAGTACTCTTAGAGCAATAGGAGTTTAATTTTGTGTGTCCCCTAAAAGCCGTGAATTATATATCCTTGGTTTTCGCGTTTGTGAAAGTGAATATTCTGTGTTGTTGATTATCTTAAAAAATGTGTTGACAAATAAATTTGACAGCTGTCCGCTCCAGTTTTCAAACTTCAACCTGCGGGGAAGAACCTACCTTGAGGCAAGTTTTTTTCATTCACACCAAATTGAGTGTTCCCTTTAATGAAAGCACTTTATTCGTGAGTGTTAACTCGGAGTGTTCCCTTAGGTTAGGTTAGGTAGTTGGGCTGCCAGCGAAATCGCCAGCACACTTAGACCATATTGGTCCATTGTGATACTCATAGTCAGACTACTACCACTGACCGACAACTCCAGTGATAGTGCCGTTAATTTGATCCAAACGGCAAATGGTGACTGGACCGGATTTGAAAACCCGATAAAAGCGTTTTAACTTTGCTTCCACTAGGATTCGAACAGGTGACCCCTCTAAACGGGCACAGGCACTCAACCAACGGCATCATCCAGCTGTTGAGTGTTCCCTTACTATTAATTAATAGTGTTCCCTTACTATTAATTCACACCACCCAGTGTCTTAATGCATGAAATAGTGATATTGAATGATTATATGTTTGACAAACCGTTGTCATTTGCCCCAAAAGGACCAACATGAACACACGGACAATCCGTAGGATTTAAAAAAAAAAAATACCAAACCGATGTTGTAATACAAAAATATAAAAAAATGTATTAAATTAAGCAATGTACACCAGTTGGGCCCGTATTGTTGAGCCAACACCCTAATAGGGCCCATAAACGACACAGGCACGTCGCTGCAGACATTAAGTCTGTGCAAACACCCCTTCGCCAATCACGGTGCGTACAATCTGCGCAGACATTAGTTTGTACTGTTTCGTCCAGAAATAAGGTAGTAAGCTTCTACCTATCTCTCTTCAAAAAGCTAGATGTTAAATTCACGCAGACGATCGCTACAGACATGTCCACAAAATATATTGATTCCTATTGCAGCGAGGTGCCTGTGTCGTGTATGGACGCTATTAGTATTAAAATTGTAAAACAAATAATTTTTGCCACAAAACTGTTGTTATTTAAGTCTAAAAAAAACTTTAAAAAAAGCTGACGAAAATGTAAACCTTGGTATTTATATTGGACCGTTTTCGTAGCATAGCGCTTCATCAGCGCATCATATCATACACTGCCATACCAGAGGTGGGCCGGTGAACTTCATCACGGGATTGAATAAATCTAAACTAAAGCCAGTATGACGTAACATCCATAAAAGTGCCTGCCAGTCCCCTGATCAATCAGATTGGTTGGTCGTATAGCAGACGACATTAGGCACTCCTGTAAAATTCTGCAACTTCCTGGATGTCGAGAAATCAACGAAGTGGAGACAAAAAATCACATTTGGCGTCACTAGATGGAATATCGGTAATGTTTGGCAAATCCACAAGACCTCAATAGGTCCTAATCTAAAAACCTTGTGAACCAAGCAAGTCTACAATCGAGAAACATTTTACAGACCCAGTAAATGCAGATGGAAACCCGCCAATTATTCGTTGATTTGAAGTTGATGATACAGATCATGGTAATTTTTTAGCTATTATCTTCTTGGCAACACTGGTTTAAACAGCTGACTCACGTTTCGTGTTTTGTTTTCAAACATCTTCAGTTTGGTCTATAATTTAACCATGAATCGTCTTACAAACGAACAACGCTTGCAAATTATTGAATTTTATTATCAAATTGCGTGCTCTGTTAAGACAGTTCATTTGTATTCAATTGTGTTCAGCGACGAAGCTCATTTTTGGCTCAATGCGTACGTAAATAAGCAGAATTGTCGATTTTGGAGTGAATATCAGCCAGAAGCATTGCAAGAGCTACCAATGCATCCAGAAAAGTCACAGTTTGGTGCGGTTTATGGGCTGGTGGCATCATTGGACCGTGCTTCTTCAAAGATGATGCGAATCGTAACGTAACTGTGAATGGTGAGCGCTACCGTGAGATGATATCCAACACTTTTTTGCCCAAAATGCAAGAGCTTGACTTGCATGACATGTGGTTTCAACAAGACGGTGCCACATGCCACACAGCACGCGCAACAATGGACTTATTGAGGGGCGAGTTCGGTGAACATTTTATTTCACGTTCGGGACCGGTCAATTGGCCGCCTAGATCGTGCGATTAAACGCCTTTAGACTATTTTTTGTGGGGCTATGATAAAGCTCATGTCTATACAGACAAGCCCGCTTCAATTGACGCATTGGAAGACAACATTGAAGCATTTATTCGTGAGATACCGGCCGAAATGTTGGAAAGAGCATGCCAAAATTGGACTAAGCGGATGGACCATTTGAGGCGCAGTCAAGGTCAACATTTGCATGAAATAATCTTCAAACATTAAATTATATGGACCGTACTATCGATTCAAATAAAGATTTCATGCAGTTTTCTGAATTTTATGTGTTTTTTTTTTTTTTTTGAAAAACTTTCCTATAGCTCTTCCATTCAAATTAGTAACGGTCTCGAATAAGCGCTGTCAATATGGACAAAATTGACGCCAAATCATGCCCCATTGTGCTAATGTTGGTGACGATTGCATGATGGATATAAAGACCGCACAAAGGTACAAGATGGTCCAAGCCAATTTGGTTTTCCGTCTTACAAATCCTGGATTATAATAATAATATGGATGTCGTAGAGGATAGCTTCTCAGCAACCACTCCAGTTGTGCGTGCTATTGTTCACTCACAAGTGGAAGGGACCTACAGATTTCGAACGGCGAAGTTTGAGAAGCTTTTAATAGACAGTTATACTCTTTGAGCATTTTCAGTGAGTCGAGCGATGTGGGGCGGTGAAAACTATTTTTGTCGTACTGGGACTCTCTTATCTGAACCTAGACGCCGAGGTTCAAGTGCGTAGGAGTCGACGCACATACCCACAACCCCACGGCCGCCACTGGATTGAAGTGGTTTATTTAACGCAAATGTGAATGATAAGTAAAATGACATTAACCTTGGAACGGTATTTGGGTACAATAGTACCCCAGCCTTTTTCAATCTTCCCGGTAATCAATGGCAGCATAAAAATAAAATATATGTATCCAACTTGTGCAAAATAATTTTATTTTTGCGACAAAAAACTATTATTGAATTATAATTGGGATTCTGCCAGATAAATGTTGTTTTTTGTAGCACAATGTAGCATAATAAGCCTGGCAAGGATATAGCATTCCAAAGTTACCTGAACGTTTTTCCATTAAACTTAAGAACGTCTAACTACAACTGTCCATAGCCGAACTAGATTTTATACTTAGTTTTACACCAAATGCAAAAACGCATTGGTTTTTAAAATTATTTACACCCTCTAACATTTTACAAATCACACATTATTTTAACCAAGCATAAAAAGAAAATCTCTCCGTCTTATCTGAACTTGGCATCACTTCAGTGATTCCATTTCAACAATTCCAGTCACTCACCACAGCTGTGTTCGATATTCAACACGGCACAACAAAAGGAACGAAAGGAACTGTCAAAATATATGTTTTTCACACATCAAGGTATTCATCCATACACGGTCGTTCTATAAAAAAGATTTCGATACAAATCCATCATTAATTTTTCAAATGGTATTTTTTCCCAAATCATAAACAATTATCCAGTTGTATTATCATCTGCCACATACTAGATAAAATTCGGAATAACAAAAACGAACACAGTCGTTGCAGTGGAGATTCGTGAATTTTTGCAAAATGTTCAGTCAGCGCATAAAAAAATGTGTGATGGAGTGAAAATAACGTAATGGCCACAAAGCAACACCTTTCCCTTCCTGCTGTTGCCAACTCCATTAAGCTGTTGGCTGGTTTTGCTTTTGGAAAGAATTCATTAATGCGTGCGTGATTCATGTGAAAATGCAATTTTTATAATCTCTTTCGTCGGTTCGTCTGCGCCCGCCCTTCATATACCAATATTGACTGCTGTGAGGCGGAGTGAGAACTGTATATGCTGTGTTGTGTTGTGCGTGTGTGTTTGGTTGGTTTTCGGGGTTCATTGCAATTTCAATTGCATTAGAAAAACGGAAAAAGAATCCGTCACAAAAATACCAGATAGACGAGACACGATTGAAAAACTAACAGACGTGCAGCGAGCAGCGGTTCGGAGCAAAAGTGTTTCAAAATGTCCAGTCGCAATCGGACTATATTGAACGTGAACTTGGACGCTGCCATGGCAAATGATCCACTTCGGGAGCTTTTCGAAGCGTGCAAGACGGGCGACATTACAAAAGTCAAGAAGCTGATCACTTCGCAGACGGTGAATGCAAGGGATACTGCAGGGCGGAAGTCGACCCCATTACATTTTGCAGCTGGTAAGGTTTATGTTTCTTCTCTGGTTTTTTTTTTTTTTTTGCTTGCTGTTTGACAAAATTAGAAATTGATTTTCTATCAATGGAATTAAATCCATTGTCAGGGACAGTGTGAAATGGGAAATGCGATACATGGTCGATAGATGTGCTCGAGCACTGCATTGATTTCTAAACAATGGCCTTAGAATATCGAATTAGAAGGGAAGTGTGCAAATGAGAGAAAATGTATTCACCTGAATTTACAAACAAAAAGCGACAAGAGAAACCTTCCTGTCGAATTAATGACGAGAGAGGGTAAGATATTTATGTCGCGTACGAAAACAGGGGTTTCCTTGGTTGGATGTTGTTTTCCTGGTATCAACTGCAACCTCTCATTTGACCCAGTTGAGGTTATGGTAAGATTTCTTTTAGAATGCCTCTCCTCTCAGCCCGAGGAGTGTGTTTTATGGATGCTGTTTTAACAAATAGCTGGTTGTTAGGTTATGTGGAATGTAAACAAACAAATTTGAAAAACATTAGGTTTACAACATCGATTTCTTAAATTGCATACTCGACGTATTGTCTGAATTGTGTTCTTTTCCGTTAAACGTTGTTTGAAATCGGCTTAATTTTTGGAATTTTTAATTCGACGAATATAGAAGGCAGTTTGGAGAGACTGACAGCTGATGACAACCAGGAAAACAGTGAGTGTCCTTCACGGAAGTCAATTTTGGAAAAGGCGGGGACCTGCCATTCATTGATCACCTGCTAAGCAGGGGCTCATTACGTTGCGTATGGAGCAGGGCATGATCAACAAGGTTAATAAATTGATGCAGGAAGACTGAAAATCTAAACTGAACAATCTTCTAAAGATTGCTGACATCACAAGAATAGTTGCGCTCAGAACAGAGGACTATCTGATAGCAGTTCAGCCACTTTAGGTATCCAATATGATGTTTGCAAGAAAGATACTTGCTATGGCCAGACAACTGGCACTGGGCCAAGACAAACATAAAACATCAATGAAATAGAAAACTGGAATATAAGTTGAAGAACGTGTCTCCCCAAGGGCTTATTAATCTACTTCTGATATTGTCCATGCCTCTGAGCAGTTGACGCTGTCATGTATGGCCTTCAAGCCGACGTATAGGTGCTTAATTGTGGACTATGGTCTTACATATATTTACATAAACCTGTTAAAAGCGATGGGTGTAGATCTTTGAGGTCAAAGCACAGGTTCATTACCTGAAATTATGCACTCATCAGCTGCTTTCATCAATAAATTCGTTATGGTGGGCATCATTTCATTCAGAGCCTCACTTCGTCTTCTCCAATTGCGAAACCGAGAGCGCTCCCCAACAATGTTAACCTTCTGGCTGGCATAATTTTGAAAGAAATCCCGATCAATCATTCAATCAATCATTCACTGACCAAGTTGAAAAGAAATATCACATAAATACCACTTTTCTAGTTTACAGTGAAATTAAGAACTACCAACGAGACCATGGTCTTCTTCCTCTGAATAGAGATAACAAGTCCATGGTTCAGTTGCTTTTAGCACACCTGCACCAGACTTGCTTCTAAAGCTAAAACAAATAACTCATGCACCGAAGGCCACGACGCTTCTGAAAAGGAAACCGAAATAAGCTTTCTAAAATTCCAAAATATGTTACTTCAACCATTCAATCATAAATCGTAATTCTCAAGGTTGTAACCGGAGTTACTCTAGCTGTTGAACGAGAACATTTCTTCAACATTTCAAGGAAAAGTCTTGACTTTATTTTTGCTTGCTAATCTAACCTCTTACTGTTGTTTCATATTTCTGATGCATAAGCTTAATTCACCGAAAAGTCTGACATAAAGGTCAACATTTGTTCGCTGAAGCAAAACCAGACCATAACTCAGCGATGAAATTTTTGACTTGACGTTTTGAACTTTACTCATTTGAACTTGATGATGTAGCCACAATGAAGTGTACAAATTAAAAGGGTCAATCGGCAAACTAGAGTAAACAAAAACTAAGATCTTAGGAAAATGTAGACGGATCTCTGGCGAAGGTTTCTATTGCATTTAATCTTTATTTGTATTTTCCATCGTTTCACTTGTTGCCATACGAGGATCATGAGTCTTTCAAATCTGATATGTGTATCCAATTCAGATGCGATAATGTGTTAAAATCTATTTGGCGTTCATTATTTCTACCAAACTAGCAAAAACTCTTACATCACTGGAACGCAAACAAATTCAACGTAGTGGTGTTAAGAAAAAGTTAGCATATGCAATTAATGTTACTAAATTGGTATTGCTTTGCTTTCACTTTCACTTTAACAACCGATAGACGTCATGTGTGTATAAAGACTTAATTTTCGATGTCTAAACGTGAGGAAATTAAAATTTCTGGAAAAGAACAATGCCAGTACACAGATTTTCAAAAAAATACCGTTAAGTCGGTGGAGGGAGAGTAATCGTTGTCTTTATTTATTGACAGTACAAGTGACGGACACTGAAGCGCGATATGCTACCGGAGTTATTGCAAAATAACCATTTTTTAACAAAACTTGACATGCATTTGTTATCATCATCTTGTGATCCTCAGGCTCCTCTAATAGCCAACAGTTGGAAAAATAATAAATTTCCTTTTACTACACCTAAAATGTACGTACATATTTAGAAAAGTCCTTGACTAAAATGAGTATTCTCCCCGCTACTCTGGATACTGGTCATCATCATCTTCAGTGCCCTGCATGTTTCACTAAAGCGGTCGCGGGGGCAATGCACGCACGAGAGATCCCCACGTCACTTGATCCTCCGTCATCGTTACGCCCAAGCAGAACCAGCAGAAATAAATGAGTAAAGAGATATTCAACTTCGGCCATTTTTACCCCTAGTCCATGGCGGAAATTTTGAAGTGTAGGCGGTGAAGGATTAGTGTATTTCACACATACTTTTACAAGATTCCCGGATTGACCACGATAATGGCGGAAAATTCGCGGATTTTTTAGCAACATGGCCGCCGATTCGTGAATTTGCCCCCGATCATGTAGCGAGAATGTTGTATTACAGATTAAGCATTGCGCATGTCCGCCATGTTTGTTTACTTTTCTGACATTTTGCCTACATCACAGGCGACAAGAGCATGTTATTTACTTCTGAAGGAAGTAGACTTTGGTATATAATTTCCACTATTCTAGAATCTAGACTTCGAAATGGCTACCTACGTTGCTATATTTAAGTCCTTACATACGTTGGTGTATGATGGTTAATTATGGATAAGTACAGGATTATATTACTGTTCCAACCGTAAGACGGCAGTCCACAGCGGTACATTCATCCATTGATATTAGAATGCAATATAAATTAAAGCAGGACATGAGGATATGATTGCAAGCTTGTTGCAAGAAACTGCAGCCCCTCTAATAGGTCCTGAGTCGCTCGACAATTTTCTTATTTTTAGATCAATGAAAATGTTGTTGTGAAGTAACTGATGCAGATAAGGTTATAAGGAGGTAATGGTGTTGATGAATAACTCATCGAATTCGTAGATTATAGTTTGGATCGTTGTAGGGAATTAGTTACTCAAGGTAGCTAGTCCTCCGAGTTTTCTTTTTGGTGTCCTCTGATTCTTGAGCAACAAAGCACAGAAAAGCTATGAACGGATATGCCTGTGCGAGCATTGAAAGCACGGTTTCATCGATATAGTCTTCAATTGCCAAACAAAATCTTTAACAAATATGACAGAATTTATCAAATTGAAGATTTAGAACAGGAGATGCAAGTTAATTAGGATTATCAAAGCCAACAGAATCAAGTGCAACACCTTGAAGATATTTTTGAAAGATGCAATGGGGACAATTTGCACGTCTCCAACGATTTTTTTGAAAAAAAAAAAAATACAATGTATCCCTTATTCATCACTTTTATTCAATGCATTGTGATAAATAACACATTACATATTTAATAACACTTTAGAAAATACAAATGGAATATTAAAATATTAGTTTACTTTAAAGCGACCCATTTGTGTTTATCTATATGAATGCCTCTCACTACTTGTTCAAAATAATTTAAATAACAACTCCAATCAGGCAAAACATTGTTATAACATTTTAGTAATTCATTTAAGAATATATTAAAACAACTTTTTCTTCCTGACACAATTTTAAAACACTTTTATTCTTAACATAAGTACAAATATTAGTTTGATGTCTTGCAATTCGTATGGAAATTGCATAGAATTGTAAAATCGGGTGTCGCCTGCGCAGAACAAACAAAAATTGAACTCCTTATTGCGTAATCTTCTATCTCTCATTCCTGATCATGTAGTATTATTCGGAGGGTGTTCAGAAGATGACTCATTTTTTTAAGATATATATTTGTAATAGGCGCTTGCGTGAATAAAAATGTAATGCTACGCTCTGTTTACAGGAGTACTCTGCATCAATTTAATTCTTCAGAGTAAAATATAGCTGATTTAGATGCCATGACTGGCAAATGAACTTAGTTTTATATCCTTCATTCATGAATTATGAAAGCTTCTGCAAATAAATTACATAATTTGTTAAGAGCAATGGATACAACTATACCTAACTAAAACAAAAATTCTGTAAAACAATTAAAATGAGCATTTTAAGTGATTCAAGCAAACGTTTCAATAATATTGGTATTATTAGTTATTAGTAGTTCCCATGCTTCGTGTGAATGCATTTTTTCGGTATCATGCATATGCAAAAATACATACATTACTTCATGTGTATTTATTAATAATCAATATAAATAATGACAAAATTATTTAGTCCTAGTACCTCAGACTGTAACTCTCAGAAAGCTACTTCATGAACATACGCTTTGTTCGTTTGCTTACCCCTCCTTACTGTGTTGAAAATTGAACACCGACATTTGAAAAAAGTTCAAGTAACGATCGAATTTTCAAATAAGAACTCTAATTCACCCCACAACTACGGTTGGGGAAGGGCATCAGCTGTTTACCAGCTGTTCGCAAGAGCTCACACGTATTCACAGACAGGGGACAAAAAAGCGTATAAAAAACGCTGTCAGATTAAATCAAGGGGCAAGAGAGTAAGAAGTTGAATATCTCTTTACTCATTTATTTCTGAGAACCAGGCGAGACTTGGTCCAACAATCTCGTCCTGGGTCTGCCAAGCGGTCGCCTACCTGATGGAGTAGCATTCAAGGCACATCTTGAAAGGGGACATTTGTGCCACGGGACCAAACCATCAACTTTGAGTTACTCGCGGCCTGCTGTGTTCTCTCACGGCGAGTAACTCCCACAACAGAAGGAAGAAACCTCATTTTGGCAGCTTGCATTCGTGATCTCATTCTTTCGGTCATTGCCTAGATTTCAAGACCGTAGGTGAGCCTTTTAACAAATACTGAGTTAAGAACGCTATCTTGGCTGGAGCAGCAGAACATGTCGAGCACGCGCTGATGTTAGAGGATGGGAGGATACCTAAGTCATCTGCAAAAAGAAGATTCCTTACCCCCAACTCTCCCAATGTGAAACATTCCTCAGATCGACTTCTAGTTATAATGAAATGGAGAGAGGAAATAACGCCCCCTTGGCGAAGTTCAACGCCCACGCTGAAAGGTGTTGATTTTGAACCGTTACCCCGAGCACAGCTGCTACAACTTGTGTTTAGAGAATGAATGGCCCACAAGAGATGACCCTCAATCCCATGCTCCTGCAGAACAGTCCATATGTTCCCTCAAAACACTCGGTCGTATGCATTTTCCAAATCTACAAAACAGCTGTATATCGATTTGGCATACTCCTAAGCCTTCTCGTGTACCTTTCCTGGAGTGAATAGCTGGTCGGTTGTGCTTCTGCCGAAACGAAAGCCGCACTGTTCATACCCCCTCCTGTGCTCGACCATAGCTCTAGAACGCGCCTCCAACACGTTAGGGTAGACTTTCCCGGGGAAATTTAAAAGAGATATGCCCCGTTAGCGGGAGCAATCTATTTATTCCCCCTTTTTGAAAATGAGGGACTATCACCCCTGTTTCCCAATCCCCAGGTGTTTCACCGCGTTCCCAGGCGACCTTAATGGCAGCAGCGAGCCAGAAAACGCCCTCTTTACCCCATGCCTTGAGCATTTTTGGCCGGATTTGCCAACTTTTCGCGATTTAATCGTGAACCGTTGGACTGTTCTCAACCCCGCTCAAGACTACGGATTTTCCACCCTCAGTGCCCTGCCCGGTTATTGACCAGCTCCGAAAAGTACTCGCTCCATCTCCGCAAAAGTCTCATTGGCAACCAATACACCATCTTTGGATTTGACTCATTCGATCGTGTTAAATTTCCTTCCTCTGAGTCGGCGTATAAAAAGGACCATTTTTATCTAGCTAATGATGGATAGAAAAGAAATCGCGACTACATGCGAATAAAGATAAGTCCATGCGAATGCAATATCAACATTTTTGAAGTCACACAGATGGCCGCTCACGCGATGAAAATCTGAACCAGTACCAGAAACGAACTACGAGATGATCAATATTCCATCGTGTAATTACTTACACTCTTTGCCACCGACGTATTTGACAGACAATGACGAATTTTAATACAGTTAGTTAGGAACCAACCCATATGACCATGTTTTTCTGACCATTTTTTGGAGTCATCATTACAGTATGAAAATAGTATTCTCTGATGGATTGGTGGAAACGTTAACCGTTTTAAACTAAAGAGGAAGTGAAATACTAGAAAGATGGCTCTATTTTTTGATATCTGACATTTGTGATCTACATTCTCATGGAGTTGTTTCCAACATCAGTATATTTTTAGATATCCGCCATGCACTTACATGTCATGAAAGCTGAAGTAGTTCTGCTTCGCTGTTAAATATCCTACGTAAAGTAAATCGTGTCGTTTTTTGATTACTATTTTGGTTTAAAATGTTTTTGTGACAATTGGAAAGGGACATCAATCTTAGAAAAACTAGAACAGTTTCTTAGAGTCATCAAAATTCTATTTTTCAACATAGTTCTTGGCGAGTCTCAACCAAAATCCTTTCCAGGTACTCTCTATTTTGAGGAAGGACCCTTTGCAGAATAGATGCAGATCTCTTTGCTGATGTCGTTATTGGCGATGAGATATACTATGTCCTTGACTACCTCAAATTTCTAGCTGCTCACTGTGACGTCTCGGCAGTGTCGTCGATCTTGTGCATAATTTCGTGTTCTTCCTTTTGCGCTCATTTACCTGGTTTTCTGTCCGTGCCTGATCATGTCAATTTTATTGGTGCATACTGACAGTAGCGAGTTTTGCATGATCTCTTCCCAAGAATGATGCTGTAGAAATCGCATGTTGTCTTGTCTACAACCTTTTTTCTGCTTTTCTTGTTTTGGAGGAGAGGTCACACACAATTTGGGCAAGAGTCGACCGCCTTAGTCCGAAAAAAACTAAATCCCGGACATACCGTCATTAGCAATAACCTATCAGCGGTTGTACATCATTGTGAGTGGTTTGCTGGTTCGAGTTTGTACAACCTCCTTATGCAAAACAAGCCATATGTTAGGTTGGGTTGAAAGTGGCTTCAGATGCACTTAGGTCATGCCCGGTATGCCCGTTGTACTAAACTAGCCATAAAAGTCGAAACATGTTTCGAACAAATTCTCCCTCTCAGCACATGTAGTTCGCATGACAAATCTGCACGGTGAAACCTTCCTTTTTAAAAACCAACCAGATCCATATATGAACCTGTAAACAATAAATCTTCCAGCTCGAACAGACTACAATATATTTCCTCTTCGTCTCGGCAACTTCTATAAAAGATTCGATGCATGTATGCCAATGACCGGGCACTGGGTAAGGATTTCCACTATCAATAGATATGTCGGTTACTTTGGGGATCTTTCAACTGTAGTAGCTTGTAAAATGGTACATTGTGCGACACAGAAGACTCCCGAAACTATCCTCGCGCTATTTTTTTAGCCATCAGTACATAGTGGGATTTCCCATCTCGTCTACGTCTGTCTGTCCATGCTATGCTGTTCTAAACATGGTTGTCAGTCAATCTACATATACATATGCTGTACAAAATGAATGGCAACATGTTCTAGTTTTTCAATCACATCACTTATTGCCGAAATACCTGCAGATGATCTTGCCAGAAACTGAAGGTGCGGTCAGAATGTCAGAAATGGCTTTAAAATTTATCGTTTTCGATTTTCGCTGAACAAAATGTTATGTGGAAGTTGGTCATATAGACGCTGAAACTCAAGCACCTAATATGTTCTACATACGCATTCCGCCGTCAACTAGTTTCAACTGTTCTTTGATTTGAATTTCAAACTTTAAAGCGGTCTAGATGCAAAATGCGTCATAATGTGCCGTAGGACAAGTCCAATTACTGTAATGTTCAATGCTAAATGCAGAATAGTAAACAGACGGATCGAAGACCGACGAACGCGTGGGTGCAGGTGTCTATTCCGAAAAATGCGTGGCTGCAGGTGTCAGAATAGTAAACCTTACACAGACGGATCGAAGACCGACGAACGCGTGGGTGCAGGTGTCTATTCCGAAAACCTCACCTATTACTACCTCTTTGTAGCTCCCTGATCACTGTGGCGTGTTTCAGGCAGAAACTATTGCGAAAGAGCCGTTGTCATGGTTCAAAAATAACGTGATAACTGTTCTGACAGACAGGCCGCAATCAAATCCCTGAACAATGTCATGCTTAACTGAAAAACATCCCTTAATTTCAGGTTGTCTCTTAACGAGATGGCTGAGCATTTCAACATACAAATCATGTGGGTGCCGGGACATTGTGATGTACCGGGCAATTGCAAAGTCGATGAACTGGCCAGGTGTGGTACAACCTCTTTCCTACCAACAGGATCCATGCCGATCGCTACAGCCTACCATCTCCTGAAGATACACACAATCAAAATTGCCTTACAACAAAGGACATTTGGACATCATTTAACCTAAAACGGTCACTCAGTGTGCTTAGGCTCCGCAGACTCTCATTAAGGACTATCATCGGAGTCATAAATGGGCACTATGCAATTGTCACTCATGTTCGTACGATGGGTGTCCCTCTCTGCAGACGCTGAAGAAGAGGTAGAAAGCACACATCACCTACTCTGCTCATGCAACGATCGAGCCTACACCTAGGGGCCTAATATTTAAAAATCTCGAATAACTCGATAGTTTTTATTCGATAGTTCCCATTACTACTCCAACCTAACCCAAACCATGTTTAGCACATAGTTTCGGTGTATGTGATTGAAATATGGATGTTGTCAAAACTGGACCAGGAATGGGATGATGCACTTTTCCGCTTCATTCATGTTTATGTTTGCCATGGCCTTTTCGTTTGTTTAATTCCAACAGAAGAAGCTCTCCTTGACCATTCAAAGTTTGGCTAATTTGACGTTTCTATGCTGAAATGAATGCATTGTGAGCGTTAAGCTAAGTGTAATGCGAAAAAAGTCATAATCGCCTACTTCGCTGTCCTATCTGTTAACCATAATAATAGAGGAGTCCACTTAAACGTACGATAAAAATGTTTATCAATAAATTTCGCAGAAAATGACTAATGGAATTGAAGAAAATAATAAATGTGTCTTAATATCTTATCACTCGGTATAATAATCTGCGTTTGCTTATCATCATTTGCAGCCGCTTGATATATCTGCTGTCCATTCAAACAATGCGCCGCAACATAACCTTCAAGAAAACAAAACAAAGACCCTCTCAATACCAACACTCTTTCTCACTACACCTGATATCTAAATAGAAGTCCCCTACGCCCCCAACACAATATATCAACTCTGAACGTTCCCCTATTCATTCACGGCCAATGGGCAGAGGGTGTCGATGGAAACACTCACACGTGAAATAAAAATACAAAAATCAATAATGTCCATTGTTCGCACGAATAAATCCTTTTTACAAGATCACACAAATTAGTTGACCTAATTAGTTGCAAACCAAATGAAGAGAGGGAATACTCTTCGTCCGCCTTGCCATGGCGAGTGAGTGGGTTTTTTTCTGTATGAAACATTGCACAGTGACCCGCTCATAATGGAATGAACGTTAAGTGAAATCTATTGTATGGCGATGGACAAGTCAACAAGCCAATTGCGCGAGACCCAACAACAATGTGGCCTAGTTAAAGAGCTGGCCAAAATGTTTATTATTCCACATGCATTCGAGGTGTAAAAAGTTTCGATTTTATTTAAATCGCATGCAATTAGAGTTCAGAATTTTAAAGCGACATCCATCGCGGCCCAAGTAAAAGTAAAATCACTTTTGTAAAATGTTAATTTCGGATTTTGTTGATTTTGAAGTCGTTCGTTCCCATCACGGCGATCGACACCGATGGTGTGATGGTGACTCTGCTTCCGAGTTATGACTGGTGGTTGAATTACTCACAGTAAGCTCTATGGCATTGATCAGTGAGAACGGACATTTACTTCGTGCAAAGTGCTTCACTTAATCGGTCAAAGTGGCGTTTGTATCTGTTTTGGAAATTCCCTGTCCGGGTAAATACAGTGATGTGGATTCTCTCATATATAGCCTTAAATTGGTAGCGGGTTTTGGGAGTAGCGAAAGTGATTGTTTTTATTGTAATATATGCGTTCATTTTGCAAATGTGTTTGATTATTAAAAAAAAAAAAAATAAATGTTTATAACGCGCGCATGCCTATGTTCGTGTAGACTGTAGACGTTGGCGAATTAAAGCGAAACTCAGTCAGTGGGGAAGGCGTGCGGTCCAAATTTGTAAAATTATGCAATTGCACGTATGGCTGACTTTGGTCTGCTGGTAATCAAGTGGCGGATGCCTTTTTCATGCGTAATCAAATGAAAAAACAATGCGTTTGCTGTTTAACTGCTTGTGAGAAATCGTTGCAAAGTTATCGCCGTTTATTCATTTCAAATCAGTGCGTAATGAGTTGAGTTGGTCTTCGTACGTTTTCTTATCATCTTCGTTCGGGAAACATGATAAATTGTTATTTTTTTTTGGGGGAAGTGGAATCCCAGTCCAGTTGAAACCACCAATTATCATCTAGTTTATTTTCAACCAGTAGAAATTGTTTATGATCAACTCTCGTTGATTGATTGTCGACTCTCGACGCCAGGAAAGCCACTTAAAAACCCCCCAAAACCTGTGATGACATATGGATGATACGAGATTCATTTAGATTGTGTTCCTTACGTTAGCTGACTGGTGAAACGGGTATACCTTAAATGACCATAAATGTGTGTGATAAAACGTCATTAATGAGCCTATAATCTTCTTCGGTTTCCCTTTTTTCACTTTCTTTGACGTTCCCTTATCCGGTGTATCGGTGAAACCGAGTTCAATCAACAATCTGCTCATGTTTTACATGCTAAATTCTGATCAGTGCTTTATGAAGATCTGATGGTTTCTCTTGTTTATGTTAATTCTAGGTGGTCGTAGAGTGAGTTATTTTGTGGTCTGGTGAATCATGTCTCTCTGCATTACGATCCAAAAGGCATTGGATCTACTAAAAGCAATTGAGGAAATGTTTGACTGATTCTGAAGGAGTTGAAGAAATTCTTGATACACTTTAGGTTGAGGGCGATTAGAGAATAAGTTACAATCACAGACTATAGCATATTAGCCCTTGGTAATAACATATTTATTTGAGCACCTAGAGGTGATATGCCAATATACCAGTGATGTAAACCAAAAACGGATGGTCACGACTAAACCCAGGCATATAAACTCTAGATAAGGATTAACCTGTGGGTGAACCTGTTGAGAGACATACACAATAGCGGCGTTCACACTGTACTATATGTGGTTCAACCCGGTCGTACAACCGCGTCTGATGGACCAAATTGTACAAGGTCGTACAAGTGAGAACGGTCCGTACGACGGTCGTAAAGAAGTTCAACTTTTTCGCTCGGTCTTACCACATGTAGTACAGTGTGAACACTGGTCGTACGACCACTGAAAATTTTTCGTCTGATTCTCTTCGTTTTCTAATAAGTTGTCAATAATCAACACTCCGATAAAATCGAGCGCGGCCATGTTGATGCTACGAATCTACCCTCATAAATGAAGTCTGTCAAACGGGTAGTACAATGTGAACGCATGGCATTTTTGGATAGTTCGACTGGCTTAAACTACATGTAGTACAGTGTGAACGCCCCTAATACTGCGTTGGGTGCGGACCATTTTCGCATTACGGAGGTAGTCCTTCAGGCATACTTTAAAATAACAATTCGCTTGTTCGCTATTATTTAATATTTTTTTATTTCTCAAATACCAGTTTAGCCAGACTAAAAATACTCAGTTTGTAAGGGAAGTGTCATCTGGACGCAGCTATTGCGCAACGTTTTCAACATATAGAAACATTGCGCGGGATTGTGCGTTCGTTCGTTATTGTGTAACTCTCATTTCTAAAATTTTTTAGTAACTTCCAATACTCGAAGGTACACTGAAAGCCGCTTAATTGAATCTCGTTTAAGCAAAAAACCCGTTTTAGTGAAAAGATTCACAAATCCCTGTGTGAAAAACACGCTTAAGTGAACAAAAATTGTGGCAAATCGGTGTTTCAGTTAAGCGGAGTCGACTCCATACATATTACTATTTTAACCACATTTGCAAAAATATTAAATTAAATAAAATTAAGACTAAATTATTTTTTGACAATTTTTCTAACGACACAAAACTAAAAAACAACAATAATTCGAATCAATCTTGAACTGGGTAATGTGGTACAGTAAACCACATTGGCCGATGGCATCGGTACCACTTTAGTCGACGATGTATGCCACTTAAAAAAAAAACAAAAAAAAACATAAAATTGAACAAATCCGTTAACAAAAAAAACTTAGAAAGCGACTAAGAATTGCTCAATAAAATTGAAGAAATCGGTTATTGTGAGGTTACCTAGGTAAGCGTAAATGGCTTTCAAGTTGGCTGAACACGTCTTGCTAATTATTTTTGAATCGCCAGCTTTGTGTGTAAAAATTCTTCTGGTAGCTTTCTTAGTTTTCGAAAAAAAAACTGCCACATTATCCTTCTAAACCACACTACCCGAACTTACTCTAGGTCGACGCAGTCTTTTGGGCATTGCCTTTGTAATGCTTGTTTTAAATGGTGACGGTAGCATAACGCAACACTGCATTTTAGCCGGTGAGGGCCAACTATATGTAGTAGACCTTGTGATGTGCTTACTGTGTGAAAATCGAACGAAAAGAAGCCAGACGCGTCAAGGGATAGGGTATCCCTATCGTTTGCGCGTTCGGTTTGAGTGGAAAACATGTACATATGTATACACTCCGGGCACTACTCTGTACTCTCTCTCTGGCGTTTTGTTGTGTATTTGAATATTTGATGAGCCAACTGGTAATTATGTTCGTGGTGCATAATTTCGGTCTATTCGTTCGATTCCTGAAATTACATAGGCATGCGTACGTCCATTATGGTTAGGCTCTTGCTTCTTTAACCGGGGTGGGCCTCGTGCTCAACCAACAAGCCTCCACTTCTAGCGCGATCTCTGTGGTGTTGTCTCTAGATTCGCACACCAAGTTGGTTGAGATCCCGGCCGGAGCTGAGTTGCCCATACACTCTACATGGTCCAGCCACCTTAGGTATTGGAGCCATAGAGGCCTGGTTGGGCTCATGTACAATTCGTGGTTCAATATTGTCCTCCAAATATCGTCAACGCAAACAAAGATCGCACAAAGAACTTATTTCTCGAAGAGACCAAGGACTTCTTCATCTGCTTTAGAGATTGTCCATGCCTCCGAGCCGTACAACAGAACTGCGAAGACCAGTTTCTTATATAAAGTCATCTTGGTCCTTCGGGAGATGGCTCCAATACTCAATTGCTTCTTGAGCCCGAAGAAACAGCGGTTAGCAAGAGTTATTCTGCTTTTGATCTTGGTGCTCGTGTTGTTCGTACTGTTTACTACGGAACCGAATACGAAGTCTTTGACAACCTAGAGTTATAGCTCCCCATTGTGACACTCTGTCCAAGACTTCGATGCTGTGCTCTTGAGGACAGCATAGACTTCGTTGTAATCTCATTCTCCATCAGATCCAGTTTAACCGCTTACGTCTCAATACCAGCAAACACCTCATTGGCGGCTGGCTGTGTTCTGCAAATCACATGATCGGCGTATGCTAACAGAGTTGTACGAATTTCTGGAAGATCGTGCCTCAGTGTTGGCGTGTGAGCTTCGCACGATATTACCAAGAATGATGTTATAGAAATTTCATAACAGCGCGTCGCCTTGTCTACATCCGTTTTTGACATTGAAGGCCTCGCTGAGTTCGCTACATACCTTGATGGAGCAGCGAGAAATTCTCCATCGTCATCCTGTACAACCTGACGAGTTTGGCAATTGGCAGGTATGTAGACATGGCGTTGTACAACTGGTCTCTATGCACATGCATGGTCATATCCGGCCTTAAAATCGACTATAAGTGGTGAGTGTAGATTTCCACTTGGCTCTTTTGCAGGATCTACCGTACTGTGACGATCTGGTCGATGGAGGACTTCTATGGTCTGAAGCCACACTGATAACGACCTATCAGATTGTTTATAAAGGGTTTCAGACGGGCACATCAAACGGCAGAAAAGACCTTATATGCGATGTTAAGGAGATTGTCCCTCGGAAGATGGCATAGTCGAAGTGATCTCCTTTCTTTGGATCGGACAAACGATACTGAGACTCCACTTGTCGGCCATCCTTTCCTCTGACCATACAGATGAGCTGGTGCATGCGCCCAACCAGAACATCTCCATCTGTCACAAAGATTTGACCAGGTCTGTCCGCTTTTAAACTTTGTATAAAAATCGATTCGCTTTAACCAAATTTAAGTCTTACGAAGTCTGGATGTCCAGATTTCCGGAAAACAGAAACTTTTGTGCAACAGAATGATTGAAATAATCCTCAAATGGCAAATTAATTTTCCTGTAAATAAATGACAATTAAAATAATTACATCATCCCATTTAGCGTCTTCAAATATAGGTTGTGTACACATTATGTACTCTCTACAAAGCATGTGCATGTGCTTTGATATAAGACCACACGAAAAATTCTCCAATAAACCTAATAACAAGACACGAGACAAAAATCACAGGCATGGCAACCAACAACCATAACTAACAAATGCATAAGTCATTTTTCATTTTTACAAATTGTTATTTGGTTTTATAGCATTTTAATGTTCACAGTCCAGAGGAATTCAATAATAAAGCATGCACGGAGAAGTTAGAATACAATTCGCTTTTACAATCTTTACCGTTGATATCCACCCGACTAAGGATACTGACGGTAGTCATTAAATGAGTAAGATCAGGAAGTAATTGAGTCCTGATCTGGTCAATATGGTGGGTGGAAGCAGCTCGAAAGAGAAATTCGTGCGTCATGGCGACCACCGCAATGGGAGTGGGTTGAAGCAACGCTTCTTCTTCTCAAATGCTGCCATTTTAGTAATTTATAATTGCATTTTATCAGGCAGTAATACGTAATACATACCCATTTTAATTCAAACTAACTTCCCGGTCGATACGACCGTGATCGCCATTTTGAGAGAATCTTCACGATTGTGCGCGTATCAAAATTGCATCAACAGGATGGAATAAATGCGAAAAGTTATACTCATTTAACTTATACAGGGTGGCACACATATAAGTTTCTTTTAAAAAATGCAATAAAATGAACAGAATTAATTGTTTCCCATATATTACCGCTTCATTAATAACAACAAACCCTCCCATAAATTATGAAATACAACGTCGTTCAACCACGGTTGGTTTCGCAATAGCGCAATCTGTCACCCCAATTTTTCAAGACCTTCTTAATGGTTTCGGGTTGTAGCTCTCGGATTGCTTGGATGATGGGGGGATGAAGCTTAAGTGCTTGTATCGTTTCCGGATTGTTGGCATATTATCGGTCCTTCACTGTTCCCCACAAAAAAAAAAAGTCCAAAGGGGTCAACTCGCAGCTCCGAGGCGGCCAAATGACATCGCCAAGATGGCCGATAACACGTTGTCCAATTCAAGCTGTTTTAACGCCGAAACTGCGATGCGATAACGAAGCGGATGGTCGCCTTCAATTGCTGAGTGAATTGAACCTTGTAAGCGAATAATCCGAGATCTTTGTGCAGAATTGTCCTCAGGCTAGTGCTCACGCACTAGTGATAAGTTGTTAAGATCGATGGCGAGTTGATAGTCGTGAATTGAGGCAGCCACATTCTCATCAGTGCGCACCGTACGACGATGTGGACCATGAATGTTGTCCACTAGCATTCCAGTCTCACGAACTTTTTGCACAAACTTGTGTAAAGCAGTCGCGGTGGGTGCTGCTTCATTTCGTCCAAAACGTCTTCTTTTCAAAAAAGGGCACCATTTGGGCACACAGCAGTCAGTTGAAAATAAGTTTTCAATATTTCCCAACGTTGTTCAAGCGTAAAGAGACTTATTTCGTTCCGAGGAGGTATGATGTTGACACTCTGTCAAGATTTCGAGCGGGAAACAGTTGTCAGTATACATCCCTGTATACAAATCTTTGAATTCGTTTGAACTCGTGACACGTGATCCAAAGTGAATAAAAACTGGGTAAACTTGAACAGATTAAGTCGTCTACACATGAGCTGCGAACTAATAATAATAATGTGTGTAGTGCTACGGCCAGTAGAGAGCCAGGGCCTAGCCTTACAACAAACACACGTGTTGTGCGTGCGCACGAGTGGAAGGGACCTCTAGACAGCACAGGAATACTCTTTTAGCATTGTCAGTGACTCGAAAGAGGTGGTACAGTGAAAATTATTTTTGTTGTACCGAGAATCGAACATAGACACTGTAGGTTCAAGTGTTTAGAAGTTGACGCACAGACCCACAACGTTACGGCAGCCAGTTGCGACCCGGGAATTTCCAGAAATAAGCAAATATAAGAAAAAATATGTACCTCTTGGTATCTAAGCTGCAGATTTAATTATCGAGAAAAATCTACACAGAAACGCATTCAACAAAGTGGCAGATGCAGTCCAGAAATCAGCGAATTCTACCCACAGCTATCTACGAACAAAGGATTTTCCATGTGAATGGAATGTCAGAGTCCATGTGAAATTTGTCAGAAGTATTTAAAATGTTTAAGACTACGTGCGACCTCTATTGTTCCTTTGGCAATGATTGAGGTAGGCAGGTTAAAAAATGAATCCCATTCGAAACTAATGCCAAATTGAAAACCAATTCTGAGGAACTTGCCTTTGTTTAGATATTAAAATGATCGTGTCAGCAAATTATAAAACTATCTTAAACCAAACGCTCAGAAATGCGGGTTTTTACGTGAAAAAAACGCTGCCATATGAACAAGGTGAACAGCAGCACAAAATTTAGCACATACAGACTATTTACGACCAACCCTAGCCCCGGAGAAGAGCTTCAATCAGCGCTTTCCGGACCGGATAATGGCAGGAACAAATCGTAATAGCAGAAGGCGAGATTGCCCTATACACCGACGGCTCAGAGAAGTGCTCGGGGTCTTTTGTGACCTATGCAGCGTCTTTCAAGCCGAAGTGGCTACGATACATGAGGCGGCACTCGCATTTACAGACCACAACGTAACCGAAAAATTGGTGGCCATAGCAACAGACATTCTTGCATCGATGCTGGTTATCCTGCAGTCAGTAAGATATCCTTGGTGAACGATAGATGACCCTTTGCTAGGTACCGGGGTATACTGGAGTCCAAAGTTTGTTTCAGAATGTCTGAGGCATACTGGAACTCTAGTGTTAGCAATTTCCACTCAGAATCATTTAAGAAAAATAGTATCTACGTCGAAGCATACGAGGCAGCCATAGATGAGCGAGAAATCAACAAAACTTCTCACACACATCTGTGAGGTCTCACATGTCGCAACGACCTCAAAAGATCGTGATGAGTCAGAAATTGTGACGGTTTCTTGCTCTTCTTACTTTGTCTGAGCACCCAAGTTGGAAACAGAGCCAGCAGCAAGTTAAAATTAAGTAAATCATGTCACTGTTCGTGCTTGCAGATATAAGACGAAGAGTGGAAAGAAATATGATTCTATGTCTATTGTTAGATGCATGTGGACAGATCATTAATTTTTATAAGAAAATCCGAGATCTTCTGAAGAGAGTACAAATATCGCACCGAAGGTCGTTGAAATATCGCTTTCTACAACATGTTTGTTACCAAGCAAAAATATCCCGCACATAAAACATTTTTTTACGAACAATTCACCAAACTATTGTGTATTTCTATGAGATTTCATTGGAGTGGAATTGTTTTACAGAATTCAAAGCCAATCACAAGCGGCAATCTGGCACAAAAGTTAGTTAAATTGGCTCAAACCTCGGCTCTTCCGCTAATCATCTACAGTCTTTATTATAATATCATTTGACACTTATGCGATGACACTAATAACAGGCCTTTCAGTCAAACAGTCACTCACCGTTGACAAGGTACACCTTTTGTTTCTTTATAGCAGTCATGTGCCAGGAAAAGTTTGATCTGTATACAATATCATTTGCATTTTATTAACATCAAAGCGCCAAACTCAAATATTTAACCTTGAATAACATTGATTTAATGACTGTCATTTTCTTCATGAATTTCTTGGATTCAGGTTATTCGCTTAGTTTATTCTAAAACGAATCCTCAATGACACCTCTATTTGAGAAAGATACATATTCCATTGTTTAATCAGAGATTATTCCCATTCAAAGACTGGGTACCATGGTGTCACGCCTGAAAGAAGCTTCTTCGGTTTAGTGTTTCCCACTTTCGTCCAAGCACATATACACGTTCACATTTACTATGTAGGTCACTGAACCATGGGATACATGGAAGTGTACAATTTCTATATTCCGCTCACTGTCTCACAGTCTAGCCCGATGTTGAGTGGGATATTACTCTTCTTGGACTAAGACGTCTATAAGTTTCAGTGACGACGTAGAACAGTCTGCAAGATTTACTAACAAACGTTCCGTTCGGTACGTGGTGCAATGATTGAGTGCGTCAGGTATCATGCATGCAGTTTTACGATCGTACAGAAAGTCAATTTGTATTTCTTTCACGTCATGGTATCGTATGTAAGTCGCTGTCAAGTGAAAGCTTTTTAGTTCCCATTTCGGAGTTGTCATAAAAGTGTAAGTTTCCCCTTGGTCCCCTTAGCCTGTTGGATATACATAATTTGCGCTACATGAAAACCATTGTTGATATTTGTAAAATCAGAAAATTATCCAAAAGTACTTGCATTATATGACCATTGCACAACATAAACCAATTCATGCACTTCAGTTTTGGCTCTCTCCCAACCATCAAATCCTTGATAACTGGTTCAAGGTATTAGGACTAATCAGTCTCCAATATATGACTTGATCTCTATAGAGAGTTTAGGTTTTAGGAACGAAACATTGTACGCTTCATTCTCGTGTGATTTATCGGTACATGGTACAGTGTGCATTCTTGCTTTCTGGATTACGTTTAAATGATTATAACACTCATAGCCCATGTCAGTCCTTGCATCCTCCATCGCAGATAGGATCAGACTTGCTCTCTTTCATTATAATTGGGGGCATATCCAGGTTTGGCTCTAACTCGAACTGCTTCTGATATCCCGTGAGAATTCGACTTATGGCTGAAACACAATACTGCATTGTGCGTTCGACGTTGTGATAGAAAACGCAGTGCTTTCAGATTCGAAATGTCAAATCAATCATCAGCTGTGTTCATTATTTTTAAATTGTCGGCAGTTGCCCGCTGATTTGAAATCTCTTTTGTCGTTAAATTTATTTTAATCATCTGTTTTCAGTTCTCAAATGTCAGTTGAATTTGGGAGAAAATTACTCAATTTGCATGTAAAGTCCCGGTTGAACGCATGTCTCTCTCAAAAATATCGAACACGTCGGAAATTGGGTGCGTTGTCTCATGATATACAAAATGTATCATGTTACTAGAATCCTCTCAGTTTTCTCTTAAATTTTGCCAAAACGCACGACGCGACATTCTGTTCACGGCCATTGAAATGTGTGTGTTGAAAAACAACGCAACGCAGGAACGCGCTATTGTGTTTCAGGCATAACTCGAAAGCTGAAACGATTTCTGCAGCTGACATGGGGCCCCACGGACATTTCTAAGATTTTTCGATGAAAGCTTTCTGTCGGCTTGATTTCTTCCGACATCCTGAACAATTATCATCGTATTTCAACAAAAAAAAAAAAACAATATTAAACCAACCGTAAAATCCGTTGTGTATTTTAACCTTCATAGGTTTCTTTGGGTTAATTTGACACACTTTTGAAGTTCAAGTTGAGATTACTATGCCATTATTTCGTCAAATTGAGCTAGGATTTTGGCTCAAAGTAAATATCGTGTACATATTTTATGATTTCAAAATCTATATTCACGACTGATATCGCTCACAGGCTGTACAAAAAGTTTCCCTAATAGGTTCTTGTGGATCAAATTGACACACTTCTTTGTCTTCCTTGGAAGACGCTGTGGATATAAACCCGTCATGGATTTGTCCTATTTTTGATGAGTACGGGAGTGATTACGATTCAGATAATGACGATGACTTTGTATTTTGTACCAAGTGACAACGAATCAAATAGCGAAGATAATTACTACAGCGATGATTTCGGTGTCGAATATATTGACCAAAATATGAGAGAAGCTACCGTTATACAGCCAAAAATAGTACTACAGCCTAAAACAAAACAAAATTAATTTTCGAAAGAAACAATGCCATTGTCCCGTTCGAATTCATTTTCGACCATATCATTCGACAACAGATAAGGTAGAACTTGTAGTTCGACTTCTTTATGGCTCATATTATTGCAATTGTTATTTTTCTTTTTCTAAGACCGACAGTATTTTCTTCTGATCAGTGTACGGAGATTCTGACATTATTTTTACTGTTGAGTGACTTATGTACTTATGTACGTAAACAGGGATATAAAATTCGGTCGAGGACTATATAGAGCTCAACTGTCAACATTTGAAGTGGACTTACTTACTTATCAGGCCGGCGACCCATGGAGGGTCCGAGCCTGAGCAATAGCTGCCTTCCATCGTTGACGGTCCTGGGCACGCTGCTTCCAGTCATCAAGACCAAGCTGTCTTGCATCCGCGATTACTTGGTCTTTATACCGGAGATTCGGACTTCATCTCCTTCTCGAACCAGTAGGCTCGGATTCAAAGACCCTCTTTGCTGGAGCATTGTTGTCCATGCGCTCGATGTGGCCGAGCCAGTGCAGTCGACGGATTTTTGCCTTCCTGACTACATCCATATGCTTGTACAGCTCGTAGAGTTCGCGATGATGTTTTCTTCTCCATTCGCTTTCCTCGCAGACGGGACCATATATCCGACGTAGAACTTTTCTTTCGAAGGTACCAAGAATCAGCTCTGCAGTTTTGCTTAGCGTCCAGCTTTTGGCTTCATAGAGCAGGACTGGCAAAATAAGAGTTTTGTAGAGCATGATTTTGGTCCTTCGAGTCAGAAGTTTTGAGCTCAGTTGTTTTGACAAACCGAAGTAGCAACGGTTGCCAAGGGCAATTCTACGACGGATCTCCACTGTGATGACGTTTGTGGAGTTCACGTTTGCCCCGAGGTAGACAAACTCCTTTCCTACCTCGAAATTGGAGCTGTCGATAGTGAAATTTTGTCCAAGACGGAACGTTTTTTGGTCGACAGCATGTATTTTGTTTTGTCCTTATTGACCTTGAGACCAGTTCGTTTCGCCTGTTCTTCAATCGCCGTAAAAGCCTCGACTACGGCACGTTGAGAACGTGCGACGATGTCGATGTCATCTGCGTACCCCAACAGTCGTCTTCTCCAGTACCAGATTGAAGAAGTCACACGACAGCGCATCTCCTTGCCGAAATCCAGTGCAAGTTTCAAACGACTCGTGGTAGCGTGGTGGGACACAACCGGATCAGTTTTTCCGGGATCCCGAATTCGGCCATCGCATCGAATAGCTCCTTGCGATGAATGCTGTCGTATGCGGCATTGAAATCGATGAAAAGGTGGTGCGTATCGATTTGAAACTCACTGGTATTCTACAGTGTTTGACTTAGTGTGAAGATTTGGTCTATAGTCGATTTGCCGGGCCGGAAGACGCCTGGTACGTGCCGATTAGTGCGGTGCAAAACGGCTTTAGACGTTCACACAGTATGCTGGACAGGATCTTGTAGGCGACGTTTAGCAGGGATATACCTCTATAGTTGTTGCAAGAGGTAAGATCGCCTTTTTTGTGGATGGGGCATATGGAGCTGATATTCCAGTCGTCGGCCATGCTTTCGTCTTCCCAAATTGTTCAGATGATCTGGTGCATGCTCCCCACCAGAACATCGCCACCGGCCTTAAGAGCTCTGATGGTAGGCCATCGGTGCCTGCGGCTTTGTTGCTCTTCAGCCCTTTAATGGCTGTTCCGACTTCTTCAAAGCTAGGTGGGAGGACTACTTCATCGACTGGAGTTGGGATTTCCTGATTCCCTATCACTCTCTCCTGGTCAGGCCCATTAAGCAGTTGTTGGAACACATTCACTATTCCCTGCGGGTCAGTAACAATTTGAGGTGGACTAGGAGTTAAATACGAGGGGCGTTCAATATATTCTCGGTATCGGGGTGAAGAATACTATTATTTTAGTGCATTCATGTAAAATTTCATATAAATGTGATCGCGTTTTATCTCTAGTTTAACAGAATACCCATTTATTGCCGACTTGAGTTCTTCATCATCCGAAAATCTTTTTCCACGAAGATATTTTTTCAAATCACTAGGGGCAAGGTCTAGACTATAGGGTTGGTGTTGGATTTCTTCGAAACCACAATCTCGCGCAGCAGCCTTGGAAACTCGCGCCGTGTGAATTTACCCCGTCTTTTCTTTTTAATTTCCTCCCGCAAATTATGCAGAGTGGAAGCGTAGGATGTGGCGTTGATGGTTTCACCTTTTTTTTGTACTCAATGAGCAAGATTCCCTTTGAGTCCCAAAAAACTGTCGCCATGAGCTTCCCGGCAGACGGAGTGACTTTGAACTTCTTCGGGGGGTCTGTTCCTTTTTTACATCACTGCATGGACTCTTGTTTGCTTTCAGGGTCATAGTGGTGGACCCATGTTTCGTCACCAGTAACAATTCGATCGATAACACCGTCTCACTACACATCCCCAAAAACTCTCTAAAGCATGCGATTCTCACTTTTTGCTGAGGCGCTGTGAGCATTTTTGGCACCCACCTTGCACTGACCTTTGAAAGGTTAAGGTATTTTTCCTTGCTTAGTGAGAAATTTAATTACAGCGCGATGCTCAATTTTCACCATCATCGTCTCAGTTGCCATTACGATTCTGTTTAACTAGAGATAAAACGCGAATTATATTCACATTTATATGAAATTTTACATGAATGCACTTACATAATAGTATTACTTGATAAATAAGTCAATTTATATATACAACCACAGCTTCACCCCGATACCGAGAATATATTGAACGCCCCTCGTAGCTCGATGTGAATAATGTGGATTTGAACTGGTATGAATGTTGTTGCCATATAAACTCAAAAGCTGTGACTAAGTTCTTCTGTTCTGTTTACTTAGACTTACTTCTGATTGATTGGTCATTAAATATACTAATTTGTCGACTCAGGTGTGAAGACAATCGATAATACGGATATCAATTATCCACATCCATCAATAGTTGATTTACTTTACTTTATCATTGATGGAAAACACCATCAACACCCTTCCCGTTCTGCGACTACCTTAACATGAGAAGTTCTGATTACAACAAGACATCGCTAATTGCCACACAATGTGCGATGCAATCAATTTATTGAAGCAGGCCCCATGTTGATCGCATCATCTTGCAATACTCTGTGATAACTCATTTCAAGAGCATGTGATATCACACCTCTGACCTATTTTCTTGTCTATTGCAAACATTCATCGTTTTATTGTCGATATACACAGCCTCACGTACTGGCAACACTTTTGTGTCTCCACTTTGAAAAATACACTGATAAGATATGATTTGAGTGTCAACGTATGAAATCGCATCTTTATGACATACGTTCAAGTATACACCTTGTGAGTACATCGCACTGAGGAATTGACAACACCTGACTGATGAAATCCAAAGTGCTTTTCTGCCTTTGATCTTATTCTTCGTACAAAATACGCTTTCCCAAAGTAGTTTGTGCTCAAAAAAATAAAGTCCGTTGCAACTAAGTAACATAACATTGAACTCAAATTGCAAATATGTAACACTCAACAATCAAACCAAACATTTACAAATATTCGCTAAAAAATAAAAAAAAAAATAGCACACCTTTAAATCTCTTACCAACCGCTGCAATAATAAATCCATTAGTCACACTGACGGCAAAAAGAAGTACAATTTCAAAAGCAATAACAATGACGTACAGTTGTTTGCATGTGTATACACACACATGTCGGCATGTGCACTGTTAATTCGTTTACAAAACGTATGGCCGCAAGCACGTGGTATGTACATTGAACTCATCATAAGCGTTGTCATCTCTGAATGGGCACCGCTTGACTTATCTATGTGTGTGCCTAATCCTTCTCCACTTTAATGTCAACAAATTGTCTCGGTTGCTTGTAAAAAAATGTGTGTTTCATTTGTTTTTTTTCTTTCGTGAGTTGGTTAATTCAAATCTCTGGTCGACGAGCAACAATGACACAATGACTTTCAAACAATAATAAGACCATGACCTGGTTTTCAGAAGGAGTTGTCTTTCGTTTTTTTTCCCCCTTCTTCAGCTTGAGTGCAAGCTGGCCAGGGCAACTCACATACGCGTGTGAATATTGACCAACGGGCCAAACCTGTGGCATGATGATGCATATTCTCTGCTGTGCGTTAATTTTATCAATCGAGATGAAATGAATAGCTGTGGGAAAAAATAAGAACTTAAGGATGAAGGGATTGATTAAACATTGAATAAATCATGAGTTTGTGGAACTTGCTGACCTGCAGAATATGTCGTGGGAGTATTTTGTTGACGTAACCTCTCTCAATGGTCAGTTCTCACTACACAGCACCTAGTATTCCTTTCTGCATTGTAAATTAAAGACAAGGTCACCTGTCACGGCCCACCACTCTTTTGAGGCTTTTGATTGACGTAGAACCCGGTTAGAACCGAATGCTGAAATACATGTATCACAACAATTTGTCGCTGAAGGTATCTCTATCCAGCAGTCGTGAGCGCAATCGGGTTCAGCCGAAATATTACATGCTATCTATCCACACAATAAATAAAACAACTGACCGAGTGCTTTTTTTTGGCGGATTCTAACGCCACGGTTCTTGTGCTCGAGGATTACGCTCATGTACTCGCTCAGCAAATCCTTAAAAGGAGGATTATGTGTCTGTAAAATGACATTCAAGCTGATGTCCTCTCCCTTGCGAATAAGGAACATTTTGGGAACTTACCCAACAACATTGATTCCATGATCCCCGCTTCGCTGTCAACAAACATTTTGAGATCCTGTCTATCTCAATTCAAAACTTGCATCAAACTGTTGTTGATCTCTGGAAGAAATGGATGATGGGCTTAATATTCGCCTGAGCTGGGTCCCAGGACACACAAGCATTGTAAGCAACTGTGCAGGCAAGCAGGCCCTCCCTTCTCCAATAAACTAACTTAAACAGTCTCTCGCTAGCTTCAAACTCATGCTACGTTGTACGGTGAAGAAATAAATTGACACAAAGTGGCTGGCAAGTGTTGCATGCCAAATTTTCAAGATGTTTTTTCCAGACTTTGTCTCATAGAACACATTAAACCTGAATCTGGTTCACACGGAAAAAGCAATCCATGCCAGAACAATTGGCTTCTGCAGATGTAAGGAAGATATAGAAAGTGAAACCTCTCTGCTCCTACCCGGGTCATCGACTTGAGGACCTAGCCTTATTGACTCGTGTGGACTTAACCTCATTTCAAAATCGAACAAACAGGATATAGAAGCATCGCCCAATCTAAAAGTTCCAACAATTGGTTCTGGGAACTTAAGCGAAATTCCAATACCAAAAGACATTTACGTAAGCTAAGAACGGTGCATTTCGCCCCCACTTAAGTGAACAAAATTGAACGAACTTAACGAAACTGAACAAAGCAGTCATTATGGTCACAGTTTATCATTTCTAGGTAAACGCTCGATAACTTAAGTCTGGGTAGTCATTAAAGTGGGTACCCATCGCAAATTAACTTCACTTTATCCTTATCCTCTCTTGTTTCGCCACGAGTGGCTAATGGATCAGAGCTAAGTGATCTAAGTTGCAGTACAGATCTAAAAACAGCCACCTCAAACTACCTACAACATAATCCACACATTTCTACTTTCATTTCCAACTCGTAGAATAATTGTTTTCGATTTTCCTTTCAGGATATGGTCGCCGAGAAGTTGTCGAATATCTCCTCAATAACGGAGCATCAATTCAAGCTTGCGACGAAGGCGGCCTGCATCCCCTGCACAACGCCTGTTCTTTTGGCCACGCTGAGGTGGTGCGGTTGCTCCTAAAAGCTGGAGCCAGTCCAAACACCACGGACAACTGGAATTACACACCACTCCATGAGGCGGCAAGCAAGGGAAAGGTAGACGTTTGCATTGCCCTACTCCAACATGGCGCCAATCCCAATATTCGCAATTCCGAGCAAAAGACTCCACTTGAGCTGGCGGACGAGAACACACGGCCTGTATTGACGGGTGAATATCGGAAAGACGAACTCCTCGAAGCCGCCAGGTCTGGAGCAGAGGATCGTCTCTTAGCTCTACTCACACCTCTGAATGTGAACTGTCACGCCAGCGATGGACGTCGATCGACTCCCCTGCATTTGGCGGCAGGATACAATCGCATAGGGATAGTGGAGATACTGCTGGCCAATGGAGCTGATGTCCATGCGAAAGATAAAGGCGGCCTCGTTCCACTGCACAATGCATGCTCTTACGGACATTTCGAGGTGACCAAGCTGCTGATAAAGGCCGGGGCTAATGTGAATGCGAACGACTTGTGGGCATTTACACCTCTGCACGAGGCTGCGTCCAAGAGTCGCGTGGAGGTCTGCAGCCTCTTGCTAAGCAAGGGCGCCGATCCGACGCTGTTGAACTGCCATAATAAATCCGCAATAGACTCCGCTCCAACGAGAGAGTTACGAGACAGAATTACTTGTAAGTTGCAAGGAGTAGGTTTACCTAAAATTGTTCTCTAATGTTATCCTTGTCCCACAGATGAATATAAGGGGCACTGCGTTTTGGACGCTTGCAAAAAGGCGGATATCCCCAGGCTGAAGAAATTCCTGACATCGGAAACGGTGAACTTCGTACATCCCTATTCAGGCGACACACCATTGCATGCGTCTGCGGTCTCCGTGGATCCCAAAAGAAAACAGGTAATGTGCCAGTATTTTTGCCATTTCATAATTTCCGTTATTTACGCACGATTCCAACTCGTAGGTGGCAGAGATCCTCATTCGAAAGGGAGCTCTACTCAATGAGAAAAACAAAGCATTCCTTACACCCCTCCATTTGACGGCCGAACACTTGCATTACGACGTTATGGATACCTTGCTCAAGAACGGAGCCAAAGTCAACGCTTTGGATGGACTCGGGCAGACGGCATTGCATAAAAGTGCCCGAGATGAACAAGCATGTCGTCTGTTGCTCTCATATTCCATCGATACAAGTATTATTTCCCTGGAAGGTTATACTGCCGCACAATTAGCCTCGGAAAGTGTTTTGAAAATCCTTAAAGACCCGCCAGATACTGAAACGCACCTCTTGGAAGCAGCAAAGGCTGGTGACTTGGACACTGTGCGAAGAATTGTGCTTGCCAATCCACACACGGTAAACTGTCGAGATCTGGATGGTCGGCATTCAACGCCACTGCATTTCGCCGCTGGATTCAATCGGGTGCCAGTTGTGGAATTCCTCCTCGAGCATGGTGCGGAGGTGCACGCAGCAGACAAGGGTGGACTCGTCCCTCTGCATAATGCTTGCTCGTACGGGCACTTCGAGGTGACTGAATTGCTGGTGAAACACGGTGCCAATGTCAATGTAGCTGACCTGTGGAAGTTCACGCCTCTGCACGAAGCTGCGGCAAAGGGAAAGTATGACATTGTGAAGCTTCTTCTGAAACATGGAGCAGATCCAAGTAAAAAGAACCGAGATGGTGCTACGCCATCCGATCTGGTAAAGGAATCAGATCATGATGTAGCTGAGCTTCTGCGAGGAAACTCAGCGCTACTGGATGCAGCCAAAAAGGGCAACCTTGCCCGAGTACAAAGACTTGTAACACCAGAGACTATAAACTGCCGTGACGCACAAGGTCGCAACTCAACGCCACTGCATCTCGCCGCAGGATATAACAACTACGAGGTAGCTGAGTACTTGCTTGGAAACGGCGCTGATGTCAATGCCCAAGACAAGGGAGGACTGATTCCCCTGCACAATGCATCGTCTTACGGCCACTTGGACATTGCGGCTTTACTAATCAAACATAAGACTGTAGTTAACGCGACTGATAAGTGGGGTTTCACACCATTGCATGAGGCCGCGCAAAAGGGACGGACGCAACTGTGTGCCCTTCTCTTGGCCCATGGGGCCGATCCGTATATGAAGAATCAAGAGGGCCAAACCCCGATTGAGTTAGCAACTGCCGACGATGTCAAGTGTCTCCTGCAGGACGCGATGACAACGTCTTTGGCGGCCAACCCAGCACTGAGCACATCCCAAACATCACTGATAAGCAATTCCCCATCACCTGCCCCAAGTAGTGTGCCTCCATGCACTGTTCTATCGCCAACCACTGAAACTGTGACGCTACCCTCAGGCGCATCTATGACCCTAAGCGTACCGGTGCCGCTCATGTCGACTCGCATGAGTCCTGCGCAGGGCGCTGAGTCAAATTCACAGGCGGACATGTGTGAGGAGGTCACCGATCCAGAGTCAATCAACAACGTGGCCAGCTTCCTTGTTAGCCTGCAACTGGATCATTTGATTGAGTTATTTGAAAGAGAACAAATCACGCTGGAAATCCTCGCCGAAATGGGTCACGAGGACCTGAAGCAGGTTGGCGTGTCTGCCTACGGATTCAGACACAAAATTCTAAAGGGCATTGCACAGCTTCGATCGACAACAGGTAATGCTGAACACATTCATCAATATTTTAGCCTTTTTTAATGGTTTTTTCTTTGTTTTGTAGGAATTGGAAATAACTTGAATCCGGGAACTCTTTTAGTAGACTTACTTCCAGACGATAAAGAATTCGTTGCGGTCGAAGAAGAAATGCAAGCGACAATCCGAGAACATCGAGACAATGGACAAGCGGGAGGCTACTTCATCCGATACAACATCATACGAGTAAGAATTAAAGAGAAGACCTCCTCTAGCAGTCTATTCATTCCTTGCTTCTTGTGTTTAGGTTCAAAAAGTACAAAACCGAAAGCTGTGGGAGCGATATGTGCACAGGCGGCAGGAGGTATCTGAAGAAAATTCACTGCAGGCCAACGAGAGAATGCTCTTCCATGGTAGTCCGTTCATAAATGCCATTGTCCAGAAGGGTTTCGACGAGAGGCACGCATACATTGGTGGCATGTTCGGCGCTGGCATCTACTTCGCCGAGCACAGCTCGAAAAGCAATCAATATGTGTACGGGATTGGTGGAGGAATCGGCTGTCCATCGCATAAGGACAAATCGTGCTATGTCTGTCCAAGGTAAGTCATATTTTCTTATTCTCGAGTCCGTCTTCCTGAAGATTAAAGGAAGTACGTGGTTTGAAACTTTCTTATTCGTCTTTGGGCGAATAGAAGTCCGTACAGCAGAACACGCAGATAACTTTATTGTGAATGGCAGAGCACAGCGAGCTGTTAATGAGATGGAAGCGTCTGAAATGGGTCTGTCGGTGAACGAGGGAAAAAGGAAATATGTATTGTCAAGGACTTTGTTTTTTGTTTGAATTTGTAAAATTGTCAATGACTCTACCTCGGCTCTTTCGTACACATTAGGAACAACATCAGAACCGAGATCAAACGCAGAGTAACTCTGGCCAAGCCCTGCTTCGTTGGTCTCAAGAGGCAATTGAGTAATAGAGCCGTCTCTGGAAGGACCAATCTAACTTCTTGTAATACACTGATCTTGTGGTGCGTTTTCAGCGCTAAGCTGGGTGAATCGGACATATTTTCTAGAGTCATAGGAAAGCACAGCCTGCATGACAGAAAGTCTGAAAACGGGTGGACGGGTGGACGGGTGGTACCTCTTAGTAGCTAGCAAGCGATTCCCACACCTCAACATCCACAAAGGGACCTGATAGTCCCCTAATCAATCAACCGTCAACCAGATTGATCACGTTGCGATCGACGTCAGACCCTCCTCCAGTATTCTTAATGCCCGAACTTTCCGAGAAGAGAAGTTGTAGTCAAGGTAAGGACACGGATATCGAGAGCATAACCACGGTTTGGCCTACATTCGCAGCGCCAGGAGCTTTGCCGACCGAGTCTCGCTGCAACTGTCCGATAGTTCGACGCGAATAGACGATGAATGGAAATGTTGTCAAAAAGACGTCAGAGAAGCCGCTGCTGATGTGCTGGGTTTTACGACACCACCTAGGAAAAACCCTTGGTTTGACAGCGAATGAAGGCAGGCACATGCAGCGAAGCTAGAAGCCTACTACTTTCTAGGCAACGCTCCATCGGACTACGAAAGCTGTTCGTGAGCTATACGAACAGAAAGAAGGGAGAGACCTGACTTCTCAGGAAGAAGAAGAAGGAGCACGAGAAACACGCGATCGAAGATATGGCGATCTGCTACTGCAGGAAAGATGTCTGAAAGTTTAACAAAGGTGAAACGGTTATCCAATGGATTTAAGGTCCGGACAGAAGCCTGTCGGAACGAAAGTGGACACTACCTGTTGTCGTCAGAGTCGCAGTCGATACGGAGAATCTGGAATGATCCCTTCTGTAGACTCTTAAACGGCGATGAGTATCCAAATACCGCTGTCGGGCAGAATGTTCCACTCCACACAATGGACGATGATAGAAGAGAATTCCGATCTAGACTAAGTCAATACTGCGATATCGAGACTAAAGTCGAATAAAGTTACTAGTGCAGACGGCCTGTCTGTAGTACTGTACAGAACAGCATGCCCGACGAGTAGAATAGATAAGGATATCATATACCTCGGCTGTATCAAGACAGAAATGATAAAAGGGGAGGCGGTGTTGCCATTGTTATTAAAAGAACCAATTCTTCCTGTCATTGGTACAGAACTGATTGAAAATATTGGTTTAGAAATTCCTTTTGTCAATGGGCGATCAATAACAATATTTTCTGTATATTTCCCGGGTGCTAAATCAATATCAGCTAAAAAAAACGGTCCGAGTTGAGGAATGATCTGCGGCGATTAGTAAGTTTAAACGACATTTTTCTGTTTGGAGGTGATCTAAATTGTAGGCATAGGAGCTGGGGATGCCTGAGAGCAAATGCTTGGGGTAATGAACTTGCTGATCTTAACTCAAGACATCCGTTCCATATACTTTTTCCACCGCATCCTACATATATACCAACAAGTTCTCCGTCAAACCCGTCAAACTTTGGACCTTTTTTTGACAAATACTCCGGAACTTTTTACCCGACCCATCGTTATTAATGATCTTAGTTCAGATCACTTGCCAGTGTTGTGCAAGGTTCTCCTAACACCTGCCCTATCAAATAATCTAGTCTCTAGCTTTAAGCATGCCAACTGGGACAAATTTAAGCGTCTTATGCGTCGGAAAATTGGTGAATTAGATGATGTAGCCAATGCTACCAATCGATCTATGATTGATCAGGCCGTACGTTCGTTTACCAACACGGTACTGGAGAGCATTCAGCATTCTGTTCCCCAAAAAGATAAACGTTGTGACAGCGACAATGCGCTGCCGTTTCACATAAAGCAACTAATAAAAATCAGAAATTTCTTAAGATCTGACTGGATTGCTACTAGAAATCTATTCTATCTCTCTCATATGAAAGAGCTTCACTTCAGAAACCAATCCTGGAATTATAAGCTCCAAGACTTGGCAAAAGCTAGTAAGCCCTTTTGGAACACGGTTAAGGTCATCAAAAGGAAAAATGTCCACATTCCTGCATTTAAAGTAGGAAACTCCGTGATGCTATCAAATCAGGATAGAGCAAACGCTTTAGCTAGTGAGTTTTTTAGCAATCATAGCATGACTATTAACATAGTTTCCAATAACAATATTACTTCGGCAGCTGAGCACTCAATGCACTTGCTGAACACAAGCTCTTTTGAAGACAGTCCAAACTTTGTCTCTTTTTCTTAAGTAAATAGTATAGTTTCTTGTTTAAAGACAAAAAAATCATCTGGCTTTGATGGGCTAAAGAATTTATACCTGAGACATCTTTATAAAAAATGCGTTCAATTTCTTCAAAGTTTGTTTAATAGCTGCTTCAAGATCAGTTATTTCCCGGTAGATTGGAAATCTGCCAAAGTTATCCCAATCCTGAAGCCGGGTAAAAGCTTCTGCTAGCTTGCCCAACAGTTACAGACCGATAAGTTACTTAGCTCCTTAAGCAAATGCTTCGAGAAAGTAGTTAAAAATAAATTAGTGACGTACATGAATTCACATAATATCCTGCCTCCTAAGCAATTTGGATTCAGGGTACACCATAACCCAACCCAACAAGTTCATCGTATCTCGAATCACATAAAAAGAAACTTCATTGAAGGTAAAAGTACAGGTTTGGTATTACTTGACGTTGAGAAAGCGTTTGATACAGTTTGGCATAATGGTATGCTGCATAAGCTTGTGTCTTATAATTTTCCTGTTTACGTAGTCAAGATCATACAATCGTTTTTATCTGGACGTTGTTTTAAGATGTCCGTCAATAATCACTTTTCAAGCGACTACTCAATCGTTGCAGGTGTTCCTCAAGGATCTGTGCTTGCGCCGGTCTTATTTATTATTTATACGTCTGACTTCCCAGTACTTAATAATTGTCAATCTGCTATGTTTGCTGATGATACCTGCATTCTCTCATCAGATGCTCTTGGTTCCAACATTGTAACCAATTTGCAGTCTGCTTTGAATGATGTACAAACGTATTTCAATAACAATAAGATTAAAATAAATGCTTCAAAGAGTCAGACTGTCTTTTTTACTAGAAAAAGAAAAGCCTGCTTCTTACCAAGCAACAATCTTCAAATTAACGGAACTCAGACTGAATGGAAAGACAGTGCCAAGTATCTTGGGGTTCACCTGGATAAAACATTAACATTTGGCTTACATATCCAGCAAACGATATGTAAGATAAATGCTAACATTAAAATTCTATATCCGTTTATAAATCGCAAATCAAAGCTGAGTATTGATAATAAATTGATAATTTTCAAGACAATATTCCAAGCAATAATGTTCTACGGATGCCCCGTTTGGGGAAAATGTGCAATCAGCCACATACGTAAACTGCAAATAAGCCAAAATAAACTTTTGAAAATGATTTTTGATCTCCCATGGCATTGCTCTACTGAAGAGCTGCATTTGCTGGCAAATATTGATAAAGTTCAAACTAGAATCTCCAATCTATCAAATCATTACAACCTGTCTTGTAGTTTGTCTGATAATCCTTTGATTTCCAATCTAGTCACATAATCATTTTAATACATCTGTATTTATTATTATCACTTTTGTTATGTGTTTTTTTCTATTTCTTTGTATATTATTTTTTTTGTTATTTATTATTTATTATATGTTATTTATTTTTTATATCAATTCATATTACATACTTGTGATGGAAATCAAAGAAGAAGTAAGTCGGCCATCGCCTCCCTTTTCTCATCCCTAGTTTCTAGGATTTATATAATTTTATGTTTTAATGAAGGTTTTTCGGTAGCTTTTCCTTCTATACTTACTTAAGGTGGCGCTACAATCCGGGGTGAACCAACAAGCGTCTCCAGCCAGCTCGATATTTAGCTAGCTGTCTCCAGTTTCGCACGCATAGTTGGTTGAGGTCCCTTTCCACTTGCGTGCGCCACCTGAGTCGCGGTCTTCCTCTACTGCGCCGTCCCTCGGGGGTGGATTCGAAGACTTTTCGGGCCGGAGTATTGGTTTCCATCCGCTCTACATGACCTAGCCATCTCAGTCTTTGGATCTTCACTCTTCTGGCTAAATCGATGTCGCTAAACAGCCCGTGTAGTTCGTCATTATATCTCCTCCTCCACTCACCGTCTATGCAGACGGGACCGAAAATCACACGACGAATTTTCCTCTCGAAGCAACCAAGGGCAGCTTCATCCGCTTTTGACAAAGTCCATGCCTCCGCGCCATATAGCAGGACTGGGACGATTAAGGTCTTGTAGAGCGTTATCTTGGTTGTTCGAGAGAGGGCTTTGTTTACCAGATGCTTTCTTAGCCCAAAGAAGCAGCGATTGGCAAGGGTTATTCTTCGTTTGATTTCAGCGCTGGTGTCATTGTCTGAGTTGATAGCGGTGCCTAGGTAGACAAAGTTTTTGACTACCTCAAAGTTATATCTGTCTGCTGTGACGTTCTGACCGAGACGTCGGTGTTGGGTGCCCTTTCTCGTTGACAGCATATACTTGGTCTTACCCTCGTTTACCGCTAACACCATCTTCGCGGCCTCCGTTGCAATACCCACAAAAGCGCCATTGACATCACGCTGCGTTCTTCCAATAATGTCAATATCGTCGGCATATGCGAGTAGTTGGACGGACTTCTGAAAGATTGTTCCTCTGGTGTTGGCGTTCGAGTTTTGAACAATTCGTTCAAGAACGATGTTGAAAAAGTCGCATGACAGCGCGTCGCCTTGTCTGAATCCTTTTTTGACATCAAAGGTCTCGGTTAGGTCTTTACCGACCTTGATGGAGCAGCGTGCATTATCCATCGTCATCCTACACAAACGGACGAGTTTGGTAGGGATGCCAAAACTAGACATTGCTCTGTATAGCTCGTCTCTATAGATGCTATCATACGCGGCCTTAAAATCGATGAAAAGGTGGTGGGTATCGATTTGTTGCTCCTGGGTTTTCTCCAAAATCTGCCGCAGTGTGAATATTTGGTCGATGGTGGATTTTCCTGTCCTAAAGCCACACTGGTATGGACCGACCAGGTTGTTGACGAATGGCTTTAGGCGTTCACACAGTATGGCAGATAAGATTTTATATGCGATACTTAGGAGACTGATGCCTCTGTAGTTGGCGCAGTTCAAAGGGTCTCCTTTTTTATGGATCGGGCAAACAATGCTGAGGTTCCATTCATCGGGCATGTTTTCCTCCGACCATATTTTACAGATGAGTTGGTGCATGCTCCTTACCAAATCATCGCCTGCGGCTTTAAAAAGCTCGGCGGGTAAGCCGTCAGCACCCGCAGCCTTGTTGGATTTCAGTTTAGATATGGCAATCCTCACTTCATCTGGGTCGGGTGGACGGAATTGTTGATCTTCGTCGTCCCTTTCATTGGGGTTGAATGGTTCGTTCTGTCTGACAGCGGGATTTGGTTCTTCGTCGCCGTTATACAGTCTGCAGAAATGGTTCGTAGAGCTCCCGAGCAGCTCTTGTCCTTCTTTGCAGTGCCGCTTTGTATGCTTCTTGCTTGGCTGCATTCGCCTGCCGACACTCGTTGTCAAACCAGGGGTTTCGTTGTGGTGGCGGATTGAAACCCAGCACATCAGAGGCGGCATCTCTGATGGCTATTTGGCAATGCTGCCACTGGTCTTCAATACTTGATGTTGGCGGCGTAGGATTTCTTAAGAGGTTAAGGGAGACACGATCGGAAAAGGATTTGGCAATCTCTTGCGATTGTAGCCGGCTGACGTTGAACTTCCTCACAGTATTTCTTTGTCTTGGTGGTGTTCGGCATATCCGCAGCCTTACCCTGGCTACAACAAGGTGGTGGTCCGAATCAATGTTGGCGCCTCGGAACGTTCGGACATCTATGATACTGGAGGAGTGCCTTGCGTCTATCGCAATACGGTCAATCTGATTGACGGTTGATTGATCAGGAGATCGCCATGTTCCTTTGTGAATATCGAGATGTGGGAATCTTGTACTGGCTACTACAACATTTCGCCCCGCAGCAAAATCGATCAGCCTAAATCCGTTATCGGATGTGGTGTCGTGTAGGCTGTGCTTTCCGACCGTACTACCAAAGATGTTCTCTCTTCCTAGCTTTGCGTTAAAATCGCCAAGGACAATTTTAAAGTCGTAGCTAGGGCATTGCTCATACGTTTTGTTCAGGAGCTCATAGAACCTGTCTTTGGTGTCATCATCTTTCTCCTCTGTGGGGGCATGTGCGCATATAAGGCTTATGTTGGCAAATTTAGCCTGGATGCGAATTGTCGTGAGGCGCTCGTTCACGGACCTGAACGATAGGACTTCTTGCCTAAGTCTGCCTCTAACGACAAATCCACATCCAAATAGGCGCTGTTTTTGTTGTTTGTAGCAATCACCGTAGTATATATCACAGTTTTTCATCCTTCTTTTGCCCGGTCCATCCCATCGCACTTCTTGGATGGCGGTTATATCTGCTTTGCAGCAGTCTAGGGCTTCCGCTAGTTGTTCGGCTGCACGTGGCCTATAAAGGGACCTTACATTCCACGTACAAATCCGAAGATCGTTGTCCGTATATCGTTTGCATGGGTCGTCATCAGTAAAATCATCCGTTTCCGAGGCTTGTTGTTGCTTCGTAACTAGCAATTTTTTGTGTGGCCGGGCAGTTACCCCGACGGCACAACCCCCAACCTGGAGGGCCAGTTCCTTTTTTGTAACCCCTAGGACAAGAGGTCGCACTTATAAGTTTGGCAAGTTGAGCTCGGGTGAACTACAACCAGTACCCGATGGCTACCACTTGGAGGTAAAATAAGCACAATTGGTGTGTAGACAAAGTTACAACACTGGGCATCGCCAGGTTGACGCCAGTCAGTGCCTAGCCGATTCCCACAGCACCCAGCCACACTATAGTAATAAATAATTAATTGTGATATATTTTCTTGCAATTTATATAAAGTTTTCAGTAGTAAGGTAGTGTATACCACATCTCTGTAAATTGTGCAATGTAGTTTAAAAAAAAATAAAAACCTCGGCTCCGCAGTAAACAGTACAGTATAGTTCGGATATAAGAAAGTCCAAAAATGCCAAAAATTTCTTTCTTATATCCGTTTTTTTCTTTTATGCAATAAACGGATATAAGAAAAATGAATGCTTATATCCGAAGAACTGATATAAGAAAGAAATGTTCTTATAGGAAAACTAAAAAAGTTTGTTATAAGAAAATTGTATTGAAAAAAAAACCTTAACAAAAAATGTACATATGTATGTGTAATTCATTTACGATAACATTGTCTACTAAGTCTTTGCTCAAACAATAAATAAGTATAAAGAACATTAGGATATATTAAAACCTAGACATCGTGAATATTGCACATTGGTAATTAGTTACTTTGAAAATAATCTTCAATTCTTTGTTGAACAAGTATATTATCCCTATCCTTAAAGAGAACTTCTTCCATATTTGACAGACACTCCTCAGAATTGGTCAAATACTGTTTTAAAAAACGCTTTTACAGCTTCTTCTCTTTTTGGCTTTATCTTAACCAAATCAACAAATTCCGACTGCACCTCCTCGACACTTTCACCAAGTAACATTTCAGTGACTAATTCATTTTCAACGATGTCCCCATAACAGTCTTGGATTTCCTCATCGGTTATTGCTTTAAAATGGTCTTCGTTGTAATGCTCTTCTATAGCAGGGTCGCTAATTTGTGAATTTGGTATGCAAGTTAAGTCATTTAATTCAATTTCATTTGAAATTCCAGCTTTTTTAAAGCAATTTGATATGGTTTGAGGTGTAACAAGCAACCAAGATCGTTTAATGATATATAGCGTTTTCAAAATAGTAATTTCTCCCTCAACTGCAAAAATTTGTTTCCTGATCAAACATTTCCTATAACGGGCCTTAAAGGAGTTAATGATGCCCATATACAAGATAAGAATAAGATAATGCGAAATAATTGCATCATATACTTTGCTTCACATACATTGGTCTAATGGCTGTATAAGGCTACTCTCGCGCAGGGTGACTTCGACTCATTCATGAGAAATTGCGATGATTGGAAGTTGAATATCAACTTTCAGAAGTCGGAAACCATACTGTTCAGGACTCCGTTGTATAAGGCTTCGGCGGATACAAAAAAGAATTGGCGAAAGTTCTCAATTGTTGGGCGTCACGGGCAACCACTGGCGCAAAGGACTGTAGTCAGATACCTGGGGATCTGGCTAGATCAATATCTATATTTTAACAAACATGTAGATGCTGCTCTAGCCCGAGCCCGAGGCGCTTTCGCTCTTACAAAGAGACTGTTTTACAACAGCCAACTCGATGCGAGGGTGAAGGTGATCTGCTACATGGCCCTCATCCGGCCAATGCTCACCTACGGCTGTCCCGTGTGGTTCAACGTGAGTGCAAGCTTGATGGAAAAGATTCGGGTGTTTGAGAGGGCTTGTCTTAGGGCTTGCCTTCGCCTTTACAGAACACCAGAGTCCCAGTACAGAAAATTCTACTCCAATGAGGTTTTATACAACAGGGCGAACCTGATACGAGTGGACAATTTCCTGGTGAAATTGATTCGAGGCCATACTGCCAGAGCGATGAACTCGGCCAATAACCTGATCTCTGGGGCTTACTACCCCAATTCTCAGTACCATGAAAGGGTACGTCATAATGGCTTCGTCCCCCCAGAAGCATTCCTCCATTTCGATAAGCACGGCCTGATACAAGACAAGAATGCGGTACCGCTTCTCTTTCACATCGCCCGTTCAACTGTGGATGGGCGACTCAACCACGACCGTTCCGTCGCACAACGAGCTGAGGAGGGTCTCCTCCGGTTCAGTACGGCGGTATCAAGGCGAGATGTTCGGGATGTTGCAATGCAACACCGAAAATTCTGGTGGCTGTGTAGTGAGGGAACTCCATCATCGAACCCTTTAGACCCTGGTTAGGGAAAGGGTAGTACAGATCCCCTTATGGGGCGCAGTCGGTCTCTGTCTTGCAGCGGATTAGTCCAACTGCAACCTATGGCCGACCTACTTATCTTAGGTAGTTTTTAAGGTAGTGTGTAAGCTGTAAATATACAAAAAAAAAAAAAATAAACGTATACACATTTGTACATGTGTGTACTTATGTGTATACACTTGTAAATAGTTAAGTACATATATATATATATATGTGCGTATAGTAGTATATATACACGTATATATGTATGTATGTTTAGTTTAAGGTAGCTTAAGTTATTTTAAGGTAGTATGTAAGTTGGCATATAGGTTTTAAAAATAAAATAGTTCTGTTATTAAGTTTTTTTTTAATTTTTCTTAATTTCAAATTGTACAGTCAATTATATAAGTTTAATATATGCATTGTTAGGTTAAATCGAAAGACATAGTTTAAGATTAAGTTTAGCTTAGAGTGCCCGCCTAGGGCCAGTAAGTTAGAAGTAGTAACACTGTTCGTTCAACTAGTTTTAAGCATTTTTGTCTAGTGTTTAAGTTATGGTATGAATTAATTAATGTTAATAAAAATGAATTGAAAATGAATGAATGGCTGTATAAGGCTTGTTGTGCATGCCGGTAAAAAAACAACTTCGATATTTTGGGGATGGAAGTCAAGTTTATGACAAGAAGCATTATCTTAATTAGGAGAAGAATTTTCTTATTTTTTCTTCGCATGTTTTCATCCAGCTCCTTAATCACTTCACACCATATCGTTCTGGTCATCCAAGCTTTTCTATTATATTTATATGGAATGGGGAGGTCTTTTCCTCGAAAACACCTGGGTTGTTTGTATTTGCCAATTGAAAGAATATGCTTCTGAGAACCTGTTGCAACCTGCATATGAAAAGTAGTGTAAGTCGGTCTTTACGTAATTTAAGACCTGTGACAACTTTATCTCTTGGAGCAAATGTTCCACCAGGAATCGCTTTATACAACAGTCCAGTCTCATCGGCGTTGTAAATGTTATCCAGGGTATACTTTTGAAGGATATTAGGAAGGATATTTTCCTTGAATCTTTCGACTGCTTCGAAATCAGCGGAGGATTATTCTCAGTGAAGTTTTTTAAAAAGGATATTTTGACTTTTCTTCCATCGTTGAAGCCATCCTGGATTAGGTTTGAAGTCAGGGATTTCTAATTCTTTGGCAAACATCTCAGCTTTTTCCATGAGCATTTGACCCGTCATTTGTTCAAACCATTTGGTCATTGTGTTATTTAAAATTTCGTGTATTTTGCTTTCGATTTCTTTTAATGTCCAAGTTCTTGCAAGTAAATCTCTTTTCCTTAATTGCTTCCATGTTTTTTATAATTTAGCTTAAAGTGCTTTGGGATATTTTGTGTACTGTATTAACTACATGAGTACCGAGATCAAACGCAGAATAAATCTTGCCAACTTGCCTTTTTTCGGCATCAAACGGCAATTAAGTAACAGAGACCCCTTGGAAGACCAAGTTGACTCTGTTCGACCTGCCATTAATCACCCCCATCTTGCTCTACAGCGCGGAGGTATAGGCTATATCCAAAGCGGTTGAAGGCATGCTTGGTCTTTTCGAGAGAAAAGTTCTGGGCGGGATCTTTGTTCCTTTTTGCGTTGATGGCATTTGTAGAGACATGAGTCTACCCAGGCGTCAACGGATCCAACGCCTAAGATGGCTAGGCCATGTAAAGCGTATGGACAACTTAGCATCGGCCCGAAGAATCCACACACAAGGTGGAGCACACAATTCGAGGGAGCTTGGTGTGCGAAAATGGAGACAGCAGGCGAGAGGTCCTGCTTGCTGGCTTAAGTCGGGGGGACGGAATTCTTGGTCATCCTCGTACAAATTAAGTGGAACATTCTGCCTGAACAGAAGTTTAACAGTCTGCAGAAGTGATTTTTCCAAATTCTCAGCGTCGACTGCGACTCTACTACTAGTCCGAGGTCTATACCCTCCGGATGACTGTTTTACCTTTTGGTAAAACTCTCGGACCTTCTTCCTGCCGTAACATCTCTTCATCTCTTCGACCGCGTGCTCTTTCTTTTTCCTTCTGAGAAGCCGGTTCTCTTCCAATCTCTTCTGTTCGTAGAGCTCACGAACAGCTCTCGTTGTTCGATGCAGAGTTGTCTTGTGGGCCTCCTGTTTGGCTGCATGTGCTGGCCTACACTCGTCGTCAAAAAATGGCTCTCTTGCACAAAGAAAAAAATACCTTTCATCGATCACCTCATGATTTTTGAATAAACACATACTACAAGCTAAACATCTCATTAAACATGTTTCTTCTTCTTTCAGACAACTGCTCCTGTGTCGCGTGGCTCTTGGAAAGTCCTTCCTCCAATACAGTGCAATGAAAATGGCTCACGCTCCGCCGGGCCATCATTCCGTCATAGGTCGTCCCTCAGCCGGAGGCTTACATTTCGCTGAATACGTAGTCTACCGTGGCGAACAAGTAATAAGATCCTCTCCAACTTCCCAAACAAATTTCGTCTAAATGTCCCATTTTTTCATTTCAGGCATATCCCGAATATTTAATAACATACCAAATTGTGAAACCTGAGGACAGTAATAGTGGCAATGAGGAACAATCAAGATGATGGATGCCATCTGTCGGCTCAACGCCAACCGCATCGCCAGCAAATCAACAGCAATCACAGCAACAACTGCAAACACCACAAGGTCAACAACAGTCCACGCCCAAGCAGCAAACGCAACCATCATCTGTACAAGCGACATCATCTCAATCACCCAACATAGTCAATGGTGATGTCTCGCTCTCGTCATCAAACTCTTTTTCGTCCGTAGATACCAATCAAACACTTTTGAACGGCTTTAGTAGCGCAGTAGCTTCATCATCGGCCAACAATAACCGATCATCGTCTGTTTCGAATGGAACAAATCGATCGTATCGAACGAAATATAGCCAATTCATGATAATCACACCAGCAGTTTCAATTGATCGAAATTTTGACAGTGAAACCGGCGCTCCAGCCGACAATGATGTGGATGAATCGTGCTACTACAACGGCAACTATTTCCGCATGAATCTAATCAATAGCAATGAGAGCAGTGGCAATGACAGCAGTGATAGTAGTTTTCGTTCAAATTACAATTCAACCTTGCACAATAGTCGTCATCATTTGTTATCAAACAATCCGCACGGATTCTACACGTTCTCATCGTGGCGCTGGTGTACGCTCATATGTGCGGCAATGCGATGTTTCGGCGGCAGCCGTAATTCAACAGTTCCCTACAGTACATCATTCTCTCATCGACCGTATAAACGCTATACGACCACCAGTCGGCATCGTCAGTCATCGTTCAACAATCAAATGCCAACATTTACGCCGCGCAAGACCCGTGATCACATGAACAATATAACCTATGAATTGTGACGACGATCATTTTCTTCAAACGTTTTGATGTTCGATGTTAAACTTCAGCTTATTAGCTGTATTTTTGATCTCTTCTATGCAATGATGCTGATAATTTTACAAATTGTCGGTATTGTGTTTGTCGTGTTTTATAATCAGCTCTTAGATATGATATACATACATTATATATACATTGTGGAATTCCATAAACGATATTTACGTGTTTAGAAATGAGGAGGAGACAATCGTTTTTAAAAATGGGTTTAAGTTGAATTTTCATTTGACTTTCTTCGATTATGTGCTCGTCTTTGTTTCTTCATTTAGATGTTCCTCTGGTTCTGACTATGACGCTACAGTCTTCGACCAACAAACTGCTCCAACTAGAATGATTCTTAGCTGGCCAAGTTGTTAGAGGTTCGTCTCAGATTGGCGCTGACGTTCTCTCTCTCCCGTTTTCATTTCATTCGCTATGCTCGCTGCTAAGCACGTGGTTAGCAAATCGTATGTTAGATTAAGGTTGACGATGCTTTTGAATACTTGTCGTTCTATCCAGACATAAACTTAGGTTTACTTAAGTCAATTATGGTGGACCTTTTGTTTCAACTTCTATTTATGCACTTCAGATACCGTCTGCTGAGAGTTTTACACTTCCACGCCTTCAACTTAAACCCATTCCTCTTTACAAACTATCAATTTGATCTCTGGTGTCGTGTCCTTCCTCTGATCGTCGAAATACATTTCTGTTTTCAACCAAACCATATGCACGTAAGTCCCGACGGATGAATATAAAACCAAAACACCATTTTACGATATTTAAACAAACAAAGAAAAAAAAAACAAAACAAATATTTACGACGATAAAACAAAAGCAATTCTCTGTGTGTGTGTGTGTGTGTGTGTGTGTTATACATGTTGTTTCAACATTTTCAACTTAATTTCTTTATACAAGCCCATTCTTCCATTCAGTGTATGCCGTATTCGAAATCAAAAATAAAAGCGAAACAAAAAAATAATTGTATTCTCTTAGTTGCTAGTTTATAGACTCTTACTTGCTTGTTATTGTTGTGTTCTAACGAATTTTTGGCAAAAAACATAAAGACAAAACATAAATAAAACAAAATTTGAAATTAATGAAAACAAAAAAAAAAGAAAAAAATACATACCTCAAGAGAGAAAAAAATGAAAAATCGGAATAATTGTAGTAACGACCTTTGTATTTTATTAGTTTGTAATATTTTTAGGGTATTTCTTCAAATGATACTTATGCATTCGTGATTTAAGTATATACATATACATACGTATTTCATTTCTCTTTTTCGATAATTGGTATATAGATTATTAATGTATTCAATAAGACATGTATTCAAGACATACAATTGTAAAAGCGAATTATTACGATAAATAAACTACAAATGACACAAGTCAAGAAAGTGAAATCAAATGCTTTGTTTTTTGTTTGCTTTCTCTACTTAAGGTGCTGTCCTTCAACCTTAACCAAACTTCGAAATACCCTTCCGATGTTATTTGCCGACAAGGGAGGAGTGGAACACAAATTACCCCATCAACAACTCGACCATCCGCGCCTATACGGATGGATTGAAGATCCTGAATACGGAAGGCACAGGAGCGGGCATTTTCGCCGAATTCCATTGCTCCATCAGAATCTTTGACTACAACAGTGTTTTTCAAGGCAGTCAAGTAAGCCCCCAAAGTGATATCAACGTTGGAAATATCGCATTTAAGCAATCTCGGCAATAGACATCAACTCCAAGCTGGTCGCATGCTGCCGCAAAGGGTTTAATCCTTCAATGCCCAAGTTTTTTTTTTTTTTGGGAAAAAAAAAATTATGTGTTTTAAGGAAGACAATTCTGAACAACTTTTGTTCTAAGACTTTTCATATAGCGCACCTGTGTAAGTGACATGCGAATTCAGCTAGTGCATGCCACTAGCATTTATTACCGCCAAACAAATTGAAAAGATGTATTTGTATCAAAAATTTCTTTTATTTTTTGTATATGATGATTTATTATTGTTATAAATGATTTAAAAAAAAAAGAAATTTGGATCAAAAAGCATCGGCGCACATCTCAGGGTGTGTGAAATTGCATGCAACTGAATTTGGAAAATCTGGAAGAGCACATAAACTCTGCTGTCCTTCCAATTCTCGACGAAAGAAACGCTTTCCGCCGTCTGCAAAGGACCAAACCCCTTGACCTAGCACGGTGAATTCAACCCACGCTTAGCTGCGTTGATAGCAAGAACTCTCAATGGAGAATTTCTTGGCAAATGCGCCTAAACTAAGAAAGTAAAACTGCTGGTTGTAGTGGAAATATATTTTATTTGACAGTCACCGGCTAACCTTCGAACAGACTAGACCTACATATATCAGTCATCAGTGCGTTGCTAGTTTTTTTCTTCTCTGCCTAGTGCGGTTAATCTCAATCGGTAGTACCGTTTGTTTTTTTTCTCTCTTACATTCACTTTCCGTGCTGTGGTTTTTTTTAGACTAAGCGGGACTGTGTAGTGGTGATTCTATAATGATGGCCCACGGGCCTAGGAAAAAAGGGATTGGAAACAAATTTTCGCTTCTTGACGAAGATGTTTTCCCATTATCCCAAAATCCACCCAAAAAACACAAATCAGGATCGTCAATATTCGTTGAAAAGTTTCCTGAACTTCCTACCACCTCTAATTTCAAAAAACCCGAGATGAACTTGACATTTCCGACAAACAAATCGAGTTCGTGACTCGCATCCTGTTCTTTTTGCATCGATGTCGAGTTGTATCGTGTTCCGGCAAGTGGCCGATTGTGTCTAGCCGTACATCCATCGATGGCAAAAGAGCAACATTGATACGACCCCGCTTCGTTGTGATCTCCGATTCCAAATTCGATGGGCGACCAGATTTACGTGCCAACAGTAAGCCGGATTTTGTAAGACAAGTGGCCACATCCATGATAAATTCCTACAATTTTAGTGGCTTCGTAGTTTGTATTGTACAATCGAAGTGGCGTCGATATAACATCCAAGCGTTGTTGATGGCCATATCGCACATGGGATAGAAAAGACGTTGCGTCCATTTGCGTGATTTAATGCGGATGCGACGTCGACCCAAGCACGCGTGCATCAGATCGCACGCGTGTATTTGTTGTATTCGTGTATGATGTTGGGGCACTCGAACTGATACCACCGATTTACACAGGCGATTAGCCTGTGGGGTCAGCATCACGACGGTGGCCGTCATCATCCGAATATTTCAAAACAATAACAAAAGCCGCTGTTGTCACATAATAGGAAGAGCTTATTACCCCCATGGGTGAGGTTTATCTGGCATGTACTGTTTGAGAAAATGAGAAACTCTCGGTAGCACACAACTGCTCATCAACGCATAGCCTTCCTTTCATTGAAACTTTTTTTGAAGTTTCGATTCGACACGTCAAAGGACGCAATTTGTATATCCGGTCGTATGTTTCATCGGTTTGTGGAATTGGACAAAGCGTTTCGATGTTGTGTTGTCGTATCTCAAGACGGCTTCTCAATTCCTGGCTTCTTGCAATCGCCTCTGTCGATGAATCGACGGCTCTGCGCTCGAAGTCATTGCCTGTTCATTCGATGGCTGTTGTGCAGTCGATAGCCGATTTTGCGCGGCATTCTAAATAACACTTTTTACAAACTTACGAAGTGTTACATACACACGTATAAGGCATTATTTCAAAAACTCAATTCACTTAAAAATGTTTTAGATTTATTATCGGCGACGGACAACCCCAAACTAGATTCTTAACTCTTTTCTAGCTTACCGATAACCTACGCTGCATCTTTGTGAAGAGTGCAGCGTTGCAAATAACGGCGGTGTGTTTGTTTATTGCACAATGCTACCGGTCCTGATTCCTTGCGCCGGCGTTTTATTGGTCATTGATGATCTGACCATATATACGCTGTCCTTATGCTATCTCCCAGATAACATATTTTATAGCGTAACTGCCAAGCGTGCCATTTTGAGCACAAACTAAAGATCCCAAAAAAAAAACAATGAAATTTTGTTTTTTTTTTCTTAATTTTAACACTTGCATCACTTTTTAGACACAATAATGAATACGGAAATAATTTTTTCGGAGTCGAATTCGACCGATTTCCCAGGAAATTCATGTGTGAAAATCGAAAATTTACGAAAAATGCATATCGTTGTCCAAACTTTCAAATGCATTTGGAATCAAGCGGCACCCGGCGCATACTGTTTAGCTTGCATGTATAGCAGAACGTAATAAATCTATTCGCACGCAGTTTGGAATATTTCTGTTGAACAAACTTTGTTCAAAAAGTGCGTGCCCAAAATGGACCAAGGGGCATTAAAGGGTTAAGGTTCGTATTGCGAGAGCGGATGAACTTGCCAAGAAACAGCCCAACAGGCACGAAGGTGACCGACCTACCCCAGGCACTCCTACGTATTAAACAAGCTCTTGCAGAGGAAAGTGGATAACAAAATCATAGAGCTAGCGAATAAAAGGTGAAACTCTAACAACCTGTGAGACCATTCGAATGATATGGCTCATGTTCAACAGTGCAAAAATGTGACAAAAAGTTGCTAAGGATGGTAGTTCGAGCGCTAACTGGCCATAATCATCTGAAGTACCATGAAACCAAAATGGGACCCCATGACTGTGGTGACGAAAAAGAAAAAAAAATACTCCTGACTACCTCTGCCACTGCAACAGTCTCTGCCAGTTGAGACGGAGCACTTCTTCCAGGCCCTCCGGAAACTAACAAAAATCCCGTTAACCTCTATTTTCATGTTTATTATGATTTATATCCTATTTAATAAAACAAGATTAGGACAATAGAATACAAATGAATACGAGGAAGGTGTGAAGAGGAAAATCCCCCTACAAGTGAGACCTGGCTTGAGTGTCTACCTAACACTGAGGTCCAGCGCGATGATCAAACGCAACATTCAGGAATATTGTTTAGATTACTGCACGGTAACTCATTTCAAGGCAATCTTATGAAACTAGCTCGTCATGAGTCATTCCCAAGTGTGCTTTCTGATCTCCTAGACCCCAAGGTAGGACACAGAAATAGATTGAGGGTGCTCTGCACCACATGGTAGTAACTGTGTTTCTTCAGGAATGGGTAAGCATCATCGCACTGACATTGCGAAAAAAAATTAAACATAATTGCTGATAAGATTTATGGTAGCAATTCGTCTTATTTACGCACACACTTCCTCTCACAGGCTTACGGTACTTAACTGCAATTCTTAATGCATGCCTTAAACTCAGCTACTTCCCGGATTGTTGGAAAACAGCTTTGGTAATTCCGATTGGCAAGCCTGGTAAACCAAAAGACGACGTCAACAGTTATAGGCCAATAAGCTTACTAAGCAGTTTAAGTAAGCTATTAGAAAAGATAATAAAATAAAAGATTGACAATCACTTAACTGTTAATAATATACTCCCCGACTATCAATTTGGGTTTCGGCGTTCTCACAATACGTACCATCAAATCATTAGGACTAAGAAACATGTCAAACATAAATTTCAATCCAAAGAGTCCACTGGATTAGTATTATTAGATATTGAAAAAGCCTTTGATACGGTTTGGAATGATGCTTTAATATACAAACTTATTAAATTAAACTTTCCTATAAAGACTGTTAAAATCATCCAGAGTTTTTTAGATAAAAGAAAATGTAAAAGTACAAAATGTAAAATCCGCAGTACAAAATATTACATATGGATTACCTCAAGGTATTGTACTCGCCCCAACACTTTCTAATATATTTGTCTCTGACATTCCAGATCTTGGCAATGATGTGAATATTGCTATTTTTGCTGATGATACAGCAATATTTGCATCTGGTACATACTATACGGACGTCTATAATGTGCTGCAAACGGCACTTTCCAAGTTAGAAAAATTCCTTTACAAATGGAAAATTAAAGTAAATGCTTCGAAAGCGAAAGCAGTTTGGTTTACACCTAGACGAAAACAATGCTTTATTCCAAACAACGTAAAACTTCAAATGGGTTCTATTGATATTGACTGGTCTGAGCACTGCAGATATCTCGGAATTATGATTGATAAGAAACTAACGTTTCAGAAACATATTTCTGTCACTGTAGATAAAATTCACAAATACATCAAAATTCTCTACCCCATTATAAATAGAAAATCGAAACTTAGTACTGACAATAAACTTCTTTTGTATAAGTCTGTCTTTTAATCTATTCTACTGTACTGTTTGGTACGACTGCGCTAGAACTCACAAACTTAAACTTCAAATATGCCAAAATAAAATCATTAAAATTTTGCTTAATTTACCACGTTATTATTCAACCCGCAGACTTCACAGCCAAAGCAATATCAACTTTTTACACTTTCTTATAGAAAATTTGACACAAAGATTCTATGATAATTGTTATATTTCAAATAATGAACTTATCAAATGCATATCATTGTCAAATTAAACGCTTAACAAGAAATATGTAGAATAGTTAAATAAAAATATTTGACTAGGGGACATTGCAATATTAGATTTTAAGAGTTGAATAAGGGTTTTTTCTTGTAGCTTTCCCTTGAATTAATATCTAAATATTTTTGTTGTATCTCGCTCACTCCACTCTTTATTAAATCATAGTTGTAAAGGACAGTTGTCCTAAACCTCTAATTATAAATATTCTTACAAATGTAAACACTATTTGTCTTGCTACATAAATAAACAAATGAATGAATGAAAATGAATACGCACACAGAAACGAACGGCATCACCAGCGCCGGTAATTCGTGTTAAATTTACCTTTTCGAGCTTCGGTTTAATTCAAACGTAGTGTTAAAAGGTATAAAAATGATTAACATTTTCCGACAAAAAGAACTTGCACGCATTTCTATAATTTTTGGACATTTTGCAAGTATAAGTGGAACTGATTTCCACTGTGGTAAATTTTCATCATCCGCGTGGCAAATATCACATGATTTTTTTTCATTAATTTCTAGCTTCTTGTTTAAATTCATTTATCAATAGGTTTTTTTTTTGAAAGTGTAGTCCAAGTGATCGGTACCAGGCTCTTCGAAATTGTGAGGTTAATCTTGTCACTGACCCGCAGGGAATAGTGGATTTATTTAAACAACACTGCCAGGCCAGGAGAGAGCAAAGAGAAAAAAATTCCCAACCCAATCGGCGAAGTAGTCTTCCCACCCAGCATTGAAGAAGTCGGCACAGCCATTAAAAAGCTCAATAAGGATAAAGCCGCAGGCTCAAATGCTTTACCATCAGAGTGATTCAAGGCCGTCGGCGATGTGTGGTAGGAAGCATGCATCAGATTATCTGCAGAATTTGGGAAGGCTTCTGCCCGACATGCCCGACAACTGGAATATCAGCTCCATAAGTCCCAAGAATGTGGGCTCGGAGTCAACTTTTAAAAATAGGATCAGACAGGAAGTGTCAAACATAACCCTTGTGTTAATGGACTTAGCCTCTCTGTCTTTAAATGGAAAGTTTTAGATGAGTTATCATTTTCTGGCCATCGATACATCCAATTCTCAATAAATCTTAATACACCTCCAGTCGGAACCTTCGGAAATCGTAGGAAAACTAATTGAAACTGGTATAAGGACACAATAGACAATGAAGTCATACACGAGCCAGACTCGGAAACTGACATCGATGTGATAGTGGAGGAAATTACAAAAGCTATGAATTCTGCTTTCTCAACACCTTTCCCAGTTAACAGCAATGGTGGAACTAGGACCTTACGAAAAGTGAGCAGGAGATGTTCCAACCGTACAAATTCAATTCTCTAGGGAGGCAGCGGACTGTGATGTCTACAAGCAAAGTCTGACGACATATAAACAAGAGGTCAGGACGGCGCAAAAAAATCATGGACAACTTTTTGTAATAATATATATATTATTATACCAACGATTGTGGTCAGTTAAGACTTACTTCCAAAGTCACCGACCATGCCAACGTTCATTCAATCATCGAAGTCCGCTGAGGAGACTCTCAAACTCCTGATCGATACTCATTTCCCTGGGAACAAAGATCCCATACATACTGACTGCAAAGTTAAACCAGTCGACCAACAGTACAAGATGGTCCTCTAATGAAATTCAATCTGGATAGGGCGGTTAACAGTTTCGAGTCCTTCAAATCGCCAGGTCTGGATGAAGTCAGGCTGGCTGAAGTACAGCAAGCTCTAGACATCACCATATCTGAGGGCTGTCTTCAGCAGCTGTTTAAGACACAGCTACACTCGAAAACTATGGAGAAGAGCTAAGTAGGAGAAAGCTCCACACAGCCTATCAAAGGACTTCAGACCCATCACCCTCGCCTCATTTCTTCTGAAAACAATGGAAATGTTGGTGGATCTACATATTAGAGAAGGTATCAACTAAAATTCTTTATCACCTTCCCAACACGCTGTATCGCATAGCATACACTTGTTAGTTAATAATTAAAAAAAAACCTTTGATAACAAAGAATATAAAATGGTCGCCTTCCTTGACATAGAGGGTGCTTTTAATAATGTCAAATCCGAACCAATAATCACTGCCCTAGCTAGACCTAAAATTACAGAAAGTCTTCAAGAATGGATTAGGAATGTCTTATCCCGTAGAAATATCCATTCCGAACTAGGACACCACTTTTTTTTTGACTTATTACTAAGGTAGATATGCCGGCTCAACAGTAGGGGCCCGGCCAATTTCATGTGACGTGGTCAAAATTGTATCATTTAACAATATATGTGACATGCTAAATCTTATGATTGAATTATAATTTATTAATTACATATGGTTTGTACTTTATAATAAAAGGAGGAGAAAAAAATATATATATAAATATTTAAAATATTGCAATTCAGTGGGACTAGCCCCGGTAGTGTCCAGTGATGTTCTTTTTGTAGAACTGTGTTCTGTCGGGATTGAATAAATCGTTAAATCCAGGGTTGGTTATTGCCATTGTGTGAAGATATCGGTGACTGCGCTCGAGTGGAAGTCGTTGCAGTATGTCCTGTATGTCCTGATTGGGGTGGCTGTTAATATTATTTAACAGCTTACTGGATAGTTGAAGGATGTATTTGTCAATTGGCAAGATCTTCGCTTCTTCGTAAATCCTTTTTGTAGGGTTTGAATTTCAGTGTTGAAGGGTCTCTGTGGCGACCGGTGCACATTCTTAAAATCTTCCGTTCAAACAAACAGATTCTCTCCATTGCTGTGGGGTTTATTGTGTACCAGATTGGGCATCCATACGTTATGACTGGTCTGATAAGTTGCTTATAATTAAGCAGTTTAGTCCTCTGACTAAGACCAGTCTTTCTTCGGAGCAGTGGATGTACCAAGTGTAGGGCAAAAGCTGCCCGTTTAATGATAGCATCCATGTGGTTCTTAAATCTGAACCTTTTTTGGAACAATATTCCCAGATATTTGGCGTCCTTCGTTGGAGTGATTGTCGTGTTGTCTGGAAACGTTAGTTTAAGATTGTTGCATCTTCTGACCAACGTCCTACCCCTACTTCCTAGTATGTCTGATACTGGTGTTCGGAAGCACATGGCTATAGATTTCTCGCTGTTGATTTGTAGTCCCCATTTGAGGTTGTAGTCCCATAGTTGGTTGATGTTCTGTCCCACTCTCCTTAAGGCTATCTCCGGTGATAGGGAGGTAGCGTATGTTATGGAGTCATCGGCATACAGTAGTGTATTACTTCCACTTGGGTTGGTTGGCTGGTCAGCGGTGTAACGATTAAATAGGGATGTTCCCATCTTCGATCCTTGTGGTACTCCCGCGTTGATACTCCTCACTGTCGATCTAGCAGTGCTTACCTGGACAAAGAAAATTCTATTAGTCAGAAAACTATGTATGTGTCGCACCAGATACGTGGGGAATCCAAAGTTGAGAAGTTTAAATATGAGACCTTTGATCCAAACGGTATCAAAGGCCTTCACGATGTCCAACAGACATGTCACTGTTGTCTCCTTTTTGTTCAGGCCTCTGATAGGATGGCAGAATGCCGTGCTCTTCGCTAAATGTGGCAATTCTTTTGAGCATTATCGACTCCATGATCTTACGCAAACAACTAAGCAAGGCGACCTATCGCCTTCCACATGTGTACGGTTCAACTTTTTAGGCACCGGAACCACTTTAGATATTTTTAGGACACCACCGTTTTACCTGGAGAGTATTTAGAGGAACCCCGCAAGGAGGTGTACTCTCCCCACTCCTCTGGACGAAATCCATATGAAACTCGGTAATGTCAGCTACAAGCCAATAGTCTAGGCAGACGATATAGCTGCACAGAGATATTATGTAAACTTCACTAAATAAGTTAGCAAAGTGACAAACACACGTACCTAACCTAACCTTAGAGTAAAATGGTACCACCACCATTTGCTCAAAACGTATTTGTTTCCCTATAGATTTAAATATTTCGTCACTTTTTGGATAACCTGTTATTTAATCAACCACTGGTTTACTTGCTCGTTGCAAGATCCCAAACAAAATAAACTACACCTGAGATTATCATCGAGGTAATCTATTCATAAGAAAAAAGAGAAAACAAAATGTTGTCGGTTGTTCAAAAGACTCTGCAGTAAGGTACCGCCACAGCATTTCATTCCAACACATAATTATTCAACATTTTCATCCTTTTCGTCAGTGAAAAATTTACAAGATTTATACAAATAAACTAACGCCATGCAACTTACCGTTGAGCACGCAAAATTCGAATTTAATTTTATGCCCTCTGCTCATTTAATTTGTGTCTGTCAGCTGTCAGTTACTCGGGTCGATTGAATAATGCAAATGTCAGTATGTTCTTGAGCAACAGCACGGATCACGCCGAAGAAGCGCTGAAAACGCATATGCTGCACTTTATTATGAAGTCTCATGCGAACAACAACAGATGAGAGCAATTTCCCAAATGATATAATTATAGGGCGCATTTCGGGACAAAGGACAAAAAGGAAGGAGCAAAGCCTGCAAGGTATTGTAATTTGCAACGTTTTGCCAGACACACACACCCATGCACAGAGGCAGTTGGCAAAACCACAAAAGAATAGTCGTAATGTGAATTTTATTTGGCTGCAGCCAAGGAGTTAGTCAACTAATTACTTTTTCTTTTCTACTGATGGACATTATCCGAAGGCAGTGAGTTTATCGACACCAATTTGAGGTTGCTACTCTTGCCACTTTAAAAGATTAGTCGTTCTTAGTTTGTATGGTTTCTTTTTTTGAGAAAGTGCATATTGGCCTGTCGTCAATTTAAGAGCCCTGTGAGTGCGATCTTGGTTCCTGTTTTTGTCGGAGGCATTTGGAGGAGAAAATTCAACGAGCTGTATCACACTACCTAAGGTGGTTAGGTCATATATATAGAGCGCACGTCCAACTTGTCTCCGGCCCGGTTTGTAGGTTGATGTGACCACCCTGAATGCGCCATGCAACGAAGACAAGTGTCGTTAACATGTTTCTCATTCTTTTACAGACTGCTCGGTGATAGGGTGCCCTATCAGCCCTTTAGGCTGTGGCTCACTTAGACCAGCTTGTTGCGTCCATTGTGCCACTGCTCGTGCCAAACTTGGTGTTGTTTCATCACATTAATGTTCTAGAAAAGACACAAGAAGTGCAAATTGACACCCACAACCTACTCGTCGATTTCAAGTCTACATAAAGACGGGCTACACACCACCTTGTTTTGAGATTCCTGCCAAACTCGTCAAGTTGTGCCGGCAGACAATGGAGAATTCTCGCTGCTCCATCAAGGTCGATAACGAATTCACCTTCAATGTAAAAGATGGATTTAGACAGGGCGATGCCCTGACACTTGACTTCCTTAACATCATTCTTGAAAAGAAAAAAAGCTCACGCGCCAACACTAGAGGCACGATCTTCCAGAAGTCCGTACGACTGTTAATATTCGCCGATGGCATTGTTATGGTTGGCAGAATACAGAGAGTCAATGCGATGTTTGCTGGCATTGAACCGCTAGCCCATTCCTGCTGTGTGGCGCCAGTGCATGGACAATCTCAAAAGCGGATAATTCCTTGGTCTATTCGATAAAGGTCGCGGTGCGATCTTTGTTCCTGTTTGCGTTGACGGCATCTGGTGTAGTAGGGGTACATTTATTATCAAACCTTAAAAAAAAAAGTACTGAAACTAGATTCAAATTGTGGGTTCTTAGATTGTAGTAATCAGAGCATCTTTTATCAATTCGTAACTTGATCTAGAAAAAATATCTTTAAGACCTTATTGCAGTATATTAGCTTTTAAGAAATTAGAAGTGTTAATTTTTGTTGAAATGAAATCAGATGCCATGTCATTAGCAAATGCATTAAGCTTAGTACGGTAGTTCTGAGAAAATAGGGAGTTTATAAAAATTAAGAAAAGTATCAGTCCTAGTGGTGGCTCGTGGCGTTGTGGGTATGTGCGTCGACTCCTACGCACTTGGACCTACCTGTCTAGGTTCGATTTCTGGTACGACAAGAAATACTTTTCACGGCCCCACCTCTTTCGAGTCACTGACAATGCTCAGAGAATATAACTGTCTAGAAAATGCTTCTCAAACTTGGCCGTTCGGAGTCGGCATAAAACTGTAGGTCTTTTCCACTCGTGTTAGAACAATAGCACGCACAACACGAGTGGTTGCTGAGAAGCTAGGCCCTGGCCCTCTATGGGCTGTAGCGCCACCAATATTATTTTATTATTATCAGTCCTAGTACAGAGCCTTGAGGAACTCCCATTGAGATATGTCTAAAAGAACTCATTTGGCCATTAATTTTTACCCTTTCTGTTAGCCAAATTCGAACTGAACGTAGAGTTTATGTATATTACCCTTTAAACCACATTTATACAATTTAAGATGTACAGCACCATGGCTTTGATAATGCCTTTAAATAACCAAATTCATCTGTTTCTAGTCCCTGCAATATGTATAAAGTAAAAGCCCTTTAAGTCGGAATTCTTTACTTTGGAAAATTAGTTTATTCGGAATCATTTTATTCCGCGATATTTTTACTAATAAATGAGTTATTATAAATTGTTTATTCTCAGATCGCTTTGAAGAAATGATTGTCGATCGCTTTGAAGTGTCTGACCTGGCGAACGGTTGAACGTGCCAAATTACCCGTACCGTTCCGCTCTACCTGTGTAGAGGCGCATATGTTCTGCCAAATTCCTTTCCATTGTTATTAACAGCACAAATTTGGGGTAATCAAAGGGGTAAAACTTTATTGACGGTTGACACTGTTATGTGATATTTCATATATCTCTCTATAACTACAATTTGGTACTGATGCTCAAAAATACTTTTAAGGACTCACTGAAGTCATTTAAAAATCCAAAGATGAGCAGTCCTTCTTAAGTCACTCCTAAATTAGAGGTTATCGAGAAAAAAATGTTTGATCTGACACGAATCTTGTTTACAGACAACTTGCTATGTCTGCTTATCTATCTCTGATACAACCGAGCAAAATTCTCCCTCCCATTTTTGCGCCTTTGTAGCCACTCCATCACGATGAATACGTATAAACGCCTCATCGACGACTCCCTGTTTCGACCATTTACGTTAATATCACCCGAACACGCTAGCAGGTGTACGGAGTTTTGAAAAAAACATATCTCTAATGCGGCCAGTGAGTCTTAATTTAAGAAATCCGAACATCGTTTATCTTGGCTACCCAGTACAAATAGCATAAGAACTCAGATGAACCGCTGAATAACACCATTTTAATGACTGTTTCTTTGGAGTTATTCTTCTACAGGTGACGTTCTTTGTAGTTTCGAGATAATTGTTCTGCATTTGGTCTTTGGACATATTTGGTCAAGGGTAGGCAGGCGCCTGAAGCTAAATTAAAAAATATCGTCCGTTTTTGAAACTGCAAAACGAATTGGCCTTGTTTCACTGGACTTAGTTTCCCGGGGACTTAGTTTCATGCACCGTGAAGAATGACTTCAGTCAACTGCGCACTTGCGATTTTGAACTACGCCATTTTGGTTATCCTTAACGTCGAGCTGTTTCTCAACCCAAACAGAGAAGGGAATAAAAAGAAGTGACAGGCAGTATGATTCAATTCCTGTGTCGATTAAACTTTGTAAACAAATAATCCGCGATTTTTATGAAAAATTCTCCACATCTTCCCCGCTCCTAATGCGCTGAGGATTTCCAATTTAAGCATACACTTTCGACCACAAGTGCAGTATTTTTTTCATTGGGTACGAGAATAATTTTCGATTGTCGCCCAGCAAATCAATCTCACGAGCTTTCTTTTCAAATTTGCGTACACCAGCTGCAGTTCGTATTATTTTGTTCGAAATGTATTCACACCGTTTCAACAACACACCATCCGCATTGGAAATGGTCCACTTCATATCGCCAAAATATATATAATGCAGAGCAGATGTCAACTATAAGAGAGATTCGACTTCACAGACGATTGTCCACTTGTCCAGCGACAAATTTAAGGTTTATCACAAAAAATATCGTATTCTCTGATTGGACAGTTTGCTATTTTTTACGATTAACCCTTATGTCAACACCCACACACCAGGGGGGTGTTTTTCATTTTCAAATTGATATATCTTATGTGTCGTATCGACTCGGGATTTTCAAAAAATTGTTTTTTATCATATTTCAAAAAAAAAATTTAGATTTTCCTTTTGGGTCAAGATCTACAAGCACTTTTTGGAATTTACCCCTTGCATCAACACCCAACACACCAGGGTGTGCATCGAAAAATGTGTGTAAATTGTTAGCTGGAAATGCAGAAAAGCACTTGTTTCATTATAAATATTTTTAATTCATTTTTTGTTTTGTTTGGAAAAAAGGAAAATATTATATTTTATAAAAAGTTGTTATTTTAGGATAGACATCTATCACACTGGGTTATATCCACTGAATGTTCAGCACAAACTGGCTTCTTGCATTCTTTGCTGACTTTTCGTGTTTGTCTTGTTCTGGGACATAGGTAACAATTTCATTTCTGTTTTATTCTGCCAGAATTGTCACGTTCTTCTTGAGCCCTTACTGGAAGATTTTCAACAGTCGGCGTTATTAGGTGGCCCAAAATACTTTCAATTCCATTGCGTGATGGAAAATTTCGCATGATTTGGGCATTTTGCTAACGATCATGGATTCCTGCCATCCTGACTCAACTGTTGTAGGAACAACCTTCTACGGTTTGTTGATGTCTTCAAGTTTGGATTATTTTCCATGTATATCACGATTGGTGCATATTTAATCCACAATGTTATAAAAAAAAGCTAAAGGCCATCTGTTCGTTCTTCTCTTCGTAGTATGTTCAGCAAGACACTTGTCCATACTCATTCAACACCTCCTTTGCTACTGTTGTAATCGAATATCACTTTTGGCTTTATTTTATTTCGATGCTATAGTGGGAAGTGGAAAGGACCACAACCGATTTGGCCTTTTTGGTATATATGTACACATAATTATGTTGTTGCTGAATCCAAAGATTGATGATTCTTCTGCTCTTCCTTATGGATTGGAAAATTCGGCTGATACAAATTTACGTCTTTTGTTTACAGTTCCCAATATCGACAAATTGTAGTCTACCATCAAAGTAGAAGCCAAACTATAGCTCGTAAAACAGTTGTCACATACGATGTTTCGAGCACTTCCACGGAACAGATTTCACACACAAATCTTTGACCACACCTTCACATTGATTCTTACATATTTAAAAACAAAATCGGATTTATTTTCAACGTTTTCTTACTCATAATTTCTGCAACCTTTAACTGCACATTGCATTTTCCTATGTAATAGCAATTGCTACATATACTGTCTATACAAGTAAAAATTCGTTAATTCGAATTAACGAATTCCGGATTAAAGGCCCTTTACTGCACATGTAAACAGTGAACTCTCTCTCTTAAGTGGACAGCAACGGGACCGGAGCTTTTTTGTCTAGATAAGGGAGTGTCAGCTTAAAAAGAAAAATTTAAAAAAAACACAAAGTTATCGACCTTTATTCACTTAATTAATTCAATCTTTCATGTACATATTAAATAGTATGAAAGTATATATGTATATACATCCATATCTACAATAATGTCCTCAACATTAATTCAATACGGCGTTGGCGGAGATGCACCCCTATTCTCTTAGTCACTTTATGTGGCATTTGTCACCTACCCGACGATCTTGTGTATTCCCGTAGCCACATTTCATGGCAAAGTGAGATAGAATGTGAGAGATTTTGTCACTTGCATTTTTGTGGGTGACACCGAAGGACGCTGAATAATTATGTTAATTGGAATCTAAATTTGTTGTAGCTTGGCTCACGTTCAGGCTTATTACTACAACGAGACAACAATTTGAGTATCTAGTCTCCTTAAATTATGAATTTTGCCATTCTAAAAGTTTTTAATCGCAGGAGAATTTTTTTTAGAAAGATTGTTACGCGCGATTGTGGGTTTGGTAAAAAGTTTAACACAATCACACCCGCAAATCTAATTTTTTTATTGTTCATAATTTTAATTGCCTTTTTCCTTCTCATTTAAAATGGACAATTTTTTGTGTCCAGAATTTGCAACACTTCGATTAAATTTTTGGAAAATGTTGGCCTTAAAATCATTTGATATTGTTTGTTTCCAGAATGCCTCCTTCGATAGCCTGAAATATGTACGTATGTAGCTTTAAACTTGTGTTGGAATTGTCTAAAGAGATTTGTGTTGATTGATCATCAAAATCTTCGGTTTAAGCTTGTGTAGTGCGATTATCAATCTACACATATTTTTCATCGAATATGAAACAATGAAAAAGTAAAACCAAACAAAACAATTATACCAAAGCAATCTAAAATACAAATATTAGCAAATACATCGAACCAAACCGTACAAATGCTCAGTAAATACACGAACTGCATGGAAAATGCTGCTACTTGACTGAATTTTCTTGGGGTGAGAAATAGTACGAATTTTTGTCACCTCACTTGCATTCAAGAATACACACAAAAATATGTGACGTGACAATTTCTCACTTCGCCTAAGAGAATAGGGGTGATTAAATTAGGTGAACTGAAGTACCTACTGTTCATAAACGTCAATAACCCCTATTCTCTTAAGCGAAGTGACAAATTGTCACGTAAGATATTTTTGTCACCTCACATCAAACTACAACTGTCTCATAGTGAGATCGGAAAACAGACAGCTGCATTGCCTTTTCATCTCTAGCCTTCAAAGCAAATCTGCATAAAGTTTCACAAGCGTTCAACGTGTTCTTGTAGGGATATCCTCGTCATCGTCCACCATTAACACTTTGATCACCTTCGGCCCAATTCTCATTCCATCGCTTTGAACGTTGCTATTACATACTGCGGTATGCCGTAATCTCTAAGTAATCAACTTGATCGCAACCAGTTTATCTGACGAGCAAGGATACATTTTGAAGAATTCATTGAATTCAATTATGATATCGTTTTGAAGAATTTATTGAATTCAATTGTGATATCGTCCTTTGGGTTGAAGTCCTCTGTCGGGATGGTTTGATTGTGTAGAAACCCATTTTTTAAACTTTGTGCCAGGCTGCAACTTCCCGAGTAATGGCATCTTAATGCACATTTACTGCAGAAGAAAGATCTCATATGTTAGTAACGTTATCCATCTTAGCGATAATAAGCCGCTTTATCGCTAAGATGGATAACGAACTTATCGCCATAAAATGCTTTAAAATGTTTGATTATGTCTCGGTGACAAACGGATGTGTTGTTTGCTGAAAAAGATATCAAAATGACGTAGCTGAAACTAAGATGAGGATGCGAAGTTGCATTATCCAGAAAAAGTAAAATTTTCCTGTCCAGTTTTCTCATTTTGATAGCGAAGCCGTTTAACCATTCCGTCATTATCAAAGTTGTCATCTGGGCTCAGGTATGAGCAAGATATTGTACATAATGATACAATCACCCCGATTACGAAAGTCGTTTAACGACTTGTGTCGAAACGCCTCTGTGATGTCTTTATTACGATTGTCGATAAAGTAGTCGTTTTACGCCATAAAACGACTTCTGGCGATAAGCTTATTTGTAATTTAATGGAAAAATAAGTAAAAACGTGAGTTTTCTTTCTGTTTTAACTGGAATCGTGTAAAATGTATTTAGTGTTTATTATTTATATCTTAAGGCTGAAAATTTCCAGCCCAAAACAAATAAGGCGGCTGGTTGAACTGATGGAGGAAAACAGAAATTTAGCAACAAATTTCAAAAGAGGTTTGTCTCAAACGGATGCAAACAATACTGGATGGAAGGAAGTCGCAGCAATTTTAAATAGTTTGGGACCACCTGTAAGGGATGAAAAATAATGGCAAAAGGTATGTTTTACGGCCGTAGTTATATATCATTAAAACGTTAATGAATTTGTGATTTATAGGTTTGGTGTGATATAAAGTTTAAAGTAAAAAAGAAACTTGCCCACAACTAAAGAGAATGCGAAACTACAGGCGGAGCTGCAAGTCGCACAGCTATCGGCACTGAAGACGAATTTATTTTTGATTTAGTCCAGCAAATAGGCAAACGTCACCTAATTTAGTCTAAAATACTTGTTAAATCTTTAAGCTTCTTATTTTTTTTTCACAATTGTACAATGCATATCTCTTACTTTGCATCTGGTAAATCATTTGAATCTAATACTTCTGATGTTAATTAATTCCCTTTTCTGCAATTCTTGATCGTCGTTCTCTTCACTAACCCAATAAAAAACCATAGCAATGCTGTCCATATTTACTTTAAATTCCAAGAATAATTTAACTAAGCAAGCACCTCAAAACAACAATTTAAAGATGTGTATTCCGGTAGAATTTATGAAAACAACCCCATTTAACGAATTGATCTGTCAAAATTGACAGTAAGCTTTTGAGTGGCAGTTTTGGAATGTGTGTGGAACAAAAGCGCGAGTCGATTAAGGCTCGCAATACCGATGCTTAAACGCCTGTAAAGTGACTCGACACTCAAGTGTTCAAGTGAAACGACTTTCGTAATCGGGGTGAATAATCTTTTCGTTCGCATAGCAGCCAAAATGGTGTCTGAAGAAAAGAACTCATTCGTATGTGAATAACTCATATCGTCCTTTTAAGAGAATGTTTTTGCCCAAATAATGTGAAAACACTGTCCACGTCCACTGAGAAACACAAACAAAATCATAGCAGCCAACCATTACAGTACATCTAGTCCGATTATGAGAATCATTCACTTAAGAAGGTGTCGATTAAGAGGGAGTTCACTGTACTAGATACATACATCAATTTGCAATTCAATCCCCAACCAACCGATGATCCATACTTTACATATGGCTGTAGTGAAATGACTCATCGAAGTGGATTAGGTTCTTTAAGAAACGTGTGCAGCTGAGCAACAGATTTGAACAACATGGCCGAGCATCACATAGGTGCGCATTTTTGGCCAAAAAATTACCTAATCCCACATTTATTCTACGGTTTAGCCTAAGTTCACGATTGTTTTCGAATTAGCTCGAGCGGCGACTGTCAACCTTTCGTATGAGTTATTACCAACTGCAGAATAATAAGAGTGTCCACTCCCCCACGAAGGATCACTCGCGATGAAAAAATACTCCCGAAAAGTGATTGATGATGAACAGCTTCAAGTAGAGTCTCAGGTTCTGAGCGCACATCTACAATTATAAAGGGTGTTTGTTTTAGAAGTATTGAACTTTCAGTTGGCAACATTATTTTAACTGGCGACCATTTTGTCAGCTGTTAAGTGATTTATTTTTAGTTTGGTTTGGGATTTCAACATGAGTAGACAGTCGCCTGAACACTTCCGAATTATTTTTTTTATTTCCATTTTTTATTCCATTTTCACCATGCTTACTTTAGGTTGAATGGACACGTCAATAAACAAAACTGCCATATTTGGAGTGATAATAACCCTCAAGTCTATGTTGAGACATCGTTACATCCACAAAAAACTGACTGTTGGTGTGCTTTATGGGTTGGTGGAATATTTGATCCGTAATTCTTTAAAAACGATGCCGGCCAGCACGTTACAGTCGATGGTAACCGCTATAGTCATGATTACTGACTTTTTCGTTCATCAATTGAACAACCATGATGTGCAGGAACTGTGTTTTCAACAAGATATGTGACACAGCTCGAGCCACAATTGATTTATTGAAGGAAACCTTTGGTAACTACATAGTTTCACTTACAGACCCGTGAATTGGCTTCCAAGATCGTGCGATTAAATGCCGCTTGACTATTTTCTGTGGGGATATGTGTCTAGTCTACTCTGCCATGATGGTCATATACCAGACATTATCTTTATTTTAATTCGATTTCAAAGTTCTATACCTCTAAAAAAAGACACACTTTATATGATCTCATCAACTGTTGTACAAAGCAATACTGACCGGTTTAGCTCTGTTTTCTGATGTGTAGTCCAATTTTGAATAACACGAGTTCGGTTTGGGCAGTATAAGGTAGGTTGCATATCATATGAGATTTATAAACTGATGACAGAAACAATAGACTTTATTGCCGCCAACTAGAAGCATATTACTTACTGTGTACCACGATTAAAGTGTAACGATAACTCATAGGAATGCTGCAAACATTTCCTTAGCTGCAGACTATCACAAATAAAAACAAGTTCTCGTTCAAGACAACCATCCACGTGGGGGGTAGGTAGACTTTCCCTGCATTGTACATCTGATTCTGATACATTTCTGGTTCTTACTTACTTCTTCATAACTTCCATGTGGCATTTCAATCCGCTCCAAAACACATCAATTGGTAGATAAAAACATAAGCAATGGCAACTTTCAATTATATGATGTTTAAGTCAAAATCTGCAGGCCGGGACTTGTGCAATTTGAATAAAATAACCAACAAATACGCACGAGGCACGACCTACATAAAATGACGCCGATATCTGCCGCCAACTTTCAATGTAACGCAATTCATACTCCCATGATTTTTAATGCCTCAGTTCATAACAGTATTTCAACGTTTTAACAGCCACTGGTCTTGGTAAAGAGAAAAAAAAACAAGTACGCATCTCTCGCCACAGGATTTCACAGACACCCATTACAATTTATCACAATTATCTCATTGCCTACATACACACAGACTTAATTGAAAATGTACAAGAGCCCCATCTCACGCCGAGTCTCTGTTAGAGGCTGGAGAACACCACCGACTAACAGCTCCTTGGACCACGGATAAAATTGTAGCACACATCCCGATAAATGAAAAAAAAAAGCTTATTAAACTCTGCAAATTGCTTCTTCTCCCTGGGATTAATTATTATTGCTAATTTGATTTTGATTGATAGACCACCAGTTGTTGTTAGCACTGTATCGCTACATTAAGAGTTGCCATCGCCCAGCCAGTATCATCATAATAGTTCATTTCAACACCCGCGGTAGCTTATGAAACTCATCTAGACGTAATTTCAGGCAAATGAAGACCCATTAGTTTCTGAGATAAGGCCCAGCAAACATCGAGAAATCGGGAATTAAACTGTTTCATCTGCCATTAGCACGAACGAAAACTTACTACAAGATGGTATCTACAAAACAAAAGAAAAAGAAAAAAAATAAAAGAGGAAGCAAACTCAGGGAGAACCCCTTTTGCCACAGGCGTGGAACATACTATGGGTGCTGTGTGTAACAACAAGACGACGAGGTCATTGGTACTTAGGAGCAAGATAAAAGGTATGAATATGATCGTGTACATGCAAAGGAACGTATTAAATATTCGTTTGGTTGCCGCTGCTGGAGCCGTAAAAATTGTTTCTGCAATAATCAATTTACCTTCCACGAACAGTGGCGATAACCCTCATTACATGTACGTACACACATATGCTTCTTATGCAGCCACTTGTTCGCTTATATGCAGATACACTATTCTCTGCGATTGCCGTGAGTATCAACTATAGAGTGCTTCTTATGTTCCAGGTCGAAGTTTATTTCCAATAACTATTTAACGACATGCAGTCTTATGCTTTCCATTCCATTGATAGAGTATATGGTCTTTGACATTACACAGAGAATACGATGTCGGTGAAGTGACCATCTGTGGGCGCCGCGAAAAGGTGAGTACTTTTAAGTATTTTCGTAACAATTTCGCAGACTTATGGGCTAATTTTGGTAGTTTAATTTTGAATCATGTCCTTAAGCAGCTGTAACCTTTCATTCTTCGTATGTGTTAAACGAATAAAACGAGAGGGATCCATATTCAATCGGTCCTGGAAGATTGTCGGTATGACCAAAATTGTCCAAAAATCCCACTTGTTGGACGAAGTTATGTGAGACAATGGTAGAACCATATGTTATGTAGGGGCTATTGACCTCTTTCACTTATGTTACAGCGTTAAGTGTCTTTAAAATAAATATGATCCATTCTTGTTGCATCCCGGCACAAATGGTATTCCATGCAGTTACCCTACGGAGTTGTGGTAGCCCATCGGATGAAATTCTCCGGTGCAGCAACAGCGGCTTTCATAACATTTCCAAACGTATGCATACAGCTACGGGCCAAGGAAGCAACAGCTTGGTTTAAAATCTTTATGTCATGTATAGGGTGATTTTTTAGTTATTATCTTTTTGGCAACACTGGTTTAAACAGCTGACGCACGTTTCGTGTTTTGTTTCACTGTCAAACATCTTCAGTTTGGTCTATAATTTAACCAGGAATCGTCTTACAAACAAAATTATTGAATTTTATTATCATAATGCGTGCTCTGTTAAGAAAGTTCATCGCGCGCTTCTTCCATTTTATGGTCAGTGTAATCGACCCACTGAAGCGAATAAGCAGAATTGTCGATTTTGGAGTGAATATCAGCCAGAAGCATTGCAAGAGCTACCAATACATCCAGAAAAAGTCACATTTTGGTGCGGTTTATGGGCTGGTTGCATCATTGGACCGTACTTCTTCAAAGACGATGCGAATCGTAACGTAACTGTGAATGGTGAGCGCTACCGTGAGATGCCCAAAATGCAAGAGCTTGACTTGCATGACATGTGGTTTCAACAAGACGGTGCCACATGCCACAAAGCACGCGCAACAATGGACTTATTGAGGGGCGAGTTCGGTGATCTAGATCGTGCGATTTAACGCCTTTAGACTATTTTTTGTGGGGCTATGTTTAAGCTCATGTCTATACAGACAAGCCCGCTTCAATTGACGCATTGGAAGACAACATTGAAGCATTTATTCGTGAGATACCGGCCGAAATGTTGGAAAGAGTATGCCAAAATTGGACTAAACGGATGGACCATTTGAGGCGCAGTCAAGATCAACATTTGCATGAAATAATCTTCAAACATTAAGTTATATGGGCCGTAATATCGATTCAAATAAAGATTTCATGCATTTTTCTGAATTTTATGTGTTTTCTTTTTGAAAAACTTTCCTATAGCTTTTAAAAAACCACCCTTTACTTTCCTTCATTTGTCTTCTTTTGGTTTATCTGAACCACTTGGGTCAAAACTTCTCAGTCGAGGGACTAACTCATGCTGCATCCATCGGGAACAGGTATTGTAGACGTTATCCGAGGGGTACCGCGGCGAATGTATGTGTCAACTTGAACTAAGAATTATTATGGATCGTTGATGAAATCCCGGCAGGTCGGGAGCAATCAAAAACTTTTGCTATAAATTTGTTCCATATGTAGCTTTAAGCTGGACAATAAGTAGAAAGGCTAGGCCACACAGCAAAGGAATGAGCGCAAATGCTCATTTAAGAGCTCTTCCAATCCGAACAGCCTGGTGCAAGAAGAGTTGAAAGAGTGAACTAATGCGTGTGCTGGACCTTCAGGGACGGAAGGGAGGTTTGGTTCCCATTTAGACCCTCCATGGGCCTTACTAAGTGATCTTAATTTTTATTTGCCCACTAGGATCCCTTCGCATTCCGCACAGAGGAGCAGTACTTAATTTTTAAAGATGTTCCTTTTTTAGTGCCGTACATCTTATTTTTAATGTTGTCATGTTAGAGCGTAAATCGCTTTGATTTAGACTAAGGGTGTTGTCAGGAATGAACGCAGCTGTGTGACAATGGCGCTCCGCCTGTAGACAACGTTGGACGTTTGCAGGTTTTGTTAAGTGGTATTTGAGCTATGAGCTTCGCAAAACATGAAAATAAAACAATAAATATGGAATAAATCGGGTTTCACTTCTCAAATATATAAACAGTCATGTGCGCAACGACTGCAGTGGCAACGAGTGCAGTGGCTCTCTAAGCAATTGGCTGTATTCTTGAAAACAAACATAGATAAATGTTAAATTATTCCTTTGTCATTGACTTCCATGGCTTCAGATAATTCGTCTTAGTTTTATATTAGTTGTTGCGTACTTTTTTCCTCCAACCTTCTACACGCAAATTCAGAGTCAAGAACCTACTTATATGCGCTAATGGCATGCAGGTGAATACTCATTATCGATATTCAACCACAAACTCATTCTGTTCTTGCAAATTTAAACTTTTCGAATTCGACTATCGTATCGTATTCGTATCAAAAATAGAGATACACATTACACAACTTCTCCCCTTTGTTTACATATGTACGATTTTGATTTTAACATTTTCTGACCGTCGCGTCGATGGGAACTGACAGCTGTGATGTTGGATGCCGAAATCAGGTATTAGAGGGATAGCTGTGCAGTCAGCGGTTTGACCACATGTCCATCGATGATTTTGAGAGAATTTTTGACTGTTATTCACGAACTAATGTAAATGGCATTCTCTGTTCACCCGTTGCTCATAAAAAAAAAACGATGTAAAAAAAAACGGTGTCAATTAATGTTAAGGAGCAAGAAAGGTAGAAGTCGTCTATCTATAAACTCCATGGATACACATATCTATAGCCCTTGATTTCTGATTCGTATTTCTTGTAACTAGTTGATGTCAGCACTGAGAATATTTACTGAAATGTTTGATTTGCCTGTGGTGAAGATTTAAGTGCGTTTTATTCATTAATTCCAAATTGTAAATTTAGTCAGAATATATGTTTAATCGACTGATGTAGAGACTGGGATTTGATTCGTTCGTTTATTTAGCTTCGCCTAGTGAAGGTGCAGAACACATGAACGACACAGGAACCCAATTCTGTTTGTTTAACTCTTTAGTTTCCGTGTTATATCCGAGGGGGTCAGTGATATGTAGAGCAACCGGAAATATGCAAAAGCATGTTCTTTAGTGTATATATTGGATTACACATAAATACCTTTTTTTAAAAAACCAATCATTTGAGCGCTATTCGTTGGAGCATATTTCTGCATATTTTGGGTATAAATCCATTTCACTTTAAGAGCATATTTCGGCAGATTTTTGCATTTTTAGGACACATCTTAGCATATTTGTAAGTTTTTTTCCATCTGCATATGACAAGTTATATAATTTTTGATGTAATTTCCTAGTCAGCAATGCAGAAACTAAAGTTACAGCTCCATTGACTACAAAATGGGGAGCAAAATAAAGACCAGAATGTCTAATGTTTTGGAAAAAAATCGTGGCTTTAAGACTTTAAAAGAAATTTCCACTATGTAGTCTGTCCGAACAAAATTCAACAGTGGATTTGGCAATTAAATGTGCATCCGTTGCGGTAGATAGACGATTTTCTAATAAGCAAAGTTTTCTTTCTGACAATTTAAGCAAAATTATTTGCTTTTTTTCCAACAACAATTTAAATTAATTATAATTCAAGAAGTATTGTGATATATTTAAATTATTTTTTATTTAGTTGTGTGTCAAATGAAAATAATTTAAATTTTGTTCCCGTTTTCAATAGTTTTTGGATCACATTTTAAGAGCATGTAACGTCTCTTTTAGAGGACTTTTAAGAGCATACTTTAAACGTATTTTTAAGAGCATATTTCCGGTTGCCCTAGTGATGTGTGCATGTGTAGTATGTTTGTGAATCAAAGATTACTATGTTGCTGCCTAGGAATATCTTTTCTGTGGATTGGTAACTTGTCGAGAGTTCCTTTTTCCACGTCAACTTTTGCCTAGGTTGAATGATTTGACGTTGAATGTGAAAACTCATCACTTATCGACTTCAGACAGTTTTTCGCTTCTGGTTGTGATTTTGACCAAAATTACACCTACTGCAAATTATTACCCTATGTAAGCACATTGTATGTAATTGCTTGAATTTAGGGAAATCATTTCTTTGCTTTCGAATAGTTTATTTAATCTAAAAAAAAGGACTGTGCATGCACTAATCGCGATGGTGGCCCGTGGCGTTGTGTGTACGTGCGTCGACTCCTACGCTCTTGGACCAATCTGTCTAGATTCGATTCCTGGTACGACAAGATATACTTTTGACGGCCCCACCTCTTTCGAGTCACTGATAATGCTCAAAAAGTTTAACTGTCTAGAAAAAGCTTCCCAAACTTGGCCGTTCGGAGTCGGCATAAAACTGTAGATCCCTTCCACTCGTGATAGAACAATAGCACGCACAACACGTGTGGTTGCTGAGAAGCTAGGCACTGGCCCTCTACGGGCTGTAGTGTCACCCATATTATATATTATAGTGTACCACCAGATCATGCTCAGAAGAGCAACCTTTTTATTAAAATGGTCTCACTCTATAGTTTCTTTAACCAGTTCAAGCCCAATTGGTAATTTCCAAGATAAGAAATGTATGGTAAGGTAATCAAGTTCAGTGCTGCCACATAGGCTTGTTGTGTTCTGAAACAGATTGGCAATTCTAATAAAAAAAAAAAAAATAACCACTGGCCACTTTGCAAGTTGATAAATATCGTACGAAATTCAATCGCAAATTTTGTTGAATTTGGATCGATTTGATAATAAGTGATCCAAATGAACTCAAGGTCGGCATTTACCCATTTACACACACTCTCAGCGGTATTTATCAACTTATAGTCGTCGTACGTCGTTGAAATGTATGCACACATTAAGTGCTCTATATTTCCATCCACGGTCGCGGTCGTGTTAAAATAAGATACATGATCTGTCAACATTTAAAGAGCGGTAGCAAATTGACTGTCTGATGCACGTTTGAGAAGAAGTAAAAACATAAATAATTATTTTATAGATACTAATGTCAATGGTAATGGATGCTTCGCATGATTACTCCCCTGAGTGCGATGGCAAATAATATGTATGTATCGAATGACTTTGGCTGTAATAGTATAATGCTCTTAGGCATAAAACTAAGCCCTTCACTTTGATTGCGTTTTGATTTTTAATTGGATAGTGTGCTTATATATAGGCGCAATACAATATGGCACACCCATTAAGAATTACAACTAGTCAACGTATTAATTACCAAATGGGATTTAAAATTACTGTGTTCGTTCATCGGAATGAACCACTGTGTTCGTCGTGAAAGAACGAATGCTTGCTGAGATGCACATAAAAATGTAATGTAATTAATTACTTTTGGATCTATTAAACTATTCTCAATTAATTTTCTATATTCCCAACTTAAATCGGGTATACATTGGCACTGGGTGTCTTAAACATATGTATGTGTACAGACAGGATGCCAAGTGGATTCTGTTTGGCCGCTATGTCGGTTTAGATGACAGTTTTCAGTCGGCAGTCGATAGTCGTTGAGAGTGTTGGATAAAGTGGCATTCTACACACTACAGGCTTAAACCAATAGAATCCGTTGCGTGCGTTGCGATTACAATCCATACAAATCGCGTTTGTCGGACTACAAAGAGGTGACCAAAGAATACGTACGTTGCGTCCGAAATCCATACAAGTCCACTACGACAACGGCTGAGTACAATTATTTATGTGGGAGAGTAACTGTATGAAAAAGTTAAAAGTTGACCAACATCATTCATGCAGTTGTGGCCGCATTTAATTTCTCTCTTCCTCTCTTTAGAGCTTATGAGATGTCATATTTTTGCGCAATGTATGCATCGGATTCTATGGGTTTCGGCGTTACGAATCGCGAAATTCGCAAACTCTGACACTTCATTCATATGGAGCTTTTTTCTTCATTTGCAGAGAGCAACCGGTAGAATTTGAGCAAGCTGACCCTTCATTGCGAATTTTTTGCTTGCACGGGAGAAAGCATCAAAGAAGTCGAAAAACTTGTTCTTGAGGATGCCCGAAAAAAGGTGAAAATGATGGCAGAGATCACCAAGCTTTCAATTGGTACCATTCACACCATTCTTCATGACCATCTTAACCTTTCAAAGGTCAGTGCAAGGTGGGTGCCACGAATGCTCACAGCGCATCAGAAAAAAAGTGAGAATCGCATGCTTTAGAGAGTTTTTGGAGATGTGTAGTGAGAACGCGGACGGTGTTATGGATCGAATTGTTACTGGTGACGAAACATGGGTCCACCACTATGACCCTGAAAGTAAACAAGAGTCCATGCAGTGGCATAAAAAAGGAACAGACCCCATGAAGAAGTTCAAAGTCACTCCGTCTGCCGGGAAGCTCATAGCCACAGTTTTTTGGGACTCAAAGGGAATCTTGCTCATTGAATATAAAAAAAAAAGGTGAAACCATCAACGCCACATCCAACGCTTCCACTTTGCATAATTTGCGGGAGGAAATTAAAAAGAAAAGACGGGGTAAACTCGCAGCGGGTGTGTTGCTTCTTCATGACAACGCTCCTGTTCACACGGCGCGAGTTTCCAAGGCTGCTGCGCGAGATTAAGGTTTCGAAGAAATCCAACACCCACCCTATAGTCCAGACCTTGCTCATAGTGATTATTTCCGGATTTGTCTTCGTGAAAAAAGACTTTCGGATGATGAAGGACTCAAGTCGGCAATAAATGGGTATTCTGTTTAACTAGAGATAAAACGCGAATTAATAATCACATTTATATGAAATTTTACATGAATGCACAAAAATAATAGTATTACTTGATAAATAAGTAAATTTATATATACAACCACGCTTCACCCCGATACCGAGAATATATTGAACGTCCCTCGTATGTTTTAGTTCTGATTTTTCGGCGTTTTCAAGAAAAAAAAGTGCCGTCTACCAGTAGCTGGGTCTATGACACTTCTTCTAACACTCAAAAGACACTCACGTCAGTGTTGCCAATTCTGCTACGAATGGATGGAGTGCGAAAACGCTAAACTGAATTTGCATACATGTGTAAGTTCTTCAATTCTAATTGCATGCAAAGCTGAAATCGAGTACGTGCTATAGAAATAGTCATCTTCCAAGATTTTGTTCAGCGACGAATTTGACGGTTATTCACGAAATTTTCAAAGTTGTTCAAGAGATCATGTAAACGGCATCCATTGATTGACCTTTTGGTCCGAGAAAACACAAAAAAAAAACGCTGCCGAAAAATAGTTGTTGGTATAAAGGCATCGAAAAGCCCTTTCCGGTGTTGGTAAAGATATTTATACAGATATTACATTTGCTCACGATGCAAGAAATTACCGCCGCAGTGAGACATTATTTTGCAAAGTATTAAAATTAATCAAAATGCCGTGGACAGTCGAAATTCCCTCAACTCGAATATTTTGTTCGCCATTCCTCAAGTTGCCATACATAAAACATCCTCTAAGTCGAACTCCCTCTAACTCGAACTCATTTTGATATCCCGTGAGAATTCGATTTAGGGGGACTGGACCTAGTTTCGCCGAAAATTTCCAATAACACCTACTTTCGAAATAGAACTGAATTCAGAAGCGTCGAACATTTGCGCAGTAAAGCAACACCACTGCTTTTTTGCGATGCTGATGCATACTTGATGCTGATTGAACTGTTCGTTGACGTTTCAAAACGCATTGTTTATGCTAAAGATTTTCAAAATGGATGTTATTCTAATAAAATTTATTTATTATTATATATTATATTAATGAAACGAAAATAATCCTAAAAATGATTGGTTTTTGTTAAACATATAGAAACAATAAGAAAGCGCTTATGGAGCCACAATAATAATGAAAATTAAAAGAAATTTCGAAAATTCAGTCATCAAAAATCTTAGAACGTTCTTTTATCTTATCCAACACTTCCTTCAAAATTATTTGCAATCTCCGCATTTCCTATCAACAACGTTTCAGGAAATCAAACAAATGTTTAAAGTTTTCGCATGCGGGAGATGATGCTTAAATGAACGTTTGACGTTCGCAGTGATGCAATTATTTGCGTTTTTGAACGCGATGCAAAGGTGATGCGATTCATCGATTCCGCAGTGATTCGTTTCTGAATTCACCCTAGACTAGGTATTACCTGTCAGTTGCTATGATACCCTTAGAGACTGAGGGATCGGTTAATCTCCCCTGGAAATCGAACTACAATAAATAATACATCTGCGACAAGTACTGAAATACTGGGAATTTTTATATTCAATTTAGAAAACATTGAAGCGAAAACGAAATCCAGCCGAGAATTAAGGCTCGTTTCTCTTTGAATACGAAATAATAAAATCTCCTTTGCCTTAGTGCGCATCAATATACATGAGTACATACATATAACACCACTCTACGGGATTGATTGTATAACTAAAAATGTGACCATTGAGCCAATTTAAAGCTGTTACTTTTTCTTCTGAAAACCATCATCAATCGATATCAAATATAAAAATAAATATCATACACAATACAAATATTTTGGTAAGACTCTTCACACTTTACACATAAGTATAAGCTCTTCTTGTTAAAATACGTATTCACATCTTTAGTCATGCCAATTATTTTGTATATACATACATATGTATGTTGTTCCAATCAGTAACGTTTAGGAGAAATAGAAGTAGTATTGAAGTGTTTATATTTCCACAAATAACATCCGCCCTTCGACCAGAATTATTTCCGGTTCTAGGAATTGAACGATTAAATATTTGATAACTGTTATTGATGGAAGACGAATTTAGATGTGAGTGTGTAAATATTCCAGCAATGGGACAAGACATTGCGGTGATCTACTCGTATATACAAAAATAGGGGAAGTAATAACTTGATTTTAAGTCGTCGTCAAGCTCAGTGAGAATTTAAAATAAACCCCCAATATATGTATGTTATTCAATCTATCACAGATACAAAAAAAAAAAAAAAACGATAAGGATTCACATAAATAAACCAAAATTCATTGTCAAAAAATAAATGAGATTTTATTCCTTCTTTTCAAAGAAAAACAAAAACTTGTGCTCTAGCAATATACCTCTTCTTTTTGTTTATCAAACTTAAACTTGTTTCATTCTCCTAAAGAAAACATCTAACTTAAGATCGAATTTATTCTAAACAATATAATAAATTCATTAAATTTCTACGTTTTTTTTTTACATTAAACTAAATTGAAAACAAAACACAATGAGGGACGTAACGAACATTTAGTTTTAGTGAGCTTCTTCATCTGAAACGTCGACCGGGTCTTTCTGATTGCCATTCTGACAATGATGCTTCTCAATGAGGGCCTTAACTAAGTCTGATGTAAATTTCTCCACAAGCAATAGCGCTCTGTCCGGCGGCATCTCGAGTAGGGAGGATGTCATAAATTTTCCAAAAGCATCGTACTTTTGAATTCGAGATGTTTCAATACGCTGTCGTTTCTCAGGCACAACAGAATCATGGTTCGGTCGACGGATATTGTTCTTCGGCACAATGGTTCGCATGCAATCAATATTCCGCACTGAGATTGATTTACTTCTAGGTGGTGACCCTCCTTCGGGGTGGTTTTCATTTTCACTGAAATAATTAAGAAAGCACACACACATTTCATTAGTTTGAGTTGATTGGAATGGATTGTCTTGTTTCATTCTTACGCAAACATGGGATTTCCTCCGGCTTCGTAGTCTACTTCAGCTTCTTCAGGATTACTAGCTACACCTTCACTGAAATAGAAGAAGTATTTTGAGTACATTTCGTTCGGTTAATTTGATTTTATTCATTTATTACGAGTCTCCATCGAGTCCGTTTTCTAGTTTAACAGTGACCATTCCATTGGAATGAGAGTTCGCTGTACCAGAACTTGAGGATGGATTGCTTAATGAACGAAAATCTCCAGACGGTCGCGTTAGCATGCGTTTATATGAACGACGCGGCCTTATATGCGTTGATAAAAAGTGTAAATGTTCATATAATGGCCACTGTGATTGTATCACTTTTGTTGGGAACTCCTCAGCTAGATTTTCAAGACGTCGCTTCTCTAAATTATACCGATTTCTCAGCTGTAGCATACGATCTTTAAGTAGCGCGACTGTAAAATTCATACAAAATAAATTACTTAATTTATCTTCATACAAGAGCTAGAAAATTAAGAGAAACATATCTGTGTACCCCCATTGACTGTGTGATTGGTGTATACATATGTACATATATTATGTGAATTTATTTTATTTACACAAAGTGAGAGAAAGTGTGAAATGAGTTTGGACTTATTATTACAAACGCATGTGCAATTTACAATATATGTATATTTTCCACACACGCTTGTGATAAACAGTCATCATAACAATGCCTGGATACCTACTCATATATTCACTGTTCTAATTTTAGAGTTGCTAAGCGCAATTATTATTAACTACACGAACACATTTGTACGTAGTAACGGTATGTAGGCTAATAAAACAAATAAGTGATTGAATGGAGTGATGGAAAGGGTTTGAGAAGTGAAACTTTTCGAATTATACCATGATGAACAAAAAACGAAACGATTTATAATAAGAATTTGCCTAATAACACCTGCATACACCCAGATGTTCTTTTAAATATATACATACGCACATGTGTATGTTCCAACTTCCAACATACAATAAGAGGGAGTTCATGGACGTGTTTTTGTTCCATCCAGTTTGTGTCCATATACAGATGTATGGAAATGTTATTAAGACTATCATTTACACCAATCGTTGCTCGAAAATAATTTATTGAGTGAGAGATTATGGGCATAGAGATCGAATCAGTTCAATACTCTCAAAAACGAGTCTGAGATGGAATCACAACATTTTCTCGGAACATCATAAGTCTGAATACGAAGAGCTTCCTCTAAAATAAAATTTCGTTTAAATAAGTGAATGAATAAATCGATATATACTTTGGTTTTTTTTTTCCTTTTTAGTTTACTCTCCCTTTGCTGCTTTCCGTAGGACAATTTTGAAGGATGTATGCACAAATAGGAAGCAATCTCAACAGACAGGACATGTACTAATTTAAAAGCTGCTCGCAAAACAAATATTGCGTCAAAAACTTGTTAGTCAACATCCTAGTTGATTTCATGGTACACATTCATTTTCCTTGGAATATCTCGAGTTACATTTCACGTACATTGTAAATGTCATGAAAGTGGAACAAACCAGGCTACAATGAGGTATAACTTTCATGCGCCGAGGGCAATGTACTCGCTATAATTCCAGGAATCAACAGGCTACGCAAAAGCATGAAATTTAAAATTTTGTTATGTTTTGGCTTTAGTTTTGCACGTCTGTGAAATGTGATGGGTGCAATCGATAAATTGAGGTCTTCAACCACCTTAATAGCGAGAAAAGATAAGAAAGATTACGACGGATTCAAATTATCGATCTTCTCGGGACGATCGCCAGAATCAATATTTGCAGTGGAACGAAGTTTAAGGAAACTGCAATTAGATATTCTCGAAACACTAAACTCGTGATTTTTAATTTCGAAAGTGTCTGATGTGCGTTTTACTTGTTTTCCAGCCATTTTTAAGTTCAGATTTCTTACAGTAAGACTTTCTTGGTAACTGCTTTATAATTTAGGGTTTTCAATCCAAAATTATGTTTTGCTAACTTGAAACTTAATACACCAATACGGTTTGCGTCGTTTCGATTTGCGTCGTGTTTTAAAAATCCTCTGTAACTTTAAAGTTTATGTTTCAGTTTGCGACGATGGCTTCGATTTGCGTCGATAACAAGAAAATGTTTGTCCCATCGCGATTTTTTAACGTAAATATAACGCATAAGTGCATTTTTTGCTGTAGGATTGCCAATTTCTGGGGAATTCCCTAAACTGCGGGAAACCTCAACTTGGTTGTGAAGGATATGTCTGCTCCACAGTTTCATTGATACGTTTGCTCAGTTCAGGTTGCTAGTCAAGTCAAATGAAAATATTTTTCAATAATGAGTCAAAAAAGAAACCAATTAAGTTTAGAACGAAAGTTGGAGATTTTGAAGCGGTTTAAATCGGTTGAAAAGTCTGTTGATATTGGAAGATACCTTTGAGCAGCCCCTTCTACAGTAAAATCTATTTGTTCCAGAGACGCTGATAATTCGTGTTTCGGTTTGCGTCGTTTCGATTTGCGTCGCAACTTTCCGGTCCCAATTAGCGACGCAAACCGGGGTATTGGTGTACTCCGAAAATTGAAACAGAAAACAAAAGAAACAATCAGTACATAAGTTGCACATCAACACATTGTGCGACCTGCCGTCCTAATGGAAAGCCTAACGGTCGAATATTGACTCGTAACAAATTGTTTGTACAATACTGTAAATACGTTTATGAACTAGCAAAAGTTACTGAAAACACAAAAGTGCACATTTATAGATCATTATAGAAAACAAAGGTATGAATAGGGGGGCACAATAGATCTTAAGGTCGCGGTGAAATTTACCCTCAACAATAATAATAATATATCCCAACGTTAACAATATACTTAAGACACCAAATCGTATTAAGTTGAATATTGTGATGCCAGGCATATGGGCGATGATCTCATGATCTTTTGGATGACCCCACGGTCTGATGTGCTATTGGTGGGGGGACTGGACTCTACAACGAACGATATGCCGTGTTATGTCACGAGAATAAAAAATGGGGAAGTGTTCGAGAATACTTTGTACTCCTGTATCATCCTCTCTGAGCACATTTAGATACAGGAGATGAAAAAAGGAAGTTGCAAAATTAAAAATAATAAAGCCGAAAATTTGTTTTTAAGCCAAATTTGATTATTTTACATTACTTGGCCTTGTGAAATTCTCGAAGACTCTGGACAACCGTCAGTTCCGAGAATATTCTATCGTTTTAGCTGCCCGATTGGATTAAAACAATTTGGTTGTCACATAAAATTTGTCATAAAAAAGTCATAGAATGCCGAAAAGCAAGCTACCGAATATAATAGTACCGCAAAAATAGGATCTAATACTAATTGCATTGTTCATGATATCGCTGTATAAAATATAAAATAGCTGACTTTCGGATGATTAATTTATTTTTTGCTTACAGCTATGTACATTCTATTCGCAGCTGCTTTATTTAATTTGCTTACAGTGGAAGCACAAAATGACTAGAATCAAAATATGAACTGTGAATGTGACTTTTTTGATCCAGTGTATAATCAAATATGCAAACTAATTCAACAAATAACTTGATCAGCAAATAATGGCAGCTACTTCACTCAAATCAATCAGATTACATAAAATGCAAACACATGTGTTCACTCGAAAGCACCGCCAATCAGCGTTGCCACTTCAAGACAATAAATTGTGAGAGCATACAATTCTCTCAATTCTTTCCTTTCGGCAGACGGCAATGCCATTGCCCACTTAAAATAGATACTACTATTTTGTGTTCTAATAAATGCAAGTTTAGTATTTTGAATGTATGCAAAATAAAGTTATTTAGGCTGAACTACAACGTTTTATACTTAAATAAAATTAAACAAAATGAACAAAAAATACGTATAAAATCATTAGTAATGAAAATAAATATGTTGGCGAACAATAATGTTTCCAAAATTGTTATTTAACCTGATTCTTTGCGCCTTGATTAGAAGTGCATCGTAAAAAGCATCCATATATTTTCTCGATTCTAAAGTACACATACGCTGGCAATTATTACGGCAAAGTAACAACACTGACGACGAATTTGAATAAATTTAAGTTGCCTCTGACGAGAAACAAAATCTCAATCTACCTAAACAAAGTCAAACAATTTATTAAGATCCATTTAATTCAGACAACTTTTTGTATACCACAGCACAGTTCGACTTCGCAAAAACAATCTTTCCACTTATTGAAGAGACCCATTAGCAAATCTGCTACCAGTATATGCTTGTAAATATTGATATATCTACACGCACGTATGCTAAGCATACAACAAGAAACAAGTATCCTCTAACTTGAAAGGATGCCAAAATCAAGCAACGGAAAATGAGAAATGAGACTTCAGTCAGCACACAACATTTTAAGGTAAAGCCCCAGCAACATCCTGTATTCAAGGCAAACTCTTTGAAAGTAAATTAACATCTATAAAACTTCAAAATAATACCAAAAGTATTATGAATATGTTCATCAAGAGAGGGCAGAGTTTGAGAAGAAAAAAAAAAGGAGAGAAAAAATCCAATTAAAAGAATCCATGAAACTGTTATAATTAATTATATTAAAATATCCATGAATTCCGTTTATCATTAACCTTATTATCTAATCAGAAGCAATTATTTTGTCATACAAATATTACTTAAGAGGCGTTTATACTCAATATAGACATGGATATTATGTATCTACATTCATCCCCACATGGTATATCTCTGAACATACCCCGCTCATAAGACGACTACTCCCCGCATACTATATCTACACACATGATAAAACACAAATTGATATTGTCCTTCGAGTTTTCATAAACTAGAAATGGGATACACATATGTGCACACGAGTGTACAAATCTATTGTATAGCTAGTGGTAGTAGATACACAGTCACTACACATGTTCCGAAACATAAATATACTCGGCGATTATTTAAGGTTTTCATGTTGTTTTATAAGCAAATTGTGTATGTAGCTGCTTAGAATAATAACATAATAGTCAAGTACACCGAATAATATTGTATATGGTGTATAAACCGTGACATGGTATATTTATTTACACAGAGCGTTCTTTCACTTGCACAAAATGCACGTATGTACATATAAGTGTGAACAAAAAAAAATACGTGCTTTATTTAGAAAATAATTGAGTAAAACTAAAGTTATTTCTTTTTTTTTTTTTTAATTAAGAGAGAATTTTCTGCTTCGTTCGCTATATGAAAATTGTTTTGTTTTTTCCATAAATATAAAATGAACACCAACCGACATACGTATGAGCGCACACTCGCCGAGATACACGTCTCTCTAATTGCTTTAATAGGATGTTAGCTGATATATTGCCTATTAAGGCAACCAATTAGTAATTATTATTTATCTATGTTTGAAATGAATTCAATTTCGAAAGGGTAGCAAGTTAATGTCAAATTATTCCACTGCACATTTGAATATTTATGTGTACATTTCGAATGTACAGAAATAATATTTTATTGATTCCTGTTGCGAAGGACTTACAACGGATGCAGGTACATATTATGTAAAGTACATAGGTACCCAGCAGCAACTTTGAATTGCATTTGCATACAGAATTAATTTCTTTTTATCTAGCTGCAATGATAATTGCAAATATTGGTTGTTTCACTAATTCAATTATGAGAATTGTGTTTATTTTATTTATAGCCCGTTGCATAAAATACATATCTAATGAAATCTGAAAGCGTAAACATCGATAATTTTATATTTTTTTTTTTCCGTTGAGTGGTTTTGTTTTATTTTAAACTGAATAAAAAATAAAAACAGAATAAATTGAATAAATTTAAAGTTTAGCTAGTGTACACACTCCTAATTAAAGATGTACAATTCACCAAGTAAACAGTCTGTTTTCTTATGTATCCAGAATCAGTCGGTTCTACTTTCAGATATCATTTCCCTCAGCAGAGACTCTCAATGCCTGTGTGAGAATATTTTTAGTCACATGTGCGACACTCTTAGACATCATTAAATTATCAAAAAGGACAATTTATATATTTAGATACATACAATTACTAAAAATATATATCCACTTGCATCTGTTGTATACCCTTTGAATAAAATTTGAATGTTTACTTAAGCATATTATGAAACATGAAGTAAATATGTGATGTGGAGTAGTTTCTGGCGCTTAGATTAGAAGAAACTTCGGGGGCTTTGATAAGATTTATGTTTGTTGGACAATGATTAATGTGAACCTCAACAATGAACGAATAGCATGAAATGCTGGTATACCAGCAGGATTTCTTTCACTTGCGAGTGAATAAAATCTTTGGGGTTTCAGGATACACATAGATGTGTATACAAAAGGACAATCATAAAGTTTGTCAAGAACATATTTGCGAAAGTGCAAAATGAACAAAGAGTGGATTTAATAGATTATAACAAACATACCCTGTATCTATGACATCTTTTTATGTTCCAGGTCCATTTTGTTTGGCTATAACTTGGGTTTGGGTGATACTTTTCAGTTGGCATATGACAGTTGGTCAATAACAATTTATTATGAATCACCTTACATCGCAGCATTGCATTCAAAATTATTAAAACAATTTATACAGGGTGGGCCATCTAGCGATTCTTTTAAAAAATGACACTGACAGCTGTTTCATGTTCGAAATCTTGCCAGAAAGTCAGATCAGTCAGGATCCTGCGCGAACGCGAACGAAACGAGTTGCTTTACGCTTGAACAAATTTGGGAAATCTTGAAAACATATATCCATAGCGAGTGCTGTGTAGTCCAAACAGTGCGATTTTTCGATTTTTGTTTTGAAGAAGTTTTGGCCGAAATGAAGGACCTACTGCGACTGCTGTACACAAGTTTGTGCAAAAAAGTTGCCTTTTTCTTTACTGAAATTGAAAACATGGATTTGGACGACCTCTGGTTCATGCAGATGGCGTCTTGCGATGTCAATTGGCCGCATCGGTGCTGCGATTTGACCTCTTTGCACTTTTTTTTGGGGGGGAACCGTGAAGGACCGATGTTATGCCAACAATCTGTAAACGATTCAATCACTTAAGGCTAATATCATCCAAACAATCCGTGAACTGCAGTTTGAAACCATCAACAAGGTCTTTGAAATTTGAGGGACAGAAGCGCTACTGCGAAGCCAGTCGTAGCAGCCTCTTGAACGACGTTGTATTTCATAATTATTGGGAATGTTTGTTCTTACTAAGAAAGCCATAATAAACGAAACAAAATAAATTTCTTTCATTTTGTTGCGTTTTTAAAAATAAACTTGTATTTGGCCCACCCTGTAGACAACAGTAGTTTTGGCAAAGATTCAGTTGGACTTTGTTCTTCTTTCTTTGTGCAGCGTTAACAATAAGCCTCTCCAACTAGCTTGGAGTTGATTAATGTCCTTCCCCACCTGTGTGTGGTTGGGATTATTATGGGTGACGCTACATTTCAAGGTTTTCCTGGATCTACCTTCTACAGTAACCTTGGAATTGCTGATATAACAGAAGTCTGTAAAATTGTTATGATAAATATTCCAAGTCAAGAGACGCTTACTTGACATTATGTGCATGTATGGCCATCATATTCTGACCGGTATATGATCAGTTAGCTACTCCACTCTCATCTATTCAAACATTTTCCTGATTTCGGTGATGGTACGATAGCACGTCCAACATTTGTATGTGAAATTTAACACACGTGTAATTTTTCCCATGTGCCTAGCCTACCTTTTCCCCCTGGCCTAACTCGATACACGGTACGGATGTTTAAATTAACTAATAATATACAAATTGCTGTCGATAGGAAGATTTAGCAAAGCTATCAACTGAAAAATATTGCACCAATATATAAGACGGTAAGTCAAAGCCAACCGTACATTTTAAACTGCTCTACTGTGCTGTCAACAATGAAGTGCATTTCAATGTTTTATTTCAAATAATTGGCACTCAGGATGGGAGTCCACATCTTTAGAGAGACACATCCATGATTGATGATGTTCCATTTCGTAATATTGTAGAATATACATGTACACAACGCTCATTTCTCGATATTTACCAAACCAAACAGATTGAGAAAACCACATTAATACATTCATGGATCCATTACAAAATGAATTCATTTACTAAATCTTATGCTCGGCAAACTGCAACAATATGCATATGTACATACAGAAAATATGCTTCTCATTCTTCGAATAAATGAATACATAAAATCTTCCCCGGAAGACGGAAACTATTGTATAAGCACACACATATAACTGAGTTCCAATTTACAAATGCTCAATGGTAACAGGGGAAACTTTGAGAACCCAGATTATATTGGATGCAGAATGAAAAATTACTACACAAAGTGCAAAATGAACGTAAATGATGGGTAGGAGATGGGGAAGAGGGAAATATTTTGCCAAAAGTTACATTGGTTTCATATACACACATCCATAGCAAGTTGCCCTAAGTGTATTTCCAATTCCGGAGTAGACTTCTTAAATATTTATTGCTACATAATTTCAAATTTTGCTTTTGTCTGACCATTTGGTGATGGAATTACAGGATACTCTCTTGTGTTTTTTCCTTAATTATGGACTTTTAATGTGAAACTTTTAAACTCACAATCGAAATAAAATGTATTTCCATTAGTGAGTAAGTATCTAAATCTGCACTGTGCAGAGGATTGCTCGCAGAGAAAAACAGAATGTAACTAGCGATACATACATAAATCACGTTGAATATCAAATGTTTATGTCTAAATGCAAGCGACGTGCATACAATTTTTAAACATGCCGACAATGGTGTGACTTTTAAGGAATGTACTTTATATTTATGTGCGAAAGTTTTTTGTTTATAACAAAAGCAAAATTCAATCTGAAATTGAGTGTAAAACAAAAAAGAATGAAGAATGGGTCGTGACTTTTTTTGGTTTGATTTTAATTTGAAGCGCAGGCATTGATCTAATTGTGAGCCATTATTATGTCGGGTCAATTCAAGGAGAATTTCAAGCTTTATCTACTCAATAACGAGGTGAATACCAACTGGTTTTTTGGAGAATGGATAATGTGGGGGATAGATTACTGAAGAAGATGTTATTGAGTAGAGTCAAATCGCACAATTTCAGTTAATTGATCCAATTCTAGGTATGTATAATGTTGCCGGTGAATTGATTCTGTAGTGAGTCATATTATGGCTAGTGTATCGGGTGTAATGCGAGCTAAGGCCTCATTAAAAAGTCAGATGATACACAAAAGAATGATTGCATCTCGAGGGGGTTGGTTGAGGTCTGTCTGTAGGGAAGGTCACATAATTTGTTCACAAAATGTATTGCATCGATTTGGACATTTCCTTCCTCTTTAGAATGAGTGAAAAAGTTCGCAATTTAAATTTGTTGCTAATGTATTTTTTATAACAAAATGTAAATGTCCTAGGATCTATAAAGAAGATTAGGAAATTATTAAGAAGTGATCCCTCTGTTTTGATACTTACAATATATGACAAATGTTATTTGACTGTCGAATAATTGTGAATAACTGCCGTGGACTTAATGGGTAATCAATACTACTTATTTCGGGAGTTCGTTCTTTTAAACTAATCCAAATGGATCGTAAGAGTTGAGAGACTATTAAACTTGAAATTGAAAAGAAAAATCATCAATGTTACGGCAATGTGATCATATTCGTACAAACAAATGTTTCTTTTTACGAAAGACATCCTCAAGTTTCTTGAAAGACTCAAAAATCCTCCATTGAATTACAAAACTGTTCATATAACTAAAAAAATCCGATGGTTAGTCAACAACGTTCTCCTGTTTCAGTTGACATTGATCAAAACAATGTACGTATACACCATCCTTCGAGAATATTGAAAACAAATACATTTCGAACTTTATCTACTCGATTTTGAGATACAGTGGTGAGGTAAAATAATGATAACAATGGCCCACTTAATGATGAATAGTTAATATTTTCATTCAAAAAGCTCTTTCTACAATAGCACTTCTGTATATATGTATGTATATACATATGTACATATGTAACTAATTTTTTCTTATTTTTATTGTCTTCCCACCAGACAATAGCTTGTTCTCAAAAATATTTCAATAGCATGAAAGTGAATTATGCGAGAAATACAATACATACTGGGTTAGTGCTACCGTTTTTGTGTTACGTAGGCATTCTTTGAAATGACAATCCAAAAATTGTTAAGCTATTTTAATTTCTCAAATGTCAGCTGGTTACGTCAAATTATCTTGATCTCTCATTTTTTTTAACAAACTTAAAATCGAAAGCAAGCTTTGGTATTGCTTGTGTTGGAAATTAAACGCCACTCGGTTAGCACCAAGGCAATATTGTGGTCCATTAGTTTTAACTGATGAGATATGAGCGAACTGAATATTTCTTTGGAAAGAACCAGAGATCATCTACGAAATGTTCAACTCGGGTTTGTGTCTTTACTAAAAAAAAAAAACCCAGCATTGCATATCTGAGATTTTGCTCTAAACTAACGCATACTACTTAATTTTTACGCACACTTCTTAAGGCTTTAGAGCAGCACTATTTTGCTCTTAGATCACTCGTATTCACACAAGCCCTATCTGTGAAAATGTTATTTAAAAAAATGCTGTCAGATGAAATTAAGGGACAATTAAGGGAGGTAGAAGTTGGATATCTCTTTACTACATTATTTCTGGACAGAACGGTCTTTAACACCACTAAATGATGCTACTTTGAAGGGTTTTCGAAATCCGAATATACATACATACATAGTATATATGTATGAACACATGTATCTACATTACTACACTACTTCTCAGGCCTACTACATATTTTGATCATACGATTATTTTTATTTTCATACAAAAAAGTCTACAACGCAGAGTTGAGAATTTTGCGAGATAACACGCTGTTCATGCGAAAAATACTTAACTAGACGTCTGCGCTGTTTTCGGTTGATAAATAAAATATGGCGCATGAATTATGTAAATGAAAGGAATATGCACAAAAATACCATGAAAATGTATTGGACTCAGGAAAATAATATGGAATTTGAAAAGAATTCGCATATGATAAAAAAATGTCACAAATTTCGTATTTTCCAATACGATTTATACAAACAGGGTTCCCACTTATGTACATAAGTTGAGTATTGTGTATGATATGCGTTTTATGAAAAGAAATTATTTGATACTTTTTTAAAGAAATGAACAGAGGAACGTTTGTGAACATTGTGCTTGATCTGGATACAGCGTAGAGAAACACGTGTATATAGGGTTTACATGTAAGGTACCCTTTTGGTAAAACCAACACTCGATAAAGGCAATAAGGGTTGTATGAAAGCAATACCCAGCCGTTTACCAATAGTAACTCATTCGTTCCTATTCAAAAACTACTGTACACAACCTTCTTTGTATCTATCCTCGAAGAATATTAAAACGAATTTTGGAATTTCCTCCATCAAAATAACCAAACAAATTAATTTTTTAAATTATTGTTGTTTTCGTGCTCTAATTTATTGGAACAACCTCAATCAACGCAAGTCCCAGAACTTTTACCGGCTGACAGTACAATGCATAAACTTAAACATCGGAAAAAGAAAAGCATACGATTTAATGTCGCCTTCAATAATACTGCTAATGCATGGAATTAAATTAAATAAATTTGAGCGTACCTTGTGCATTTCCAACTTAAGAATTCAGAAAAAATTAAAACAAATAAATAAAAGATAAATTTAGGGAATTATGCCGGGTGTGTCCGTGGTAAAGGTAAATCGTAACTTTTATAGATTTCCATACTAACCCTGCCAAAAATGCAAACAACATTAAATCGAAATCAGAAAATTTGTAAGCAGAAAATGTTAATGAATTTGAACGAACATTTACCATAAAGACTTAGAACATTGAAGAAGAAAAATACAAGTTCGTTTCCAAAAAAAAAAAAATAATAATTGGCGGTGGAATCGTGACTTGGATCCAAATTGCTATTCGGAATAATTTCAATATTTTCATTTCTCTTTAGACCTTGTGGCGTATTAAAATACTAATTCATGTGTACATATGCATAGCATCGTCAAAACAAATTTCTAGTGAACAGCTTTTAATAACACAGCTTGTCTGTCTCAGTATAAAATTCAACCCTCTAATTAGTTTCAAAGTTTAGTTAACGAATCCCCACTAAATCACTTGATATTTCTCTTATTCAACATATTCAATTAGATCATATTCAGTTAATTAATCTTCAGATGTGTAATGCATCCATGCATGCATATTTAAGTGAACCAAATGTCCCCTTGGGCCTGCTTAATTTCTCATAAAATAAGTGGATTTGAAAGAAGAAGAAAAAAGTAATGACTCAAGTTAATGCAAGCTACTTTAAAAAAAAAAAAACACATCACACCACAATCCATATTTTTCTTTATGTTTACATACAATTAAACTCTTTCATATGAACAAAAAAAAAGCTGTTTATAAACAGCAATTAACATCACAGTATAAAAAATAGATACGATTAAAGCGAAAGAAATCAAAACATACAAAGAAATCATATGCATACATACGTATGTACAAGTTAGACGGTGTGACTTGCTAGAATTAACGACACACAGAGTGATCATGATTTATGTATTCTTCACATTTGAACCGAAAATTCAAAAACAGCCAACAACAACAATAGCAAAAAAGAACGACACAACAGCATCAGATTCAACAACATTCGAATAATATTCAAAAACTGAACAAACCAATTAATCAACATTTAGTGAGAATAAATGTACAGATTAGGATGAGAAGACACAACAAAAAATGCAATTCACGTTTACATATTCACATAATTTCATACACACTAGAAATACGATAAAACTACTTAAAAAAATTCGTACGTTACTTTATGTGTAATAAACACATATTCAGAAGAAACAACAAAAAAAATATGGTAAACACACTTATTCCGGACACGTACTACAGCAAATGTATGGTTATAATAAAATGCGATGTTGTCATTCTGTCATATTTCGCAAACTCTGCATCTAAATCTGGAAATTACACACAAAAGAACGTCCTCTATACGAAACCAACCACCTTTTAAGCACAATCATAACTGCAAACTAAAGAGTGTATCACAATGTTATGGTAGACATTTAGTATGGTATGATTTGAAGTATTTTCTTTCTTTTTTTTTCCCAATTCAACACACAAAATAAAGTTACACTGCTTCCTACTCTTATACGTTGCCTTTACGTACCTATGCAATCGAGAGCACACAAAATAAAAGAGAAAGAAAGCAAAAAAGACCTACAAAGCACTCTGTGTACGGCGTACGAGTATCTGTGTCTGTATCTTCCACCACTCGCAGCGATAACGAAAAACTAATAAACTCCAAAATATACTGTAATAAAAATTATAACAAACAATTCGCAATTTTATACACAAAAGCATATTACGAAGCAGTAAAAACAAAAATATAAAAGTTTTGTTTGCTTCTTGAGTGTGTTCAAATATCCATCTCACTCGCTCTTGGTGGGGAAGTTCATCATTCGGGCACACATTGTCGAAAGCTCAAGCTTACAGAGCAATGATAATGTATTGCATTTGATATTTGAAAGCTTTTAAACCCCCCCTTTACACTGTGTTGTTATAGGTAAGTGCTCTATACTTACTATCCCTATGAATATTAAGTAGTATACACCATATTGTAATATAGTTTAACCATTTAATTGGATGTACCTATATGTATGGGTATCTCACTGTGGATACCGATAAATAATCGACAAAAAAAATAATATATATGTATGTATGTATACACCAAAAAAATAACATGTCTTTATGTGGGTACATAGTAAAAAAAAAAAACAGAAACATAGTAAACAACAAAAACAAATAACATTTTGACGTCTGTTGCTGCTGCTACGCTACACACTGTTGCTACAGACAACGACGAGAACCTTTAAACTTGTATTTAAAATGTTTTCGGTTTTTGTTGCTTTTTTTTTTTTCAATATTTTACTTACCATCATATCCCAAATTGTTTGATATCTCTTGCCAGGCTTGAGCATTGTAGATTTTATCTTTAAAATGTGGTGAGTTTCTATCGTAAAAACCCGGCCGGCGTTCGAATTCTCGAATTAGATTAACGTCGAACTCACTCATGTCAAAGATTCCACGCGGTCTTCCGCGCTTACGTTTCGGACAGTGATTATTGTTATTTAATGCCACTTTAACTGATTATGTTTGTTGTTGTTATTTTGTTTGTTTGTTGTTTTTTTTTATGTGTAATAAACAAAAGAGAAAAAAATTAGATAAGTCAATTATATAAAATTATTAGTTTCTATTCTATTTTTCTCTATATCTCTCTCACTTTCAACAAATCAGAAAAGAGTTTATTTTTAATTAAAGACGAAGCACAGTAAAAGAAAGCTGAAGATAATTTAAACATCAGCTAATAATGAATGTCAATAATTAAAATCACCATACATCGTCATCTATCATCTAACTAAATCTGATTATTTTCCCTCTCACAACGAAGAACTCACAAAATGAAATTTATCTTGTATTATATTTGTTATCGGTTTAATTTTATGTAGTCCGATGTAGTGTGGCACAAGAAACAACAAAACTTTCACAACAAAAAAAAAAAAAAAAACTTTGCATACGTCGACAAATTTACGATACAATACAAAACAAAAAATTTAAATTATATATGTATTTATATATATTTATAAATTATTTAGTGTTAAATAATTTATGTTAAAATGTTCTCTTCACATAATCCATACGCACACAATTACACTTCGAAACACAATATTTGTATGTTGAATACGTTATTTTTTTATTTATTTTTCTCTTGTGTTCTTTGTTCTTCGTTAATTTGAATTAAATTGTGCTGTTGTTCTTGTTATTTTAATTCAAAAATAAATAAACGTTCCGATAATACCAAAAGAATATCAAGCAACAAAGCCACAGTAATAGAACCAAAATGATGACGAAGCTACAGCGACGACAACGATATGTGGTTGAGAAACGCGTCGTACAACACCAGCGATCCATTCACATCGACAATTTTTTTAAAACTAAACTCTAAATTCTACTTCATATATTATTTTGTGTCTTAAACATGTAAGGTACTCTTAAATATAAAAACTGAATAAATATAAGAAAATCCAACGCACACTCGGACGCATCAAACTACACCACAAGAGAGTAGCTCGTGTATGGATGGATGATTCTCACTTGGATGCACGTGTGCGTGGTGTGTTTGTGTGTGTGTGTATTGGTTATCTGAGAAACAAGCAGAGAAATACACAACATAAACGAGTTTTTTTTTTCATTTGTTTTTTTTTTACTCTACGCCAGAGCACCAGGCCAGGCAAAGCGAAGGCAAAGCAGCAGCAAAATAAGCAAATACGGACGTTTAGTTTACACGAACACATCCGCAGTTGAGAGTACAACACACAAACACACATATGCACAGGTAGATGGCAACAAACAGAACATACACAATCGCACATTTAAAATATTATTTTCCATGGCACAAACTCAGTAGAGAGGTAACCGCATCATAGCAGTAGAGAAGGGAATAGCTTACCACAGAGATATGAAAATTCGTCCTGATGATGGTATTGGTTCGGCGCGCATTCAATGTTAGGTTTATTTTAATTTATTTTTATTTTTTGTTGGTTGCTTGTAAAAGGAGATGTTTAACGTATGTTGAGAGAGAGAAGAGAGAGAGAATGAATAAAAGCAACGTTATACATGTAAAAAACAAACTGAATACCGATAAATTTTAATCGCTAAAAATGTGTATAATTTATTATTACCACACATTTATTTTGTTTTCTATTTTATACTTATTTGGTACAGTTACTTCAGATAGTTTTTTGCTTTTTTTTTTTTGTTTTTGTGTTGCTCTTTTTGTAAATTCCACTGCCACGAATGTAGTTAAAAAGTTAATGAACGCAAATAGCATTTCTTTTCTGTTTTTTTTGTTGTCTTCCGTTGTATGCATCATTTTGAAATTATAGTAATTTCATTAGTGTTGTATTAATTGACTTTTTTAAACCTGTGAACTCTAGCCTTATTTAATTATTCTATTTAGCTGCTGTTCGTTACTCTGAATTTCTTTTTTACATTTTTTTCTGCTTTTTATTTTTTGTTTCTTTTAACAAAAAAAAAAAAAAACCCAATTAAATTTATTTTTAATTTCACATACAAAGAGGGACATTAGCGACGAGACACGATAAGAGTGAAAGAGAGAGAGAGAACAATTCACATTCAACGGCATGTAAGGTGTATAAATTTATTTTGAATTTATAATTGTGGTAAAAAAAATCTACAACAAAATGAAATCATACATGTGGGATAGAATTTATATAAAAACAAATATGGTTGTATTCTTTGGTTCTTTTTCGGTTTCAATTAACATTACAATGCATTGAGCTGAAACTAATTAAACAGACAAAAAACAAAAAAAAAATAGACTAGTTGGAGTACTAAATCGTATCTATGCTGATGAAATAAAAAAACAAAGATAAATAAGATTAATGTACATGCATACATATATATTACTGTTTGTATTTCCAATCATATATCAACATGTACATATGTACGTATGCATACATACATATGTATGAATTACGGTTTGTCGCGCTGATAACTTGAATAGTTTTTTTGTTCTTTTTTTCTCAAATTTATTTCATTCTCTTGTCTTTCCATGAACTTAGTTTTATATAATACACATATTTTTTTATGAAGTTTTGTTTTTATGCATAAATTTGTAGAAGATAATCACCATACGAGTATGTGGCGAGATATACATTCTTTTTTTGTCTTTTTGAAGTTATAAATATTACACATGAGTAGCGGTTACAAACATGTATATGTAGGTATTTAGAATCTTGTTTAGAAACTTCATCACTACATATGTACATATATAATTGAATTTCAAGAGTTTTTATTTTGTAGTCTCTAACATTTCATACAAATTTACATATTTAGCTTATTAAATTTATCTGTCATTAGCTGTGTTACACCGCAAGAGCACACATAGCATACAAAACAAATAATCCAAACATTACAAACAACATGGAAGAATGTTTAGAAATCATATAAAATGTAGCCTAATCTTTTAGTAAAGGTTCCTTTATTTTCTTTTCCTTCCTTCTTTATTCTTTTCTTTTCGTTTTTCCATTTCCGATCCGTTTCTCTTCAAGCTATACAGAAATTATAAATGATTACCACCTCGCCTCCTACCCTTACCGCTCGTATTTCATTGAGGGAGATTAACTTATACAATAACGAGTTATTTGTTTTTATGGTCTGGTACGTCACAAAAGCAATTTTATTACATTTTCGTATGAACGTTAATTTCAAAAAAAATATACAAATTACACACACATATCTAACTGAGATTCATAGAACAAGAAAAAAAGGAAAGCAAATGAATTAAAATAATAAAAAAGGATACACAATTTTTATTGTTTATCGACGCAATTTTCTTTTGTTTTGCATTTTGTTAGTGCTTAAATATACATTGGCTGAGACAAACTTTAGAGATCATACAGTCCACAGAAGATATCTCAAATAAAGCTACACGAACTGAATAACGAGTAATGAATATTTAATTGTATATTCATTTATTGATTAGATGTACGTACATATTCCTAGTATTTGTCTATCTACTTTATTATGGGTAACTCTAAAAAGAAAATAGACGAGTTGTTGCCATGAGAGTGTGTAAATAAAGAAATAGATACGATTTTTGAGTCTTAACGGCTGTTGATTTGAACAATTTCGTTTCGCTTTTACATAGAAACGTTAATTAAGTTGGTTAACTAATGGAATTGATTGGTGCTGAATTTTGTGAATTTTAATAAATGATGTTTATTGAAATCTATCTCTTGTTAGAACAAATAGTGAAAGCCGAGGAGACACTGTCCTCTATTAATCATTTCAGCTTACTGGGCTCAGCTAATGACATTGACATCATAGCCCGTTAAAAAACAAATTGTTAAGGAATCTTTAACATAGACCGAAGAGTGGGTCAAATAGATTGGTCGTAAAGTTGATGAGAAAAATATGGACGACTGCACAGGCGCTGTAGTTTAAGTTGCTTGCGAACATGCATTCAAATATTTCGCTTGCTTCGGGTGCATAATGCACAAGAACCGGAAAGACGGAATAAAACTTGTTCAATTTCAATCGCTTTTTATATTAGGTTGTAGACTCGGTTGTAAATATAAGCTGCAATCGTAACAAATTTTATTGCAGACGTGCTGTTGAATTCTAGAAAACGTCCGAAGTATTGGTTGCTTTTTTTAAATTGTTTGGTATTCAATTGGGCAGCACTGTTTTGAGAATTGAGTGTTGATTTGTTATCAAAGTCAAAATGATTTTCAATTTATACAACACTCCCAAATTAGTTACTCTGAAAATCATTTCCTCGGGTTTCACCACAAAATCGTGTTCAACGACGAGTCCCTGTTCTAGTTGAATGGCTTCATAAAACCTTAGTCCCTTAAGTCATCTCCACAATATGCTGTACAACGTTTAGACTCATAGAGAGCCGACTTCTACCACTCTTGCCCGTTTTCTCGGACCAAAAGGACCAGAGAATGCCATTTACATAATTAATAGCTGTCAAAAAGTCGTTCAAATTCGTCGGTGGACAAGGTGTCAATCAATTGTGCAGTTTCAGCTCAAGCCTCAGTTTATCAGGTTTCAAACATCTTGTTCAAGGACGAGACTCGCACTTCTAATTAAATGGCAAACAAATTTGACATGACGTGAATGTAAACGAACATAGAAGATGAATGTAAATCTACAATTCTTTATGGAGACTGTAACATGCACAGAAACTAGAGCTTACGATTTTACGTGAATTCGTGAATTTGTGTTGGACGGAGCCACTTGAGTCGCTTAAATACACTTGTAGTAAATTAGAAATGGCTACACACGTGTTCCCCTTAATCCTTCTCTGACTAGTTGCACAGTTAGATGTGTTCACAAGCACATGTATATACGAGAGTATACGAATATCTGGCGCCGTCAAATACAAGTTCTCGTGAGTGATCAAAATCTGAGGCTCTAGATTGAATGTTAGTACCAATTGGTGTTTGGTAGGCTTAAGAGAATGGCGATCGACAATGGTTCCGATCTCCCATTGCATGGACCATAAAGTCTCTGGATTCGACAAGATTTCACACAATCCGCGAAATAATGATATATGCCAAACAGAATCCAAATGGATCAGTGAATTTGTCTCGAATATCAACCGATGGTGGATCTCTAGATTATGTACAGTCTTCAGCTCTATCCAAACTCTGATATCACATTTTATCGGAACCAACTGACAAAAAGTTCACAGTTGCCGGACGTACACAACATTCATCATCCCAGACCTACTCCACGGCACATCAGAGGCGAGGACAATATCAAGGCCCTTGAGCACTTTGAGAGAGAAATTATGTGTGCGATCTTTGCTCCTGTTAAAGGTGAAAACATTTCGACATGAAGGAAACAATTCAACCGAAACTGTGCGGCCACGCTGCGATATGAGCCTGGGGTCTGCGGATCCAACGGTGAAGGTGGCTAGACCATGTACAACACAAGGAAAATTTGGGTTGAAGAGACTGCGAGCCAGTGGGACAACACAACTAAGAATGCCAACGCTTAAGGTGGAGGAAGTCGAGGAGGATCTAAACCAACTTGGTGTGCACACTGGACACTGGACGTAGTTTGCTAGATACCACGTGAACTGGAGTGGCTAGTTGTTTAAGGCCCACGACAATCATAGAATGCAGAAGAATACAATACCATCTTCAGTCCAAACCATGATTTGTGTGCTTCTGAAAACACCATCTGACAGGAGACATGGTGGCGAATTACAAAAACAACGTAATAAGGCATCCAGGCCTTTGACATTACTGTGATAGAACAATGCACTCCTCCACGTCAGACTGACGCAACATTTATTATTATTTTTATTATTAAGAATTGAGTTTGCCTCTGAGGAAGAAACAACTTAAAGAGACGTCTAAACGGACACATGTTACTTCGCCGAGTGAGTGAGTGAGCTAATCAAAGTTTCATGAGTTGAAGTGACGTGATAATCAAAGACTAGTGAGCGTAAATTATTAAGTCACTTTAGCTCATGAATCTTTAATTAGCCTTGGCAAGGTCTTTCGGATCATTTTAATAGTTTCTATTGTAAAACATTGGCAGCCGTGGCGTTGTTAGACCCCTTCGAACTTGAACCTCGGCGTCTAGAATCGAATCCCAGAATGTACGACAAAAAAATATAATGTTCACCTCTTTTGAGTGACTTACAGTCCTTAAAGAGTATAACTGTTCAGAAAAAGAAAAAGGTCCTTTCCACTCGCAAGAGAACAATAGTACGCACAGTGGTTGCTGACAAGCTAGGCCCTGGCCCTTTACGGGCTGTAGCGCCACCCACATTTTACTATATTATATTAAAAAAATATGTTTGAGAAGTTCTGATCGACTGTCCTGCTCTTGGATGGAGATGGATGTCGCAACTAGGAAAAGGTGATCATGAAAATTTTGATTGGGGCAACTACAAGAAACAAAACGAGTTCTTTCCAAATACAGTCTTAGGAAATGATGTTGTCGTTATCAACCACAAGATTATATCTGCACGTTATGAAGCTTTGTTCAAGATGTACAGATCTTGACTGTACTGACATGTCTCTCTTTACTTTGGTAGCCATTAACGCGAAAAGATCAATTGATCCATCGCAACATTCCCTTTATTAAACTTCAAGGTCACCCATGCCACTACAGGCTAAACCAGGACTTGATGCATAATCGGATGAACAATAGCAATTACGTTTAAAGTAAAGAATACTTTCAAGAGTAAGTCTGCAGATAGTATCCTGTGGATCATCTCTACAGCAATGGAAACATATGTATGCATCTGCTGCCGCAACTATGTGAACTTGTTTCTTCAGCAAGACTGCACGAAATTAAGTTGCTCTCCAGTTTCATATATCCAGCCGAAGACCAGCCCCTGATAAGAATTTCTTTTTGAGTCGAGATCTTGAATTCCGATAAACCACACACACGCTGACAAGTTAGTAGGCACTTAAAAATCATCCCTCCATACGACTTCACGTACACACTGACGAATGGACATTGTGGGCAGTGTGTGGTTTCATCGATATCATTTCAAATATGAAATACATTTCATTTAAAATTTAATTAGGCCCATAACTGGCATCGCATTTTATCACAATCAACCGGCAGAAAGCTCAAAGTGCCCAGGCGGTATGTACATGTATCGGATTGCAGTCGAATTGAATGATGTTTTTTTTCATTTTCCTTTTAATCTGATTATTTATATTTATCATCATTTATGAACAAACTTTAATTATACAATGGAATATTTATACGCATTGTGGATGTGTGTGTGTGTTAGTGTGTACGGAGATACAGAGAAATAAAACTCACATTTATCTGTTGCCTTAACATTAAGATTACGAAGCTTATTCATACAGTTAAAGTTGTGCCTTATTATTTATTAAGATTAGAATCCGAGATAAGCGCTTAGAAAAGCGTCAACCCTCCAAGGCAATGATCAAATGTTGGACGTTAAGTAAGTTCAATATAATATGTATGAAAAATGAACACATCATCATCCAGTCAACATCTACATGTTTACCCCTACACATTTGTGAGTCGGTCTATCTGTAGGTATTTTTTTTGAAACGAAATGATTATTTAATTTTGTTGAAATAATATCTTGTATATATTTTATTTATGTACACATGACACATATGTCACGCAGATGACGTCAAATTCACAAATTTCGGATACATTATGTGAGAATTTCTGTTTTTTTTTTTATTCCTTTGCCAATGATAACGATCTTTATAAGCATTCACATTGATTTCGAAGAGCAAGGCCACGTTCATGGATACACCGAATGCATTCAATAAAACAAAAAAATATCTTTCTTGAAGACAGTTTGCAGTGTGACTTTAATTAAGGATGTACACACGTAGACACGTGTAGAACAGTGCAACAGAGAGTGGTTTACCTATTCAAACAGACGAAAACATATCCACGCTCTGTATGAATGTGCACGCTTATACATAGATAGGTATGTATTGTACATTCGAGAGGATATTGACTTTTTTATGCCATCTTTTCTCTTGTTGCTGGTATCAGATACGAAAGAAAAAGGAAATGTGGTATGTTGGGGTTCTTTAGTTGATAATGGAAAATTGCTTCTGACGCGATGTAGTCGCTTGTATGTGCAGTTGTGGCTGTCTTGTACACATTTACATGTTTCTCTTTGAGAACATGGTTTTAAGGCATGGATTATATTACATGCTATTATGACCGACTTTTTCTTGATTTAATAAGCAATAAATACGATCATGTAATGAGATATGATTTGAGTTTTAGCCTCTGATGGTATTTTCAATGTATTCGTTGCAGTTGGATATAATTAAACAAATATGTAGTTTAATTTTTATTTTTTTTATTTTATATATTCAAATAATAATCAATTTTCATAAAATGAGTGTGGGCTTTAAAAAAAAAAAACTACCACATAATGACAAAAGCAAACAAAATCTATATACAAATTTGTACAATGAAAGAAAATGTGATACATTGAATTAGTTCAACGGTGTCCACTTTGCAGGGAAGTGTGTGTACACATTCCGCTTGAGTGATACTACAAGCCATGGTGAACCTGTGCCTCTGCCTGTGCCTCTGCCTGTGGAGACCATGGCACGATCTCTTCGTGGCTGTCTCATGTTTCACACGCCTAATTGGTTGGAGTTTTTCCTTAACTCGTACGGACAGCTTTAGTCGTTGTCGTCCTCTATCGTCTTTCCCCCCACATGCTCAAATAGATGTGAACATTTTGACAATTATAGTCGTCCTTGCATGGTTTTTGCCAACATATCTTTAGAAACTGGTTGTATTAGTAAAGGACCTGTTATGGATAGGAAAACATTCTAGTGAAATTTAACACTTTTTGTTATAAGTTAATAAAAGATTTTCGATTCACCTTACCATCAATCAATGTAGAGTATTTAAGAGAGACTATGACCATTGCCGACTTTTACTGACTTCAAGATGAGTGTCGTTGTGAATGAAGGAGTAGGCAAACCAGTTTCAATAAATTTACTAAAAGCGAAAGTTAGGTCTGGTAGAAAACTTGCCCTTACTGTGGCATCATCCGGCAGGTATGATGGACCATTCTAGGCCAATTACACATCCAAACATCCATTGACAATTTGGCATTTGACAAAACAAAATAACGCCGCATGATTGCAGTTTGAATATTTAGGATGAAGCGCTTCTAAAGGGCGGGCCAAACACAAGTTTCTTTTTAAAAATTAAATAAAAGGAAACATATTTAATTTGTTTCTTGTATTATGGCTTTATTTGTAAGAACAAAAATTCTCATTAATTATGAAATACAACGTCGTTCAAGTGTCTGTCTCGGCTGGCTTCGCAGTAGTGCCTTCTGTCACCCCAGTTTTCCAAGACCTTGTTGATGGTTTCGGGCTGCAGCTCGCGGATTGCTTGGATGATATTGGCCTTAAGTTATTGAATCGTTACCGGATGGTTCGCATAACATCGGTTCTTCACGGTTCGCCACAAAGTGGTCAAATCAGAGCTTCGACGAGTCAAATTGACATCGCCAAGACGGCTTACAACACATTTTGGCAATTTGGTCGATTGTGGCATGGGCAGTGTGCCACGGCGCCCCACCTTGCATGAACCAGAGGACGTTTTAAATTTCAGTAAAAAAAAGTCGGTTAACATGGTTCTGTAACGCCCACCGTTGACCCTACTAGTCTAACGAGATTTTAACTTGCGTTCAGCAGTCGCGGTGGGTGCTTCATTTCGTCCAAAACTACTTTTTTTCAAAAGCTTGGACTACATAGGACTCACTTTGGAAATAAGTATTTAATATTTCCTCATTTCGTTCCGCGGATGTATGATACTGACTTTCTGACAAGGTTTCGAGCAGGAAACAGCTATCAGTCTCAAAATAACCTATGATTTAATAAAAAAAAAACTAACCTCTAGATGACCCACTCTGTATGTTTCATAAATCCTCTATTCAGGCATTAAAAAGGACAATGCGAACAAGAAACTGTCTAATCTGTGGTGACACCTTTTTCTTCTCTAGACACCAGAGCTGACGAAGTCATTGCATCTCTTTAAAGATCATATCTTTGGCCGCATACAACAAAGTGTGTCTTTAACATCAGTATACACATTTTATCGTTATATTACTGCAAGTCGTTTCAACGTGCTGTACACATGAGCCGCGTCTTGCGAACTGTGAACTTCGCAAACTCTGACATTTCATTCACATGGAATTATCTCTATTCGCAGATATGTAGCTACGGGTAGAATTTGTTTAGTTGAATGCGTCTGCTTCTTTGTGGAACACGCTTTCAATTTGACAAGCTAAAGGAAGTGATTAATTCGAAGAAGAAAGGTTGAAAATCGTTACTTAAGATCTTCTGAAAAATCTTGACAAAATAAAAAATGTTCAGCAAATATTCAAAAGATGTGCTTTTAATCTTTTGAATATTTGCTGAACATTTTTTATTTCTAATCTTTCCATTCGCAGTTCGCGGTTCATGTGTACAGCACCACCGTAAACCTTTAATGGGCTGATGCACAATTATACATAAATCTAGCTAAACACTGCTAAAATACACAAAATTCGTACACTTTCGATAGTTCCTTGGTATGCACTCGTGCCATTATTTGTGGAAAAAATTTAAACAAGTTGATGTTCCACGGTGCGAATCTCTTATCGCCACTGCAAACAATTTTATCTAAAAATGTACTTATTACTAAATCAATTGAGACTTAATTAACGTTCATTTCTGTGTGGATAATACAAAACGAAACACACAATTGCGCAAATAAAAGCTAGGCAAAGAGTAAATATTTATATTTTATTAAAATAACAGAAACACATCTCATAACCCGGTGTTAGAATGGGTAGTAAATTTGAATGAAAGCTAAATTTGAATAAAACTAAAAATACCAAATTTCAAAAACCACCCGTCTCTCTTCCACTCACTTTCTGCCGTGCCATTGGAACATTTGCATTAGACAATAGCATCGTTATTTAAAGGAAAGCATTTGTAAAGGAACCATATTCTATGGTATGCATGGATTTATTTGGATTGAAACGTAGGTACAGCTTTACTTCATGTTAAGGACTAAAGTTTCATGTATGCCATTGAGTATATAGTGGTAGCACTAATCTTGCATACGACTCTTAACAAAGTAATCTGATAAAAGAGAGCTGCTTTTCACAGAAGAACGGGTACATTTTTGAACGTATTTAAAGCTACAGCACAAAAGGGTTCTTCAGTTGAAAACTGAGAGATTATTTTTGAAATTACTTGATACAGGGATTGTATTGACAATCCTTCGTGAATCATCGCAAGGTATTAATAATGGGTAGCTAGACTGACTGTTCGAAATGGGTAGAGATTTTCGCTCTCTCGAGTTCAAAGTGGATGATTGATTTATTATTAATTCGAGGGGAATAATGTTTAGTGTATATTTGGAATGGCAATTATTGGGTTTTGGGTTTAGCCGATGAAAGTTTAGCCAATTTTAGATGGAGAATTGTTTTAATTAATTTATGAGTACCCTGAGGGATGTTGACGGTAAATTGATTGTCGATTAATACATCAAGAAACACGATAACAAACAAAACATAAATTTCTATTAAATTCAAATAATTCAAATTTTGCATTGAAGATGAGAGGATAAAAAGATCCACGCACAAGGCAGTGTAATGACGGAGATAATGACTAGAATATCCACTCTTCAAATTCAAGGATGGCTGCATGTACAGTAATTTCGAATGAAATTAACATAAAAATGCACAAAAACTAAATAATTGACTAGCACAGTGCATTGTTCAGTTTTGTTGACGATGCGAAACTGACACAGGTCCAACAATCAGGGGTTGAATAAAGGAATGCAAATACTTGCTAAGGAAGTTCCGTCATTTGATGTACATAGATGTGTATATGCGGTGAATCATACAAATTAATGTGGCGAAGTAAATAGTACTGCAAGTGCAACACATGGGTTTCAAATGAAAACTTTGTCTGTTTCACTGTTAACTAAACTTAATTACGACTATCGTTGCATTTATGCAAATTGAACATGAATGGCTGAATATTATGGTGATTTATGCAATTTTTTTAGATTTAATTTCAAATTGAATATCAAGCCAGACTGCATAATGAATTGAAATTAATCCAGTAGATATGATTTCCACTGATAGCAATCTTCAAGCCTGAATAGGATGTCTATTTTATCAATTTTTTTCCAAAAAAAAAGTGTTATTTATTTTAATTTGTAGCCCAAACTCCGAGGTATTGATACATCGTATTGAATACAATGTTTGTCAAACAGTTGGCATCGTCTCTGTCTATAACAACATATTTATTTGATGAACTGAATTAAAGATAATGAAGTGTGAACGCCAACTCACAGATCTTTGGGTTTAGCCGATTTGTAGTCATAATTTCCAGAAATCGGTTGGAAAGCTTTTCAGTAAATGTTCAATATTAACATTTGAAGTCATCTTCCAGAAAATTAACTTCAACCAACCAACTAAATTCCAGAAAAAAAAAATGCCAGTCAACATTGTTCGATAACCCATTTTCTTCACCTACATACATGAAATAAAACCGGCACAAGTTCCACGTAATCGACATTCAGGTACCGTCGTTATCTGTGAAAAGTGTAGTCAAAAATCTCGGTATTTGTGGATAAATATATTGGAACGACCTTACCAAGTTTTTTTCGCAGCAGTCAAGATAATACCAGGTTGAAGCCAATCTGAGCAAATCCAAGCATGGCCCTCATCACGTCAGTCCTGGCATATGGTTACTCGTTGTGGTTAAATGTGATCCTTTTCCAATTGCAGAAGCTGAGGCTGACCGGGAGACGTTGCCCTCGAACATTCATTGGGCCTGACCATAAGCCTGGGTACAATAAGTGATATCCTAACGAGTTCCTGTACAACAAGGCCAACATGAACAGGACAATCATGCAGCCCTTAAGGCATTAAAATCAATCTCTCAACTCAAAACCTTTGTCAAACTGGCGTTCATGTCTAGATGAAATTACTGAGCAGCATAATATTGGCCTGTGCTGGCTATCACATAGCAGAGATATTCTAGACAACAGTGCAACGTATGAGCTAGTGAGCAAAATCTCTACATTTATGATGTTTTCAGCAATATTTTAGTATTTTTATCTAATAAATATCAAATATTCACCGAAGAAACCGAACCAAACTGCCACTTGCTGTGAAAGCAGAAGTTATCTGCTATATGCCTTGTAATTCCAGTCAGTTTTTCAGCTTATTGAGCTCATTCCTCAAAATCATGATCATTTACTTTTGATTTCCTGTGCAAAATCACCGAAAATACGAGATTGTTTGACAAGTCAGTGACTTTGATGCAATATGGCGCTCGGATTGCTTTCTAAGCGCAATTCAAGTGAATTTTTACAGCGTCTCGTAGCAGTTGATCAGTCTCGAAGACACCACTACACACCAGCAGCCAAGGAACAATATAAACAGTGGAGTTTCGCAGGCGAAAAAATATGCAAAAACTGTGAAGAAAATGCCATTTTGCAGAGTTTGAGAATCTTGGGAATCATTGAAAAATACTTTAACTTCTTATAAAAAACATAATTACAGTTGACGCTCGATATAGTGAACAATACAGGCTGAACAAAAGAAATCTCGCTACACTGAACTGGACTTATAATAAGAATATAAAACTTTCAGCAGTCAAAAACACGTCTAAAACTCATTAATGCTATGCAGTCCGGCAGTATCCATACAATCGTCCGAATTTACCGTTTGTTCTACTCATAGTATTGTGCCAGAACCTTTCACGCTTATCCATGGATGTAAGCCTGTGGTACACTGTCTGGCGCTTGGGGTTGTTTGTAGTGCAAGTACAAAAATGTTATTTGTGAACGATCGTCTTGATAATCATGTCTCGTAAGCATTTGACTCCCACAGAAAACAGACTAACTACTTTAGCACAGTTTGCTGAATTTTTGTTTTTTAATTATGTTGCGCTTTGTATTTTTATTATTCTTTTTTTATAAATACTAGCTTGTTTTTTAATAATTCCAAAGAATTTTAATTATAATATATATAAGTAATTATTTTTTTGTTAATAGTTTTGAAGATAATTAATTTTGATGACATTGGATTCAAGGAGTCCATACTCCTTACAATGAAAATTCTCGCTTCAGTGAACAGGAGCGGTTATTACTTCACTATATATCGACAGCCCACTGTATTCCAATTCAAAGCTACTGGCTTACTGTGGACTCTCGTTAACTTGAACACGTATAAAATCACGGCCGTTCAAGTAAATGGGCTGATTAAGTTTCTTAGCAAAAGAAAAATCAATGTCTTTTTTTAAATATATTCAGTTTGATGTTGTTTTTTTTTTATTTAAAAGAATAAAGCACAAAATTAGTTTTTAAGACAAATTTGAAACAAAAAAATTGTTATTTTACATTGCTTGACCTTCCGCAATACGCTTTGTAAGACCATTTCTTAAAGACTGCAAGACACTGTCAATTCCGAGAATGTTCTTTCGTTTTGGCTGGCCCAAACGATGGCTTTATCGAACATTTCAACTGCTTCCGTATTCAGTTCATTTCAAGTTCAAGTTAAGGAGGCTTACATTTTTTCGTTGTTCAAGTTATAAAGGGTGATTTTTTAAAAGCTATAGGAAAGTTTTTCAAAATAATACACATAAAATTCAGAAAAATGCATGAAATCTTTATTTGAATCGATAGTACGGTCCATATAATTTAATGTTTGAAGATTATTTCATGCAAATGTTGACCTTGACTGGGCCTCAAATGGTCCATACGCTTAGTCAAATTTTGGCATACTCTTTCCAACATTTCGGCCGGTATCTCACGAATAAATGCTTCAATGTTGTATTCCAATGCGTCAATTGACGCGGGCTTGTCTGTATAGACATGAGCTTTAACATAGCCCCACAAAAAATAGTCTGAAGGCGTTAAATCGCACGATTTAGGCGGCCAATTGACCGGTCCCGAACGTGAAATAAAATGTTCACCAAACTCGCCCCTCAATAAGTCCATTGTTGTGCGTGCTGTGTGGCATGTGGCACCGTCTTGTTGAAACCACATGTAATGCAAGTCAAGCTCTTGCATTTTGGGCAAAAAAAGTTGGATATCATCTCACGGTAGCGCTCACCATTCACAGTTACGTTACGATTTGCATCATCTTTGAAGAAGTACGGTCCAATGATGCAACCAGCCCATAAACCGCACCAAACTGTGACTTTTTCTGGATGCATTGGTAGCTCTTGCAATGCTTCTGGCTGATATTCACTCCAAAATCGACAATTCTGCTTATTCGCTTCAGTGGGTCGATTATACTGACCATAAAATGGAAGAAGCGAGCGATGAACTTTCTTAACAGAGCACGCATTTTGATAATAAAATTCAATAATTTGCAAGCGTTGTTCGTTTGTAAGACGATTCATGGTTAAATTATAGACCAAACTGAAGATGTTTGACAGTGAAACAAAACACGAAACGTGCGTCAGCTGTTTAAACCAGTGCTGCCAAAAAGATAATAGCTAAAAAATCACCCTTTAGTTTTGATGATAATTAATTTTGATGACATTGGATTCAAGTAGTCCACACCCCTTACAATGAAAATTCTCGCTCCAGTGAACAGGAGGGGTTATTAGTTCGACAGCCCACTGTATTCCAATTCAAAAATACTGACTTACAGTGGACTTTCGTTAACTTGAACACCCATAAAATGGGCTGTTCAAGTTACTTAGCAAAGGAAAAAATGTATTTTTTTTAAATATATTCAGTTTAATGTTTTTTTTCATTTTTTAAGATTTTTAAGTAAATTAGTTTTTAAGACAAATTTGAAACAAAACAAATTATAATTTTACATTAGTTGGCCTTGCGCAATACGCTTTGTAAGACCATTTCTCTAAGACTCTGCAGAACTGTCAATTCCGAGAATGCGCTTTCGTTTTGGCTGGCCCAAACGATGGCTTTATCGAAAATTTCAACTGCTTCCGTATTCAGTTCATTTGTTCAAGTTAAAGAGGCTTACATTTTGTCGTTGTTCAAGTTACAGAATACATAATGAAACAATTCGAGTTACCGAATATTAAGAACTGTCGGTTCAAGTTATCGTACATATGCTAAGTATCATTTGGTGCGGTGTGCGGCTTACAGTCTTTAAACTCTATTCATAAATGAAAATAACGAATTCGTAAATGCTCGATGACACGACAACAAACTGACTAGAATTATGATTCTTTGAAATTCCATTATAATCAACATCAAGTAAAAACTTCAACTTCAAACTTACTTTAACTTTATCAATGTTTGCATTTTTATTTCTTTCTCTTTCAATTATGAAATATGCATATATTCATTTATCCACGAAAATAAAATTCAAGCTTATTGATAAGACTATGCACGTACATACGGGCTGTATAATTTTCTTCGTGAACATTCATTGCCTAGGCTTCAAGCAGAATCCGATTGCAGACACATTTGGAAAGTAAATGAAAAAAAAAAAAACCTTTTAAGTGTTCGGGTTTCGCTTTAATATTTAATTTGAGTTTCACCTTTTGGGGAATTTTATCCTATTTTTGGCACAATCTGTCTGGTTACTGAGTGCTATCATGATTGTGTAATGATATGTAATTGATCTAGTTTTTTTTCTTCGTTTCATTCACTCCTCTTTACAATGCTGTTGTATTTCATTGATACAAGTGTCACCAAGTATTCTCTACACTTGTACACTTGTACACTAATTGCTCAACAAAATTTAAAAAATAATAAAACGGGTAATAATTGCTCAACAAAATTTAGAAAAAAAGCTTCCATAATTTATCTTTAGTGTCCAAAGACAAATAGTAAACAAATGCATGTAATAGGTTAAAATTAAACCATTACCTTTATGCAGTGATATTATTATCTTCTTTTCACATTAATTTATAAAAGTCACGAACGAGTGTTCGCTGTATTTTATCAACTGTTCGTCATTGTTTATTAGTAGGTACCTGATATACGACGACACATATGACACAGCCCATATATACGTACACTTATTCTTTGACATTATTTCGCTTTTATTCTCTCACTTCTTTTTAAATTTATTATGATATTTCTCATCTCTCGCGCAACAGCAAAAGCACCAGTGCGGTGTTAGAAAAAGATTACGTAAACATTTGTGATATTGTATTTTCTTGATTCTGCTTTAACTTAACAATAATGTAAACAAATAAATCCAAGTTCTTGGTAATTCACAAATGGCTGTCAACACTGGATGGGGCCTTGTGAAAGTGAGCATCATGTTTGGTCCAGTTTTGTTTGCTTTTATTTACAATTGCAAACATTTGTGAATTCATTAACACTTTCGCTAGTATTCAAACAAGAAAATTAATTCACTTTTTTTTAATTTTAATTGAATTTACTTATCGGATTTAATCGGTAGTGTGTGTATGCATCCACGTGCACATGACAAATATACACATATGCATGTCTTTCTTATATGGAAATGTGTGGATGCATATCAAACGTATTAACTTAAATCAAATTAAACATGCAGCTTTACTTATTGGGAGACTTTTCAGCGAACGAACGTTTTCTCCTTCAATATAATCGTAGTCAAGCCACTGCCTATGAAAGAAAATAATCTATGTACATACATATGTCCACTTGTGCATATGTACAGTAGCACAAATAAATAAACATACAGGAGAGATTTTCACTGTTCACATAAATTTTGAAGAAAAGTGCTATGTACCCAATTTTGACCACCCAACATTGAGGTTAATTCCCGAACACTGTCACTTCGAATTTTAAGAAGATATGAATATTTATTTATTGGATCCACTGTACACAGATACACAGGTCATCCATCAAGGTGTCGTTTCTAATTCCTCACCATTGTTAAACTGTCAACAAAGAACTTTCATTGCGATGGCATCTGATAAGTAAAAACCAGAAGTCTTATTAGATATGAATCGATGTACACTCACTCAATTCACTTCATAAACATTTCGTAAAGTTCGTATCATTTTTGATCAGAATTGATTCACTTCTTGGCTAAAGCTACAGGGGATTTAATCGGTTAATGTATCGAATAAGTTGTCGATGGGAAGACTACAACTAGTCTATCTACGACAAAGGCGTGTCAGTGGGATTTTGCTTTTTTCGATGTTAATGCTATGTCGACTGTTGCAGTGAATGAATTGCTTTTCCGACCGATATTGACTGAATTTTTTGTCACTGAAATGCATATGGATGTGAATGAACTCAGCGAGGTATACGCACATGTCACATCGAGACCATGATTGTGGAAATCAATTGTGAACTGACTTAATTGTTGCATATTTTGGTCATATTTTTAATTCTTTTTTCGCCTTTTAGGTTACGTTAATCAAAAGTTTTATAATTTCTTCAAATCCGTTCACCTGTCTGTCGCACTGATACAGCTTCTAGATTTACATATATCCAAATGCGAAGTTTTATTTTTTAATTTCTTTGTCTAAAACTCGTTATCCAGCTCAAATTATTAAAGGAATGAGAGCTGCGATCTACTACTTGACCAGCTTTTTTCCCCATTAAATGCCTGATTGGTTTTGTTGTATCCTCATATGTAGATTTACTGTGCAAGGCGTGACATTGAGTAATTTGTTTCAATTTTGAAGCACTTACGGCTGCGACGCTTTCTGTATTTGTGGGTCACTGGAACAGTAACATTCCATAGCCAATGTGTTCATTCGCATTTATTCACTGCAGTCTGTCTCATAGGGTGATTACTACGATTGGAAATAGAAGTCTCTCAAATCTGCTAACATTAGGACACAATCTTTCAGAAGTCCAGATAACATTGACACGATTGGCTGAATGCAGACAGTCGTTAATGAGACGTTTGCTGGCGTTGAGATAAAACCGGCGGATCTGGCGGTGACGAAACGGAGTGTATACTGTCCTCAAGAAGGACATACATACATGGACTTCTTTCACAGAGCGCCACAATGAGCAGTTATTACTTTGAGAAGTTTTCGTCTACCCAAGTGATGGGTACTAAGAATATCAGTACCGGAATCGCGGGATAACTTTTGCCAATCGCTGTTTAATTTGGCTTAAGACGAAACACTTTGTTCAATACATTTATCGTCTCGGTCTTGCTCTACGCGCAGAGGCATACGCAGCGATGAAGAAGTCCTCTTTAAGGAAGAAAAATAAGCATTCGATATTTGGTCCTGTTGGTGTTAATGGCATAAATGATAAAAGCGATGAAGACGTCCTCTTTAAGGAAGAAAAAGAAGCATGCGATATTTGGTCCTGTTGGTGTTGATGGCATCTGGAAATGAATATTGAACTATGGCGCTAGAGTCTAACCAGGCATCTACACATCGAACGCCTAAGGTGATTGAGCCATGTAAAGCCAACTATGCACAACTTGGCTTCAGGCCGAATAGTCACGTTGGTTGGAGTATACATAGGTCAACCGCGGGCTGTTGGCCAACACAAAGAAGAATAAAGCCTCTTAACGTTTTAGTTTTGATTGCATTTTTTAATAATTTCCAAATGAGACCTCTTGACCTGCACCGATTTTTTTAGAAGTCGGGAAAAAAATCATGCCAAAAATTGTTGTTTGGCTTAATATATAATTTTTGGTTTAACTTCTTGCATTTTTTCATCAAAACGCATTTAACGCATCAAAAAATATCTCATTATGGAAAATTCGTTTATTCGGAATGACCTTCCCTCCAATCATTCCGAAGTAACGAGATTTCACTGTATTATCTCAGTCAATACAACAAAATTGGTATGTCCCTCATGAAAGAGATCCTTTCGAAATGCGAATGTAGCTTCCGAAAAGAACATTTTTATAAAGGGTGGGTTTATGAAAAAACGGCCTATTACACTATTAGGAAATGGCTCATACAGTAATTGAATTGTTTTTCTGGCTGTAAGTTAACATCATCCATCAATACCACATAATGGAGCACAAGTGTCACCCCGCTAATGGACACAAGCGCATTCCATAGAAATATAATTCTTAGAATCATTAAAAATTTATAAACATTTCAAATCAATTAGCTAAAAGCGACCCTCCATACGCACCACTTGAATTATATAAACACAGATTTATTGTAAACGAATGCGAGCACTTAAGTGCCGCTTGCCTTTAGATTAAGATTTGGAAGTAAGAGATGATCAGTTCGATTTTGTACTCGATTCAGATCACACGCACTCTTTGTTAAACCCTTATCAAGACAAATAAAGTATTTTTTTCTTTTTAAAAAAACCTAGAAGTCTTTGAATAAATTAATTTGTATGGCATGTGGTACCGTCTTGTTGAAACCACGAGTTGGTCACATCGATATCTTGTAATTTAGGGTATAAAAACTGTGTTATGATGTCACGATAACGAACACCATTAATTGTTACTGTCTGACCAGGCGCATTTTCGAATGAGAATGTTCCGATAATGCCTGCAGCTCAAAATCCGAACCAAAGTCATTTCTTTCTCATCCAATACCCGTGGATTTTCTGAACACCAAATGTAAGAATTTTGACGATAAACGAAGCCATCAAGATGAAAATGAGCTTCATCTCTGAAAATGAATTTGTACCAAAATTGGGGACTGTAGCTGACAAACCTTCCTTATTTTTAAAATATTGCTCTGCAATGAAAATACGTTGTTCTTTCTTATAGCGCTCCATTTTACGAACACGAAGCGTCAACTGTCATATTATATTTTTTTTCCGTTGGCATCACTGTATGTACCATGAAATTGCGCAAAATTCAAAAATTCCGTGAATTATAGCACACTTTTTAATTCGAAAACTCACACATTATCCATCCTGTACTCATCATCGCATTGGCACTTTTATCCAATCAGGCCAGTTGACCAATTTGTTTCTGGTGGAAGAGCCCACTAAAAAAAGGCTCTACATTTTCACTTCCCATTCCAACCAAGTACGTATCAGCTGTAGCATTATCTACATATAATAAACAGAATATATGTACATATGCACATTACTACCTTTTACGAAGCCGACTTGTATCCTCTTCAAATAGAAAGTTTCCAGTGCTGCCGCATTCATCCAGATTCCAGACGTATTCGCATATGAAATGAAACCAATTAAAATTAAAACCATCTGTCGCAGCTGACTCTAGACCAAGCTAAAAGTTGGGTAAACAATTTTCTCGTGACAAGTCGATGACGATGTACCTACAACTATGCTAGACAATACAATAAAAGGGATACTTTCCTTTTCGAGCGATTAAACACAATCCATGAAATTTTATGTGCAGTGCTGCTGAAATACTACATGACTACATAGATGTTAGCTCAGTCAGAGATAGCTTCTTTCTTTGTATTTGTCAAATATCCGATGTTCTTAAATCAGAACAAAAATTACCGAAACCATCGTCCTTCCTGTTGTAACAAAAGATTTCAATGAAATCGTGAAATCACAGTTATCGGGCATAGGGAATAACAATGATGAGAATAACTCTCGAAAGTCCCTTAAAAAAAGTTTGAATTCATTAAAAAAATATAAGTATACACAGAAACCCTTCTCAGAATATTCAATGTACTGAAGTAATAAAAGAGTAATCTACAACGTACTGAATGACATTATAAACCATCTTGAATTCAAAAGCATGTCCCTGTACATTCAGAGCACAACCATTATCGACTTACATAAATAAAGTCTATGTCCGTGTGTAGGTACAGTCCTTGCATACTGTTATTTCAGAAATAAATTCCACATAGCATCCGAAATAGTGGTATAACTTCCCTCAGCATACAGCCCGAGCGAACAGAGTCGTCTGCAGATAGAAATTGCTCTCTACTCGATATAATATTTGTGTGCATAATAGAGAGAATATTGGGCTCTTTGATACCCATGTGAACATTTATCCAGAAACCTTAATGCTATGTACAAGCATAACAAACTTTGAGTGTACTACATGCTGCCACATGCAATATCTCTAAAAGTAAGCAGTTTCCGGTTTTAATGTTATCACTTAAATGTGTAAATTGTGTGGTTTCCGAATAGAGGTGAGATACAAATTGTAATCAAACAACCGTCGACGACAGAGTGTAGAATAAATCATCAGAAAAGCTTCACATCTTCTTCGACATTCATCGACAAATTATACGAAAATTATCACATTAAGCCGATATAGCATTGAATTTTTATGAATATGGCATTTAAGGTAACAGATCTGTTGGTTGACCCAGATATCATGTACACATCGCCGAAAAATGTATCCATTCACTCCACTACGCATGACAAATTCCCATGGTTAAAGTCTAACTACTACTCTGCACACTCAACCGACATAATCCAGAAGGAAAATGCGATATTTCCTGATATCACCATGTTTGTTGTTTGATGTCTAAACGGTTTTCGTTTAAAACGCACCAACAAATGAATGCTTTTATCGTTATATTCAGTGCAGAAATTACAAGAGAACATGTGAGAAAGCTCTCCATAACACGGTAGACGAGTTGTACATAGAAAAACAAAAACAAGTTAATTTCTTCTTTAGTCTTTCACGAGAATATTTATTTCACATTTTTGTTCACTGTTTTCTTTTTCTTGCAGATAATGCTGGTAGAAGCTTTATTTTTCTGTTTAAATTGTTGGCAAGTTGTAAGAAGTCGTTTTGCTGTTAGGCCCTCGCACTCGTTGGCTCCCTCTTTCTCTCTCTCTCTCTTTTTCTATCTCTCTTGTTGGGGTTGTTTAGGGGGAGCTTTGCTTTCGCATACAATACATAGAACCATAGAAATGTGGTTTCATACACTGTTCGGGAATAATCATTTCCTAAGTAGTAGTCGTGTTTACATTAATTTTGAAATTAATTCGACGAACACGTTATGGGTATAGCAAGTTGAGAATATTAAACTTTGAAATTGCTGTTTGAAAATTGGATTAATGCCTGCGACATACATACACACTTATGTTGAAAGAGATATATATGAAGTTTATTCATGTTAAGATTAACCGTTAGATATTATTATTTTGTTTGGAAGCGTTTTGTTTTCGATTTACTTCGGACACACCAGATAATAGGAAAAAGTATTAAATACCAAAAACCAATTAAAATTAACTCTCCTTGTTCCTTATTACTTTATCGACTGCATGATGACTTTGGAACATTTATGCGCCCATTGGAGAGGCAATAATGCAATAAATATCCATAAGAGTTGTAATTTTGATTAGTTTTGTTCATGGTGAGCGTATGCAGTTAAGTGAGTACGACACTTCAGGTTTGTTGAACTGTTGCTGACTGGAACTAAGTGCATAGACGTTTATATTCTCGCTGCTGCTGTAATAGAAATAATAAATATGAACAACGATTAAGTTCACGGCACACATCCAGTTTGAAACCTGGTTGAGATGGAAAGAACATTTTCGTATTTTTAATTTTTTATAATTTTGTATTTTAATATTTTATTTAAATTACTTATTATTTATTTTCAGATGGCAAAATTAGAAATGCACTTGTTTTTTGTATTTGTTTTTTACGAATGCATTTTTTTTATTTATGTACATGTTCTATATTCTACGTTTGTTTACGTTTGCCATTTTATTATTTTTTTAAAAGAAAAATAACCATTTTCCGAATAAAAGAAGGTAGTTGCTAGGGACAAAGTTCATCCTAACTATTCATGTTCTGAATGAACGTTTAACTAAATTAAGAATTTAACAGCTTATGTACATGGAACATGATTTTAAGGGGAAACCTTTGCCTGAGGGATACCTCTGCCAATTTTGGTGAAAATTTCGGAAGCGTCTGAGTTTTGATCAGTAAATTTCTTTTACATCTTGTTTTTGAATATCAAAAGTCTGTAGTTTTTTTTGTGTCCTTGATAGTAAAGTACGCTGCTCATAATCAATATTAGATAAAAAAAAATCTAAGGGGATAAGATTTTGCTCTTTAAGCTGTTCACTATGACGTAGTGGATTGGTGCGTCGACTCCAACGTCGAGGGTGCCAGGTTCGATCCCCGAATTCATCGACAATGCTTGCCGTTGGGAGTTGGCATAAAACTATAGGTCACATCTACCCGTGATGGAAAAATAGCAGGCACAACACGAGTGTCTGATACACGGTTTTGTCTACGTCGTCTGTCGTGCCACTAGTTGTTATTTTGTGCTAATAGGCGAAAAAATTGTGAAACGCATTTTCTTTTCGATACGGAATAAATGTGTGGAGATCACCACAGAAGTATACCTGATGAAGTGGCACGCTGTTGAGATTCAAGAGAAGACTCCTCTCCACCGTGTTCATCATCGGATAATCTTCCTTCCCGTAACCACTGATTTGAAGAAGGAGACTGAACAACGAATTATACAGTCGATATCGACATTGTCAAACGAATTGGAGTCTCGTCTCAGATGGCTACGTCACGTAGAAGGAATGGATACCAATGGCCCAACCTGAAAAGTCTTCGACTTCGACAACACTAACACAGCGATAAAGGACCTAGTATCGGACCTCAGTCAACTGAACGTACGACAATGGAGGCGCCTAGCACAAGACCGTGCTCCTTGGAGAGGCTTGTTCGACCTTTTCAAATAATTTTCTGTATAACCAACAACCAACTGAACTGCCAATTCAAACTAACCTAAAAAAAACAACATCTCTCACAGAAAATTAAGCTGCCCATTTAAAGTTATCAGCTTCTAAAGAAATGCAGGCTTTTTGGTATACCGTCATAAAATCAACCAAGTTGAAATGTGATTCATCGGTAGTAATTTTTTGCAAACAATTGAGTGGCGCTGCAATAATGGACCTAACTTCTGCAAATAATCACTCGTGGGTTGTATTCTTCCACGAGTTGAGGGGATCAAATGGCGAAATTGTACATGAGTCGACGCAATTATATACATAGGTATGTACGTATGTACGTTTCATATACTGCAGCACGAATTAAAAAATGAAAATGTATTTAAACAATGTGTCAATAATCTCACAGCGTTGTTGCTATGTTTAGTGCTATACTGTTTTCGGCCACACTGCCATGCCACCGCACAAACGTCAGCCGTTTTGAATAACGGGTAAACAAAATCGACCTGAAACATAAAGAAATACCCTGTAGATCAAAAATTGTCTACACAGGCAGCGCTCATACATGAATTTTACTCAATTTTCTATGAACTCCACGAGGAATCGATAAACAAATTTTATAGTATTTATTACCATCCATCCCCAAATTACCAACAAGAGCAAATAACTAGTTTGAACAAATGTAACCCATTGCCCATCCCTCATAAACGAAATCCACTAACTTAACTTCAATTCAGTATTAAAGCATAAAATTCAATTCAATTTTTCAATTTACTAAAATGAACTACGAGCGGTATTCCGTAGAAATCCATCGTTAATCTTTATGATGAATAAGCATAATATTTTCGTCTAAATATGCATTTACGTTTAGATACATACGAATGTATACATGTACATATATAATCCCTTCGTTTGCTTAACGACGTAAAACATTTTTGCTCTGTGTAAAGAAAAGAAAGAAAAAAAAAAGTCATAACACAACTTGTCTCCTTTCTGGAACGACGTCGTTCTATTTTATTTACTTTTCAATTCTACTTCTATTTGAGTTGTGTACAGAGTTATTTATCCTTGTGATTTATTCTATAAGTAGGTATATTTGAGAACTCATTTTGGCCTAACATTTTGTTGCTTTGTTTTTCAGCAGGTAATTATAGAAATTAATGTGCAGTCATTCTTCAGTGGAGCCAAACATTGACATCACGAACTCTGAAAAAGTGAATTTGAATATTTTTGAAAATAGATAAGCAGTTTAATAACGGAACAGTGAAACTGTTAAGGTTGCCACTAAAGAAGCAGTACTCATTAAATTGCATGAATGTATATACACCGAGGAGCGTACATCTAGTTCGTCCTCTTTTCAAACTGTCATCAATGATGAGATACGTTGTCATAAAGAAAAAGCTCTCTTGAAGAATCTAATATTGTATAAAGAAAGCTCATTTAATAGCACAACCGAAAGGAATATGGTTAAAGTGAGTAGTTGAGTTGAGCTCGAATTGTCGATGCATTAGTTAATTTCTTTTGACTAATTTAGTAGAGGGACTAACAGCACATTCAATATATTATTACTCAATCATTCGGCGGCTTTACTTCAATGTCGATAATATGACAGGAAGTGAGAGGCGGCGTCATTCAAATAGATTTCGGAAATGGCTAGTAGACTGGAATGTAATTATCTTGAAGTATCGAAAATTAAGGATGTTTCCACCTTTCCTTTTGTTAGAGGTTATTGAAGTATCATTAGCTCGGAACATACTTTTCAGTCCTAACAAAAAATGTTCCGTTAAGGGTGGTGAAATTGCAATAAAAGAAGACACAGGACTGAAGTGTCTTTATTTGAGAGGTATTTTGCACTATTTTTATTTGAAAAAGATTCTTGGCATGTGTTCCGAGTGCGAGTACTTCGAATGGACACTCGTTTTCCATCGTTTTTCACTGGTTGGTGATCAGAATTATTGGCTGACAAGTGGTTCAACGTCTCAGCAATATTAACGAGTTCACAGACAATAGTCCAAGGATAGGAGAGATTTGCGCGGTGAATTATGGTGAGCCTTTTGGAAGGTGCCCTTCAATTCATTGATCTCGTTCACAAAATGTTGACCCTTTCCAAGGTCTCCTTTGCATTGTATGACAATTTGGACTGTGTAAAAATGAACTTTCATCTACATACGTTCAGATAAATCAAACGAGGAAGCGGCAAACCCAAAGAGCTGGCAAACACTGTATTTTTGGAGTTACCTTAAAGAATTATACGTCTTTCTTACTGCAGGTCCGATAATTTTGTTCATTGATGTAATCATTCACTCAGAAGTGTGTGTCGACGCTGCACAAGATTGTGTTCACGCAAAGTGAGGTACTACTTTAGAAAAAAAATGCGCAGATTTGGTAAGTACAGGCTGACTGGGTCTATTCATGGTAAAATGGCATGGTATTCCGATTCCTATCCACCATAGGTTAGGGTCTCTCTCCACACAGAATACATCTTGAAGCCGAAGATGCCCTGTGTTGCCTCAACCAGCTGGGATTGTCACTCCAGGATGTACATATAAGTTTCTTGAATTTTCAGATTCTCATAGGAATGCTTCTAAAATTTCGATTTCTTCTCGTTCTTCTTTGATTTTGATTTGATTGAATGTTTGGAGGCACGAGAGGTTATAATAATAATAACATGGGTGGCGCTACAGCCCGTAGAGGGCCAGGGCCTAGCTTCTCAGCAACCACGTGTTGTGCGTGCTATTGTTCTATCACGAGTGGAAGGGACCCACATTTTAATGCCGACTCCGAACGACTAAGATTGAGAAACTTTGTCTAGGCAGTTATACTCTTTAAGCATTGTCAGTGACTGTTGACTATTTCTTGTCGTACCAGGAATCGAACCTAGACAAGTCCAAGTCCAAGTGCGTAGGAGTCGACGCACATACCCACAACGCCAAGGGCCACCACACGGGGGGTTAATTAATTTAAAAGTTAGCTCTCACAGTAATGCTTTATGTCTCTTCTTTCCGAATTGCCGAAACACTGATACATGTTAGCCGAAAAAATGTTGGCGTTGACAGTAGTGGTCCAAGGATAGAGACTCTGTTCAGAAAATATCAAAACGAAGGAAACTTGGGGAGAATTTGACACATTTTTAAAGACAAACATAGTTCACAGACTGAAGAATAATGCATTCCCCAGGTACAGGATGTTCCTAAATTTATCGAATCGACATCTTCTCTGCTAGTGTCCAACTTTAGCAAGAAAGAGGATGCAGTTCCTGAGATTTTTCTTTAAAGTTCAAATGCTAAAACCGAGCGGAAGTTTCCTGAATTTCTGATTGATTTTGGGAAAAAAAAATTCTCACAGTGAAAATCTGTTACTTATCAAGGTCAATAGTGTGTCCAAGTCTAAATGAGTGTCTAAGTTGCGAACAATTTTCACAATAACTTATAGATCGACTTCTCTCACATAACTGACAATAGCAGGAGACACCAAACATTTTCCTAAACTTCGCCGTTCAGAGTCGGTATAATTCTGAAGTCTATCTTCATTCGTAACAGAAAAATAGGACGCATAGCGCCACAGGTTGCCGTAGAATGTAGGTGTATGTACGAGTATGTAGATTCACCTCGAACTGTAACGTCATCCTTTTTATTATTATGGTAGTCTATACTCCATATAAAGACGTTGTTGAATGCTGATTTCCATTACCACGACCACCAGACCATTATACCAGAATCTACTTACTCCGCGGAAGAACGTGTATGTTTCTTCACAATTCGAAGCAGCCCAAAAGCGTGTAATTGTAGCAGACTGTAAGTCGAAATTTAATCGACATCATTATTTCCACCGAATGCGTCCAGGGAGAAAAACTGTTCGTGCCCAAAGTTCCTCTAATTACCAATGACCTCCTCGTCCCCTTTGACTTTATACGACTGTAATTTCCACCAAAAGTGTGCTTCGTTATGACGATAAATGGAAGTCCAAACTTTTAAAGATTGTGTAGAGGATAGTTCGGCTCACGGCCATTTTTACGTAAGCGGGTAACATGAAATGTTTTCCACAACGAAAATCCTTTCAAAAGAGCAATGAAATATTTTCTTTCGCACAGCCCCATAGTTCCGCGAGAAGAAAGTCACGTACAGTAGCTTTAGCATCATATATTATGTACGTACATATTATTTCTGAAAAGAAAAGGTTCATTAAAACTGGCTCCTGCGTGAGCGAAGACGCGAAAGTGCGAAAGGAAAGTTAGTTTCATATACTGCAGCACGTGTTAGATTGCACACATTTTAGTATCTTCATGGCATCTGCCTCATATTTTACATTTTGAATATTGATTTTATCGTGCTTTTATGAGATTTATGCCAACACATTTGTCATTGGACGCAAAATTCAGGGTTGGTCATAAATTCCTATCAAGGTATCAATTTTCTTCGTTTTAACGTAACATCATAAAGCACATTTCTTATCATATCTATTAAATGAACTCAACATTTACGGCTGCCAAGGGATGCATAACTCACAATCAATAATAAATCAAACTTTCGCACTGTCCTTTATTTTTTAACACAACTTGTTATATTGTGTACAGAGGGAAGTACATACATGTATACTGAAGGTTCTTAGGGGTGGCGCGTGTTACTGTGGAAATATTTCATTTGAATGCAATTAACAAAGCTTAAGTCAGACTTGTTAAAATACAGTATGTACGTGCTATCGTGCTCGAAACTATTTGCACAAAAAATAGATAAATGCTCTATTTCTTTGCATATTAAACAATTATTTCGTATTGCATCATGGTGACGCTGAATGTGTGCACATGAAGAAAATTATGTACATTTTGCTTGGGAGAGGTCATTAGCAACCGGAAAAGCGAGTTTCAACTTCATTGCGGGACTATGTCCTGACAGAGTGAGAGACACATCGGTGACAGAGTCCATGTCATTGTGAAACATTAGGAATTTAAGCGTTGGCGGCGTATGAATATGCACATCAATGATATCAACAACGAAGTAATTATGAATGACGTGTTAGTAGTTCCCAGACTGCATGCACTTAATCATGGAAATGTGTGGTTCTCGGCATTTATAGGGTCATCCAGATTGGACATCCCTCTTTAAATTGCATAGGCCATTGGTTTGATGGCTGCCATCCGAGATGGTGTATGTTTATAGTTTTTGGTTAACCATTGCATACAGACTGCATACTTTATCATTCGCTGAAGGTCTTAAAATTGTGAACATTGTTACAGTTGTCCGGAGGCGTGTGAATCATCGAAATAATGTAGGTGTCAGATTTTAAGGCGACCCTACTACACAACTTGAATTTGGATTTGCAGCTACAACCATTTAAAGTTCCAACTTATTTATTGAAGCCAGTCGAAAATGAAATGCGTTGAAAGTACGGTGCCTGAATAGCAGGGCTTTAGCGATTAGCGGCAATTTCTTCTCGATCCGGTCGAATATCTTTGGCAGCCATTTTTGTTTGACTGAATCGTCAGTTGGCATTTGAAAGATGGAGTGTTCGATAACAATTTGTTGTAGATGTAGGATATTAATTTAGGGCACACACACGAATTATGAAGGGTGATTTTTTAAAAGCTATAGGAAAGTTTTTTAAAAAAAAAACATAAAATTCAGAAAAATGCATGAAATCTTTATTTGAATCGATAGTACGGTCCATATAATTTAATGTTTGAAGATTATTTCATGCAAATGTTGACCTTGACTGCGCCTCAAATGGTCCATCCGCTTAGTCTAATTTTGGCATACTCTTTCCAACATTTCGGCCGGTATCTCACGAATAAATGCTTCAATGTTGTATTCCAATGCGTCAATTGAAGCGGGTTTGTCTGAGCTTTAATGAGCTTTAACATAGCCCCACAAAAAATAGTCTAAAGGCGTTAAATCGCACGATCTAGGCGGCCAATTGACCGGCCCCGAACGTGAAATAAAATGTTCACCGAACTCGCCCCTCAATAAGTCCATTGTTGTGCGTGCTGTGTGCCATGTGGCACCGTCTTGTTGAAGCCACATGTCATGCAAGTCAAGCTCTTGCATTTTGGGCAAAAAAAAGTTGGATATCATCTCACGGTAGCGCTCACCATTCACAGTTATGTTACGATTCGCATCATCTTTGAAGAAGTACGGTCCAATGATGCCACCAGCCTATAAACCGCACCAAATTGTGACTTTTTCTGGATGCATTGGTAGCTCTTGCAATGCTTCTGGCTGATATTCACTCCAAAATCGACAATTCTGCTTATTCGCTTCAGTGGGTCGATTACACTGACCATAAAATGGAAGAAGCGAGCGATGAACTTTCTTAACAGAGCACGCATTTGGATAATAAAATTCAATAATTTGCAAGCGTTGTTCGTTTGTAAGACGATTCATGGTTAAATTATAGACCAAACTGAAGATGTTTGACAGTAAAACAAAACACGAAACGTGCGTCAGCTGTTTAAACCAGTGTTGCCAAAAAGATAATAATCACCCTTTACAATTTTTCTACAGACCAATCACGATTGCTATTAGCTAACGCGTTACAGCTCGACAAATCTTCAAAATTGAAATAAAATGAAAAACTTACCGAGGTGTCAGTTCACTTTAACCCTTAAATACCCACTGGTCCATTTTGAGCACGTACTCTTTGAACAAAAACATTCCAAACTGCGTGCGAATAGTTTTATTGCGTTCTGCTATAAAAAAAATTAAACAATGTGCACTTGAATCCAACTGCATTTGAAAGCTTGAAATGCAGATGAGTCTGCGCCGGATGACGATACGCATTTTTTTGTAAATTTGTGACTTTTGTGAAATAGGCCGACTTAGAGAAAACTACTTTGGTTTTCATTAGTGTGTCTAGAAAGTGACGGAAGCGTTCAAAATAGAAAATTAAATAAAATTTAATAATTGGGATTTTTAGTTCGTCCCCAAAATGGCACGCTGGTCAGTTACGCCATAAAATATGTTATATGTGAGATAACATAAGGACAGCGTATCTATGGTCAGATCATCAATGACCAATACAACGTCGAAGCTCGGAATCGGGACCGGAAGCATTGTGCAATAAACCAACGAACCGTTGTTCTTTCAACGCTGCACTCTTCACAAAGATGTAGCGTAGGTTATCTGTAAGCTAGAAAAGAGTTAAGAGTCTATTTTGGTGCTGTCCGTCGCTGAACAATCGTGGTGACAGCATTCAATATGTTGCTTCGTACTACGGCATCGATGTTTCCACAGTCGCATGGAACGACGAAAAAGTTGTGAACATGGCTTCCACGATGGCTGGAATCAAACCATATTTATCGTCCTAGATGAAACGGCAGCGACAACAGCTCCTGCTGTTCAGCGGTGAAATCAGTTGAGTGTCCCAACGTCATACACGAATACAACAAATACATGGGTGGCGTCAATCTAATGGACGCGTGCTTGGGTCGATGTGGCATCCGCATCAAATCACGCAAATCGACACAACACCTTTTCTACCACATGTACGATGTGTCCATCATCACATGCTTGGATGTTGTATCGACGCCACTTCGATTGTACAGTACAAACTACGAAGCCACTAAAATTGTACGAATTTGCCACGGAAGTGGCCACTTGTTTTACAAAATCCGGCATACTGTTGGCATGAAAATCTAGTCGCCCATCGAATTTGAAATCAGAGATCGCAGCCAAACGGGTCGAATGAATCTTCATTTGCCACCGAAGGATGGACGGCAAGACTCATTCGGCCACTTGCCGGAGCACGATACAACTCGACATAGATGCAAGAAACTTGGCCTTGCGACTCACGAACTCGATCACCAGTGAAAAGAAATGTTTCATGGCATTTCATACAACCCGAGATGCGCCGCCGATACTTTTTGTTCCAAATTCCGTTTTTTTTAAATCATTTTGATGTAACTCTTCTCGTTTATTTTAAATAGAAAAATGTTCCATACAAATACATCCATTAATTTTTTTTGTTGTAATGCCCGGCGTGAATACCTGAAGTCATTTCACCACATACCCGGGTGAGTTATATGAAAAGTCGTAAAACAAAAGTTATTCAGAATTGTCTCCTCTACAACACATAATTTTTTTTCCCAGAAAAACTTGGGCGTTAAAGAAGTTAAGCTTCACCTCAATGACCTCTGTGGTATGTGTTATATTATAGAATTGCATTTCATTGAAATTACTCTAAATCCATTCTAGCCCAAGTCTAGTCCGAAAATCAAGCCGAAATATATTTAGAAAACGATAGTAAGATTTTTTTGTCTTCTTTGTTGCAAAATAATGGAGAATTGCTACACTGTGTTCTTTTTTCTCTGTTCTTTAATTACAATTCTATTGTTTATACGGAAACAAAAAAAAAAAAAGAATAACAAATGAGTTTACATATGGACAATGAACACATATTCATATTTACAATGCATGCATATTCATACAAGCATGCATTCATACCCACATCTCTGCGCACTGCATACGAACATGTACATACATTTGTTCAGTTTTTCTAATTTAAAATACACACATTTCCTGAATGCATTGTACAGCGTAAAATACTCATTCGTGCACTAATTATTGACTTAGTCATGAAAATTGTTTGATAAATAGTTTTCCTGTTAATTTGTATCCACACACACAATTGAGTACGTGTGAAAATTTGATAAGAAAATGTATTAAATTCTCTGCAAGAGCATTGCTTTTCATTTAGTACACATTGAAGGAAAAAAATACTCAAGAACCAGTGCGGTTTAATTTATTTATTCCGATAACTTTTTGCTATGCATACATTTTTGTGTGTCTAATTTCATGTATAAATTTAATTTTACAGTTGTTTGCTTATCATTTAACCTCAACAAATCTTTAAATTATCACCTTTCATGGTTTGGACGGAATATACGTATGTTGATACATTCGAGTTTCTACAAAAGTTGATTCTGTCTTTTTTTTTATGATTTGAGTTATTTAAACGCACTTGTTATCCACACAGGCATGTGTATGTACCTAGATATGGGTATATGGGTTTATTTTTTTTAATTATAGGCTCTTTTTACAGTGTTGTCCAATAGGTATGTTCGTAATATTAAGTATGGATTTCTAACTAAAGTCGTTGGGAAGTTATTGATCTGGATATACAGAGGAAATTAGCTCCGTATGTACATTTTATTTTAAAAACTTCTAGATTATTTATCTTTCAACAGTGTGTGTAAGAAGTTCCCGAATTTTGTACATAGTTCAAAATAAAAGAGAACAAGTAAAGCAAACAATGCCATTGGACCCAAACCTCCCAGCTGCTCGTCGCCTGGTTGAGATGTGGTTTTTAGGTCGCAAATTTATATTACGATCTAAATAGTCTCCTTCTCAAAAAGGTAATACAGAAGAATATCGAAAACGTGAACTAATTACAATATAGCCAGTTAACACTGACATTTCGAAAAGGAGGACGAATATATTTTCATTAGAAAAACGGAAAACACTCAAACGAATTCTTCATTTTAGGGAAACAACTATGATTAGACTTCTTTCAATTAAAATGTTTCCCCTAATTGACGGCATTTGTGCTGGCAGGAGCCTTACTTTTGAATTTGTGCTAATCTGATACACATATGTATGTATGTACACACCTCCAAATATCAACAAAAATTTACATTCAATTGACTCGCTGTGGAGGTATGGCATCATATTACACTTTTAGCCTCTTCTTTTGTAACAACTGTTCGACTATGCGAACAAAATAAACGTGATTTTATCGATTGACGTGTCGATATAGAGGCGACGACATTAAGTGGGCGTGTAGAAAAAAAGCAAATGCAAAATTAGATGTCTTTTTATTATTTCTAAAGAATGGAAAATAATGTTCAATGAGTGTGAGGCGTTTTCAAGTACAGTGGACTCCCCCTAAGTAGAATTTTCACGGGATATCAATGTTAGTCCGAATAAGAGGGTGTTCGGCTTAGAGGATGATTTTTTGTATGGAAAATTGAGGAGAATGCCAAAATAATCGAGTTAGAGAGAAATTGGACTTAGGAGGAAGAGTCCAGTGTATGTGGCGACATTTTTCCAGTTTAATTTGATGGTTATTTAACATTGAAGGGTTGCCATTGTCGAGATTGTACTGTATTAGCTTAGAAAATGAGAAAAAATTGGCAGAAGAGATCATACCAAGAAACCTTCAATTATCCTTGTCTTTTAATAAGTTCAGTAAGGTTGGGTGAATTCAGAAACGCATCACGGCGGCATCGATGCCGCATCACCTTAGCATCACGTTCAAAAACGCAAATATTTGCAATACTGCAAACTCATCGCGACCATCAGATACGCAAATGTTAAACATTTGAGCATCGTTAAATTTCATGATGTGTTGATAGAAAATGCGAAAATTGCAAACAGGTTTGCATAAATTGTTGGATAAGATTAAAGAACATTTAAATATTTTTCAATTGTTTTACAATTCTGAATTTTCTGCATTTCTGTTCTTGTAATTTTTATTTTGCGCATCCGCCTTAAGCGCTTTCCTGTTTCATACATGTTTAAGATAAACCTATCGCTTTAGGATGTTTAACATAACCGCATCAGCATCGAGTATGCATCGCAGAAAAGCAGTGATGCCGCATCACTGCGCAAATGTTTGACGTTTCTGAATTCACCCGTTTATACGATCATTTTTAAACAGGCTTGTTTATATTATCGATGATTTCGTTTTTGTTTTAACTCGGTCCCACAATTTAATTACAGTAAAAGCGCGTTAATTCGGAAAGGTCATTCCGAATTTTCGAATTAATGAAATTTTTTTATATACTAAAAGGCGTTTCTATTGATGCAAAAATGCAAGAACTTAAAACGAAAAATTATTTTAGTAACCCCAACAACATCTAAATGTGGATTACCGGGATTCCCCCACTACAACTTTTTTTAGGGCTTTTTCCCGACTTCTAAATGTGAATAGCCGGGACTCATCCAATAGATATTTTGATGATTTGTTCCGACGACTTCTACATATTTCAGATCTATTTGCTACCTATACGTGTTCAATTTCTGCGTTATTTAATTTTAGCTATTTAATTTAAGTTTTACGTACAAAATTGGAAACCGACTCTCATTTAGTCGGAAAAATCTCGGAAAGATTTCCGAATTAAAGATCTTTTACTGTAAATGCTTCGATTTTGATATGATCGACACTTGATCATTTCTAACATTTTCTACGATTCGACACACGCAACATATATTGCGAACTGAGTTATTTGTTGTCAATTGAAACATTGTCAACTGTGGCTGTTGCAATGGCCTTTAGTAATAAATTAATTTAAACTCGAGTTTTACGTAAACTCGAGTTTAACACGATCCATAGTAATAAAAGAGCAACCTACTTCTAAAATCGACAAATATTTAGATGTGGCCGAGTCGTATTAAGTGGTATTAAGTCGACTTTAAAAGTGATAGTTTAATGTTTCAAAATGAGTTTCGAACGAATTTTGCATGATTTGGAAATTATTCTCTTAACAGTCACACATTTGATGAGCATTTTACATAGAGACAGAATTCAGAATACGCGAATGTTTTTTTTGTAAACTTATGAGCTAACAACACATACTGGTATGCATAACTGACTGAGGTGGCGCATTATGATAAATGCGCATATTCATCAATCAACTTAAAATATAAATATTTGCATATCTATATATTAATGGCATATTATTAATTATTTCTCCCAGTTGCTTTCTTCTATTATTCCGACAACAATCCAAAAAATTATAATACTCCAAATAAACAAAAATTTGATAAACAGATGGAATTTTCATCAAATCGATGGAATCAATTAAAAGCACTAGGTCATGTTGATGTGTAAGATATACACATTTGAAATTTGTTCACATATCAACTTTCAAACTATTCACAATAATGGAATAAAAAAAATACATTAACAAAATTATAATTGACCATTTTCAGATGCCGTGTATCTAATTTATAGAGTTAGAGTCTTCTCCCTTATACGTACATACATCCCGACTATACATTTCAGTTTGCATGCATTTTATGAACCTATGGACGGACAGACAAGACTAAGACAGATTTCACTGTAGTTAGATACTTAGGTGTTCAAATAAATTAACTAAGATAATAAATGTTCAATACAAGCAAGAGATAAATGGGTGCCTTTCACTCGTTGAATTCTCCAGTTTGTAAACTAAGTGAAATTCGCATAACTAGCAGACAAATACTCTTTTAATTTTGTCATACATATTTAAGTAGAAGTATGTAAGTGAGTTCTCAAACATCATGCAATAACAAGTTTTTCGTAGATTGTATTTGCTTTTAAATCGTGGACATGTATTTATAAATAATATACAAAAGTTTCCTGCTTATTTACTTTGTGTATACAAGTTCAACTGAAAAGTTTTCGTTTAAACATTTTCCCATTTAAAATTCCGTTTCACTTTTGACTGAGTTTTTATGTTAAACAAAACTTGTTACACTCTTAATTATTTCTTATTTTGCTAAATTCAACTTATTTTAAGATCGAACAAAAGTACCATTTTTGAGCTACATAATTTTAATATATTTCAAAATGATTTGTTAAGCGATTCACAAGGCCAATGTATAAACTTTGATATAACAAATTAATTTTATCGATTTCTTTTAGTTTTTCTCAGTGGTCGATGGGACTGTCGACCAGTGTTGCCGGGAAAAAATACTTTTCAAAGTTCCACAACTGCTACCAAAAAGTCCCATTTTAAGGCCATGGGTGCTACAAACGGAAATATACCAAAATATGCCTTGTTGTGTATTTTAAACAACTTTATGAATTGCATTTAATTAGAAAATGATATGTAAACAACTATAAATGTATCAAATAATTAAGTTAATAAATAAATAAAGCACCATTTACGCATATTCATCGAAGCTTAACGATCGTTCAACTCTTTCGGGCGGTAGATGTAAGCCATGCAGCTATTGTTTTATAAACGTTGATGTAAATATGTTAATTTTTCTAATTTTTACCACAGTGCCATATTCAATGTTAAAGTGTCACAGTGCCATTTCAATCAAAAAGTGTCAAAATTGCACACGCGTTCCACATCGGCAACGCTGCTTTCGACCAGATTTAGATCCTTCAACAAAAAAATGTTTAATTTTAATGGAATACAAATATTTTTTCTTAAAAAAGCATGTAAGTGTGCAGACTACACTTGTTTGGAAAAGATGTTAACAACAAAACATCATAAAACAAAAAATTAAATAAAACCCGCCCTTGAACAATACAATTATCGAAGTTCAACTGTGGAAGTGAATAATGAGAATGTTACTTAAACTCTTGACGTTACTGTAGGTCAGAAGGTTCGTGTGAAAGAAATATACATTTCATACTCGTACTTGTTTATTTTATTCATATACATATTACAAATCAGTTCACTCGAAGCCGAATGGAAACTAAACTAATAGCGTAATGTTTCTTGCATCATACACGCGAAAGTACAATGTAAACATTTTTTTTGCAGGAAATTATACAGAAATGATATGCTTATATACAAATGTCTAAGTTTATTGAGGGGTGTGATCACGATATGAAAACATCGTTATTTTTAAAATCGATATTTAATCATACGAAATTTGTGGGTAATATGGGGGGAAAACGAAAAAAGATGGTGTAATGGGGATGGAAATGGCTTATATAATATAATGTCCGACCGCACTTTAGCTAATAATAAACATAAGCTATCATTTACAAAGTTAGGTGAAATATGTTTTTATTGTGATTCAAAACACATGCGTGACATGTATGTTTCAACATTAAAGGTTGAAGAAAAATAGATTGAAAGTTCATGATTTAAACAGAAATATATAGAGTTTTCATAAACGTCGGAAATCTGAACTAGTACAGTCGCATTTCTTTTCTCATGCGTTTTTTAATACACACACGGTGCAGAATGTCTGCAGTCTTGACTTAGTACAAAATATTTTTCTTCCAATCGACCCTATTTGCAGTCAAAAAATAATTACTGCACAATCTGCCCGACATCGATGAGCTATTGACGTTTATGAACAATAGGAACTGCAGTTCACCTAAATTAGTACAATCGTAAATCTGCATTAATGAATGTAGATAACGCAGTCCTTTGTTAGTCTGACGTTTATGAAAACACCCATACACACGTACAGTTCCCACTCATTGCAACTTAAAAAATATATAAATTTATAATTTAATAACATGGGATGATTTAGAAATTACAGAGTAATGAGGCGTATTTTCTTAGGTGGTTAAATAGACTATATTAGTCCAAAAAGAAATGCAATTGTTCAACAAAACTGTTACATTTACACCTTAATTATAGTCTACACATGCATTTGTTATCATAATTTGTTTTTTAAGGTAAAAGCATTACAATTTTATATATTTTAATATTTTAAATATAAAACTCGTAATTCCTGGTTTTTTTTTTTAAATATATTCCAACGTATTTATGCATGTCTGTATCACGTACATATCAATATTTAACTCATTATTGCTTATTAATTGTGCAATAAATTACGAAGTTAAGCTAGCTTTGCGCTCAATACGAGCTTCTTTTGTTTTGGATTAAACCCATAAATCAGTAAAAATAAATGTGCATAGATACGTTATTAAAATCAAATACAATCACCCCCCAATTGCGAAAGTGGCTTTACACTCCTTGTCTCAAGAGTAATTGCGGCAACAGAATGACACGAGTCGAACAACTTAAACGGCTTTCGTGAGGTGTGATTATGTTCCTGAAATAAGTCTGTATATACTTCTGTCACATACATATCTGGTAATTACAGTTCATGTAGAACATCGTGTGGTCTAGACTGCGGAGTCTTCGAAAGCTATACTTGTCGTGCTGCATTACGGCGAAGGTTAGAGAGCTTAAAGCTCAAAGTATTGTGGGCGACTCGCAAGTATTATCAGTGTCTCGCAAGGGATGGCGCAGTGAAGATGATTGTCAGAAATTTGAAGAAGACTTATCCATGAATAAGTATTGAATTATAATCAAATGTGGAAACATTTCCATTTTTTTCTGATTTTTATGAAACTTTTTATTAAATTAACCTAAAATTGAATACGCAAGTTTTGCTAGACCCATTCCCTGGAAATTAGAAAGGCATCGAAAACTGTTCATTGAATGACTGCTACCCCGAAACTTGGAATCCTACTCAATCTCTGCAAAGCACTCTGCATAAATGCAGGGTCATGACACGTAAGTCGAAAAACTACCCCGAGAACTTCGTGCCATCATAAGGGACTTTTGTTGATCTAAGTGTTCTCTTTCCATTTGATGTGCACCCAATTATCGAGAAAAAGAAAACAACAAAGTTACGAAAGCTCGAACGAAGAAATTGTTACAATTACAGTGCAGAAGAATTTAAGTCACGAGAATGCATGATGGTTTATCGTGTCGGTAACTAGACTTTTACCAACTTCATATAATCAATTGTACTCATTAAATACGTTCAATCAAAACTTTCTTCTCTCCAAGTAGAGCAGATTAACTTTGGGTTGTTTTCAAGCTAACATATGCAGACCACACGACGTTGATGAATTAATATTATGTTATGTACGACATCACATTAACCAGATGCGACTGCTGTAGAATGTTTTTTTTTTTCGGTTTCGTCACCTTGTGTGAATATATTGTACTACAACATATATATATTGTGAATTCGTGGAAAACCGACAAAATCATCGCAAAGGTGTAACTCATAAATTTACCATGTATTCAAGAACATGAACTGTTGCCAAGGCTAAGGTGTACCGAAATGGTAAAGGTCACAATACGTTACAAGTCGAAGTGGAAAATAAAGTGTTTACATAACATATTCACTCATAGAATTTGATTTGTGTTGATGATTGCTTTTTTGCCTGCTGTTAGAGGGTGTTACTGCTCGTGTTGCTCTTATGAAGTTTCAAAAAAGTTTTAATTGCTCCGAAAATATGAAAAACTACACAAAATATACATATTTATCCACAATGAAGTAGAATTTTATTATTTTAATGCTTACTTTTATTTCCTATCGCACTGTTTTAATTTTATTTATTTACATACGCTTATGATTCGGGATTTATATATTTGAATTTAATAAGTAATTAGTCATGTACGTTTGTGTGATGGCGTTCGTATAATTTCCTGTTGCTTTTGATTTATACATTTCTCAGTTATAAATATATTATTTTTAAATATTAATAATTTTTTCTATTTTTATTTTCTCGATTTCATTAATTTATTACCTTACCTATAATCAGAGATAGGACTTCGTTAACTTTGCCTCTTCGTTTTGCTAAATCGGAAGATAGTATCAAATTTTCACAAACATATTTCATCCTGGTACTAAATACATGTATGTATTTTATTTTGCCTATTTATACCATTATTGCCTGTTTTTGCCTATTTAGCTTTTTGCTAAGAAATTTAAAAAATGCTCGTATGTATGCATGTAAATGTCTATATCTACGCAAACATGTTCCTTCCTCACACTGCGTAATACGCATACCTAGACGCATTCAAATTTAAAACGCCCAGTCTGTGCGGAGATTAACATGGAAATACATTGTGCACTTGCATGTTTGATTGAAGATGAAGCTCGGCTGGCGTACATCGAAGTCAATTTGGGATTTTACTTTTTACTCTATCCAAAAATAAGGAATTTTCAAAGACTTTCAAAAAAACAGGAATTTTTGAGAGTATGTACTCATAATTGTAACTTACATTATTCTCATCACGAAACAATTGCCGAGTGTTGCCGGTTGTAAAAAGCATTCAGAAAAACTTGATGAAAGCAAAAGCGCCGATTGCAAAGGAAATCCTGCAAAGGCCTGAAAATTAGTGAGCAGATAAATTCGAAAATTAACGACGACTTGGACTCCAAAATTTCAGAAAATGTTAATAATGTTGAAAGCTTTAAATGGCCTCCACTCGTTTTAGTCATTCAGCTCCTTAAAGGCGCTTCTAAGAAACAACCGGAGAAGATTATTACCAAATGAATTTCAAAAAGCTCTTGGTATATGCTGGTTTAAATGCATATACCACATTTAGGTTCCTTTTCTTATTTTTTTTCATAAATACGTTTTCTGTTTTTTTATGTGTTTTGGTTTGAATTTTCTTCTTTATTAAGTCAACAAAATACGAATCCTGCTCAAAGTGGATGACGAAGGCCGACTTCATAAACGTCAAACTGCTACAGCGCTGCAATATTTGTGTTCATAAATAAACTGCATTGACAGCAGTCGGCAATCGCGTTCATCACCAATGCTTCAGCTAAGAGCGACTCCGACGGTCTGGCTCGAGGAAGAGAGTAAGCATCGTCAACCCGCCTTCCAGTTTTAGCTCAGGAGCTATGGATCGAAAGATTGAGAAAGTGGCAAAATCCAACTTCTTGACGTTCAGAAAAATTCCCCAAAATGGTTGAAAACATTCTGCCACAAATTGAATGTTGGTTGCACATATAGGCACTCATCTCAATGATACAAGTCGTATCTGACACTCGAATTCGACTACTGTCGCAATTTATTATTACAAAGGCGTTTATCTGAATGCACTCGCATTCCAAGTCGTGTGTAGTACAAAGCATAGTACATCTTTATCCGATGATTACGATTGAGTCACTCGTTCTTTTTTTGGTTCGTATTTGTGCGATGTTAGGCTGGAATTGGACTACGATGGAAAGTAGACACACGTAGGCACATGAAATGATCAATGTTTGTATTGCTGTGGCATTTTTATATACAAGAACTTTTTGACGTTCTGCATCAACGAGTCGAATTGGTTGACCGTTGATCGACGTTATTGATAAAAATCAAAAAGTTAGATTTGTTTTTGTTTTTATGGTACAATTCCTCAGAACTCGTAGGTAACCCAATGCTTGGGCTGAGGAATCGTCAATGGGTGCTTTGGCGGTTGATGGAAAAAACGAACGAATCAGAAAAGCTGTATTCCGATTTCAGAAATAAGAACTCAACTCACACCTCTTCCTGTAATCGCGTAATCTTCTTCCAAAAGAGATCCAAAGAAGCCACCAAGAAGCAAAGAAAAAAAAACGAGTTGGCAAGCAAATATAAAAAATACGATATTGTATTATGAAGTCTATTTTGCAACTGATTCAGCGAGTTACCAATGAATTTATAAGCTTGTTATTTTTGTTTAGATTCCTCTTTGGTTATGTTGGCAGGCTGTCATTTTTATAGCTGCAATGTATGCGTAAAATTTTTGAAGAGCTGAATACACAACATAAGCAGTTGCACCAATTCGATGCAAAAAATCATGTTCGATTGGCTTCATTGGAGTGACCGTTATAATTAGCAATTGCTTTCAGTTTTGAAACTCTTGATGCTATCATACATAAACATATACAAAAAAAAGGTAAAATCGATATTAAAGAGTTTTATTAGCACATTGTAGGTACACAAATGTAGACAGTGGCATTATGTAGATGATGAATATGTAGATGAAATTATTTTTTGTGCACTTTCCAATATTCATTATTTAAATTTATAAATTATATATAGATAATATATAAACATGTAAACATAATTATATAAACATGAAAATATAAAAAAAAATTATAAATATATAAATTTTTCTTAACTTTCGACCAATTAAACGTATACCAGAAAATATACTGCAGTTGTAGGACAAATATGAATAGTTGCGGGTGCGTGTGACACATAAAATTAAATATTTACATAGTTACTTTTCTTACTTATTTGTTTTTTTGATCATATACAAATTAAATTAGATTTAATTCATTTTTATTTATTTAAAATTTTATTTATTTTTTACTTTTTAGTTTATATATACTTATCCAGAAGGAATTTCATAATATTCTTTGCACTAAACAATCCTGCAAAAGATGGATCGAACACGAAAACATTTGTATACAAAAGTGTTGGTGTAATAATAAAAGACTGATGTTTGTTTTAAGCTTATATATTTTTTTTTATTTATACCAAATAATTTATCACATTAATAGACAAGGGTTATATATGAAAAAAATTATACGAATACATGTGTTTTTTTAGAAAAGTGTTTGCTTCGGAGGTGATTATAAATATAATGAACATTATCAAAGTTCAAAGAGGTAATAAGAGTAAATAAATTTAGCTGTAATTTAAAATACGTTTCAGAATAATTTTTAGAATTTTGTTCGCCTGAATTTTAATTGATTATGGGTGTCCATAACACATCCACTGTCTCTGCATTGTTTTGTCTTTTAATTTGGTTATTCTAAATAATTGACAATTATTTTACACCCGAAAGTAGCAGTGAATAATATATAAAAGCAATAGGAATTCAAAATTTAATTCAAATTATTTCCATAAATAATGAACAAAGTTTTTTCTTTCTAAAATTCAAAATTCAGTCAATAAATAAAATAAATAATCAATAAAAATAATCTCATGAGCACGCTCTTCTGTGAAAAACTACGAAAAAATCACCAAAAGGAACGGCTTTTGACAAATTTTCGGTGAATTTCACAGCAATTGGAACAGACCTATATTTACAAATATAAATTTAGATTCAGTTATTACTGTTCGAATATTTGTATTTCCTTACGGATGGGGATTTGTTTTACAATTTGCAATCCATTTAATCCTCCCATCAAAACAACTCATTTGTTAGATAGAAGCTTAACTGATATTCTGATAACGAAATATGAATAATATCTAGAGGCTAAAAAAGGTTCGCTTGTAAATGGAAAGACAATTCAGTGTTGAAAGTTTCGACGCGGAAATTGCCCGGGAGCTTTTTAAGGCGGCTATCATGACATGAAAAATTAATCGTATTTAATATTCATTAGATTGATGATGTATGTATATATTTTAATGACTGAAGCTAAGATAATAATACAGTTGAACACGAAAATGAATTACGTTAATAGATATACAGTGGCGGGAAAAAATTATGTGACTAGTTTGGTAGTTCATGATGTATTACACGTTTAAATGCAGAATTGTGGATAGATTTCCTTGCGGTCTGCTCTTTATGCGAGAATCACGATACTGCGTTAGTGATACAGCATTAATTGTACGTACATAGGTAAGTCAGTGAAAGCTTGCTTACAAATTTATCAGCTGTTTTCTTTACCGAAATGTCAGTTGACACACAAAAAACTTACAAAATTTTTAAAAGTTCAATCAACATTGAAGTCATGTGTCAACAAAACGCACTCTTTCACGCAGATCTTTCAACATGTCGAAACATTTGAGTGAGGGAGTGCGTTGATACCAGGTTTTAGAAAATTGCAGCATCGTGATTCAGGCGTTAATGATTTGCAATCAGTCCCGCAAGATAGCGCTGAGTTCTTGGTAAATAATACAATAATTTGCTGATGTAAATACTTTTGTACATTTTATAGCTCACAAGGATTTGAAAACTGTTTTAGGGATCTTCTGGCGTGCAGTAAATTTCAGTTTAAACTGCGATTGTAAACAGTGCTGACAGTCTTTTAAACTTTCAATGCCTTTCTCACTTTGGAGCGAGAGAAGCGCAAAAGAAATCGTCTATTCGCCATTTTACGCAAAACAATTTTCGCTCCACGTGATGAGACACCATCATTTTTGTGAACGTGTCAAACTAAATACGTTATGAATTGGGCTAATCAGTGATTCTTGGGCGAATGCTACTTACTTAGTGCATATTTCGAAAACGTTGACGAACGAAGTTTTACCTATTGTGTATTCTCACCCCCATGGATTAAAAGTTTGTAAACTTTGTCCCACAACATCAAAAAAAATTATTGCTCTAAAGTTTTGAGAATGCTTGAAGATAGAATGTTTGACTCGTGTGCTACCATAACGGTGGCGAGAATGATATATATTTGGGATTGTGGTATTGCTTTTATGTACTTCGCTTTCTGCTGATCAACATTATGAGAATTGACGGTTAATTTTGTGATTTTTGTGATACTTTGACAGGAGCAAAGTAACAGACAGGTGAGCGAAATTTAAAATCGTTTTTAGAATTACTTAATTTGTTCAAACTTTTCGTAGAAATGCACAGAATTCACGAAACTTCCAAAAAATTATATGAAAATTGAATGTCTTTTTTTTATTTTGAATTGACAGTCTTCAATTTTCTGCCCACAGAAATTTCTGTGGCAGAAATTCGCAGTGTGGGGAAATTTTTTACTTCTGTGAAAAACTACGACAAAATCACCAAATGGAACGACTTTTGACAGTTTTTCGGTGAATTTCACAGCAATTGGAACAGACCTAATTTGTCGCTCAAGTTCTGATATAAATGCGAACAGGCGTCGTTATGACATAATCCGCAAATGACAGTATGAAATTTATAAATTTGTTTCTAAAAATAAAGTTGTACTTTTTTACATTTCTAAATTAGTTTTCTGTTCAAATATGCGCACAAATTTTTTTATTTTCTACAATTCTGCATTTAAATTGTTGTGATATCATACATTTTAGGGAAGAGCCGCCTCCAGTGACCGGCCCCCATCAGAGAAAAGTGTCATGAATAGTGAAATTAATGCCCTCTCTTTTTACAGTCATAGTGTAGTCTGATTCTCTATTTCTTAGACTCCTTCAAGATTTCACTTGAATTGCCAAAGCCTTTCCTTAATTATGGGCTTATTGGTTATGAACGCGTTAGGGCAGCCAAGGCATTCCAGAAATTTTCTAGTAAAAACAATTTGCTTATGCTGAGAACTATACATTAAATCCTTTTATTTTTTTTATTAGATATGTCCAAAGAATTTTATGTTTTGTTTTATTATTATTAAATTCCTTTTTTTTTTAACAATTTTCTAGTGGTCAGGCACATCGCTGGCCGAAATTGGGATGCGAATGGCCGGATTTTTTTATCAAAATCTGATTTAATTAATATTTTGAGCAAAAATGTTAGATTTTTAGTATGTCGAGTAATATACAACATAAATTGGTCTAATAGGTTCAGAATCTCCGTTTTTATGAGACATTTTTTGCGACAGTTCCGTTAAGGCGCCGACCTTTGGCGACTCTACCCTACTTCAGCAATTTTTTTTTTCAAATTCACTGCAGCCTACTTAGCGCCCGGTTATCAAATCCATTTAGCATTCTTCTTCAACGTTCCTCGGATTAAGAGAAAGGATGCCACGCAATTTGAATGGATTTTCTCCGAACGGCTTGGATCGGCATTTCAAATAAAGACCATTGTAAACAAATTAATAAGCTAATCGTAAAACTAATTGCGAACAAACTTACTCGAATTCTCTTTCCAACCAAGCGAACCTTCCCTATAACTTATTAGATGCTCCCAAATGCAAGCATTCTACAAATATCTTAGCCTAAACTCAATTCAAGACTTATGTATCTACTTTCAAATACAAAAATTCATTTCGGAACTGTCGAAAAAAAAAACCTCTAATAACTCCAAGTGCATTAAGCCTTTTTCAGAATGACTTTAAAATTTCCCTCAAAAATGTATCATAGCAAGCAAAAAAACTTACCCCACATATTTTGGCTCGTAAAGATCTGTAACAAAAGAGAAAATAATACAAATACGTTAATTGTTTGTTTGAATTCAATTGGGATTCACATATGTCTGTTTATTATTTAGTAACAAAAGGAAACTGATGTTTAGCACGTATTTCACATAGGCCGGGACAAGTGCAATATTGAATCAAAATTAAAACATTGACACTTTCCCGTCCTCTGTGCCATACGCAATAGTTGTTCTGTATAAAATGAGGGAGACCATTTTTAAATAAAATACTTCACCTAATCGTCTGTGAGAGAAAGAACAAAGGCCTTTCATCCACTAACCGAATGTAGTTTCATGGACAAAAGAATTTCTCAAATGCAGGTACAAAAGACCCCATCACACGATATTCTTTTTCACGGTGATCTCTTCTTACTCTCTATCGAAAATAGTCGACCAACAAAAGCAAACAAAAAGGATGCAGACTGCAAAACAAAGAAAACAAAAAAAAAAAAAAGCAGAACACATTCTGATCATGCGAATAAAACGGTAGGCTGCCCCTTTTATCCTGCTGGTGTTTTACTGGAATTGCTAGTTTTTTTCCTTCTGCTTTTTATTTTCAGAAAAATTGAATTCGAAACTCGAAGAAACAAAAGCGACAACAGGTCTAATCTCAAATTTCAACTGAAATTCACTGAAGAGCCGAAGAAGAGCATTTCGTATGTGATGTCATTGGACCTGTGCATTTGGCTGCTTCAAATTCAGATTAAATTTCCGCCCTTTCTATTACAATGGACGATGGGATGAGGACGACTCCTCTCTCTTTTCAGTCTTAACCAGGACAGGTAACTAAACCAAAAAAAAAAGAAGAATCGTCGGCTCTTAAATACCTGAACGACTAATAATTCATGTGGAAAATCATTGTAGATTGACTAGAGAAGTATTATATATCTGTCGAGAGAAAATTTGATCCTTTCCTTGCCCTTAACACAGCAGACGACACACGATGGTGATGCTGGTGTACATTCCATATTTTGTGAAGAAACACAACAGGGGATCTCTTTCGAGAAATTGCAAACGAAATATCCACTGATGTCCATCCTCGTCCAGAGTGGATGTTTAGCAGTAAAATTTCACAGTTAATTTAGGTAGTTGCATGTGTGCCTGCCCTCAGGAAGGATGCAATACATTCCGACACGTTCTTCAAACAAAAAAAAACAAAAAACAAAAGAAAATACAAACAGAACAAAATGATTGATGGGCCGGTACAAATCTAAAAGAAAACCCACAGGCTACCACTAGCCCAGTCCACCCCGCTCCGATGGGTGGTGTTGGGCGATTTTACAAAACACAAGTCCATAGAGATTCCAACTAGGAAAATCCAACCGCAGTCATTGCTGTGCACATACTGAGTGATAGGTATTATGGTTTCATTACAGACAATGGCCATAGGAAGTCATACATTCGGTAGGTAGGAATTGTAATTTAAATTAATTTCAGCAATTTGTATCTTTTTCTCATTTTTTTGTTTGTGTTCGAGTCTTTCACACGTTGCGCATATCAATTATGAAAAGGAGGTTGGAGTGGAAAAAATAAACAACATGCTCCCTTCTTTGTGTATTCTGCACTGAAGACCACACGAGACATGTGAAATGTCTCGCGCTGTGGGTCCCCAGTGAGACCTTGGAAGTAGCCGTATATGTCTTGTAATTCATAAAGGGTCTTCTGTGGGCACATTTAAATGTGATCATCGTGATAATATTCTTTTGGGTTTTTTCCCTTTCTTTCTGAATTTATCGTACACATTCATTCTCGCCGTCGATTTTTTTTTCAAAGCCATTCACTGAAATATTTATCTGGAGACAAGATTGTTTTGCTGATAGGCGATGGTGATCATGCGATGCAAGTTCAATGCATACTTTTAGGCAGCAATAACAATTTCCAGAGCTCGATTATAGCAAGTTCTCGGATGTAATTCAGGCCGTGTGCCTACGACATCAGAGTTGTTGAGTGTGGGCATAGAAAAACCGGCACAAATTATCAAGTAGCTCAGTCACACATCGGTGGCAGATCGCCTCATCTGTTACCGTATTCAACGAAGATCACTAGCACGTGTTGAAGTTAATGTTGTAATAATGTAGAGGATATTGCAAATTGATTTTTAATTTTTCTCCTTGGTTTGTGGCTTAATAAAATCAAATTGCAATAAAAGGAGGGAGTCCGTTAGGATGGAACTACTCTCATTATGGTATACGATGTCATGGTTTCCGTTGGATCAAATTTTTTTGCCTGAAGATGCACTCATTCGTGAAACTGAGTGAAGTGTGAGGACCTCATAATCGCTGGAAACGAAACACTAAATTAATGAAATTGGGTTCTGGGAAACGTTCGGATTCGAATACTTTTCAATCGGTTCTCTTTCAGTGTCTAGAGTTCCGTAGTCTAAATTGAATGTTGTAGCAATTGATAGTTGTTTGTTGTTATACTTGGTTTATATGACTGGAAGCACTGTGCGAGGGAAATTAAAGGATGGAAGGCAGCTTTAGCTCTGGCTCAGACACTCCAAAGGTCCCTGTCTGAAAAGTGTGCAAGTTGGTGCTGGCTACAAACGAAAATGGTTCTGTGGTCTTAATATTCCTCATGAAGATGCATTTGAACAATTTTTCGAAACACTTTCATACTCCTTAAATGCGCACTAATTGCATTAAGAGCTAAAAACATGCATTTTTGAAGTCTGGGAATAATAAGAAGGCATTACTTGTCAAATCACGGCGGATAATACATCAATTCAATGTATTTTGGAAGGCCATACAGCGTCTTCCAAAGATTGATCCCTGTACGCGGATTGCTTGTACTTATTTCTCTAAAGACCTTTAGAATATAAATTATGACATACTATACATAAATGACCGTTCTTACTTCTTGTTGTGACACTGTAGCCAAGTGTCTGGTTTTTATATAGAAATTGGTGAGCATTTCCATTCAAGCGCACGAACAACTTAGTTTAGACTCTATGCACACATCCATGATTCCATAATGAAACGTCTTTTGAATGCGATCGTAGTTTTCTTTAAACCAATTGACACGAGATATTTTTTTTCGGTAGTTATCAATTCATACGGCATCCAAATTAACGTAAGGAAATCTTTTTAATCGCCAAGTGTTTATGCAATATGGAAGTGAAACATATTGCCACGGACGTAGGAGTCTCCCGATGTCGCATTAGTCGTATGTTATATGGTTAGTAATAATTTTGTGCAACTACATGCAGTTCCTAATGTTGATGTGCTATTACAAGTTGGTACCTAAGAAATTCCGGGTGTATACAGAGCATTGCTCGTATCGTGTGCGTACATGTACCCACTGCATCGTTGAAGGCTACTTTTAACTTTCTTTGCGATGAGTCTCTAAGCGCATATATGTATGGCTACTACTCCCCAGTATGTTGATATGTGGTAAGATTAAGGAAGTAACCAGTTTTCAACGTGTTTCGAATGTAGTCACTGATCCACATTGGTCACAGCTTTCAAATAGATCCATAGACGCGACCAGTAACCACGTTTATCATGTTTGTGTGATTCTAACAAGATAAATGTCAACTTCTTCCATATCCATGACGGGCAGTTCAGCTAACATCGTTCAATTTAGAGCAGTTGATATGATTCGGGCTTAGTAGTAATTAATTTAGAAAATAGATACCTTTTAGATCATCGTTCATACAGGCATTTGGATTGATATAATTGATGCATATAAATACACTGAATAATGTCAGCAGAAGGACGGGAAATAGAGTTGGACCTAATATTAATCCCTGTGGAAAGTCTAGTTTGGCTTTCATAGGAGATGAAGAACACTCATCCAGAAATGGTCGATAAGCAACAAAAATGGGCCTGTTTCCGAAAAAAAATCATCCACTCGTTTCTCCAACGCAAGTGGTGGCCTTTGCAGTGACCTTTGCATTGAAGACCACATTTTTGACAGAATTTCAGCAATTTATTGATTTGCAGAGATTGTCAGCTAAGAAAACTAATTAACCCACGAAACGGGGTGCACGAGATTACGTGCAAATTATCGAATGATCGTGACCTCATTTTTCAAGAAATTTGAACCAACGATTTCAGCATTACCTTGACCAAGACTTCTGTTTACAAGGTTTCGCCAAGTTAGTCAAGATATTCAAAGTAATTGTGGACAATTTGCAAGTGTTACGTAATTCAGTCAACAAACTGACAAATCTATTCCAAAATTATCAAATTCGCTGTCAGTACGAAAATAGTGCTGCCAAATCTGTCAGAAAAACCTCATTAAGTCGTTTGCAGCACAACGGTACTCGTAAATGGAATTATTAACGATGTGATGGGCAAGATCATTTGGAATAAGAAAGGGGTTCTGTGTGACCTGTGATCATAAACAAAACCTCAACCCCCCAATCTCATTCAATTCAAATGATTTTGAAAGAAAACAAAAAAAAATGCTCATGGCGGTCTCTGTAAAGAAAGCGAAAATGAAATAATCGCGCGTCCAAATTGGGAATCAAAATTACAGAGCGCTTTAACACGTTCTCTCGTTGGTTGTATTTTTTTTTGTTCGTACTTCCTTCTGCGTCTTGTTGTGCGCCTTGTTTTGGAGAATGCGTTGACTATGACGAAATGCCGGCGTATTAATGGCAAAACGAGGGAAACCAACAGCAAACCGAGATAAGATGATGAGTTTTCATTCACAGACAAATTCCCATGAAATTTTGAAGCATTAATTCATTTTTTTATGGCGCATCCTTATTGCAAAACGAAGCTACTTCTCCTCTCCACTTGGCTCGAAATACCTTCAAAATTGGCTCTACCATACAGCCATATAAACAGGGAAAGAAGAGGCAGGAAAGACAAAAAAAAAAAGACAAATAATAAAACTTTAACGCAACCTAATTCTATAGTCATCCTTTGGATTCCTTCAGCTCCCGGCTAATTTAGAACCTCTGTCTTTGCTCCCTTCTCTTTTTCGGTTTGTGGCGCAGACCTTCCTAATGCTGCTGTTCTAACAATCATTAAATGCAACCAATATCAGTCTCAGTCGAACCATAGTGATGATGGCTATGGTGGTCATAGTTTACCAAGGGTATACCGTCCTCAGCAAAGTATCTAAATATAGCTACGAGCATACTGCGCCGCTCGGTAGAGAAAGGTTTTTCTCTCGATCAGAAACTGGTTTCGATTCATGTTGTACTGTTACCGACCGATCGCGCTTCAGTGTGTGCTGCTGCTCCTTTGGACAGTTATATTTTTCTTTGTAACCCGTGGCAACAGATTATTTGCTGCTCTTGATTTTGATAGATCAACTGCGGCCAACTCGCGCAGGCAAAAGCGTGGTGTAGATGTTTGTAGATCAACCGATCGTACAAGATGGTTGCCACCACCCAGTCATCCAGTAATATTGGTATTTCAGTGTTTAACTTTTTCTCCAGTTCATTCTGGTGAAGCATTTAGATTTTTCCTTTTCTTCCTCCTATCGGCGCGCGGTGGCTCGTTGTCGTTGCGCTTGTTAGCGGTGAAGCTGCAGCGGGAGAGATATGAAACGGAGATAAACACACATACATATGTACAACAGTCTGCGCCTCGGCTGATGACAAAGCCAGCATAAAGCTATTTTCGTTGTCGTCAGCTTATTTTAACGCGAATCTCGTTTTATGTTCGTATGTGGTATGTCTACGTTGGCAGAACGAAGGCGAAGGAACAAAAAAAGTATCTGCGAACTGGACATTAAAAGGCTATTGCCGAATTCAGTCGAGTGTCTAATTGAGATCATATCAACCCGCAAGAAGGCGAGACCAGCTCTGCTGAAAATTTAACGCGTACAGTCGAGCTAATTAGTCGTGTAAGGTTGGAATTTGTTCTGATGGAAACATATTTAGTGATTTTCATAAGACAGTCTCTAGGTTTAGGCTTTAGTTTTGCCAAGAGGAATTTGCTTTGGGCGTCAATTGATTCCTGCGAATGGTCATTTATTGCGATGTCACATAGGGTACGGATGTACATTCATTCAGCAGCAAGAGGCGTCAATTCAAATCAATACAATTATGCATAGTTTTTGGGAAAATTCGCGACTTTTTTTTGTAATTTAAAGTGGAAGCTCTGAGGTTAGTGATTATATAGGCTTTCCTTCATCTAGATCAGCTGTAACGCCGCATTGCAGGTGTCACCATGCTACGGAGCGGGCTATGGTTGGATACTCTTTGACAGCTTCGAGTAGGGCACAATAAAGAGGAAGCATTGTGTCAAGCAACATAGATACATCTTGCTAGTTTATCGTGTCCCAGTGGACACATGTTCGTCTGTCTAAGGCTACGACCGTCACTCTAACTCAATCTGACACAAAAAGCCAGACCAAAAGTCATTAGAGCTTTTTCAAAATCAGACGCGACAGCCTGGTTTATTTGTTTAGACTAATTGTACGAACAAACCTCAAAAGTATAACGTCATGCGTGGTGAGTTAAGTTCCTTACTTGTGTCAAAAATGTACAAAAAGACCTAGGACCACGTCAATTATCCTGATTCTCTCCAAACGGAGACTACTGGTTTTTTTAACACACAGGGCGGCGACCGCGACGTTTTCAACCGACTTTATCGAGGGAACACCAGTTGGTGTCTTCACATCACCAATCCGTCCGCGTCAACACAGTCTATCGACCAATTTACTGTGCGAATGAGGATCATTTGTTTACAGATCATTACAGACTTTGTCAAGACTTTCTAGGATATTTTCAGTATTTCAGTAGGTTGTGTGGCTGTTTTCCGAATACTTTATAACCGCCTAGTTTTTACTTATCATTTATGGTCGCAGCCATATTGGAATGTTGAAAATTCAGTTTACTGGCATGACACTTAAAATTACACCTCTTGCTGGATGACCGGCAAATTTATAAATATGCGTATGAATTGAAAACTAAAAGAAAAATAAAGTAAAATTTTGTTTTTCAAAATAAGTCGCATTCCTTAATTTTCACATCGTCATCAAACTTTTGCGTATTAGTGTACTTACATATTAAGTGAAGATAATGAAATTTGCACGATTTGCTTATGAACGAGATTCATAAGCAGAAATCTATAATCTGATGCTCGCCTAGCAGGAAACAAAATTAAACCTATCGTCCCTCCCCACCTCTTGCAGATAATTTCTACTCCTCTGAACGGAAGTTATAATAGTCGCACGCGAGTTCATCCATAAATGCCGATCATTCTCTTAGATGGCGATCAACATCCATTCACAGTTATCGGCTGGGCTAGACGAGCGAGCCAGCAAACGAAGAATGACTTCCAAGCAAAACGACAATTGCAGTGAATTGTGAGAAGATGAGAAGAAGAAGTAGAAGGGATCGTTCGTCGTGTCTGGAAGACAATTGGATCGCCTTTACCCTACATAGTGTCATATTGAATAGAAGAGGAAATGAACTGGTTACTGGTGGTTGTGGTATGAGCACAGAAGTTCCGATCTTATTGCACCGCACAACGCCACACAAAAGAATCCGTGCATTCCAAGTGCTGCGATGGAACTAGATCTATCGCCAAAATGGTTAAAGGCGTAAATACGGAAAAAGTAATCTGGTTGCTGTGTTGAGAGAACCCAACCTTAAGTTATTCACACAAACGTGCAATGCACACGAGTGTACGTGTGGATAGTGTATTGAGAAAATCAGTGAACCATTTTATGTCGACTTCGAATGGAGAAAGGAGGAAGACACACAGTTCAAGAATCGGATGATGCACCTACATACGTCTGTGTCTGTGGAGAGCCATCTGAAAATGTAGAACAATATCTGAATGTGATTATGTACGTATCCCCTAAGGTTTTGCCATTTCGGATTTCAAATGCGGTTGAATAATTGAACAGATTGCCAACACAAATAAAACTACGAGTCTGAACTATGGATACGGCACGGGCGAAGCTCGGAGGCCAAAATATTACCACTAGGCATTAATCAAAAAATATGAATTAAAATGCAATTATGGCTGGTAAAACAAATCAATTTTGTGAAAGTCCTCAGAGGGGATTGAACGAGGTCATGATCGTATGGAATGCTAGGAAGAGCAGCAAGGTGAGACAGATAAACTTTTTGCATTTCTTTTAAATGAAAGAAGGCATAATGTAAAAGATCTTCTTTATGGATTTGAAGGCATGACACAGCATTTGTCAAATAGAAGATGGGACCTGTGGCTTTAGGGTATTGTCACGTTTCTCGAAAAGGTCCAGGGAATGTGCCATCTATTCGCTGGAATCAAGAGCTGTGTGAACAGGAAAACGGAGGACTAAGATGAACTCTCACGATTCAACTAAAGCACCCAGACTGCGCTGACAATGCAGGCATATATTCTCGTAGAGTAATGGAACTGCGACGAAATAACGAGAAATGCTGAGATGGAAGCACGCAGGCGACAAAAATCATAAACATTGCTGGAGAAACGGTTAATAGTGGAGAGGAATTCGAGTATCATGTCGATCGAACAATCGAACTCTACAGTAACAATAGTATATCCGGGCTAAAGATGTAATAGACGCCAGATATGATACATTGTGGCCACTTCTCAGTTTCGTTAATTAAGTAAAATCTGAGAAAAGTTAGACACTCTGCATATGGATTATGGATGTGTTCGTAAAGCGCAAATGATTTGACAGGTGACTGTTGCTTACATTCCCAGAAAACAAACAGTTTGAAATCTTGCGATGCTTCTGGCTACTTTTCGTTCAGTTCCGAAAGGGAGACAGTTACTTAGCTCAAACAAGACACGAACAAAAGGAGAGCAGCGGAGAATAAAGCCCTGCAGTTGGGAAGAGCCTACCCAGTGATGCGTTTACTGGCACGGCATCGAACCACAATGAGACAAGAGTCAAATGAAGGCAAAATAGAGTAGTAGAGAGCTACCCGGATTGTAGCTATGAAGAAATGAACTGGCGCTTAATTTTCGGCGCAAGTAAACATCCAATGAATTCGACAAAACAAATGCTATGCCCACACACGCAATGAAGATGGAGAAGCAATAGCCTATCAATAAATTTAAACGATTCGATGATGTAAGCATTGAATTGTTTCATTTGTGTTACAGTGGAAGTCACGATTCTGTTAGCGTCACCGTTAACTAAGCTCATTTAAATTGCACAGCTGTCTTTCAAACAAAGGTGCGTAAGAAGAAGAGGAAAAAAAACGATCACAGTATTTCAATTTCCCACGTACCGGCTCTTCCTAAATCCGGTCAATAACAATTTCCTACCTGCAGAAAATCCATTCGGTATCGAAATGACCCCGCCGCCAGAGATAAACTTTGTCCGGCTGACCGACTTAAGTGGCCCAGTCATCCGTCTCACTCTTCAATTATATTGATAGATTTCACAGTGATGTGCGATTAAGATAATATCATCTGATGGGATGTGCCTCGCAGATCCCTTCTCTCATAATGGGCGCTCCGTCATCATTGCCCCAATCTGTATCTGCTTCCTAATGAGATTATCTACTTCCCAGAACTAGAGCTGGGGTTGTGTGCTCGCAGAAGAAAAAAAAAAAAGACAAATGAAAACGATTCTTCAGAAACCGAGAAACTTTTCGCTAAACGTCTGAAGATCACATGAAGATAGGAGAGGAGGTTTCCCTTCGTCCGGAGTGGAAAATACCCAAGCAACTGACAAAACTGCTTAAACGATCAATTCACAAATTCATAGCGCACAAAACAAAAGCCAATATTCACAATCAGATGGAAAAACGAACTGAGCTTCGTTTGATTGTGACAGCATAACATTTCCAGGAACACAAAACCGAAATGTGACTTTGGACTCATGTGCGGCAAACATAAATACAGAGGGAATCAAATTTCCCACGAGCTCTCGAGAGTACATACCGCTATGCGAGTAGTATTTCCATCGAGATTATGACATGCGAGCAGGGGGCGAGCTCCACAGCTCTGATCTTCTCTGATATGTATTTCTCAAATCAGCTCAGCCATTAATTAGAAACAAACAAAGAAAAAATAACTTAGCCGAAACTGTCAAATGTAATATTTACTGATCGATAAACGCTCAAGCGCGTGTAGTGATACACCGAAGCTTTTGAGAAGAAGTCCCCGCTTTTTAGTATTCATCACGATGCGTTATGGTCGGGGTCTTCGTGTGGCAGAGACTAATCGTGGAACGGGGGGCACGCGCAGGTAGTGGGAGCGAAAATATTTTCCGCATAAAGATCGAAACTTTATGCGAAATTGAAAATGGCAGCACCTTTTTTTTTGACCAGGGATTAACTTCGTTCGGAAACAACAGAGAGAGAAATGGTTTTGCGAGACCCTTAAAGTTCCATGAAATGTTCGTTGGAATCTTTATTTTTTTTTTTCTTTTTTTCGTTACCATTGGTCGAAGGCTTTTTTTTGTTGTTTTTTTTTGACCAATTTTGGGAAAGAGAATGCGAGATTTTTGGCGCATAACACAGGAATGGAAGAAGTTTCGTCGATCGAATCGATAAAATACACTGATTTGGCCGACAAAGGGTTTTTCGGACTTTAACTAAATACCAAGCATAGCACAGTTGAAAGCATCCATATACATGTGGGTATAGATATGAAAGATGCCAAGTTTGTTTTCTGAGAAATATTCTTTGGCACCGTCGCGGTGGAGACCAAAGATTATGAAATGCGTATTTTGTGAATTAAGAACACATGTATAATACAAGTATGAATGCGTGACGATGATGTATGTACACTTATTCAAATTGCATCGTCTTCTGCTATGGGAAAATGATTTTTCCAATTAAAAGTACCGAACATTTACTCGCAAAATTGGAAGAGAGGCGAGAAGATGGACGAATTGGAGACAATATGTTAAGAACTATACAGATGTCTGATACTTTGATCTGTCCGAGTTCCGTGAACAATTCGAGCTACGTAAATATATAAGTGGACATAGTACATAATAAAAACAAAAGAACACCGAGTTGATAGATCAAGTAGAAGAAAAGAATCGCTTTTCCCCAACAACTTCCTAAATGTCAAAGTTTCGCATCAAGAAGAAATGAATGAACAAATAATCAGCATCGAAAAAATGGATTAGATAATTGGAAAAGCCTGCTATGTCTATGTTTGAAGGCTCCAACAATCCTCGATGAGCTAGAAAAGGACGCTGAAGGACAAACAGGCCAACAACAAGGGTACGGCCGTTTATACGGCTGAGTTTTGAGAAAATTAAGTGACAATACTCAAGCTAGAGATGGCGCTATCTGTGGTTCGTTATTTGATGCCCAGTGCCATGGTTTGTGCATGATTATCACACCAATTTTGAGACATACTTCCCATCATCTAACATTCTTCCGTCAAAGAAGAGTTCTAATTTATGTCATATTCTTGAACTTGGCTTGTCGGATTGCAGGGATTTCACAAAAGACAACAGGTTACGGAGCATTTTATTGATTTCAGTCAAGAGCCGGAACCATTCAAGCGAGAGGGGCACTGGATGTTGATGTTATTATAGTACGTTGTTAATTAAATGAATGCCCTTATTTTTGTTATTTGAAGGAGGTGCAAGCCTGCTGTGTAGATTACATAGAAATTTGAGTGGTGGAAGGAGCAATTCTCATTTATTTTGTGAACATCCAGCACATGGATGAACTGCCTGCCAACCTTGCGGCTTCCATCAAGTGCCACCTTCCATCCGAAATCAATTGATCTTTGTACCGGAAATCCATCCATTGTTCAAAAAAGAAGACTCTTTTAGCTGAAGCGTTTTATTGCGTTCTTTCGATTTGGCCGATACATGAACTTGTAAAGTTCACGGACATGTCTTCTTCTACAAACGTCTATTAATGCAGAGCTTTGGTCTATAAGCTACCCCGAATCAACTCTTTATCGTGCATATCGTCTAGGTTTCGGCTGATAAGAAAACAGGATAAGACTTTGGGTCGAGTACGAGGGACATATTATGTAGATCCGTGATCCGAAGCAGTACGGATTGGCAAGATCGATTCTGAGGCGGATCATAAAGAAACAACAGTTGCAGTCAACAAATCCGAGTCCAATCTCAACTAAGACGTACATTTTCGAACTCAAAAAAACTACTTCAATCGCTTAAGAGTCAAATTTGTCGTCAGATAATCGCTCTAAATTCAACGAATTCAGAATGTTTAAGAACACAGACACGTATTTATCATAATTAGAGATACGATTTGGTCTCTCGTTGGGCGCCAAAATCCGAAAACAAAAACTCAATGAACTCTGTTCTCAAGTGACTCTTAACACCTACTTGAGAAAACACTTACAAAGGCATTGGTTGACTCCGCAGTTGACGCATGAAATGACCCTCTTGAAATTCATTCAATCGATACCAGTCTCAAATTGGAATGCGAACAACAATCGGAACCAAGTCGCACCACACAAACGTCATATAATTCAATTGATTTCTAAACAAAAGGAAATGACATCTTTCTGAGAGTTTCCTATTACAATTTCATTACTCAATCCCATTCTGAAACGCTGATCATAAACAAAGCGCAGAAACAAAACATCAATCGCATTGAATGAACGACTCTCTCTCTCTCTCTCTCGCTCGCATCATTTCCAATTGAAATCGTTCCCGATTATTTCGCTTCAAGAAGTCGGGCACTAGCGTTCATTGCCCATCGGAATACCAAATACACATTTGAACTTCGAGATCTAAGCTCGGAATTAAATCATAAATTTGTATAAATTTTAAATTCAAAGTGGTGGACCGAAACAACACACACATACAACATCCACAGCCCGCCCTCGAGCGCAGCAGTAACATCGGCAGCACCACTGTTTGGGGCTTGAGTGATGATATATATGTATACCCTGTGGTCAATTAAAATAAAAGAAAAGAAACCGAAGATGAAGAAGGAGACGGTATCTTCTGGAGACGGCGTGATGAGATTCCAAGAAATTTTTAGATCGTCTTCTTTCCCAATACGTGGCTTGATGTCGCCGTCTGGCCATGCAAAGGCGCGAGGCCGAGAGGGCAGCGAAAACCTCTAGTTCTCGATGGGAAGGTATTTCTTAACCCGCTCAGGCACTTCACTGATAACAACAAATTGAGCAGTTCAATGCATTGTCTCTCGTTGCTGACATGAACGCACGTTTCCCTTCGATTGAATTTGCCCATTCTGCGCACACGAGTGATGATGAATCTTCTATCTTCAAAATCTTGACATCATCGAGTTGCACGTTGTTTACAGAAATTGTGTTGCAACATTTCGCGTGTAGTCGAGGCAATTAATAAAATACAACAACAACAAAAAGAAGAACAGCAAAGATACACAAATAAATATGGAAGAAGTCGATTTCCGCTGTCCCTGACGAAGGCGGCAGAGCTTGAAATTATATTCAACTCATGGTTGCAAGTGTCTGGTGATGGGGATGGTGGTGTGCCTTCTTGTTTTTCGAACTGAACAGAACACAAGAATTGGAACCGTGCGTGCAGGGTTTTAAATGGATTTGCTGTGTCAAGATACACATGAATCCAGTGCCGCTCGCATAGTTGGCGCACACACAGTCTTGTGTGCGGTTTTCGATGATAATACGCGTGGGGTCTGTTGTCTCCTCATCCGGGAAAAAAAAATCCGCGAGTGTGACTCTCTCTTATTTATTTTGCCCCTTTTTTTTTTGTCGTTCGTCGCTTTGACATTCATTGATGATTTCTTTAAGTGGCACTGAGTTTAATGTTTATCTTTGTTAATATAAAGATTTCGATGGACATTAGTCACTTAGTTGCAACGGATAAACGATCACGGACTCGAATGCGATCTTGCAAAATAAACAGAAAAACAAACCGTTGCTACGCAATACAACGTGCTGGCATTGTTTCGTTTGAACTCTGATTAACGTTTACGATTCGCGATCAAATTTCGTTTGCAGTTGTGGCACGGTTTGTTCACTTTTCTGTCTACATTGTATTGAAAATGAAGATCAGTGGATCATGAATTGGAATCTGGCGCCACTGACAGTTCGATTTCGACAATATGAACGCTGATCTTGCTGACAAACTGTAAAGTATTGGTTTAAGAGTTCTTTCAACATTTCCTTTAGAAAAAAAAAGAGTTTAGCTGTAGAGCCGAAAAACCCTCAGTCAACAAAATTTGTTATTAAAAAAGTGGACCGACTTCCAATTATTTAAGCTTCCTATCGTTCCGTCTCTAAAAAAAAGATGGAAACACATAATTCCAATACAAAATCTTCCTCAAATTTGATGACAAGATCACTATCATCGTGATAAAAGCTTGAATTAGAAATGTGTACAAGACTAGCCCGTGACTTGAGATCCATAGACATGTTCTGCAGAATCCATAGAAGCGATGCTTAGCATTCTCCACATTCCAGCATATGTATGAAGAGTGACGTCGTGATCATAAATATCCCTGAAACAGACTCGATCTTCAAATTCTCAAACGCGAAGCTCAAAAGGATGCCCTTTTCTTTAACAAATATGATCAGTGTTGTCATTCGTGGATGAGCACTAGTACTCACAACATGCATGGCTGCTCTAGAAACTAGGCCTAGATCCATCTCCGATGGTGTAAACTTGAAATTCATTGTCCCACATAAAAAGGCAGATTGCCCAGCAGATGATGAAAACCGTGTTTTTGTTGGATCGATCTTTGCTTGTGTCTCTCTGCCTCACGTTGTACGCAGTCAGAAGCCAGGTTGAACAAATATAGGACCTGCTCCTCTAGGCTACTAAGGCAGTCCAAAATCTGAATTTATTCAGAGAGTACCAAGCCTTACAACATCTTCAAATTCTGTGTTTTGTCATTTCTTGCAAGTTTCAAAGAAGAAGCAGAAGCACTTATAAACAAACATATTCCCACTGAAAGTGTATCCTGGATTGGAACCATGGAATGCCTACGTGAGATTCAGCATCCCTATTACAATTCGGTATACCCCAATAATCATTCAGATAGAGACATCCACTCCAACTCCAACATCACCTCTTGATCCTAGTAATTTTTGAGAGAACGCCGTGGGACAACTATGTATTCAAACGTTAAATTTGACGTTAAATTGGACACTTGCCATGGGTTCATCATTGAATGAAAACAACGTCGTCATCAATTGTCAGTGGACGACTGGGTGTTATCAGCTGGAAATTTTAGCACCTCCTTCTAGTCTACGTTATAACAAAAAAGCACCACAATCACCCGGCAACAATTCAAGCTCGTGAATTTTTTTTTCCCGAGTGTCCGAATACAACTGTGGTCGAGTGTACATATTTCTTCTTTCACCCTTCAAAAACGAAGAAAAGACGTCTCAAAGAAGTAACACCAGTTTTTTTTTATTGTGTGTAATTGCTCTTCGATTTGTCCCTGTTGCTTAGATGTCACAATACGAGAAGCATCTGTACCCAACCACCCGGCATAACTTCATTCAGCGGCTGTAGATTCGCGCCCAGCAATGAATCCTTTCCATCGCCCTTTATTACGACGTAAAATGTTGATCTTTTTTTTTTTTGCAGTTGTATGACGAGACGACAGCAGCAACAACCACGACGGCGGCGACAAGAACAGCGAAAGCGGCAGCGGCGTCGGTTTAACCATGAGTCATCAGTCCGCACAAAGAAACGATGCCATCGTCACTACTTAAGGGCTATGCCCACGATGATGTGAAGGCCTACCATACCATCCTCCCACCGTAGTATTCTCATCGTCAACTCCGTCGTCGTCGTAGTCGCCGTCATCGTCCACAACGTGGTAGACAAGGTTGCAAATATGTATGCATAACTTCTTCTTTGGGGATAGTGTACGTCTGCATAGCAAAGTCTTGTCCTCATGGGATGGGGCAGCAGCGGTAAAGGAGCAACAGAGGGATGCAGTACTCTTTGAGGAAAATTCAAGGGTGACCAGATTTTTCTTTTCATTTTGCCTTTTGAACATCTCTTCCGGTTGTGTGCAAGATTTGTTGGATTATTTATTTTCTTTGGGTATGTATGCACACACACACATACATATATGTATGTACAAATCAAGTACCGTAACTGTTGTGAGTTGGTGAACATGAAACAAAATGTGGGGCACCATGATTTGCTCTGTGGACTATGGAACGGGCTCCCATGAGACATGATGGGTGCATATTTGGTTTCATTTCTGAATTCTTTTGACCGGTTTGTTATATGAACATAACGGTTGAATTCAATTGAACGGTATTTTGGCAAAAAAAAATTCATCGTTGAGAAGCACGTGCCTTACACAATGTCAGCTGAGTCATTATTTTTATCCTGTTCGTGTTGGAAATTAGGATCTGAAGGAGAGCCCATGACCATGAACCGAATGAGGGGGGCGGGCGTTCTATGAAGGGCACTGAGTTATGAACTGGTTCAAGGAAGGAAACGTGAAGCTAAAGCTTGTAGTTGAATGCCAAGGATGATGGGGGTTCCTCATTTCAGAAGATGGGAAAAACAAGTTGATGCAGATGGCACTACCGATAATTTAATTTGATAAACTGTAGAGCCGCTGTAGAGACTGAATAATTGGACCCAAACGACATATCCATCTCGTAGCATACGCAATGTGGAGCTATGTCCGTCGAGTATTGGGATTTATTGCAACTGAATAAATTATGGATGACAAATTGTTAGATGGTCTTAGACTAATATGTTAAAAGGATAAGCATAATTCAATACGAATGTATTGTGTTCAATTACTGCAGTAATTAGGCAGGTTCACAAGTCAAATGTTTCTGGAATGATTGCAGAAATTTCAACAAAATTCCTCTGTTACGAACTTAAGTGATCGCTCTAAATATTGTGAATTTTATTCACAAAGGGTCTTTCCGGTCATCGAATTCGGGTATTAAATACCGTAATTTTCATAGATTTAAAGAAGCAAATTTAATTGCGTTAGCAGATCGATTGAAACTATTTGTTCTGGTGGTGCCACAATCCGAAGTTGTGGTGAAAATACGTAGCTTCTACATCACGCATTAGTGTGCGTTGCGTTCTCTCACTAGGGGAGAGAGATCTACATATAATTTTCAATCGATAAATACCACATCAATATCAGTTGCAAGCCAGTAAAAATGGCTAATTCTAAGGAAGTTTTTAGCAAAGCTTTATTGTACATAAACTTAATCAGACGTCCATACATTCACCGGATCTTTAATTCGTATGGTTTGTGTTGAGGACAAGACTCAACAGCATGGGCCTTACACCAGACCACTATAGCAGCACCCCTACTAAATGTACAACCAAAGTTGCGCAACAGAGGACGCGGGCCTTTAAGGTGGCGCACACAATTGGAGAATGATTTTAGCCAACTTGATGTGCGTAACTGAGGACAGGTAACAAGAGATCACCATTGCTGTAGTGGGCTGTTGGTTGAGGCCGAGGGTCCACATGGAACTCTAGCGCCACACAAAGAAGAACTGAAACTAGGTATGTTCGTTTTGTATTTTTGAATTGAATTTAGCAAGCATTCACAATTCTGGTGATTGCCATCAATTTATTTATATTCATTCTTCTCGATCGAAAATAATTTCGATACGAATTTATTGAATATAATTTTGCGGCATTCTAAGCAATTTTCAGAAAAGGGACACCTATCGTTCTGTTTATGTTTATGTCAAGCCGGTTATAATTCCGACACAGATTCTATTTTTAGTTGTAATATTTAATGATTCTGGTTTCTTTGTAGTTTTGGAAATAACAAAAAATATTACAATTTAAGCGTTGGTACTTATGAACACGTTCGTGAGTGAAATGAGTTTTTGAAATAATTTTATGAATCTGGAATTGAAATATTATTTTAACACATCCGGAATTAAAATCACTACAAAAGCTGTATGCACTACATTAGAAATTAAAAAAAAATAATGCTCTTGATCATTCAAATTTAACCCAATTTTTAAAATAAATTAATTTAAACAATTCAAGTAATTTGAATCAAAAAATGTCAATTTTTCAGATCGCAATACGTTAAAAATGAACAAGTATCAACTAATCAAAAATACACAAAATGAGTGTAGTTTCGAACACATCCGAATATAAAATTTGTAACCAAAAGGACATTTAGAAAATTTAAATAAATTATTATTTTTTTACAGGAGTTAAAAATAAAATAAATCAAAAATTTAAAAACAAAAATTATTTTCTATATAAATTTTAAAACAAAATAAATAATGATATGCAACTTACCATAGAAAACCGAATGTATAAACACAATACAAGCCAAAACCGCAAAGCTAGTCTCTTTCTTGTGAAAGCGCGCGCGCACACGAACTGAGATGAAAAATCAATTAACTTAGAACACTGCCGGAAGTTGAATCTCCCGACCAGAAAATGAAAAAGAACACATAAATCCGATTTGGAGACCGGCAATATTCTGATATTTAAAAAAAAAAAAAACCAAAACAAAGAGCAAACAAATTTTCGACGTCTCTTCTTCTAGTTGATTCGTTTATATACATGTGAATAGCATTTGTCTAACAAAGAACCATGGTCCGCGCTGTCAGCCTTTATGCATCAATGCGTTGCCACTCTCGCGCGGTCAGCATTCCCTTCCTCGTATGGTATGTACTTAAGCATCATATTGTGTGCGATAATGATTAACTGACGGTGTTGAAGAGGTGCGATTTCAAAGTTACTTATACCGACGAGAGAAATATTTCTCGTTTCAATACCATCGGCATCAAGTTCAACAAGCCAAAGCAATCCATCTGCGCAATGTTCTTCGTTTACACTTTATGGCCGAGTCACTTGGGCGAGAGGTGGACCTTTGAGTTAAGATCGAAAAATGATGTCTTTCAACACCCAATGTACGCGTGCGTGGTGGGAAGTGAGCTTAGTGCACGACACAGCCGAAGACATCTGACCACTCTTTGTTTCGTTTGCCGACAACAGTCGACGAGCGACGATGAAATAATCGTTTCTGGACAACTACAACGCCGATTCGTTTTTTGTTCTTCTTGTTTTCGTTTCTCTCTGTCAGATGAATAGCTGTTACTGGCCAAAGTTCATTGTCGATCGAAAGATATTGATTGCACACGATCTGGAGTTCAAGCCTGCTTCCGCCGCCCATTACTTATAGATTGTTCTCCTCTTGTTTGTTTTTACAAATAACGGTCGCAATCAACAGCACTCAATGTGTTCCTCCAACATCGCGGCCACCGCCAGCAACAGCACCATCGTCGTCGTCGTCGTCAGCCGCATGCCGGACTTGAGACCAAACGTATTTGAGTTGCAAGAATTTGCAGAAGCTGCATTCTTTACTCAGGGTTTTCGATTACACACTCTCTCTGGCACTACAAGTCAGTCATCTTTATTAAAACGAACACAAGTAACGAAAACCAAAAAAAATATTAAGCGAAATGCACTTAAAAAAAAAACGAGTATTTCTACCGGGATGTGTTCAATGATCGAGATCACACTTCGATGGGAGAGTAACAAACGATCGGGCCGATGGAATGAAAAATAATTCGGAACACAACCATCACCGACGATAGTCCGTGCACAAGTGATTATTCGTTTCTGTTCAACACTGTCTCCTGCTGGTTTCCACTTCCACCACCGTTCGGAAAAGACGGTGACGACACAACAGAAGACGACAACGACAACGACGAAGATGTCGACTACGACGACACAACATCGAGAGCATCGGCAACGGCAACAACGAAGATGGATGGATGGATGGAAGCGGCGAAGAAAAGGAAGACGACGAACCAAAATGAAAGCGTACAAAAACAAAAACAACCAAAATATACCCCGTCTCCCATTACACACAAGAACAACAATGAAACAACAGTCCGAACCACCACCGAACTCTCCCTGTCCTGCTTGTGCAATGCAACACACCGTCATCGTGATGGAAAAGTAAACAGCGGTCGAAGCGGTGGCAGCTGCTCTTACTGAAATGCCCACAGCTAGCCGGGGTTTCAGTCAATCAGTCCGTTGCCTTGCCATTGCCATTCAACAATTCGAAGATACAATTGGCGGCCGAAGCCCCCTTCGCGGCGAGCCGAAGACTTGTTGACATGCAACTGCGAGCATTTCTGTCCGCAACAGCGAGCGTTGGTGAAGTTGATGAAAAACATGAACTCGAACATGTTTGAGCGCACACACCGTTGACTGAGTAATTTGTATGGCGTACGGTCGCCCAAAGTCGGTAGATGTTTGACGAAGTTAATTGCTTGCACTTAAGACCGTGCCGATCGCACAAGGTTCTGGGAAAATTCGTATTCGTACAGTTTCGGTTTTTTTTTTTGTTGGCGGTGATCATTTGCGCAGAGGAAAGAAATCGAGTTTGGAAGGGGGGATGGTTGGGATGGATTTGCCAAATTAATGATGGAATGCAGTATTTCATCGGTTTGCTGTTTTCTTCGTCGAAACTTCCTTTGATGATATGTCAATTTGGCCGCTGGAAAGTTCTGGAAAGGTGATTGATTTGTGCGTTGTAATCCTTCCCTTTCACTGACCAGGTACCTACCTGGACTCAGTGTAGGTTTCGCTTATTTCGGACCGCATACAAATTGTATTTGCACAGCTTGCAAATATTTGAAATTAAATTGCTACTGGCTACCTGCAAACAAAAATTGGTCTTTCCACTTTTATCCCGGACTATGTGTAGAAACTGAAGGCAATCATAAATGTTTTCTTTTCATTTGGTGTTGGATTAATGGAACATAATGTATGCACATTGCATGTAGCCTTCTAAGTTGAATAAGATCCTGTAGCTTTGGGAAGGAGGTGCACTGTGTTGTGTTGTTTCATGCTTTAACTATTTATGAGCCGGACAATTGTGATCTACGGGGTTTCTAACTTTAATGCGCTGGTCTAGAAGCATCTATGGCAAGAGAATAGCTAGTGTGCAACTAAGCAAGTGGTGACCGAATGCTAGTGCAGTGCCCTTACCACTAGTATACATCAAGGGTCATATTTTTTCGAACATTTTTGTGAGATGAATAATTTTAGCTTAAACCAGAGCTAGGCTATCTAGATTCGTAGCAAGCACATTCGTAGCGATTACTGATTACGATAGTCTACCTTGAAAGAATATTGCATGGGAAAGTTTGCTGATGTGGCTGATGTGGTGTGGCAATGAAGAGAAACAAGAGAGTACTCCTCACTACCTACTTGATTTTGGTCCTTCGAGCCAGCACTTTGACGCCAGTTGTTTTGACAAACCGAAGTAGCAGCGGTTGCCAAGGGCGATTCTACCTCGAATCTAAACTAAGATGCCATTAGTGGAGTACACGTTTGCTTCGTGGTAGACCAACTCCTTCACTACCTCAAAATTGTTGCTGTCATTGTTATATTTTGCACCATATGGTGTGCGGCGGAAGGTTTCTGGTTGACAGCATATATTTCGCCTTATCCTCATTGAACTTAAGACCAGCTAGATTTGACTGTTCTTCAATCGCCGTAGAAGCTTCTACAATGGTACGTTGCGATCGCACAACGATATCAATGTCGTCTGCGAAATCCATCTGGACTGATTTGAAGAAGATAGTGCTTTAAAATCGATGAAAATGTGGTGTGTGTCGATTTGAAACGTCTTCTCCAGCATTTGCCTCATTGTGAACATTTGGTCTATAGTCGATTTGCCGGACCAGAAGTCCGATTAGTACTGTGCAAACCGTTTTTAGACGTTCACACAGTACGCATGACAGGATCTTATAGGCGGCGTTTAGCAGGGTTGTAGCGTAGTTGTTGCAATAAGATCACCTTTTTTGTGGAAAAAAACCGGAGCCTCAACATAATGTAATAATAATAATAGAATATGGATAGGGCCTGGCATCCCATTTGGGGGTTGTACGTGAGGTTAACTCCCTCACCACGTAAAAATCACAATGTTCAGGGACAACCAATGGCCTCGGACACGAAGGGAATTCATGTTGACGACCCTAGCAAACGAAACAAGGACAACGATTTTCGGTTCTGCACGTGGAATGTTAGGTCCTTTAACAGATCACGTGCAGTCGAAGAACTCGGGAACCACGAGAGCTGTTCGTGAGCTCTACGAACAGAAGAGAAGGGAAGAGACTCGGTTTCTCAGGGGGTAAAAGAAAGAGCACGGGAAGCGCGCGATCGAGGAGATGGAGAGGTGCACAGTTGGATTACTAACTATGGTCAAAGGATATCATCAAAGCCCCGGTGCGAGTTGTACCAAACAATATTCGCCTGCCGAATACAGTTCCACATCACACCGCACCGAATGGAGGAACTTCGAATATTTGACACAAAATACACCTGGACGATCGGCAATCTTCACCCCAAGCAAGATTCTTTCAAATACAATGCTTAAGAGCTTCCACTTCATACGTCCGCAACGGAATACATAATATACAGAATCAATAGATATATCATACAGCTCACCATAGTAATAATAAGAGTAATATGTGTAGTATGTATACCCACTACGGTGCGGTGGCCACACAGGTTACCATGAACTTTACCAAAAACTTTCAACACATCTCGAACAGCCTATTAGGCGAATGTACGCGACAATTTATGACATTGTTAATGGTGGTCTACTATTCACCGATTTCGAATACACGTCTCTTATGGAAGAATCATCATAATTTGATTTCAGCACATGAAGGTAGGCATTCAGAGTGTTGTGAGGGGTTACTAGCGTTTTCCCTTCAAACTCCGAGATACAGAAATATTTCTTTCAAAAACTTTTTGCCTTCAATTCTCCATTTACACGCACCCAAGAATGTGGGAAATGACTCCACCTTTAAGAGGAATAATACTTAATATAAGAATAATACTCTTTCGAGTCATTGACAATGCTCACAGAGTATAACTGTCTAGAAAAAGCTTCTCAAACTTGGCCGTTCAGAGTGGACATAACACTGTAGGTCCCTTCCACTGGTGATAGAACAATACCACGCACAACACGAGTTGTTGCTGAGAAGCTAGGCCCTGGCATTCTACGGGCTGTAGCGCCACTCATATAATTATTATATTATTATTATTATATTTAATACTTAGTTTTGGATAGGAACTACGAAACGTCCTCTAGCATACATCAATGCAATTTACAAACCACAAATGACTTCGTCAGAGAATTCTTGGAAGACCAAATGTTATGCCATAAAAATGCACCTAAATTTCAATTCAAGGTCAATCTAAGATCAAACAAAAGATAAAGAAAAACTACCCACAAACACACAAAAGCAAGCACTCCTGCTGCTGACGTGTTTAATGTTTACGTGTACGTTTTTTTTTTACAGAAGGTAATGCGCACTGCGTTTATTTTTGTAGGTATGCGATTGAAAAAATGCGGCGTAGTAAATTTATGAAAGATTCACACCTTTCCACGCACTTTTCCTCCCCTATGCAGATCGCACTCACCCTTGGTTAACGATGGGAACCGATAAGTTGCTTGACAACATTATTAATTGGATGCAATTTGTTTTGGTTACAAGGTCAAACTATCTAGGGAAGTTAATAAGATACTTTCAGCTCACAGAAAAAAAAAACGAAAGAGGGAGGCTATTCATTTGTCGATACAGATGCGCACGTAAGGAAGTGTGAATACGGAGTGTGTATGAATTCAGTCGGAAGAAGGTACATGTTACAGGCGACATTGGAATTCCAGTCAGAGAAAGTCGACACGCATTCTTGACACAACAAAAAGAACGACAGTCGGAATTGGGGAAAAAGAGAGCAGAGCTGATACGGTTTACTGCGAATTTATAATCCCGACTGATCTGTTGTACTGCCACTCAGGTTAATTAGGGTTAATTCATTAATAATTGGGGGGGGGGAACTACTCCTCTCTGTGTGGCGCTACAGTCCAGGGTCGGCGCGGGCCTCAAACATCAAGCCGCTCCAGCTTCTCATCTCATTTCTTCATCTCATTCTAGCTGCATCCAGTATCGCCCCCCAAAGTTGGTTGAGGTTCTTCTCCACTTGGGTGTCACTTGGAGTCCTCTGTTGCGTTGTCTCACTGGTACGGAGTCGAAGAATATTCGGGACGGAGCGTAGTTGTCTATGCGCTTTACATGGCTAGACACCTGGCTAGGATCATTTTTGCTGCACAGCCCGTGGTTGAATCTTCTCCAGATGATATCAACGGAAACAGAACCAAAGATCGCACGCAGAAGCTTTCCAACTGCTTCTTTATCCGTTTTTAAGACTGATCTTGAATCTGCGCCTTACAGCATGACTGGGATGATCAGTGTTTTATATAAATTCAGCTTGGTCCTTCGAGATGCCGCTCTATTAATCAATTGCACGCGCACAGCTCTTTGTTCGTTGCAGCGCTGCCTTGCAGGCTTCCAGCTTCGCTGCATGTGCTTGCCTGCAATCGTTGTCAAACCATGGTACATCGATACATTTTAGTCGTTTAAGACGTTGAAATACTGAACTCCCAGGCAGGAGCAAAGGAGTTGTAGTATCCTTTGTATTTGCTCCCCATCCACGCAGTTCCAGAAGCTCCAGCTGATGAGTCATTGTTGATGCCGACTGATCTCCTGAGTCACAAGTAATAATGGCTGGTCTCCTGGCGCTTTCTCCAAAAATGTGAATCACGGTCATAACATCAACTTTCTAACTGATTTTTCATCTGTTCAATGGAAGCATCTGGTTGGGAGGCCAGATCACCTGGAATGTTTGACACGTAGTCAACTGCCAACCATGTACTTGTTAGTTCGGTCGGTCCCACGTAGCTGTAGTTTGCCAGTGGCGTTCCTGCAAAAGTTAGTGTATTTAAGGCAGCCGAGCAGTTGTGGAAGTGCTCCTAGCTCGTCCGCTTCTCAGTTGACTGAACTGTCTCTATTGTCTGCCATTTTAAAATAAGTCCTTTTCAGTCAACTTTCATGCCAAGTTAGAGTCGTTGCCTCGAGTTCGACCACAGAAACTTTCATATGTCAGGGCGCCACTTTTCTCGAGTCATTGACAAAGACTCAAAGAGGACTACTGTCAAGAGAATTCTCGCAGTTGCCATAAAATTAAAAGCCAAACATAAATAACACCCACAACATCCTCTCAAGAACTCCGTTCCAAGCGCACGCCGGACTGTCGCGCCGTACTAAAGAAAAAGGATGGCGCTACAGTCCGACGTGGACTTAAATTAACATAAAATTAAAATTAAAACAGTTAATAATTTGTACGCTGTGTAACAAGCCGTCGCTAATTACCCTCCGTCTACCTGTTTTGTCACCTTTTTTAACACAATCCCTTACGCTCTTTACGCAGAAAATAAATGCTCCACTAAATTATTTAATCACTTTGAAGCAGCCTCTTGCGAGATAATTTATTTCAAATAAACTAACCTACGCATCAAGTGCATTAGCATCGATACGAAGACTTCACTTTTAGATCGCGCCATAATGTGATCAAATAATGCTAAGATCAAAAGGCATCATTAATATACGAAAACTGGAACATCAATGTCTACGCACAGGCGGCGTCGGTGTTCGGTGGCGGCGTCGGTGCGGCATCGCAAACATAGAAACTATCGAATCATCGATAAAGGCCTGGTGGTGGCACGAGTTAAACTCCTTAATTATTTCGAAGGCGACGTCCAAAGGTGATGGCTTCTCATCATCTGCTGTCTTGCTGTTGGAGATGCATTCGCAGCCAGTTGCATGCCTTAACAGCTCGTGTACTTTCCTTTTGGGGTTAACACCTGCTATTGGCGTGCGCTAATTGATTCGCTATAAACTTACACTGTGGATCGAAAGTCAAACGACACTGATGGAATGTAAAGGAAGTTTTTTTTACATACTTTAATCTCTGTGTATTTAGTGTTTTTTTTATGGATGTGAGATACCGTCACAGAACATAATTGATCGAGAAGTTCCCCTTGTCGCTGAAAAAAAGAGCACACGTTGAAATCAATTCACGTAATTTCCAATGTGTTACTATGAGAAAGCTTTATAGCTATGTACTCATATACGAAGGGGACAATCGAAGCCTTGGCATCGGCTTTTCTGACTCATACACAGATTTTGCCGATTGTACGTCGATGAAATACGAAATACGATAGAAAATACCGTGATCATCTGTTGGGTACAGTTGTCCAAGGGAATTAAAGAGCAAATATTCTTGCGACTAACTCTCAACTAGTTATTGCCATTATACACACATACCGCTAAGCTTTATTTAGGTTGGGTTAGGTAGGTTGCTGAGAAGCTAGGCCCTGGCCCTCTACGGGCTGTAGCGCCACCCATATTATTATTATAAGGTAGGTGGGCGCCAGCGAAATCACCAGAACACTTAGACCATGTCCATTGTGATACCTATAGTCAGAGTACTACAACTGATAGTGCCGATAATTTGATTCCAACGACAGATGTTGACTGGATCAGATTTGAAAACCGGATAATGCGTATTAACTTTGCTTACACTGGGATTCGAACCGGGGACCTCTCTAAACGAGGGGGGGGGGGGCACTCAACCAACTGCGCCATCCAGCTGTTAAGCTTTATCTATACACATAAAACTAAGTGCGAAAATGCGTATTTTTCCCTCTACCGCCCATACTTTTGAAGGTGATAGGCTTTAGTTGTGCACCCGATAGGTGGCGCTGTTATTGAGATTTTTAATAATATTCGATTTTCCCCATTTGTTGGTGATTTATCTTTTTTTCTGCACACGTACCAAATAGATATACATATATTGCCTGGCGAAACGGGCAGGCTTTAAGCTAATCAAAAAAAATTAAGAACGAAACCTCAGCCAAAGCCATTTGATAGGAAGTGTCCCAATATCCGGAGCTAAGAAGAAGTAATTGGTAGAAGTTGCAGAGACTATGAGGGAATATAGACTGTTCAAATAAATATCTCCTTTGCGAGTGTACAGTTCTAGAAGAAAGGACAATATAGTTGTTGGACGAACGTTTCTTTGACAAGCTGGTTGATTTTAATACGATCGAACTCAAGAATACTATCTCAACAGGAAGTATGAACTCACTTTCAAGATAATTTATCAATAGTTTGCTTATAATATCTGCGTGGTCAGAGGTACTTGAGCTTCAAGAATGACTTACTTGTTGAAGAGGCTACCAGGGAACGACGCGAAGAGTTTGTTTGTCACCTTGCGATGGGCACTATCCGGGATCATTGCGAGGATTCTTCCGAGTTGGAGGCAATCAATAACTTTTCCTTGTCTGCTCAGGCCCTACCACCTCAGATCCAAGCATTGTATTTCCTCCACATCCAGTCCAGCTGCTGTTTACTTATTTATGAAGATTCTGAGCCTGAGAAATAACTGCTTTCAATTCTTGATGGTCCTAGGCACGCTGCTTCTAGGCATCAGGAACAATCGGTCTTGCGTCTTTCGATATCTTGGTCTTTCAACCGGAGGCTCGATCTTTCGCTCCTTCTCGAACCAGGAGGCTCGGTTTCAAAGACCCTCGTGACTGGAGCGTTGGCCTACACGAGCTTGAAGTGGCCGAGCCAGAGTTGTCGACCATAAGTCTCATGTTTGTCGTTTTGTGTAAACGTTGGTCAACAATCTAAGCGGTCCCAGAGTAGTTTAAATCAGGGCTAGTTCACTGCAGACTAAACTTTCACATCACAAAAGATCTTAAAGACATAAGACATAAGAAATGTAGATTAACACCCGTAATTTGATTGTCGACCATGGGGCCCACATCTACAGCGTGTTTAGAGAGGAATTATGGCAAACTTTTTGGAAAATGGCGTCGACATCTGCGTCGTTAATGAATAATAAAATGTGTACTCTGTGATGGAAAACAAAAAACATGACTAACTGACTCTACAATATTTTCATTTCCTCTCGTTGTTATAATTTGAAGTTCCCCACAATGGTCAGAAATTTGATAAGAACATACTAGAAATGTATTAAATATCAACCAACACAAGGCACATGGTGAACCTTGAAAATTATGGAACGAGTGCTACCTCAGAATTTTATAGATTACATATCCCTAATCCACATGTACCTTTTAGATTATTCAGATTACTCATTCGCTTAATTTGACGAGTGCCAGATTAGCTAAAGAGGGCGAACTGTAAATACAACTCCCAAACGTAGAATGGTATTTGTGAATGCACGATTCTGTCAAAACTCCTCCTTCGGATACTATATAATAGATCATCCATAGCAAAGATATTAAACTTAAGCGCTGCATAATGACATGGGAAATATGAGAAAAATAAATCAGTTTATTTTGTATTTATGAAGCTTAAAACTTGTCGGAATTTTACTCATTTCTCCATTCTCCTATCCTTCTTGTACGAATAATATACAAATTTTATTTATTCAACAAACAAATCTCCAGAAAAAGATCCAACAAATTATATTTGGTTTTCTTTCTCCCCTGAATGTCAGCAAACTGTTGCCACCCAGTGTGCTCATAAATGCACTTGTACATTCCTACACACGCACATGCACCACTCAGGGAACAGATGACGAGTGAATGATTCAGGAAACGTCTTCAATAAAATTGCACATTTTGACGCAAAATTGCTTGCAATAAAGCGCTTTTGCGGATTATTTGAAAACGAGGTTTGATTATCTGTCCCGATTTCCAAGGATATGCTGCCGTAAGGTGTATTCGGGAAGCAGTTGATTACAGGATAATCCCCACGTCGAATCACAGATGGCTGCGTCAGTGGATTTTTTGTTTTTACAGCTGCCATGAGTCATTTGGGTAATTTTTGAGAATTACTTTAATTACATGAGTCAACAAAGAATCCTTTCGATGACAGCCTTTGAGCTTGTGATTGCCGAGACGGAGGAGGGCGTCGGCTGGGCAGAGATGATTAATTGTGTTGTAACGAGAGATTTTTGACTAATGACTGACGAGTTTGTTCACCCTTTATCAGGAAGTGTATGTCTTTGTTTGGATTTGCACGATGATTACCTTTTTGAGTGATTTATGACAGCTGCGCGCATTGACACAACGATCTCTTCTTTAACAAATCATCATCGAATTTTCTTTAAATTTCAATTAGTATATTGATTTCATGATAGGGATCGAGCTGATGGGTGGATTGTGTCCGATTAGACCTTTGCCAGTCGATTGAGAGAGCGCTGAATGCAGGAAGAACGCTCCGAAAGGGATGTGTGCGAATGGCAGCCAAGCGAGTGCTGTTATTTTGTGTATCTTCTATTTTATGTAGGTCTATTTTACACAATCTTCTTTTACTAATTTCGACTCTGTTTTGTTTCATGATAATGTTGATGTTTCAATAGCAACTTATGTAGGTTAGTGACTGCATCGACGGACGGAATCCCATTGAAGCAGGTGGAGAAGTTCAGGTATATCGGGATCTTTTTCACGAGTTATGGATTCTAGGATTGGCCAAGCTGGCTCAGTTAAGGAAACAGCTTGGAAGATCTGTAATCAGAAAGGCCGAGCTTGGTGTCAAAGCCAAGTTAGCGCTTTTAAATTCAGTATTTGTTCCAACTCTCACCTATGATCATGAAATTTGGGTAATGACCGAGAGAATAAGATCGCGAAAAACCAGTTGTGTTGTGGGAGTTACTCGGCGGGTTAGGGTGAGAAACACGGCAGTACGCGATGAACTCAATGGATAGCAGCTGCTTCTTCGAACGGAAAGGGCTATGCTTCGATGGTTTGGTCACGTGACACGAATGTCCTTATCATCACGACTTCCGAGGCGTGACTGATGAGTTAGAGTCGATGGCGGAGGATCGAGTGCCACGCGACCACTGTAGTGGATTACGCGGTTCAGAAGATGATCGTAATGATGATGACTGTATCGACTTATTGTTAATCGGTTTTTCTGTCGCAACTCAAATTTACATTCTACGTTGGGCGGTACTTCCACAGAGGTAGTGCTTTTCATTTCGAAAATACCGATCTGCTTAAAGTGCTGGATAGTGGTAGTGGTGCCAGACTTTATCGTGATGGCAAAGTCAATCACTACTCCTTTGGCCATTAAAAAGCGGAAGAATAGCAAAGCTCCAGACTCAGATCGTTTGCAACTGCTGAATTTGGGAAGACGAAAGCATGCCTGACGACTGGAATCATACCAATCACAAAAACACAAAAAACGGTGGTCCTGTCTCTGGCAACGACTACAGATGTACAGAAGTGTTCATACATACATATATGTATGTACACATGTAAATAACACGCTTTTAAATTTTGATCAGATGTCAGATCCTAAGAAATTGAACTTCATTTCGTCGTCCCACAAAATATTGTTTTAAGATTATAAGAAAAGCTTATCGTTGTGAGTGCTGCCAAACATAGTTCTTCTCTTTCGATTCCTTTCGGACACGAGACTTTTCGATCCATTCATCTAGTTTAACGTCTGTCGGGCAACGAAGCACATTCATAGCTGATCAATTATCAGTTAATTGTTGTTTAGAGACGATAAGAGCGAGTCGCTACAGCTGATCCTGTGTATGATTCTACTTACTTTTACGTTTTCGTTTGTCGTTTTTCTTTCTTTCCCAGTTTTTTTCTAATCGGATTTTTCGACGATAAGCTTTCTGGCCACATACATTGTGGACCAAATACAAGTTTCTTTTCAAAAATGCAATAAAATGAACAAACATTCCCATTAATTATGAAATACAACGTCCTTAAGGTGGCTTGCTTCACAGCAGTGCATTCTGTCACCCCAATTTTCCAAGACCTTGTTTGCATGGTATTGGCCTTAAGTGCTTGAATCGTTTCCGGATTGTTGGCATAACATCGGTCCTTCACGGTTACCCAAAAAAACAATGTCCAAAGGCGTCAAATCAGAGCTCAGAGGCGGTCAATTGACATGGCCAAGACGGCTGATAACACGATTTGAGAATTTGATGAGCAAAAGATCGATTGCGGCATGAACTGTGTGGCATGGTGCGTCCTTCTGCCTGAACAAGGGGTCGTCCAAAGTAAAAAAAAGTCGTTTAACATGGCTCTGTAATACCCACCGTTGACCGAAACATTGCTCACAGCCTCATTTTCGAAGAAAACTGGTCCAATGACACTCATGGTCACAACAGCCACACCGTACGACGATGGGGACCATGAGTGTTGCCCACTAGCATACCAGTCTCAAGAAACGTACTTTTTGTGCTACACAGCACACACTTTGGAAAAAAGTTGTCAATATTTCCCAACGATGTGCAGGCGTAAAACGATTCATTTCGTTCCGCGGAGACTTTCTGTCAAGATTTCGAGCGGAAAAAGCTGTCAGTGTCAAAATAACCAGACAAGGAGTATGTCTAGCTCGCGGCAAACGGCAACCCAAGAAATGACGTTTTAGATAGTAAAATAGCCAAATTTGATGAATCGTAGCGAGATTGGCTCGGAAACCATCTATGATTTATCAACTCGTGTGAAAACTTTTCTAAAGCGGTCCATACACAGCACACTTGTGTCGGTGTCCGGTTTGATTACGTTTGGTTGGAGTGGCTTCTTGCATTGTCTATTTGGTTAAAAGAAGTCTGTCACTTTTAGGCCAATATAAGCCCATTGTGGTACCACGCTCTTTTACCTGGAACCAGGTGTTGCTTGTGACGAAGCGGCTTATATTGATGTCAGTCAGTTGGCTGAGGTTGTTGTAAAAGAGTGATTGCCTACGACTAGCGAGAGCACTGTACGAGCAGAAGAGGTGAAGATGATTTTCATTGTACGGGACATCTATTCAATAGTGTATTGTCCAGAAATAATATCGGTGAGGGTCTTGAGTCTGAGACTAAGTACTGGCCACATTGTGAGTAGGCAAGTTCGTGTCTTTGTTGCCTTTTGTTCAAAGGACTTGTCGGATCGAAAATGGGGGGCAGTATTCATAGATCAGTATAACTTCTTAAGAAAACGTTCCCAAATTGTAGTTAAAGTGCCAGCCTTCCAAGCTTGAAGCAATCGGTGTTTTAAAATCACATAGCTGCCAAATAAATCCCCGGGGTTTCTTTACACTTTCGTACTCATTAAAGTCCTTCCCAAAGCCCGGCTCCCTCGTATTCTTACTTCAAAGTACCAGCACTCAGTCTCCATTCGACTGTCCAAGACACAAACTGTCCGAGCAATCGTACATTTCTCGCCAACGTCTCGATGGGATACCTCTTTGGTGTTTCGCCTAGCAATCTTTCAATCATACGTACGTGTGTCTGCATTCACGCCCATTCCGTTATGACTAATTAAATAACAACAACGGCACTGGTATCCTTCTTGTGCTGTCTCCCAATCTATCTCCAGCTGCCTACGGTCCATTCTGACGTAAGTTACCTCATTTTGCAATTTACAGATTTATTTCTTCGATTAATCCATTCCATACGCTTGTAGTGAAGTGAATCAATTGGCATTGGCATTGGCACTGGCACTGGAACTGGGACTGGGATGCACTTAACGTGTGCCTCACCTCGAAAGGACTTGGGATAAGAAACAGACAAGTTATGAGGCGACGGAAGAAAGGTCTGCCAGTCGAGCACTGAACTGGTGTGCCCAGACGGTGTGATGTACAAACTAGTTGGTAAGTGAATACCAGTACCCACCCCATTGGTAGGCGAACAATGATCTCGGCACTCGTACAAATTAAATCGCTGAAGAGCATGGCGCGGCGGCGTTCCCCGGCCAGTCCTGCCACCAGCATGTGCCAATGTGAAAGTCCCCACCCAATAAACTGGATCGGTGGAGCATAAATGTGTTATGTCATGGAGATCAGGAAGAGATTTCGCGCAATGATTTTGATTGAGCTGGGCTGCGATAAAGAACGTGTGTGTGGTGTGCCGAGAATGCCATAGGGGTGTGGACAATCGGATGATGTGCGGGAACACCTCCGAGTGTCCTTGAATTTGAAATGCAGATGCCGGTGGCAGTTATCAGCAAAAATTGCTTGATCGATGATTTAGGATGTTCTAGTTTAGGGGTGTGACAAGGTGTGTAACGAGACGAGGAAGAAAAGTGTTAAATGAATGTTGCGAGTATTCATATGCGACTGGTTGCTACTTTGGTTTTGTCTAATGGCAGTGCAGAAACGAGTTTGGAATCGGAACAATATATTGTAAGCCGATGCAACGTATAAACTACATTCTTGAGAAGATCAGACTAATCCAGCTAAGAACGATGGGAAAATAAATTTAGATAAAACAAATAAGACATTTTTTTGGCTTTATTTTGAAGCTACATATGTGTCATTTAAATGGAATATCACATCATTTAAATGGCTGCCTCGGCTTTGTTGGGAGTGCTCAAATAGGTGCCATCTGTCTGCGGATTAAGTTTATCGGGGATGGCAGTATTTTAAAAGCTGCCAAGCCGGTTGTTCTTAACGTTCCGCTGTTGAAGGTCGATGAGGTAGTAGTAATAGTTTCTCGAATTCATATGATTCACATATCACGGCTTATCCTGTAAGTTTCGTCATTTCATCGCGAAAAATTCCGGCTCAGTTGTCTTTTATCATAGACTTAATAAACAGGTAATTCGTTGGCGTGGAAATATTTGGACCCTAAACCACCACCCAGACATATATTGCTGCCAAATGAAGGGTTTCGTCACCCAGAAGCTGAATTGGGCATCCCCAGATGGTCGATCCAGGGAGGTCACTGATGGTCACTGTAGATCGTATAGGTTCCATGCCGCACTCAATTGCGTACGCCGATGATCTAGCAGCGTATAGATAAGGTTCGAATGTCGAAGTAATAAATACCTCGTTGCAACGTGATTTCGAACAAATTCAGCGATTTTGCGAGGACTGGAAGTTGATTATCAAGCATCATGGGGTACGCGTAAAAACTGGTGTAAGTTCGGCATAGATGATCCGCAGGGACGGCAGTTAGATGTGCAAAATGTAGTAAGATATCTTGGCATTTTGTTGGATCAATATCTATATTTTGACAAACATATAGATATTGCTCTGACGAAGGCCAGAAAGGTATTTGTTGTGGCAAGGGGGTTGTTTTACAGCAGCTGACTTGACACCAGAGTGAAGGTAATCTGCTACTTGGCCCTCACCCGGCCAGTTATGTCCTACGGCTGTCCACTGTGGTACAATGTGAGTCCTAGATAATGTTATTATTAAGCTGATCAGAAGGCATATTGCACGAGCTATGACTTCTTCCAAAAGTCTGATCATTGGGGCTTAATACCCCAATGTTATGTACCATGAGAAAGTGCGCCTCACGGGTTTTATTCCTCCTGAAGCGTTCCTCTATCTCTACATAATTGGCCTAATACAGGATCCACAAGGATATCGTGTCATCTTCCATGTCGTACGCCGAACAGTGGACAGGCGACTCCAATACGAACGGGGTGTCGCTGGCAGTCACGAGGATCTCCTCCGGTTCAGTAGAGCGATCTCTCTTCGATACAGGAGAGAGTCTGCCAAAGAACGGCAATTTTACTGGTGGTTACACCAAAACCAGTCCCCGCCGCCGCTGGCTTTTCGAAATGACCTGACAGTTTACCATGGTGGCCAACTTACATAGGTTCTAGGGTAGTTTTAAGTCAAAAACTAAAAAAAAAAGTATTAAAAATGCAAAAACCAAAAAAATAAAATAAAAACATTTAAAGCATCATCATCATCATCATCTTCTGACCCGCATGATCCACTAAAGGGGTCGCGGGGGTAAACCACGCACGAGAGATCACCAGGCAACTCGATCCTCCGCCATCGACTCTAATTCATCAGGAGCAATGCCCAAGCGTAACCCGGCGAGTTTTTGGACTTGGTCCAACCACCACGTCCTGGGCCTGCCAAGCGGTCGCCTACCTGATGGAATTCAACGCCCGCCTCGGAAGTCGTGATGATGGGGACATTCGTGCCACGTGACCAAACCACCAAAGCATAGCCCTTTCCGTTCGAAGAAGCAGCTGCTCAATGTTGAGTTCCTCGCGCACTGCCGTGTTTCTCACCCTATCCCGGCGAGTAATTCCCACAACAGCGCGAAGAAATCTCATCTCAGCAGCTTGCACTCGCGATCTTATTCTTTCGGCCATTACCCAAATTTCATGACCATAGGTGAGAGTTGGAACAAATACTGAGTTGAAAACCGCTAACTTGGCTTTGACACCAAGCTCGGACTTTCTGATTACAGAACTACCAAGCTGTGTCAAAACTGACCCAGCTTGACCAATCCTATAGGAAAGCTCAGCATTACTCCTTCCATCACTCGTGAAAAAGACCCCGAGATAGTTAAACTTCTCCACCTGCTTCAATGGGACTCCACTAACATGCAGAGTGCATTGAACAGGCTTTCTGGAAATGACCATAACCTCCGATTTGTCCACGTTAACCCTCATTCCAGCGTCAGCACATACGGCCACAAACCTATCGAGTGCGCGCTGGAGTTACGTCTGGGAGGATGTGAGGATAACCAAGTCATCTGCAATGTGAAACATTCCTCACCTTGGCTGCGCTGCAACATCCAGTCCATATATACAATGCAAAGGAGAGGTGACAAGACACACCCTTGGCGAAGTCCATCGCCCACGGTGAAAGGTGTTGATTTAGCACCGTTTACCCGAACACAGCAGCTACAGTTTGTGTATAGAGACTGATTGGCCCTCAGAAGAGGATCATCAATCCCATACTCCTGCAGGACTCTCCAGAGTTTACCTCAAGGGACTCGGTCATATGCACTGTTTTCAAATCTACAAAACAACTGTAGATGGGTTTGGCATACTCCCAAGCCTTCTCAAGTACCATTCTTAGAGTGAAAAGCTGGTCGGTTGTACTTCTGCCGGGACGAAAGCTGCACTGTTCATCCGCCATCCTGGGCTCGACCATAGCCCTAGAACGCGCTTCCAACACCTTGGCATAGACTTTCCCGGGGATACTTAAATGAGAATTGCCTCTGTAGTTGGAGCAATCTCTTTTGTCCCCCTTCTTGAAAAGTGGGACAATCACCCCAGTTTGCCAATCGCCAGGTGTCTCACCGCGTTCCCAGGCCACTTTAATGACACGAGAGAGCCATTAAACTCCATTGCCTTAAGCATTTTTGGCCGGATTTCATCCACACCGGTGGTTTTGCCAATTTTTAGCGATTCAATCGCCAAAATGACTTCCTCCACCGTAGGCCTATTCTCCGCCCCACTCAAGACTACGGGTCTGTCATCCTCAGTGCCCTGTTCGGGATTGAGCAGCTCCGAAAAGTGCTGGCTCCATCTGCTCAAGATGTCCGCCTCATTGGAAAGCAACACCCCATCTTTGGATTTGACTCCTTCGATGATGTTGAATTTCCTTCCTCTGAGTCGTCAGAACACCTTTTTCGCAGATCTATGGTCGCTTTCCAGCTTAAAGCATAAAATAAAAAAAAGTGCATCACGGCGTATAAACTAAATGTGTTAGGCATAAACGCCGGACGACTATAGGCAATGCCGTGAGTTGACTAATTCGTCTTCTTTTTCGTTTGACAGTGCTGCCCAGGATGTTCATGGGCTTAAAACAACCAACAAGCCAAGGCTGAGGAAAATGCAAATCTTGTCTACCCCGAAGATATAGCCGCCCTCACAATGGGCAGCTCTGTCCAAGACGTCCATGTTATATGGCCTTACTCGAGGGCAGCCGCTTCCATATCAATGCCAGCAAGCGCCTCATTGACAGCTCGCTGTGTTCTGTCATTTCCGTCAAGATCATCGGCATATGGTTCAGTTGTACGGACTTATGGAAGATCGAGCCTCTAGTGTGATTTCTTGTGATTTTTGTACGTTTTTCTCATGACAGCGCGTTACCTTGTCTAAAGCGTTTTTGGACATTGAAGGTATCGGTAAGCTCGTTACAGACCTTGATGGAGCAGAGGGAATTCTCTATCGTCATCCTGCAACCTGACACGGCGATCGCCTCCATCAGAAATAATAGAGCAAAAGGATATCCAACATGGGCCAGAAATACCCCTTGTTCACGACCACGAAAAATGTATTTCACTTTTACAAACCACACGGATCCACTTCCCCGCACAATAGCTCACACGTATTCACAGACACGTCGTATAAAAAACGCTGCCAGATGAAATCAAGGGCCAAGGGAGATAGAAGTTGGATATCTCCTTGTTTTCTTATTTCTGGTTTCTATGCACGCTGTAATATTCGGCCTTGAAATCGACGATCGAGGTGGCTGTCGATTTGCATTTCTTGGGTCTTATCCAGGATCTTGCTGGACGATCAAGATCTAATCTATTATTATAATTCCAAATGTGCCTGATCTATAAGGAGCTATCAGATTTTTGATGCGAACACCTCGGCCGATAAGATATTTGGTGCTATCAGAAGGTTTTTTCTTAGCTTCTAGTGGTTCAAGAACCTCACATTAATACTTAATTTAGAAGCTAACCATGCCACTTCTGCATCTGCTGAAGTATGCAAGCGCTGCAGAGGTATACTTAAATTAAGACCATTACTCATAAAATCAGCGCCAATATATTAAATTCGACTCAATCTCCTAGATAAGCTATTTCCATTGACTTCCACAATCAACTCTGTATGGTTTCAGCACTCACGCAGTATACAATAATCATCCTAGTTAGTGTTCCGGTTTCTGAAAACCCCGAAAGGAAGTCATTACTATTCTCTGGGAATACACGAATTAAAAGGAATAGTTCATCATTCGTCAACTTTTTCATATTCTTACACAAAAGATTGATTGCAGCCCAATTGGTGGCATACAACTCATCACCAAAGTCACAAAAAGTCAGCGAAGAAAATGTGTACGCGTCTTATTAGCCCGATTCCCTCAAGTAAACAGCACTCAAATGGCGCAGAGGTCCTCGATCTTAATTAAAAATCGAAAAATCAACAGAACAACAAAAAAAGAGCCCAACGAACAAGCAATGTCGACATCTGTTTATTGCATCTTCCTCAAATAAATCGATTCGTAACATTTTCAATCCGTCTCCTCAAACAGTCGCGCCAAGTAATTAAGCAGCCGAAAACACACACACGGCCCGAGCTCGGCACAAAGAGGCCCGAAGCGAGTCCGCTTTTCTGTTGAATTACTGACCAATGCCCTCGGATACTTCAGAGAAAGAAGCTGTTGCTTTCTGCTTTGTGTGTACCTTAACCGCAAATTGGATGTACGAAGGTTAAGTGTCGTCTATCAGCGGGCACCCAAAATGACTGCCACAACTAGGCTATTCGACGAGCTACCGAATCTCTTTACCCCTTGTCAGGTTAACCCGCGTTCGAGCCAGTGGTCACTTGGGGAAACGATTGGGAGGGGAAATGCGAGTGACCAAAAAAATTGAATAATAAGTTTAGCATACAGGGTATGGTCCAAGTTGACCGCGATACCTTATGCCGCATCGATCGGCGATGTGCATGTGTGGTGCAGGCGGTTGCAAGGTTCACATGGCGAAATGTGCAAAAAAATGTGAAAGAAAACAACGACCACAGCACAGCATCATGCAGCAGGCGGTGGAAATAAATTGTCCGACAGGTGTTCTACCTCCAAAAGGAAAGATTTGAAAGGTTGTTTATACTCGAGGGTATTTTGTGGCATGAGGGTATGTTTGTTCGAATGAGTGTAGTCACTCTATTCCAGACCAGTATCACTTGTTTAAGTTATTTGTGGGCTGTTAGATATTCAGTCTACGTGCACTGGTCGTTGTCACAGGGCTTGAGGATTAACATCCTGCTTGATGCAATGGTTCGCTGAACTCTCATACACATTTTGAAACAATTTCTGGGTTTATTTTGGAGTTGATATGCCATATGGAAGCAAGGATCCGTTCAACAGAGAATGCTGGATGTTGACTTATAGCACCTCAATCATATCTTCGTAAAACGTCGAATTTACTGCACGAACAGAGAAGGATGCATGGTGTCCTACTCCTCCTCCTCCCTTCAGCTTCTACACATTTTGTGGGATTTCCATCCTATGGTGACGGGTCCTTATGGCTTACTTTATGACCGAAATGAGTTCCGTGCTCAGTATGCTAAGACATGGTGAGCATTTGAGAGGGAGTGTAGACCATATTTGCTTTGTACTGTGTCACGTATGACCTGCAGATCATGTTTAGCTTTGGCAAGTCTAGGCTCAAAAGTAATTCTCGCAGCGATTGAAGTGATAGAAGGTCGATGTTAGAGAGAACAGAAATTGCTAGGCCCAGTGGGCTAACTTGGGCGATATCCAGTTCATAAGCTGAGGTTCTGTCACAATTCACTGCTCCGAATATTTACACAAGCAGATGCATTACTTCTTATCATTCCGCAAACACAGATATCGGCTGATCTTTGCATGCGATGGGATATATTATAGTCAAAAGTCAGAAGATTGCTTTCCGGTGAATCTTTATGTGTTCCAGTATTAAGGTATGCAAAACCCCTCACATCCGATGTCTTTTTTACACCAACGTAGAGCCGCAGAAGTCTTCTTAAATCGCTCTCGGATGTTGGGTTTCAAGCTTAACGTGTTATCGACTGTGCTGCACAGTGAAGTAGGGTCGAAATTGTGTGTCTTTAAGTCTGTTCTTATCAATCAATTAAGTTTGAGGAAATAAGATACTGCATCAAGTCAAGGTGTGGAGACAAATAAAGTTGACAAAAAGGAACTACTGCACTAGTTTGCATCTAACCTTGTTCGATTGTATATGCGGTGTATACAGATGGATCAAAGTTGTTAACAGGAACTGGTGTGTGCATTTTCTACGAAATGATATGCACTCCTCAATCAAACTGCCTGATTGTGGCAGTGTTGTCCAAGCAGCACCTCTGCGACAGGTAGATGATACTCATGCGAAGAACTCAAGGTTCTTAGTACGCAGCACTGGATTACTCAGTGCTTCAGTGCTGGCTTCCGGGTCCGAAAGTGTAGTAATATCTTCTTTATTATACGATTCATTTCTTTTTTGGAAGTTTATAAAATTTTAGTTAACATTGGCATTTGCCGTCAACTAGAAACGAGATTTGATTTCTTCTTTCGAATATACAAAGACTCAAAAAAGTTGAGACGCGCAAAAGTTAAGTAAACGGAAAAGTTCAGTGTTTCAGTCTCAATGGCTGTCTCTAAAAAGTTAAGTTTTGTCTTAACAAGTAAGTCATTTTTGTTTTTAGCTTTAGCTTAAACCATGCAATTTGTATGCTTTGCTTCAGTGCGTGTTTGGATATGAGTATGTGACTGCACAATGTCTGGAGAACATAAGCGAGAGAGGTAACAAACCGACGAAAAATGCAGTATTTTAAAAAAAAATTGGAAGAATGAATTTTGGCTAGTCGATTGGCCATGGATTTTCATGTTTCTGAAGCTGAATCATTAAAAAATAAACGAAACAATCATTTATGTTGTAGCATCGAGCACATGTGAAGACATGATGAAGAAAACTTTACATAAGCCAGAGATTATGGTGAAGCAACTATACAAATTATTCTCAGATAAACGCGAAGGAAACTGTCCAATAAGTACACATAATCCAAAAAGTCTCCGTACAGCGGACTAATTGTATATTTTTGCCTAAGCACTTAGCTCATTTTGGTAAGGTTTAGTATAAATCCTTAAAGGGAAATACTGAAAGGGAATATGTTTTCCCTTCCTTCCAAATTGCACCAAATTCCAAGAACTTACGTCGCCTATAAGGTACCGTTATGAGAAAGATTGTTTTCTACTATCACTTATAATAATAATATGGGTGGCACTACAGCCCGTAGAGGGCCAGGGCCTAGCTTCTCAGCAACCACTCCTGTTGTGAGTGCTATTGTTCTATCACGAGTGGAAGGGACCTACAATTTTATGCCGACTCCGAACGGCCAAGTTTGAGAAGCTTTTTCTAGACAGTTATACTCTTTGAGCATTGTCAGTGACTCGAAGGAGGTGGAGCCGTGAAAAGAATACAATCGAACCCAGACAGGTAGGTCCAAGTGCGTAGGAGTCGACGCACATACCCACAACGCCGCGGGCCATCACTTAATATAGACAAAAAAGTTCCCGTGTTTTTAATTGTATTTCGGCAAATATTTCGTTTTTTTTCAAAATAAAATAAAATGGAGTGCAAAATAATCAATTACATTTGGCCAACAAGAAGATTATTATTGACTTGAGAAAAAAAAATTAAAGTCGCTGGGAGAAATTGCGAAAACTATTAAGGGACCCAGTTCTTCTATTCAGTACGTATTGGAAAAATTTGAAGAAACAAAAACCATTCTCAACAAGCCAAGATCTGGTCGTCGAACAAAGATAGTCGTACGGAGAGGCGATTGGTAAGAAGTGTCGACGAAGATCCTCGGCAAAGTGCCCCTGTAATTGTAAATTAAGAACTTCTGATACTGATACTACTGATAAGAAATGTTCTAAAAAGAAATGGACACAATGGTCGAGTGAGCCGGAAGAAGACCTACAAACGGAAAGCTACTAAAGAGTGATTTTTTAAAAGCGATAGGAAAGTTTTTCAAAAAAAAAAACACAAAATTCAGAAAAATGCATGAAATCTTTATTTGAATCGATAGGACGGTCCATAAAATTTAATGTTTGAAGATTATTTCATACAAATGTTGACCTTGACTGCGCCTCAAATTGTCCCTCCGCTTAGTCCAATTTTGGGCATACTCTTTCCAGCATTTCGGCCGGTATCTCACGAATAAATGCTTCAATGTTGTCTTCCAATGCGTCAATTGAAGCGGGTATAGACATGAGCTTTAACATAGCCCCACAAAAAATAGTCTAAAGGCGTTAAATCGCACGATCTAGGCGGCCAATTGACCGGTCCCGAACGTGAAATAAAATGTTCACCGAACTCGCCCCTCAATAAGTCCATTGTTGCGCGTGCTGTGTGGCATGTGGCACCGTCTTGTTGAAACCACATGTCATGCAAGTCATCATGCATTTTTTCAGTTTTCAGTTACGGTACGATTCGCATCATCTTTGAAGAAGTACGGTCCAATGATGCCACCAGCCCATAAACCGCACCAAACTATGACTTTTTCTGGATGCATTGGTAGCTCTTGCAATGCTTCTAGCTGATATTCACTCCAAAATCGACAATTCTGCTTATTTACGTATCCATTGAGACAAAAATGAGCTGACCATAAAATGGAAGAAGCGCGCGATGAACTTTCTTAGCAGAGCACGCATTTTGATAATATAATTCAATAATTTGCAAGCGTTGTTCGTTTGTAAGACGATTCATGGTTAAATTATAGACCAAACTGAAGATGTTTGACAGTGAAACAAAACACGAAACGTGCGTCAGCTGTTTAAACCAGTGTTGCCAAAAAGGTAATAGCTAAAAAATCACCCTTTATGAAGGCGAGACTGCAGTATGTTCTATTTTGAAAGGTAAGGCGAAGGATCTTTTTGCACAAATCTATCCAAATAAAAATCGAGATAATTTCATAGCAAGTCTAGGCTTACTTGCCGATATGGAAATTTTATCTAACAACACATCAACACCCAATTTATCCATGCTTTGCTGATGAATTTTACCTCTTTTTACCTATGCTTCTTACATACTTACCCATTGGTATATATTTTTGAAATTGGATCAGTGCCTTGGAAAAGTTAAGAATTCGCAAAAGTTAAGCATCCCATAAACAGACCGCTTACCTTAGTGTATATATTAATTAATACCATTAAAACTAAACATATCATTCAAAAGTTTCGTTCAAAATTTTTGCCTACTTACGGCTCAACTATAATGCTCATGAGCTAGTGTCAAATTTCAACGAAATGTTTCGTCATGTTTGCAAAATGATCATGTCTACCCATAATTCGCATCTGCGCGCATGTCCATATGTCAGAAAATTTTTTGTTTCATTCAATCGAAAAATGTCGTGTTCAATTATATGTGTATGTATGTATGTACGAATACGAACAGAATATCAGCTGATTTGCTCATTTTTCAAATTTGTTTTCTTGGCTGTGTTTTATCTGTCACATTCGCATGTGCGCGGTGCGATTTATTTCGCACTAGCTCATGCTTAACGAAACATTTGTGTTTTACACATGCTTAACGAAATGGTCGCAATCTTTCATGGACGACATTATAGGTTGCCGCATAGGGGTGGGTGTATTCGCTCATTCACTCATGCGAATTATATATTTTTTTATATATTTGAAAAGAAAACCAGAGATGAATTTTTTAAATGTTCTTTATTGAATGAGGGTAACTAACGAACTGATTCACAAATGTAAATCTATCTACTGTGTCGGTGCCTTAAACTGCAAACCAAGCAGTTTGATACGATGAATCTATCGAAGAGGATGCTTGTGTTTACACAAGTGTCTCTTCGATTCATTTTGTTTATCTCTACGACACCGATGGTGTCATAGCTGTATTACTATGGGATGGGATGTGTTTAGTTTATTTTAACGATGCCGAAGCTGGCATTGTTATTGTTATAGATTGTGGATGAGATTTCTCTATAACTCCCCCCGACTTAGATTGGAGACTCTCCTGAGGTTTTACATTTTTTATGTCATTAAGTGGTACATTTATATGGTCTAGTTGTATCTCTTCGGCACATATTTGGTTTGTGATTTTTATATTCTTACATCTTTGTTTAAGTATAAAATACATAATTATTACACAAATACAAATAACTAATACAGCGGAAATACCAATGGTATTCCGATTATTCTTATATTCAATCAATTTTATCTTGTTTTGATGTTCAATATTTCGTGTCATTAATTCTTTAATTTTAATATTGGAATCGATTATTGATATATTTAAACATGGTTGAATTAGAAGTTTATGATTAAAAGTTTTTATTTTGTTGTTGTAAGCCTTATTGTTCAAGATTACAGTACAGTTATTGAAATTTACAAAAAAGTTTTTATAAGAATGATACATTTTTTCATTACAATTATGGTCGATATTAGATTTAAAGTTAATAGCTAACAATAAGCCTTGATTTATTTCTTCTACATAATTTTCATCTGCATATTCTGAAGTTTCACAAGGGGTACATGCAATTGATTTTTGTAAATTCTTTACGTATTTACTTATAGGATACATTTTATTTTCGTATTTAATAACTTTTTGCTCTTTGATATTGGTTATAATAGTATTATTAGAGAAAGGTATGATTCTTAAATAATACGTCGAAAGCTCTTCGTCTAAGAATATAGGAATGCTTATAATTATTACAAAAGTATTGGAATTATCTTTTCCAAAAATATTTATTTTGATTTCTTGGAGTTCATTTAATCCTATAAAATTTTCATTTATTTCATCAATATCGAGAATAGATCTTGACATTATTCCATTTTCTTTTTTTGCTGCAATTAGCTTTTCAATTTCCTGATCTATCTCTAAAATATAATTAAAAAGTTTTAGTAACAAAATTTCATTTTTCACATGATTAATTTCATCTTTGTTATTTCCTGTAAGTTTATAGAACTGGGTTTTTGTATCTTTCCTAATTTATGTAGTATTGGGTCCTTTAAAATATTTTGTCTGTCTTTTTATCCGTGTTGGATGTATTTTCAGGTTTCGTTTACCCTTGCCTTTATTTATAATATTATTTTGACTGTCTAGTTTAACTTCAACTTTTCGAAATTTTGGTTTTTCTTTATGTCGTCTTTGAGCATAATTTTTAATATAGGCTTTTTCATGAGGATAGGATTTGATTGTTTCCCTATTTCTATTATGATAACTTATCCATTGATGCTTTTTAGATTCTAATAACTTATATATTTCGGTTGTATCAACATTTCCGTGTTGAATTTCTATAGGTTTTCTTTCTATTGTAGAATGTATTGTATTATTATAATACTCTGCAGCTTTAAGAATCTTTTCCGTAATATTTAAATTTGGTTCTGTAATGGTTAATATTTGAATATGTTCTAGAAGTGTAGAATGACACCTACTCATATCAGAATTTCCTGTATGACTGTTGGGAGAATTAAAATGTATTTTTAAATGCATATTTTCTACAAATTCTTTAACTTTTGCTGTGTTAAATTCGTTGTCTGCAACTATAAGTTGAGGTTTATCAAACATATGAATATATTCTTGAAGTAAAGTGACCAAGGTACCAGAACTTTTCTCTGTAGTTTCTTTAACGTATAGATATTTTGAAAATTTGTCAATTACTGTAAAGTAGTATTTCTTTTCTATATGGAAAATATCTAAGTGAATAACTTCATTCTTATTATGTGGTGTTATAGTGTGTTGAAATTTAGGTTTAGGGGGTTTTCTGTCATATTTGGCTAGATTACAAACTTCACAGTTATTAATATATTCTGTTATAATTTCTTTTAATTTTACAAAGTAATATTTTTGTTTTAATTCGGCATAATTTTCGTGAATGCCTCTGTGATTAGTTTGTTCATGAATTTCTTTTATTTTTTCGTAACACGAGTCTTTACTGGGTAGATCTTCTGCTAAATATATACATCTTATGAATTTGTAATTTTTAACTGCGAAATGTTCAAGAAGTTTCTCTTCAAAAAGATCGAACGATTTCTTCTCTATTTCTGAATAGATACCTAAGATTCCTTTAATGGGTAGATATTCTTTTAAGATATTTATCATTTCGTTATTATTTATTTCAGTTTCTGTAATAAAAATTTTCTTTTTGTTATGTACTTGTTTATGATCTTGTTCTTTTTCTTTCAATAGAATAATTTGTGTTTTATATTTATTCACAATTCCTCTATTTTTTATCATTTCAATGCCTGAGTTAATTTCATTTGCGTTGATCTCAGTTTCATTTGTATTAATTCTGGATAGGAAGTCTGCAACTTTGTTTTCTTTGCCCTTAATGTATTCTATATCATAGTTATATTCATTCAATTTGGTTTTCCACCTTATCATTTTAGAACCAGGGTCTTTAAGGTTATTTAACCAAACTAGTGGTCTATGATCTGTTCTAATTGTGAATTTAACTCCATAAAGGTAAGGCCGGAAATATTTTGTTGCCCAAACTATTGACAATAATTCTTTTTCAATGGTTGCATAGTTTTTTTCATGTTCATTGAGAGTTCTTGATGCAAACGAGATGGGATGATTATCTTGTGATAACACAGCTCCAATAGCTTTATCTGAAGCATCAGTAGTGAGAGTAAAACTTTTCTTGAAGTCAGGATATCGTAATACCGGATGACTCGTAATCAAGTGTTTTAAATTCTCAAAGGCATTTATATAATCTGGATTATTTTCATTAATCCTTTTACCTTTCTTCAGACACTCAGTCAATGGTAGGGCTATCTTGGAATAATTCTCTATGAATTTTCTGTAGTAGCCTGTTATTCCTAAGAAGGATTTTATTTGCTTCACCGTTTTAGGTACATCCAATTTTTGTATAATTTCTATTTTACTTGGGTTTGGTTTAATTCCTTTATCGGTCAATATATGTCCTAGATATTCAGTGTTTTTTGAAAAGAATTTACACTTGTCAATTTGTATCTTAAGGTTATGTTTTCTTAAATCTTGAAAAATTAGTTTTATATTTACTTCCATTTCTTGTAATGAGGTAGCAAAAATAAGAATGTCGTCAAGATATACCACGCAAATCTTATTTATATGCTTTCTAAGGATTTCATTCATCATCCTTTGAAAGGTAGCTGGGGCATTTTTCAGTCCAAACGGCATTCGTATAAACTCGTAATGACCTTGAGGGGTGCTAAATGCGGTTTTGTGTTGATCTTCCTCGTTTACCATTATTTGGTGAAAACCTTTAGCCAGGTCTAGAGATGTAAAATATTGGGCTTTCCCGAGTTTATCAAAAAGAGAGTCAATGTTAGGTAGAGGAAATTTGTCTTCTAGGGATTTTTCGTTTAATTTGCGATAGTCAATTACTATTCGCCATTTATTTGTTTTAGACTTATCCATTTTTTTGGGTACGACCCAAATAGGTGCGTTATATGGAGAATTTGATTTCCTTATAATTCCTTGTTTAAGCATATCTTGTATTTGGTGTTCTACTTCATCTTCATGTATTTTTGGAAATCGATATATTTTCGAAAATATGGGTATGTTATCTATGGTTGTGATATTATGTTTTATGTTTGAAGTACAACTCAAATTTGAACCTTCCTTATAAAATAAATCAGTATTATTTTTTAAGACTTTTTTTAAAGAATGTATTTCTTCTTTGTTCAAATCGTCATAAAGATGATCTAAGCAATTCGCTTCTTTTAATTCTTCTGAATAATTAATTTCTTGAGGACAGGAATAATTGAATAAGAGGGTTTCATTAAAAATCTTCAGAAAGCCTTCTCCTAGATTGAGAATAACGTTCAAAGGATAGAGTATATTTTGACCTATTATGCCTCTGAAACTTTTTTCGGAAAAATTTACTATTTTCCACAACATTTTGTAATTATCTGGTGCATTAAATTCTTTTGGAAAAGGGGTTTTAATTTGTTCGGTTACTTTTATTGTTCCTGTTAAACTATTTATCTCTAAAGGCTGATCTAATTTAAATCTTTGGAATGTTTTTAAACAACTGCTGTCAATACTGGAGGTTGAAGCTCCAGAGTCAATTAGAATAGGTATTGTTTCATTTTCTATAGTGAGGTCTATTATTGGAAGAGGACCTCTGAGGCCTGCACCTGAAAATTTATGTCACTAGTCTGATTGTCATTTGAGTTTCTATTTAAGTTTCTTTCTTGGTTATTTTCGTTGTTATTTGAAACATTGGTAGAATTTCTCGAATTTCTGCTGGTATTATTATTCTGATTATAGTTCCTATTGTTCCTATTATTGTGATTATTATTACTGTAATTTCTGTTACTGTTGTGATTATTATAATTTCTATTGTTATTGTAACTAGTATTATTATTATTTGTATTGTTGTTATTATAGTTATTGTTGTTATTATTTCTGTTTTCACTTCTGTTACTGTTGGCATTTCTACGTTCAACATTATTGTAACCATTATTATTATTATTTGAGTAGTTGTTATTATTGTTATTGTTGTTATGGTTTCTATATTCACTTCTATTACTGTTTCTAGTACTTAAAAATTCTGTGTACTGTGGGTTTGAATGTCTGTATGTTGTAAGTAATTCATATGCTTCTTGTATGTTATTTATATTGCGACTTAAAACAAAACTTTCCTGATGAACATTAAGCTGAGAGCAAAAAATTCTAAAAAACATTTGTTGTACATTTTCATGTGAATATTCTACCGTTTTTATAGATTCAAAATTATATTTTATATTTATTCTATCGATTAATTCACATAATTTAGAATAATAGATTTCTAAATTTGTGTTTTTAACACTTACAGCTTGTTGATAGATTGTAATATAGGATTCCTTTGGTCCAAAATGCTTGAATAGGGTTGATTTTAAAGTTGTCCAATTAGTAGTTGGTGTCAGCATTCTCACTGCTTGCTGGGCCTTTCCTTGGATGAGTCCTCGTACAATGTTCTGCACAGCGAAAGCACATGATCCTGGGCTGAGATACTGGAGGTTGATATCCACATCATATATGAAAGAAGCCACATCCCGTTTATCTTCGCCGTTGAATGGTTTTAGTCTTTGTAGTATTTTAATGACTTCCATTTCAGGAAGTACAAATGTGACAGTAGTCTTCTGGCTGTCTTCCTGTTTATTCCGATCTTGTTGATCTTGTTGTTGGCTGAGCTCATCGTTGAGCAATTGGTTGAGCTGTTGTTCCTCATTCTCACTCATCTTGATTAAGTTTCTTTTAATTACTTTCAAACTTATTGATTCGAATTTTCGTTTTCACTTTTCACTTTTCACTTCTTTAAGTAATTTCCAAATTACAAGAAATAACGAACGGATACTGGGTATCCTACCGACTGCGCCAATTATATATTTTTTTATATATTTGAAAAGAAAACCAGAGATGAATTTTTTAAATGTTCTTTATTGAATGAGGGTAACTAACGAACTGATTCACAAATGTAAATCTATCTACTGTGTCGGTGCCTTAAACTGCAAACCAAGCAGTTTGATACGATGAATCTATCGAAGAGGATGCTTGTGTTTACACAAGTGTCTCTTCGATTCATTTTGTTTATCTCTACGACACCGATGGTGTCATAGCTGTATTACTATGGGATGGGATGTGTTTAGTTTATTTTAACGATGCCGAAGCTGGCATTGTTATTGTTATAGATTGTGGATGAGATTTCTCTATAACTTGCGCGTTTGACACTAGCTAATGCACGCTCATGTGCATTATAGTTGACCCTTTATACTTTAAAGCTAATCTCAGATAGGATACAATACTATCCAGTTGCTTCTATTAAGTGCAGCAAGGACTTCTGTATACGACAGCGTGTTCTTTCTCCAAATTGCTCTCCGTGATTCTTTTAGAATGCGACATATACCCAAGACGGGGTGGATGTCTTCTCTTGTCCTAAGATTACACAAAGCCCACTCATCATTCTCTTCTGTTCTATAACGCCTGGCATTTAAGTATAGCCGCTCACCCCGTGCCTTGAAGATTGAGGAAATTGTATTGGCACTATATTGGTCCTTAAAATAGTTTTCGTCTCCTAGGTCATAGCTGAGAGTGCGATACGTGCATCTATTCAGGCTTTGTCGTGTCTTTTGCTCAAAGTGAGATCGGCAGGTGGTATCTACTTTTATTAGAAGTTCATGTACAAATTGCTTTAGTGAGACGACATTATCTACAAAAAGCATGATGCCATGTTCGTGGCACAGGTTATCCCATTTTCTACCTGTAACACTGTAACTTTCGGGTGAAAAAATGTTTTGCGACAGCATGCGGTGTTAAGTGTAGAAAATTAATAAAGTTATAGTTTTTCCAAAACGTTATAAGAATTTTTGTTTTATTTGCGAGTACAATGATATAATAAAAAAGAGAGTGGCTGTCAATGCCTGACGGGTTATTTATAGGGTGGATTTTAGTACATTCTTAACAATCTCGCATTCGTTAGGTTAATTTTTAGTACATATTTTTGTGATAATGCAATGTAATAATTATTTTATATAAATTCTAATTTAACCAATACGATCTGAGTAGTAAATTGATAATTCCGCTAAACATCCGGTAATCGATAATCGGAGAGTGAAATTGCTTTTTAATAAGTACAAAGGCGATAAACTGGTTTCTAGCTGAAGCATGCAGTTCGACGTGTTCTCTGGTAGTCTAAATATTTTCGTTTATGAAATATCTCTGTAATCTACTTCTTCATATTGAGTGTGACCCCAAACTTGAGCCGCGTAACACATAATAGATCTGCCTATCGCTTCAAAAACTTTGTACTTCGTAGTCAATGCTATATCTTTTTTACTAAGCCAAGCAACTCCTTCCCAATTGCAGTTTATGGCCTTTTTTACTTCTCTCCGTTTTCCCCCAAGATGCTTCTTAAAAGAGAGTTTCGGTGTTACTTTAACTCCAAGGTACTTGTATTCCTTATCTCTCTCAATTTCTTCATTTTGAAACGTACCAACTTTTCACATCTCGCATAGCGTCCAGTTCCATTACGAAGTACCATTATTTGGGACTTAGAATACAAACATGTAGTAATTTATTTATCATCAATTGCAACATTGTCTGTGGGTTTTGTGCTATCAATACGATATAATCCGAACAGAACAGCGATCTTTTATCAACGGAGTGGAAAGTTTACAAGGAACGCATATAGCATTTTTCCTTTCTCCGGATCCGAGGTGGACGACACAATCATAAAGAGGACACCACTTGGATGCTATGGCACAAGTACAAAACCCAACAGCATCCCTGAATGCGACAAAAGTCTCTAGCGATCGGAGTTGGATCACTTATTGGTTACACTCATCTGAAATATCACGATGCGCAAATGGGCTTTGGCCAACCATTACATATACAGAGTATGTGGAGACGAAGACGAAAGAGAGCACAATACTCACAACCTCTGTTACTGCCCATCTGTCAGTTGTTAAACAGAACAGCAAGCATCTACCCAGTCATGATTCAGGTCAATTCCAGGCGTCACTCAGGCTCTTAGCTGATATGACAGTGGTTTGTCATGCAATGCAGAATAATTGTTATTCTTGTCATCATAAGTGATCACACCTTTTCCCCAGCTTCAGCTGAATCAGAATTATTATCGCTGCAATTGACACGCTTCCTACAACCGTGGACGACTTTAGAGTCAGCCTGAATGAATGGACACAGGCTCACTGTATGACTCATAGACTCAATATCTCCACAAAGAGTTGGCTCTCTTCACAGCGTCTCATCAGAACACTTTCTTTCCGATAGGTTATATCGTTCCCAAGAGCAATTGAGGTCATATATTACTGCTGAGTTCCAGGAGTCGATTAGAAACGCTACGAAAACTTGGTCGACGCATACAGAAGGACGCAGAGGGTGGATTGTCTTGGTGAATCTTTTGGATCTTTACACAACTTATCAACTCCATTTTCGAGGACAACTCATTCTTAGCCAGTTCAGTGGGCTCCAATAGATCCCTAGTTCAAAAATGACAACATTCAGACATCGGCACCAGAATTAGAGCAGTTGCCAAAGCCTCAAAATTCTCCAAAGATCAAAGAAGGACTACATTAATGTTTGCATCCACCACCACCTGTCACCGCACTCGGACAGGTCTTCGCATTTGTTTTCTTCTTGTGTTCAACCAAATTCATGTCCGATTCGTCATGGTTCGGTCCAGTTATTGATTAATTACCAGTTACCGAGATGCCAGCACCTTACCAATCACAATCGGGAATCAATTTTGAGGCAGTCGATCGTAACGATTTCCTCTCAAAGTCAAGCCGTTTTAATTAGCATCCACCAACCACAAACGGACTGCTGAAAATCGAGCAAAGGAACAGCATACGCGAACATCTGTTAGTCGGACAGGAGTATCGAATTAAATGGTGTGCGCCAGCAGGCACTCACCATCATCATTCCACACCATGCGAATGCGACGCAGTGTGTACCGCAGGAGAGAAGTAAAAGGAACGCCGAACCATGGCTCACATTCACTTAAGTCCACCTTCGAATCTATCATTACCTGGCAACTGTGGTGAATCAGGGGGCCAAATGGAAAGCAGGAACCTCTCTCTCTCTACCTGTTGGCATTCGACTGGTCTACCACGATGGCGATTATTCGTTTCGTTTGCCCTGCCGAATGCAACAGGCTGTTTGATGTTGTAAATCTACTCTTCAGATCTACCTTTGTACATGTTGCCGGTGGATCTGTGTATCTGTGCGTGCATACTGTTGAATGAGCTCCATTTTAGGGCAGGTGCTGGACGATTAAGCATACATTTTATGTTGTGTGTGTGTGTGTGCGCGCTTTCGGAAACAACATGTCCAACAAAATGTGCTCTGCCGCTCCTGCATCGCCACTGTCTGGACTGGAGAAAGGGAACAAAGTCGCACGCAGATAATCAATTTACAACGTCCATGGGAGTGCATTGTTTGCCGGTGGAATGACTGTCGACTGATGCTGGTGGTTACCTTTTTCCTGCTGCGACATTATTTCCGAGGTTATGCAGCAGATGTCATAATAGTTCAGTACTGGGACGTTGCTGCCTTTCGGATAGATTTATTTCGGATTTTCCTAGAACCTAATCAGGGCGATCTGAGTTATTGTCGGTGCTGATGACAAGTGCAGAACGATGCATTTTACATTCGGGGGATGTTTAGCGGGATTAAGGGCAAGCGACATTCTGTATTCTGACATGAATGGGACGAACATTGTTTCCGGACTTTAGTTTGAAGTTAGATTGATGTCATCATTCAAAGGGCAGTGCTTCAAGCGGTCGGTCCAATTATTGATGACTCGGTTCAACATGGGCTGAGTAATTCCGGCAATGTCGTCCTCCAGTGTTGGCCACCAGTTCGTCCGAAATTCTTGGTTTGTTAGCGTAGACTAAGGACGTAGTCCCAGAGAAAATGGGCCTCTTCCGAGAAGGTGATTTTTTGGCCAAAACGAGGATCTCCGACCAACAAATAGTTGTTCCAATCAATCTGGACGACGATAGAAAGTTATCAAGACTGAAGTCTAACAAAGCTGCAGGTGACTGTCCGCTGAAATCTGTAAGGCAACTGGAGATGTGTCCTGGTAGAGCGCATGCACCAGCTCGCCTCTACGATATGGTCGGATGAAACCAAGACCGACGAGTGGAATTTCAGCATCGTTTGCCCGATCCACATAAAAGAATACCCTATTGACTGTGCCAACTATAGAGGGGGAGTCTTGCCTGAAGTCATTTATAAATATTCTGATAGGTCTATATCAGTGCGGCTTCAGGCCAAGGAAGTCGACCATCGACCATGTTTTCACACTACAACAGATTCTGGGAGAGACAGAAGAAATACAAATCGACAGCTATCACCTATTCGTCCATTTCAAGGTCACATGACAGCGTGGCAAGAGACGAGCTATTAACCGCCGCCAACAGTCTCGTTTTGACATTCCTGCCAAATTCGTCTGCTTGCTGGATGACGATGCAGAATTCTCTCTGCTCCATTATCGTCTGTAACGAACTAACCGAGACCTGCAATGTCAAAGAACGCTTTAGACCAGGCGACGCGCTGTCATGTGACTCCTTCAACATTCTTGAGAAGTTCGTGCAAAAATCGCATCACACCAGAGGCTCGATCTTCCTCGACAACTGTTATCATGTGCCGATGATATTGACGTGATTGATAGAAAACTGAGATCCGTCAATGATGCATTCAGACGGAAGCGGCTGAGGGCAAAACGAAGTTTATGCTGTCCTCAAGAAAAGACGTTTCGGCCAGAGCGTCACAATCAGCAGCTCTAACGTGGAAGCTGTCTGGGCCTTCGTCTACCTCGGATCTGCAGTGAACAGTACTTACTAGCGTTTTTTTACGAAATCAAACGCACACTATCTGTTGTTAATCGCTGTGATGTCGGCCAACTGAGAATAGAGCCATCTCTTGACGGATCAAGCTGACTTCATATAAGCCCCCCAGTTGTTCTGTACAACACACAGGTTTGGACAAACTTGAAAATGGATGAAAAAGTCTTTGGTTTCTTCGAGAAAAAGGTTTTGCGTGCGATCTTTGGTCCTGTTTGTGATGATGGCATCTGGAGTAGAAGATTCTATCACGGCCTGAACAGGCTGTACAACGGCATGAGGCTAGCCGGGCGTCTATGTATCCACCACCCATGGTGACTGGTCCATGTAGAGCGCATGGACAATACAGTTTTTTCCCGAGGGAACTTCGAATCCGAGTCTGCGGAACAACGCATTAGAGGTCGCTCACTAGGCATTCATATATGAATCTTAGGTGGTGCAACACCGGGCAAGTCCTCCAGCTCTACGAAGAAGTGCGTTCCAAGGACCTGTCTCCTTTTCTTTGCTAGGACTTGCTAGGCATTCGTAGAGAAGATGTTGGATAGATTCAGTTACGTCCTCGTCTTCGCAGCGTCTGCAAAAGTCATTATGCGGTATGTTCAGACGGATTGCAGGTGTATCTATGGTACAGTGCTCGGTGCATGCTCCTATTAGCATGCGTACTTAATAGCAACTAAAGCCGATCAATGATAAAGGTCTCTTTTGCTCAACGTGTCGTAGAGGCCTTGCTGTTGCTCCAAATTCCCAAGGTCAAGTCATCGGGTTCTGGCTCTGTTCAGAGCTTCATTTTCCAGTTTTTTTTCTTTACGAAGCTAAGCGGCGTGAAAGCTTGACTTGCTCGATTGACTGTCTGCTTTGTCGTCTCCTTGGATCCCAGCATAAACCGGTACCCAACGTAGAGTCGCCGTGTTCACCAATAACTTGACCAGCATCGAAGTCAATTCAGAATTATATTGTGGTATATCGACGCTAGTGCTGCAACCTTGTATCGCAGCCAGTTCGGCTTGAAAATGGCTGCAGTCCTATTTTAGTGCCCGGGATTTCTCGAAGTGATCAGAGAAGAATCTAGCGCTCGTTTCAGCCGTCAGTGTATAGGGCGATCTCCCCTTCCGCTGCCATTGCTTTCGGTTTTCGTAAGTTCTCTCCGAGGCTAGCGTTGATGGTAAGTAATCTGTTTGTCTTATTTTCCGTGCTGAGGTCGGACATCCTTAGGACTCGCTTTCGATGCTTGGCACATTTCATGATTCCAGCCAAATGGGTTAACACTTTAACCGCAAATGTTATGCAATTGGGTGCTTACTTTACTACGCCCTTTAATACTTACTTAATTACGCCGTTTAACCCCTCGGAGGCATATGACGTCAACCACGCCAGCGCCCCATCTCGTTCGAAGTTCTGCAACGCGTTTGAGCTCACTCAACTCTCTCTCATCCTCCTCAGTGTCGGTTGGTGTGGGGCCTAGCGAGCCTCAATCGTAAAAATAAAATTGCGTCGAAACAGAAACAAACGCCTCGGAAACGGCGAGTAATGCTTTTGAGAATTAATGATTTTATTTCGTGTACCACAACTAGTACTAGACAGACTTTCCAGGCTAGGGTCTTCTGAGAATCGAGCGATTGTCTAAAGCAGCCGCTAAATAAGTGCAAAAATTCTGCAACTAAAGTCACTCAGGCATGATTTAACGTCCAGCCGGCACATCCTTCCACCTGCTTGGTCATAAAATAAACGTATTCTTCTCTTAAAGTGTTGCCTGATTTTCGAAATCCAATCCGTGTTGTTTCAAAACACACGGTATGTATGCAAATCCGGTCACAAGCGCACACACCGGATACATAATTACGTTGAAATAATGACCGAAAACCGATCCGCATTCGATTTTACACTACCTACTACATACCTGTGTACCTGTGCGTATATGGCTGGTCTGGGTACTGGGTACTCCTCCTATTCGAGGACAAAACCGCAGACTAATCCCAGCATGCTGTTATTAAAATTTATTTCGTTCAGCACACCATCTCCCGTGAGTATCTCGTGTATAAAGCGTATGGTACAATACACAATCGTCAGCCAGCTACTGAGATCCTTGAGTACCATGGACACATTGAATGTGGCTGAAACATCTGCTCTTTTACTGAGATTTGTCTTTCGTTCGTTTGAATTCCATTCTTAATCCTCATCATCTCTGCCTTTTTGAGTTTTCGAGTATTTTGGATACCCACACAAGCGCGCACGTATCATGCGCACAGCAACAGAACAGAACACAGCCTCCTCTCTCTGTCTCTCTATTGAGACAGCACACCAAAGAAAAACTGACCCATTGTTTACGACTTCCGTTGGTAACGTTCCAAAAATGAAAACAACAAAAAAAAAACAAGCAAGATACGATTCGTGTTCTTTATTATTATTATTCGGTAGTTTTTACCTTTGCAATGGGCAGGGAAACAAGCCCGGTTGTGTGTATACACATCGGTTGAGTACTTCGATTTTCGTTTGAAGATGCGATCGTGGAATCCTTTTCTTTTTTCCGAAAAAAAAAAGTTCTGCTCTAAATACTCACGAAATCTGGTGGGATCCAATCTGAGGGATATTGTATCGATGGATTCATGTTGTCGTTGCTTTTGTTTTGTTTTCTGTGTTGTTCCTTGTTGAATCATTTGAAATCTAAGGATCTATTGGGAATGGAAAGACACATGATATCTGGATCGTAAGAGTTTCAATTTTCTTTTGTCCGTAATGAGGTCACTCACTTGAATGATTACAGTCTGAATCTGTTTTGATGATCATTGAGGATCGCTCGTCTGGTGGACATTTGATAGACGGGAAGTTCTTCTTTTTCTTCTTTGGAACCCGCAAGTGGATTGTGGATCAAATATTTACACAACTCGAGCTTTACACTGATGCCCACCCTATATTTATTATCAAGAAACAAAGAACAAACAAGAAACTCTTCTAAGAAATAACCGAATTCGGGATACGAGGAAAGATTGATGAAATGAACACGATGCATTGCGCTGTCGTCCGTTGGATATCGGCGAGATGCGTTTTTGTGTGACTCCTTTAATCTGGCGATGAACATAAATCGAACCAAGGGCACAGGATTGCGCTCCTAGGAAGTCATTGTAAGAGTTTTCACGGTAGTTCAGGAATCGAAGAAACGAAATTATAACCGCCGAGTTTAGCAGAAATCAAGTTAAGGGTGGTCCAACCATTTTAATTGTTAGTCACACCTTAACGTCAAGCTTTTTTGCCCAATTTAATTTACAAGCATCTTCTACCTCTCATGTCCCTTGAATTGTTAGTCAGCGTTTAAAAGTCATTTACTAGATTTCGTGATCAACTGCCAAAAATGCGTGATTAACTGTCAAATTCTTCGGTTCTTCTTCTATAATGGAACAATCAGGTGTGAAGTAGCATATCTCTCTAATAGTTTATTTCTCGAGGAAAGTCATTAAATATTAATCCTTATCGGCACATACGGCTACATACGATTTTGCCGTAATTCAAGTGTGTGTCAGCTTCTGGGCAGACATCATTTGTGACAAAAAATCGCACTGTAACCGCTGTTACGTTCGTGCAAACGACTTTAGTCTATGATTCTGAATCGAAGTACTAAAAGCTCTAGAAAACCTACATAAGCAGCTGAAATCTGAACGACGAGTAAGTAGCAAAAGGTGATTCTAATGTCTTCGAAAGAAAAAAAAAATCTTTCTTGAATCTTAGGTCGAGTCTGCTGACATGACGTATGGTGAAATATACGTGCTGTAACTGTATGATAATGAGTCCTGTCCACATCAACCCTCCCTGCCTGACCATACTGAATTTGCAGTTTGGCCTAACACCGAAAATGGGGGCATCCGACACGCGTGAGATGTCGTTGACTGCTGCTGTCGAGAAAGGGAGGAAGGTTCGTCTGGACCTTACTTTAAGGGTGATGGCCGATCCAGTGTTACGACGATTCAAGGAACGAAACAACGACAACAGTTCTGCAAGTAGAATGCGAGGTCTCTTTACAGTCGAACAACTCGCGTAGGTAAAAAGGCAGACATCAACGCAATCCATGAAGTGTGATGGGATGTATCCGGCAAAAAGGAAAAGGATAAACGCAACGTCAACGGGATTGCTACGGATTGCTAGTTTCAATGCGGTTTCGTTATTTGTCGCAGACCTAGACAAAAAGTGCGAACTGAGTTCGGCGCCATCTGCCTGAATGGGACTCTCGCCTCTACTGAATACGAAGAAGATATCTATGATCTCCTAGAAAGGACAATATGGCCAATTCTTCAGGATCGACACCAAGATCGTTCCAAGGCGCTCACGAAAGAAGGACGTATTTTCCCGAGTCCTCAGGAATCACAGCCTAAGGCTTAGGATGGTGGACTTAACCAGCAGGCGGAATCTGTTTGTAGTTAGGACGCGATTCACATCCACAATGGCATCTGATCAGGTCGTCCTCTGAGCATTCAACCGTCAACCAGACTGATCGCATTGCGATCGACATCGGGCACTCCTCTAGTATTCTTGACTTCAGAATCCTCCGAGGACCCACCATGGACTCAGATCATTTCCAAGGTCGTAACCAAGGCAAGAGCTGACTTCGAAGAATGGAGAACGCCTGCGTTTAAATTGGCGCATACATATATGTAAATGAAAAGGATGTCAACGAACTTAGCGTGCTCAACTGGTGGCAGCTAACCAGAGATCGTGTTAATTCGAGAGCCTTGTTGATTGAGGCACTGACCAGCAACGCAAAGGAATAGAAGAAGAAGAAGAAGTGACTGCTAGTAGCGTAGCTGGGACAAAGCACTTATTTGATTATTTTTCTCGCATTTTCTTATTCTTTTACTTAAGTATTCCCGTAGTGGTTTCCAAATCTATTCTTTTAAGTTCGTCAAATTTGACCTGGACCTTAAGTCACTAAGCACTATTTCGATGAGACGTTGTTATCTCCAGTTGAGACATTTCACTAGATTAGATCAAGTGTGTTTTAGGTGTCTTCACTAAAGTGGGTCCATATCGTTGGTTGCCGTTACTGCCTCACAGAAATAGTCTGATAACCAAGAAGTCTCAGTCCTAGACTCATTCCCATCAAATCATCACCATTTCGTATAGCTGGACTCACTGCTGCTCACTCGTAAAAAAGAGTTAGTTGGTGTATTTGCTCCTGGGGGCTTAGGACTAATTCCTAACCAAGAGAAGTTTATAATTCACAGGTCCACTTTTCTCGAGTCGCTGACAATGGCCCCGATTGCGAATGTCGATTATCAATCGATAATCGATACGCAACGATTGTCGACAGTCGATTGAATGTCTTGATATTGTGATTGTGGATTGTGATCGATAGTAGGCGATTTTGGCTTCAAATTTCGTCGTTCACAAGTTTGTGGTCGACGGTTTTCGTCCCGCAGAAAATCGTAAAATAAACATTGTTTTCATGATGCAAACGTAAATTAATTTATGTTGTTATCCCTTTAAAATATTTCTTATTATAATTTCATCTTCGAACAATGATAGTTTCATATAAAAAAACAAACAAAACAAAGTTTAAAATATGTCCAGAAATGTATTAATTCATATGAGTATTTGCACGAGCGATTTGTTTCGATATGCACACAAGTGAACGTTCACATTGTACCGGCAAAACTCAAATCTTCGTTTACATCTCCCTCTAACTTATAGGAACTTACACGCTATCTCTTTCTAATATTCATGTGATTCTCTGGGCAATGTAAGCACGAATTGAGAGATTTCATATTCAAAACTGACAGACGCATAAAAATTCATGACATGGACGTTTTTAATTCACAATAATACGATTCTCAGTCGACTTAGTTAGACAATACCAAAGTAGATTTCAGTCGACAAATGCTAAGATAGCATAATCGTGTCAAACTTTGCAGTTCAGAGCCAGCATACAATTGTAAGTCCGAGAGCAACAACACGAAGCCCAGGTCCATTTCGGACTGCAACGCCATCTACATTCTTGTAATATGAAAAATAATGTGATGAGTCCTTCATGAGCTCAAGGTGTCCTTGCTATTCTCATCCTCCTCACCATGAGCCAATCCGTAGTCTCGTTTTTAATACTTTGTAATTCACTGCTGCACCCTGCCACATTCCAGTCACAAACAGCTGTTGATGTTCCTTTTTTGAATTTATGATTTCTAACGGCTTCTTATGTTCCAAACATCAGATATTGACCACAAATTTTTTTTTTTGATTTTTCCATTTCTAGCGGTGCACCGCATTCCTCGTCTCGTGATGGCTGCACGGCGATTACTCCTTCGTCGTCCACTAACTTGTTCGTCACGCACATCCGGATTTTGCAAGGCCGCATGTCGCTCATCAGCATGCGAAGAATTTGCATTTCCATCATTGCCCCCGTCTTCGCGATTAGTTTGTTGCTCTTCCGCTTGTGTTGATGGTCATCAAAAGATTCCTGCTCTATTTCATTCAATTCTCGTTTAGAAGAGACATCAAGATAAAGAACAAGTTCGGTCATTTTATTGATATTTTTCGTAACACCATTTTTCCATTGCACAAAATATTCTAGAAAAAAAGGTAAACAACTTGCACAAGGCAAAATAACTTGAAGCGGAACGATCAAATCAGATGGCAAGCAGATTTAGATTTTAGTCGGACCAACAGTAATGACTCAATAATGATCTATTCTTGGTCTTCAAAATATTCGTGTCTGTTTTTAAGCAAATCATGATAGATCACATTAGGCGACCCAATTTTGGTCTTAACGTCAATGTAGAAAAGAAGAAGTAAAGGATGATTTTTTAGCTATTATCTTTTTGGCAACACTGGTTTGAACAGCTGACGCACGTTTCGTGTTTTGTTTCACTGTCAAACAACTTCAGTTTGGTCTTTAATTTAACCATGAATCGTCTTACAAACGAACAACGCTTGCAAATTATTGAATTTTATTATCAAAATGCGTGCTCTGTTAAGAAAGTTCATCGCGCGCTTCTTCCATTTTATGGTCAGCTCATTTTTGGCTCAATGGATACCTAAATAAGCAGAATTGTCGATTTTGGAGTGAATATCAGCCAGAAGCATTGCAAGAGCCACCAATGCATCCAGAAAAAGTCACAGTTTGGTGCGGTTTGTGGGCTGGTGGTATCATTGGACAGTACTTCTTCAAGGATGATGCGAATCGTAACGTAACTGTGAATGGTGAGCGCTACCGTGAGATGATATCCAACTTTTTTTTGCCCAAAATGCAAGAACTTGACTTGCATGACATGTGGTTTCAACAAGACGGTGCCACATGCCACACATCACGCGCAACAATGGACTTATTGAGGGGCGAGTTCGGTGAACATTTTATTTCACGTTCGGGACCGGTCAATTGGCCGCCTAGATCGTGCGATTTAACGCCTTTAGACTATTTTTTGTGGGGCTATGTTAAAGCTGATGTCTATACAGACAAGCCCGCTTCAATTGACGCATTGGAAGACAACACTGAAGCATTTATTCGTGAGATACCGGCCGAAATGTTGGAAAGAGTATGCCAAAATTGGACTAAGCGGAGGGACCATTTGAGGCGCAGTCAAGGTCAACATTTGCATGAAATAATCTTCAAACATTAAATTATATGGACCGTACTATTGATTCAAATAGAGATTTCATGCATTTTTCTTAATTTTATGCGTTTTTTTTTTAAAACTTTCCTAAAGCTTTTAAAAAATCACCCTTTATATGTTTGCTATGAGCTGTACCAAGTCTGGACGGCAAAAATCCGATAATTGCACTGGCTCGACCGCATCGGGCTCATACATATCAAGCTCCAGCTGAGAGGATCTTCTAATCCGAGCCTTCTGGTTCAAGAAGGAGAGGAATTCCGAACGTCCGGTTTAAAGATCAAGTCATCGCAAGGACTCAAGACAACTTGGACTTGATTTTCAAAGCGATTTGAAAATGTTATTGTGAACAAAAATGTGTTTACTTTTTATATCCTACAATGTCCAGTGCTTAAATCGGGTTGTTCAAATCCGTGTGTCAATGTTGGTCTTGGACTTGGTGACTGGAAGCGTTCCCAGAAGTGTGAGGAAGTAACGACATACGAAGAGATAAGGTCAAACGACCTTACTAACCTTATTTGAGTTCTGGATAGAATATAAACATATAATAATAGAAATTATGTGTGTGGCGCTACAGCCCGTAGGTGGCGAGGTACTAGCATCTACCGCAACCACCCATGTTGTGACTTGTGCGTGCTATTGTTCCATCACGAGTAATATGCTGACTCCGAAGCGGCAAATTTGCGAAGCTTTTTCTAGACAGTTATTCTTTTTGAGCATTGTCAGTGACTCGAAAGTGTTGGTGCCGTGAAAATAGTTCTTGTCGTATTGGGAATCGAACCTAGACACGGTAGGCTTAAGTGCGTAGGAGTCAACGCACAGTCCCACTACGCCACCCCAATATTTGATCGCTAACTGTCTTCCCAATTTAACTTCTGAAGACGCACTAACAAGTTAATCTTATCGTATTTCACTGATCGCGTTCAAGCGAGCTTAGTATAATTCAAAAGTGTGATGCTCAAGATAATATTTCCGGTCCGCGACTGATCACATTGACAGTGTAGTAGACAGGGTGGGCCAAATACAAGTTTCTTCATAAAAATGTAATAAAATTAACAAACTTAAGAACAATCATTCCCATTTAGTATGAGATGCAACTTCGTTCAAGTTGCTGCCTTGGCTGGCTTCGCAGTGGCGCATTCTGTTACCCAAGACATTGTTGATGGTTTCGGGCCAGCTTGGATGATATTGGCCCTAAGTGCATGAATCGGTTCCGGATTGTTGGTATAACATCGGTCCTTCACGGTTCGCCACAAAAAAAAGTCCAAAGGGGTTAAATAGCAGCTCCAAGGCGGGCAATTGACGTCGCCAAGACGGCTGACAAAACGATTTGTGAATATGGCGCGCAATCATGCTTGAACCAGAGGTCAACCAGAGGAATGAGATCCTTCATTCCGCATAGAGTGAAGAGTATCAAGCCCAAAGAAAATGCATGGTATGACTCGAGCTGTAAAGAGGCTATCAGGTTGAGAGAGTTGAATTTCCGGGCATACAAAGCCAACCCTACTGAGGAAAACCGGAATAAGTTTAAACGGGGATGACGCAGGGCACTTTGCGGACGAGAAGACACTGGACCGGGTGAAGCAGACATTCTGGTTCCCGAAGATGAGGGACTTCACGAGGAGTTACATCAGGTCATGTGTCGAGTGTGCGTATGCGTAGAAGAGAGGAGGGAGATCCGAGGGGGAACTCCACAGCATAGACCGCGTTGCACTACCCTTCGATACGGTACACCTAGACAACCTTGGGCCGTATGTTTGGCTTTGGTAGACAACTTTACCAAGTACACCGTACTCCGGGCAGTGAAGTCCGCGAACAGCAGAGGAGTTATCGCCGTGTTGAACGAAGTGGCCGGGTATTTTGGTCTGCCACGAAGAATTGTTACGGACCGAGGAACAAGCTGCTGATGGAGTTGGGAGAGCAGAGGGGAGTGGATGGAGACGAGATGGAGCGGCGACGAAGCGAGGCCCTAACCAACATCGAAAGGGCCCAAGTGCAGCAGAAGGTAAGATTCGACGCCCGTCGTCAGCACCCAACATCGTACCAGCCAGGTGACCTTGTACTGATCGAGAACGATCCAGCTGCCACCGGCGAGTCGCGGAGCCGTAGTACCGAGGCTCATACGTCGTTGCAAAGGTGCTCCCCAACGACAGGTACGTGGTAGAAGACATCCCCCAAATGCAGCGCACGCAACGGAAGCTGAACACAATAATGGCGTCGGACAGGATGAAGCGCTGGTGCGAGCTCCCGAATGAGGGGCTCGACGAGGAAAGCAGCGAGGGAGAAGATTCTGATCTCGAGGGCGAGATCTAATGTAGGATGGCCGAGCTGTAGCATCAAATGCGCGCGGGTATATAAACCCGCGTCACAGACTCACACACAGTGTATCATCATCGCCCGCGCGATCAGTTAGGAAAAATAAAGGTCATCGACGGTGTTTCGTTTCGTGTTGCAGTTTTCATCTTTTCACAATTCAAAAACCACCATTAATTGCAGATTGTCTTTAAAGAGATGGGTGAGCATTTCCATATACACCTCGTGTGGGTGCCGGGACACTGTGAATGCCACTCTTGGTAGGCCAATCGCTACAGCCCACCATCTTCTTAAAATAGAAAAAAATAGAAGAACCAACAACAAGTGGCTAGAAGGCACCACCTGCCTTAAAACAAATGAATTATGTCCAGCATCAAGTCTTAGATCAAGTCTTGCAGCAGACCTACAATCAAGACGCTCAACGGCGTCATAACCGGGCACTTGGCAAGCACGCCCGCAGAATGGGTTTCCCATACACTGATTTCTGCAGGATGAAGAGTGGGTAGAGACCACAAATCAACTCATCTGGTCGGGCAACGCTGTGGCAAGTCGTAGGTACTCACATCTAGGGGTCTCCTTTTTTAATAATATCAGCCAACTAAATAGATTAACCGCTTTGTTCTAAGCACCAACTGGTTCCAAGTTCAGGAGTAGTCAAACCGCTTGGTATCACAATGGGCCTAAGTGTGACTGGCGTCTGCAGCCACTCCAACCTAACCTAACCTAACCTACATAGTATTACTGTCATCAGGTCCTATGATTGATAAACTGCCTTGCCTTGCAACCGATTCAGTTATCCAGAGAATCTCGTTGTGTTACTCGAAAGGAGATTAATTGATCGTCCATCCATCCACGGCGACCATTTTAATCAGTTAGCGCAGTTGAGAATTAATCATCTGCAATTACCCCATGGTGGAAGAGTGTCTACCACAACCTGTTGCGCGACCTCGCAAAAGCTTTAATATCCCATGATTCGTTGCCCAGGAAGCGACTTTTCCACATGACACACTCTTCAACGCTGATTATGCACAAGCGCCTCGAGTGGAGCCGCTTAGCCGACGTTAGCCGCACCCATTATGCAACTTCTCATTGTCAGAACTTGAAGATCGATCGGCTGCAGTAAACATATTTTTTCTCTGACAAAATATTTCGGTTTCGCAAATCGCAAAGCTGATCTACTCTCTCACGCGTAACTTGTTGACCATTGAATTTATGTTGTCATCTGTTGGTACCGACTACCGACTCTGTAAACATACCGCCAATGTTCCGTCGCATCACAGACCACTTTACTTAATCATAAAACGATTTTCCGATTGGACGCCTCTGCCGGTAGTTCCTTGATTGCACTGAACAGCTCCTGACATGTTAGTGCCACCTAAGTTAGATTACCAGAAACACCCCCAAGCAAAACAAGTTGGGTCATTCAATTAGCTCCTTACTATCGTACTCAATCAGTCTCAGGTTTCATCTATGCCCGGCAGCTCGGCTCGGCACTTAGAAGTAGGAGTTTCTAGAAATTAAGCGACTAGCTGGCTATAAATTACTCACTCAAACGTACCGACTTGCGACTTGCGACCGCACCGAGTGTCACTGCAGCGTCCCCCATTCACACTCTTAATTGATTCCACTCGATGGCGATTTAATCGATTCATTTATGAAGAAATTAAGTTAAACCATAACTAAAATCACGAAGCACGGTGTAGTCGCTCCACAGCTAGATTCCACAGCTTCGTTCTCGCCGACTGAATTCCTGTTTATGGTCACATAACACATTGTCACCAGGTATCTCAGTCGAAGGGGAGATGGAAAACGAGAAGCAAACGACAAAACAGGAAGACTTGCAATCGAATCATTGCCGTCTCCTGGCCCAATTGAATTTACGACTAGAATCACAGGCGATCGCGTTTTCTAGTCGTAATCAGTGGCAATCTCTCACAGCATTCTGAATGATTTATGCGCACAACTGGTCGATCTTATGCAATCCCCAGGATGTGCACCCCTCGGCCAGTCGTCTGTCTGCTCTTGACCCTGCCTGCAGACCGAGTGTCCATTGTGATGACAAAATGTAGGCACGACTTGGGCATCGATGCTACCGCAGATAGTCCATTGAATCGAGAACACTCGGCCGGCACGGCGCGGCGCGGCGCGGCGCACTGGCAGCGCGATCAATTCGATTCTGGCCACTTCCACTCGGACACGAACCGCAATCCCAGCCAGCCATGGAGGAGGAAGCGGGTTTATTTACTTTTACTTCCCCAATCGGACACGGTACGTAGTGCGAACAAAGAAATCAATTCATGCGAACGCGACGAGATACATCCAGCGTCGGCTATTGATGGCATGACAAGCAGATGATAACCGCGACCGATGATATACATACATATGTGTATCTTATCACCACAAGACCAATGGTTCGATTATCTATGGGATTCGTGTGTTCGGTAGGCGCCCTCGCCACAGCAACATTCTTAGGCGTTGCTTTCGACAAGATAAGCTCCACGAATCGGGTCGTGGGTGGATGGCGTTCACTTGGCCTGCAGCACTTGATGGAATTTCTCATTCGGAAGAAGAAAACCACGAAGTATTCCAATTAAATCAAACTTATCAGACCACCTGGCACCCAGATTAGACGTTGATAAGGTGTTAGGTGTGTCAATATTTGAATCTTTCGACATGCAGCGGTTGCGGTTGACACATGGACTGTATAGATCTACAGATGTGCATTTAAATTCTTCGATAAGAATGAAAATGACAGGGAAAGTCAAATTAATTCGATGACATAAAGACTGTTTACTGTGTGATGTTACGAAATTGGTGCTTCGACGAAAAATTCCGGAGAACGAATTGCTTGGTGAAGAATGTAGAAGTTTTTCGAATGTGTTAAGGTTTTAATTGCAGTCGATCGTACAGAATTGTTTCATTTGCAGAACCAAATAATGTTCTCCTCCGCTTTGCCATTTTGATTCTTTGTCCTTTCTAAAGGCTGACCAGATGGCAAAGATAGTTTTTCCAAGTGTTATGTTTCGGCTGCTTTCAAAGTTAGCAATGACGTCTAGCTGTCAACATTTTCAGCAAGATTTACCATTTCATCGTGCATTGTTTTACATTTGCCTAACGTGCAGAAATTAGAAAAAAAATACTATCGAGATTCCGTCTCTGTTGTAAATACGCAAAATTAATTTCGTCGTAAGATCGGTCGTCATCATGGCTGGATTGTGCATACAATTCGTCGCAACGTGAACTAGTTCGAGACATTCTTCGAGGTCAGCAACAAGACACAGATTGGTGGGAAATCAAGAAAACATAGCCGACCAGTACGAAGAAGACCCAGCATAGTCGATTCGGCGCCGATCAGCTGAATTGGGCATCGCTAGAGTCAACCCGGCTTATTTTGCGGTTGGATTTGGGCCCACATTCGTATAAGGATTGTGCTGACGCAAAAATTGAAGTCAGACGACCATAGACAAGGCTGTAAATGTAGGCCGGGGATCCGGTTGTTGTTTCGTGCGCTTTATGGCATGGCGGATTCATTGGACTTTATTTCTTTTGAATTTAGAAAGGAGACACCGTTACTATCAATGGTCTTAGGTATAGTGAGATGTCAACCGACTTTCTGTGGCCAGAGCTTGACAACGTCGATATACATATCTGAGATGTGGGTCTAACAAAACGGCGCTTCATGCCATACAAGAAAGGCGAGCGTTCATCTCACTTGTCACTCGATTATTTTCTCTGGGGCTACATCAAGTCCCCAGTCTATGCTAACAAGCCAACAACTTTGGAGGAGGTCGAGGCACCATTGCTCGAGGCACCATTGCCGCTGCACATATTAGACCGCTTCATCAAAAAGCCGTGGCGTCCGAGCTTCAAAATAATGCTAGGATTAATGGTTCTTATCTGATCATCCAGTATTTAGAGAGATTCTCAAGAATGGCGTAATAACTGCGATTTCTAAAGAATAGCTTCCGACATCTGCAAAGTTCACGTCATCGCAATGTCCTAGACTGATTTAAACTTTTTTTCTTGGCTAGACTGGAGCACTCAGACTCAAAACTGGTCCATTGTACTACCAGCAGTAACCTCGGTAGGTAGATAAGTGGGCTGTCAGCGAAATCGCCAGCACACTTGTGATACCTATCTATAGTCGGACTACTACAACTGATCGACAACTCCAGTGATAGTGCCGTTAATTTGATCCCAACGGCAAATGGTGACTGGATCAGATTTGAAAACCGGATTAAAGTATTGCTTTCACTGGGATTCGAACCGGGGACCCCTCTAACCAAGGGCAGTCACTCAACCAACTGCGCCATCCAGTACGATTTGAACTTACTCTGCGATGGAATGACATTGGCTTCGATCTCTGGCTTCGATCTCTGAGAACTTCCCTTAACGAACTCATGAGAGATTTGAATGTTTCTTCACGGACTGCAGTCTTAGATGTACGACCTTTGAGGGGATTATTGGCATAACATTTTCTATCTCCGTGAGATGTAGCGAGCCTGCTCAGCTCGAACTTAGAGAAGAAACTTTTGTACTGACACATGCCTGCAAAAGTACTCCAGCTGCTGCTTGAATTATCCAGCTGACATTTGATATACAATTTGTAAGCAACCACGATCAGGCTAGCTGGATAGCCGTGTAAGTTGTCTTGAACTAAAGCGCCACCACTAGTTCACGACAAGACGAATCTTCCTACACAACGACTCACAGAAATAAAAGCTACACAACCCTGTTGAGAAATTATTCACAAAATAAATTTCACGTACATTTTCAAAGTGAATGAATAAAGGAAATAATGAGCCCTCTTCCGCTTCTCGTGTTCCTAAAAAACAAAAGCCCCATAACATCTGTCACAGAACACACACGTGCGCGCACAAAACACACGCTCACGCATCCCCACACACGGATCGGAGGCATACACCAGCGACTACTCCTACAAAATTGTATATCGAATTTCAATCTTGATGGCGAGAAAATAAACTGTCGAAGAAAGATCACCGAAGCGATATAATGACCAAGACGAAGATTTCCAGAAATTTAATCCTCTCCTGTGTATTTAGGTAGAAAATTTTAATCGGCTACCGGTATTTCAAAGAAGCAAAAAATTGCATGCAAAATTTTGTTTTTCTTTAGTCGAAGGCATAGCGAAGGTGTGCTTGCGGATGAACATCTATTAAGTAATTGCGAGTAACAGCCTGAGTAGATTCTCAAATGAATGGGTCTGTATTTCTGTGTGAATTTGTAGAGATTTTCAGGGCAAGTCGGGCATGGGATGTCAACAATCTACGTCTTTGCGTCTTTGCGTCAAAATATTGAATATGAGCAATTAAACAGTGACCTACGCTAGAGTTTTGTGGAAGAAAACTAAGCAGTTGTAAATACAAACATGACAAAGATCAACAATTCCGTCCACCCGACCCGGATGAAGTGAGGATTGCCATATCTAAACTGAAATCCAACAAGGCTGCGGGAGCTGACGGCCTACCCGCCGAGCTTTTTAAACCCGCAGGCGATGATTTGGTAAGGAGCATGCACCAACTCATCTGTAAAATATGGTCGGAGGAAGGAAAACATGCCCGATGAATGGAACCTCAGCATTGTTTGCCCGATCCATAAAAAAGGAGACCCTATGAACTGCGCCAACTACAGAGGCATCAGTCTCCTAAGTATCGCATATAAAATCTTATCTGCCATACTGTGTGAACGCCTAAAGCCATTCGTCAACAACCTGGTCGGTCCATACCAGTGTGGCTTTAGGACAGGAAAATCCACCATCGACCAAATATTCACACTACGTCAGATTTTGGAGAAAACCCAGGAGCAACAAATCGATACCCACCACCTTTTCATCGATTTTAAGGCCGCGTATGATAGCATCTATAGAGACGAGCTATACAGAGCAATGTCTAGTTTTGGCATCCCTACCAAACTCGTCCGTTTGTGTAGGATGACGATGGAGAATGCACGCTGCTCCATCAAGGTCGGTAAAGACCTAACCGAGATCTTTGATGTCAGAAAAAGATTCAGACAAGGCGACGCGCTGTCATGCGACTTTTTCAACATCTTTCTTGAACGAATTGTTCAAAACTCGAACGCCAACACCAGAGGAACAATCTTTCAGAAGTCCGTCCAACTACTCGCATATGCCGACGATATTGACATTATTGGAAGAACGCAGCGTGATGTCAATGGCGCTTTTGTGGGTATTGCAACGGAGGCCGCGAAGATGGGTTTAGCGGTAAACGAGGGTAAGACCAAGTATATGCTGTCAACGAGAAAGGGCACCCAACACCGACGTCTCGGTCAGAACGTCACAGCAGACAGATATAACTTTGAGGTAGTCAAAAACTTTGTCTACCTAGGCACCGCTATAAACTCAGACAATGACACCAGCGCTGAAATCAAACGAAGAATAACCCTTGCCAATCGCTGCTTCTTTGGGCTAAGAAAGCAACTGGTAAACAAAGCCCTCTCTCGAACAACCAAGATAACGCTCTACAAGACCTTAATCGTCCCAGTCCTGCTATATGGCGCGGAGGCATGGACTTTGTCAAAAGCGAATGAAGCTGCCCTTGGTTGCTTCGAGAGGAAAATTCTTCGTGTGATTTTCGGTCCCGTCTGCATAGACGGTGAGTGGAGGAGGAGATATAATGACGAACTATACGAGCTGTTCAGCGACATCGACTTAGCCAGAAGAGTGAAGATCCAAAGACTGAGATGGCTAGTTCATGTAGAGCGGATGGAAACCAATACTCCGGCCCGAAAAGTCTTCGAATCCACCCCCGAGGGACGGCGCAGTAGAGGAAGACCGCGACTCAGGTGGCGCACGCAAGTGGAAAGGGACCTCAACCAACTATGCGTGCGAAACTGGAGACAGCTAGCTAAAGATCGACCTGGCTGGAGACGCTTGTTGGTTGAGGCCCAGGTCCACCCCGGACTGTAGCGCCACCTTAAGTAAGTAAGTAAGTAAGTAAATACAAACATGTATGCCTGAAACAGGTGCTATCGTCGAGTGATATTTCGTTTCCAACACAAGAAACACAAAGGCGCGTTCCGAAACACTGCGCTGTGCTATCGTTCTTACGTTTGTTATCAAATTAGAGAAATTTAAGAAGATTAGAAATAAATTAGAGAAGCAAAGAGACCCACCGATGAATTCGACGGATAATCGCAAATAGTTTGATCACGCTTCTGTACCACTTACATACCACGATGCGGATACAGGCACACATATAAAGAAAGTGACAGTAAAGAGAGCGTACATATGTATATACAATTTATTTGTGGTCTGGTCTTTTGTGCAAAAATATCGTTTTTCTTTTCTATGAGCCTAACCTCTGGGGTGAAAGATTAATGCAGAAAATCTAATAAATCGATGTCTATCACGTCGTCGGTAATCCCAGATTGTAACTAAAAGACAAAATTTTAAGTAGCAGTTAGTGAACACCTTACCGGAAGCACCCGTGCACGTCACTGAACAGAAGAATAAACATTACTCATTTAACGTCGCGTCCATTTACTGCCCTCCGCGTACTATAATTGATCAAAGCGAGCTCGAACGAATTTTCCACACTCTAGGCCCAAATTTGAGATTTTAATGCGAAGCACCCCTTTTGGGGATCAAGATTAATCTCACAAAAAGGCAGAAATTTATACAGAGCTGGTATGAAACTAAACTGTGATTTTTACTCGACAGGAAAACCAACCTACTGGCCGCCGGATGTTACAAAAATACCTGACGTTGTTGATTTCTTTGTCATAAAAGGTGTTTCTCGAAACTACTTACGAATTGAAGACAGCTTTGATCTTAATTCAGATCATTCTCCCATTGTACTATGTGTAAACAATACCCTTGTAAAAAGGGAAGTTCCACCTACGTTAACAAATAAACGTACGAATTGGCAAGCATTTAGAAATTATCTACAAGATAATATCGAACTTAGAGTACCGCTGAGAACAGCATACGATTTAGAAATAGAACTCGATAAATTTATAGAAGTAATACAGTGCGCTGCGTGGAGCAATACACCTCTCGCTAGAAAAACGACGATAAAACATGTATTGCGATATCCACCGGAAATACGAGAATTAGTAAGAGAGAAACGTAAGGCTCGTAAGAAATGGCAGCAGACCCGTGCGCCGCAGCATAAAACTCGCCTCAACCAACTGTCTAACCTTCTGCAGGCGAAAATTAAGTCGTTTACAAATAATAACCTAAATACCTACTTGGCAGGCTTGTCAGTGAAAAAGGATACCCATTACTCACTCGGGGAAGCAGCCAAAGGCTTAAGAAAACCTCAACCACATGCGGCCCTAATTCGGAAAAATCAATACGAGTGGGCTAAAGATGATAAAGAGAAAGCGGATCTCTTCGCAGATCACTTGGAAGCAACGTTTAAATCACGCGACAGACAAACGTTTCCTGTAAACTCCTACGGTTCAAACACAAATAATGAACATTTTTGTATAAGAAATGCTACTTTGACAGAACTTAAGGAAGAATTGAAAAACCTCAAAAACCCAAAAAAGCTCCTGGTTATGATTTAATCACAGGAGAGTTCTGAAAGAATTACCTCAGAAAGCGCTTCTTATGTTTCTCTACCTAATTAACGCCGCCTTTAGTCAGTGGAAAGTGGCGGAAATAACAATGGTGCCGAAATCGGGTAAACCCCCAACAGACAAAAAGTCTTATAGACCGATTTCACAGCTTCCGATAATGTCTAAAGTGTTCGAACGAATATTACTCAGACGTTTAAGCCCGCTTGTGGAAGAAAGACGACTTAGTCCTAATCACCAGTTCGGTTTTAGAAGTAAGCATTCAACTATCGACCAAGTACATCGAATAACTGATGTGATAGAAAAATCATTTGAACAAAAGCAAGTCTGCTCAGCTGTATTTCTCGATGTCTCGCAAGACTTTGACAAGGTTTGGCACGAAGGTTTGAAACACAAGCTTCGACAGTTCCTTCCGAGAAGACTTTACACAATTTTATCGAATTATCTAACTGATAGAATCTTCCGTGTGAAATATGGGAAAGAATACTCACTATTTAAGCCTATACAAGCTGGAGTACCTTAAGGAAGTGTCCTGGGTCCCCTCCTTTACTTACTGTATAGCAGCGATATACCGCAGGTCGCAGGCACAGTGCTAGGCACATTTGCTGACGACACCGCCATTTTAGTAACTGCCAAAACGGTCGAAGATCAACCAGAAAATTACAATGTACTCTAGACCGGAAACACGAATGGACGAATGCTCAGCGAATTGAGCTTAACGAAGCTAAATCCGTTCATATAAATTTTACGTATAAGAACGTGAATAACTTGCCCGTTTTTATAAATAATGTTCAAATACTCTTCGGTAATGAAGCGAAATACCTCGGAATGACTCTCGATGTAAAGCTTAAATGGAAGGAGCATGTCAAAAATAAACGTGAAGAGCTCCAATTAAGATACAAAGACATGTACTGGCTTATTGGAAAATATTCCAAGCTAAGTATTTACAACAAATTGCTTGATATACAAGCAAGTACTAAAACCCGTCTGGACGTATGGTATACAACTATGGGGTTGTACCAAAGAAAGTAATAGAAACATACTACAAACATTTCAAAATAAAGTGCCAAGGGCCATCGTCAACGCACCCTGGTATATACGAAACAGCGACATCCACAGAGATCTTGGATTTCTATCAGTCCATGATGAAATTACGAATTTTGCTCGTAAGCATAAGCGTCGTCTGGAAGAGCACATAAGCTCTGCTGTCCTTTCAATTCTCGACGAAAGCAACGCTTTCCGCCGTCTACAAAGGACCAAACCCCTTGACCTAGCACGGTGAATTCAACCCGCGCTTAGCTGCGGTGATAGCAAAAACTCTCAATGGAGAATTTCTTGCCAAATGCGCCTAAACCAAGAAAGTAAAACTGCTGGATAAGTGTAAGACTTAGTTGTAGTGGAAATATATTTTATTTGAAGAGAGGTGTTTTTTACTGGGTAAAAATCCCTTTCGCTATGTGGGAACGGTCCCCATAGTGTCTTTTGAAGATTTTCACATACTCTCGCAAAAAAAAAAAACTGAACAGAAGGGGTAGAGGTCGGCTATTCTTATAACAGTTGATTTCTGGTAACAGCGAGTCTCACAGGATCTGTTGACACTCCCTTCAAAAATATGCAAAGTACCTTATGAGCTGATTTTATTTTGGCAGCACAAAACGATCGCAACGGGATTCTATGGGCTGGTGCCTTGACATTTGAATAATGAATACAGCTAATAAATTTGAAATCGTGATGACCTCCTACTTTACGCAAAAAACGGTAGAACCAACGCAGTATTGTGCTCAGACAAGCGAAAGACCCCAAACGTATTAGTCTATCTTCATTTCTTCTAAAGACAGTCAAGGAGCTCATTCTTTTACGAACACGGTTAACTCAAATACTCTCGACCACCCAGCGCTGCGTACCGCAAAAGCAAAAATGGAGTTCACCCTCTGGTAGGAACAAGGGGGCCCATATCTGAGATACAATAATGCTCCCAAAAGTAAGTCATCCTCAAGTGCGAAGATAAATTTCTTGTGCAACGAATATATGCAGTCCTCTATAGTGGGGAAAATGCATAATTTAATAACATTAACGAATAGAAGGAGTAGAAATGTGCCAAACAGCCAGTGGTCATATAATTAGGCCATTTGCAAAAATTAAGAAAACAGTGAAAAAAAATAATTATTGGATTGCTTAAAGAATACTTTACATTGAGTTATTTATATTTAGTTGGAACAACAATATTTTCAAGAACTTGCACCAGTGTTGCTTACTGAGGTGGTGTTCCACTTTTCCTTTATAATCAAGAAGTTTTCTACGATTTCGGTCTGAACTTTGCGGTGGCCAACCAAAACCTGTTACCCTTTCATCAGACACGACCTTGCCATCCGCAAAATATATTGATGATCGTTGTCCTACTAGAAATTCCAAACCAATAGCAAATTATTGTATTTCCTATATATGTACATTTCCTCTATCATCTTGCAAATAATCTCTGTCAGATGACCTAAACCAGGTAAGGTAAAGCACTGACTGTACAATCTCCTTGTTTTAACTGGTTTTATTTTTGTGTCCGATTCTTTGCACCGGGGAAGTGTTAAATATGATTTGCCACCGTTTGCGGACATATTGTGCATAAGGTTCTCGCTACAAGCAATCGTATCCATAAACGGCTTCGACCAATCCATTTACCAGCTTACTCACTTAAAATTTGCTAAGCTTTCCGAATCTCTCTATCTGAAATACATCGACTGAATGCAATCGAATCACATAACGGATCCTAAGAATTTGTACCGATTTATTAATGCCAAGTAATAGTTATTCTCCTAATCTCAAATGTGGCAACACTGCCTCGTCTGATCACCAAACCATCGCAAAATTATTCGCCGATTTCTTCAGTCAATCGTACAATGATTGTTTCACTGAGCTCGATCAAGGTTCCTGTTCATCTCTTCTATTCAAGTAACAGCGCGCCTTGTTGAAGAGAAGATCAATACACTTAAGGGCGACTACCGATGGGTTACCTGCAATTGTCCTTAAGACATGCGCTGGACACCTTGCTAAGCCCCTAGCAAATCTTTTCAATATGTCTTTCTCACACGGATGTTTCTCCCAGCTTTGGAAGAATTCTTTTATTGTCCCTATACAAAAGAATGGTCCAAAAAACGACATAAGTAACCATCGTACCGTGGCTAAGTTATCTTGCATACCTAAACTATTCGAAATACGATTCTATGTTTTTTTCACTGCAAAGCATTATTTTCAACTTCCCAACACGGTGTCCTGAAAGGCAGATAGACGACTACGAACTTTACTGAATTTGTGTCTAAGGCTTTATGCGCATTTGAAGACGGCAAAGAAGTCGATGTAATAGCCACCGACCTTAGTAAAGCATTCGATAAAATTTCGCACCCATTAATTATATTTAAACTGACAGCCATAGGTTTTCAACCTCACATTGTCAATCCTATTTGGAAAGCAGAGAATACGCAGTTACCTTCAGATCGTCTGTTGCCAAGCCCATCAAAGCCACTTCTGGCGTACCACAAGGTAGCCACCTCGGTCAACTAATATTAGTACTTACCATCAACGATGTTGACGCCGATGACATGAAAATCTATTCGTTCATCTTCTCCCCCTCTGACTTCTACACTCTTGATCTACATAGTTTTCCTATTTGGTGTCAAAAAAACGATATCCATCTTAACATCAGTAAATGTCAATCCATTACATACTCCCGCAAACGTCTACCGCAGCCACATAGAAACTATTTCCTCAGCAATGAACTAGTCCCTTCGTATCATCTTCACGCGACTTAGGCGTAATCTGTGATCGTGAGCTCAACTTTCCATACCATAGTACCTCAGACTGTAACTGTAACTCTCAGAAAGCTACTTCATGAACATACGCTTTGTTCGTTTGCTTACCCCTCCTTACCCCTCCTCATTGTGTTGAAAATTTAACACCGAAATTTGAAAAAAGTTCAAGTAACGATCGAATTTTCAAATAAGAACTCTAATTCACCCCACGACTACGGTTGGGGAAGGGCATCAGCTGTTTGCCAGGTGTTCGCAAGAGCTCACACGTATTCACAGACAGGGGACAAAAAAGCGTATAAAAAACGCTGTCAGATGAAATCAAGGGGCAAGAGAGGAAGAAGTTGAATATCTCTTTACTCATTTATTTCTGCTCATTACGCTGTCCACATTCGTCGCATCGAAGCTGTCCAGCGTGGCTTTCTATGTTTCGCTCTACGTGATCTTGCCTTGACTGATAGAACCAACTTACCTCCTTACTCTGATCGCCGTAAACTAATTCGCCTTGAGTCCCTCGAAAACTGCCGATCTGCTCTTCCTCCACCAATTGATTACTGGTAATACAGACTGCCCCGCACTTCTTGAATTTGTGTCTCTTAGCGTCAGCCCCTACAATCTAAGTACTGCAGCCCTCTTCCGCATTTGACCAAATCGGACTAATTACGAATTAAACTCACCGGTATCAAGAATGTTAAGTCTTAGCAAAACCTCACTTCGAAACCACCTCCAGTTCCATTATTTCCTGCGCTAGTCCTGCCTTTCTCTCTCCACCATCTAGGTAAAGCTTTAGTTTTTATGTTTAGATTGTTTAAGTTGTTCGCTTGTAAGAAGAAGTTGTTCGCTTGCATTAAGCCTAATAAATTGGGGTGTTGCCCCCACTACCACTACCACTACAACCGTGCTTGATGGCCCAAATCGTCAATGTGAACCCTCGTTACTAGTATGGTACAATCTTTTACAATTTGGCTTCAAGCAAATCGTATTTACAAATTGTTGACTGTGAACGTCGCTTTTAAATATGATTTTGGGAATGTAGCCTGCGCGGCTACTGGCGCCAATTTCGCATACTTTTCACAGTACATCAGACTGTATTTTGGCAAAAACGCGCTTCCAACTACAAGTAAAGGGTGATTTTTTAGCTATTATCTTTTTGGCAACACTGGTTTAAACAGCTGACGCACGTTTCGTGTTCTGTTTCACTGTCAAACATCTTCAGTTTGGTCTATAATTTAACCATGAATCGTCCTACAAACGAACAACGCTTGCAAATTATTGAATTTTATTATCAAAATGCGTGCTCTGTTAAGAAAGTTCATCGCGCGCTTCTTCCATTTTATGGTCAGTTTAATCGATTTAATCGATTTTGGCTCAATGGGTACTAAATAAGCAGAATTGTCGATTTTGGAGTGAATATCAGCCAGAGCCACCAATGCATCCAGAAAAAGTCACAGTTTGGTGCGGTTTGTGGGCTGGTGGCATCATTGGACCGTACTTCTTCATAGATGATGCGAATCGTAACGTAAGTGTGAATGGTGAACGCTACCGTGAGATGATATCCAACTTTTTTTTGCCCAAAATGCAAGAGCTTGACTTGCATGACATGTGGCTTCAACAAGACGGTGCCACATGCCACACATCACGCGCAACAATGGACTTATTGAGGGGCGAGTTCGGTGAACATTTTATTTCACGTTCGGGACCGGTCAATTGGCCGCCTAGATCGTGCGATTTAACGCCTTTAGACTATTTTTTGTGGGGCTATGTTAAAGCTGATGTCTATACAGACAAGCCCGCTTCAATTGACGCATTGGAAGACAACATTGAAGCATTTATTCGTGAGATACCGGCGGAAATGTTGGAAAAAGTATGCCAAAATTGGACTAAGCGGAGGGACCATTTGAGGCGCAGTCAAGGTCAACATTTGCATGAAATAATCTTCAAACATTAAATTATATGGACCGTAATATCGATTCAAATAAAGATTTCATGCTTTTTTCTGAATTTTATGCGTTTTTTTTTGTGAAAAACTTTCCTACAGCTTTTAAAAAATCACCCGTTTTTTCTGGCTGGTGTTTCGAAAATTGCTTAAGTTTAAGCTTCTCGAATTGAGCCATGATTTCCAAAATAAATTTGAACATTTTGTAAAAATTTTCCTCCGGCTTGAATGTATTCATGATGAATTGCCAAACAAAACTAACCCCAAACAATCGAAAACTGTCAAATCAGCAGCCATAAGAAACAATTTTGTCAATTTAAAGTTCACCGCCTTTTAAAATAACACCCTTTTCAAACCCCTTTAAATGAACAAATTGCCTACATTTAGCACAAATTGTTTTACGTGTTTTATCTCTTGGTAAATTTTCAACCGTGTTATTTTCAAAAAGTAGTTTCATTCTCCACTTTTCCGCGAGAAAATGCCGAAACTCTCGTCACCTCCATCACGTCTAGACAGAATTCCACAATTTTCATTTTTTACGAATGTTACACGTATTAGCAACTGTCCTTTTTGCATAACTAGTCTCTCAATAACGGAATCTAATAATACAAACAATGGAAATAAAACAGGACGCCGGGTGTCGCTTTAAGCATAAGCAGTTAAAAACCAACTCCACACACGTGACGACTATTTGTGGTATTCCCATCTGTGTTCTACTTGTCTGCCGCTGAACATTTAAGTTTCCACGTTCATAAATCATCGCACAAAGAACCACCAAATCTATGTATCAATTTTAGCGCCCTACTATTCGAAGGAGTCCCCTGAACTGCAGAAGGGATTCATGAAAGGTAACTACGCACGGTTCGTCGTAATTTCAAATGGGTGACACACGTGTTCCATGCAACCTGAATATCTCATGATCCTGATCTCGATCTCGTAAAACCGGATCGTAGTGTCTCAAGTTGTATCCCTTTTCGCTCACAATGAATGAATCAAACGAAAACAAGAAATCATCCGACATGACAAAGTTCCACACTCGATTTCTAGTTCCTTGCAAGGATAAAAAAAAATGTATTATAACACCAAAGGATATGCCCAACAATGCACGTTCGCGCATTCCCGTAGACTCGTTCAAATTCAAAAGGAAATAAATTCAAACTGAATGAACGCGTAGACGAACGGAGTACGCCTCAATTGTAGTACATATAATGCGTCTTTTGAATTCCGCGGATCTGCGTATTAATGTCTTATCCTGTTGCGTTAGAGCCTGTTCGGCGGACGGCTCTCCCCATTTTGAATGAAACTGCTTCCTTTTTCGGCTGTTTCGAGGGGTGATTATCCTCCGATGAAAGAAGAAAGGGAATCTTCACAGGAATCACATCCTACCGAAGGACTACGGCCACAGCGACCTTTCATAAATATTACACTCTCAAGGTTATGCTATTTGATGCCCTCTGAAGCGTGTGTAAGACGCAATATGAGGTACAGGCGAGTTAAAAGGGGGACACATCCCTATCCTTTACGATTCACGTTTTTGAAGGTCGATATGGTAAAACCGTAAAAACGAACGCACACTAGTTCAAAGTGCTCTCACTTGCAGAACGTGCGTTATGTGTGTGTGTGACTGGTTGTGTGGACTTTTGGAATGCCGCAGGCGATACGAAAATTACGCATCAGAATTTCTCACGCTGTTGTTGGATGAACTATGTATGTTTTTTTTGTTGTCTTGCGTTCGAGTGTGCTTTCTTTTGGAAGAGATCATGTTTGCTAAGGGGAACTTTCTTTGGGAGCTTCGTTTACCCTTTACCAACGCAAGGGGATACTGGATGACATTGTAATTGTATGTTAATTTCAAAAGAGGGGGCATTCCCTGTAATTGCTTATTTAGTACGCAATTTATGGATGGTTACTGCGATGTGGATTGCATTTTAATGGATTGTGCTCTGAAAGGGGTTTGGATTGAGAGACAATGGATTTTTTTAATCAAGTTATGCATGAATGGTATCAATTCTCAATATTTGAGTTATGTAACGTTTATATAAAATATGTTTACTAATTTTGTTTGAAATTTAAATTATTTAAATTTTATTCTGTACTAATTTCAAATCAAATGTGTTACATATGGATGGTACATATTGAGAAAAACTATTGTATAATTTTTTAAATGTTCGCTACTTAATGAATGACCTCGTTTTTATTCACGTCTAAATACAGTACAGTCTGGATAGCATGAACTACTAATTGCCGGTGCAAGCTAATCGGTTTATTCGTGTTTTTGAAATTTGTTTACTTTTTCAATAAAATAAATCAAATAATTTTGAGGTGATTTTTTAGCTATTATCTTTTTGGCAACACTGGTTTAAACAGCTGACGCACGTTTCGTGTTTTGTTTCACGGTCAAACATCTTCAGTTTGGTCTATAATTTAACCATGAATCGTCTTACAAACGAACAACGCTTGCAAATTATTGAATTTTATTATCAAAATGCGTGCTCTGTTAAGAAAGTTCATCGCGCGCTTCTTCCATTTTATGGTCGTTTAATCGACCCACTGAAGCGGCTCATTTTTGGCTCAATGGGTGCGCAAATAAGCAGAATTGTCGATTTTGGAGTGAATATCAGCCAGAAGCAGTGCAAGAGCTACCAATGCATCCACAAAAAATCACAGTTTGGTGCGGTTTGTGGGCTGGTGGCATCATTGGACCGTACTTCTTCAAAGATGATGCGAATTGTAACGTAACTGTGAATGGTGAGCGCTACCGTGAGATGATATCCCACTTTTTTTTGCCCAAAATGCAAGAGCCTGACTTGCATGACATCTGGTTTCAACAAGACGGTGCCACATGCCACACAGCACGCACAACAATGGACTTATTGAGGGGCGAGTTCGATGAACATTTTATTTCACGTTCGGGACCGGTCAATTGGCCGCCTAAATCGTGCGATTTAACGCCTTCAGACTATTTTTTGTGGGGCTATGTTAAAGCTCATGTCTATACAGACAAGCCCGCTTCAGTTGACGTGCCGTGAGATACCGGCCGAAATGTTGGAAAGAGTATGCCAAAATTGGACTAAGCGGATGGACCATTTGAGGCGCAGTCAAGGTCAACATTTGCATGAAATAATCTTCAAACATTAAATTATATGGACCGTACTATCGATTAAAATAAAGATTTCATGCATTTTTCTGAATTTTGTGTGTTTTTATTTGAAAAACTTTCTTATAGCTTTTAAAAAATCACCCTTTATTGATAAGGGATTTGTTTTCTTTTCGTATTCTTTTTCGCAAAAGGTAAATCTTGCAATTCATTAAGATCTTCGGTTTACAGTCTTAATTATTTTCTTTGCTCCGACTATCTTTGTGGTAAGATACCTGTTGTTGGTTGGGGTAAACGCTGACAGTTTACATTGTATTAAATGCAATGTGCATCTTTTTACCTTTAAGAAAAATACATTCTTTCGAATTTCACCTTTCATATTCTTTTGAACACAGACATATAAAAAAATCCCAGTTATTCTACTAATGATGCTTAAATTGAAGTGTAATATACCAAATATGATACATGGTAGGTCGACTTCATAACACTGCACAAAATATTCTCTCTATGTACATATGTATTTATGAACAGAAATACTGCCGCACGTTTGCAGCAGGCGAGTATTATCAAAAACGTATTCATAAATGCAATATAAGTAGGCGATACAAAAAGTTTTGTGACGTTTCATTCTATCGCTATCCGAAGTACTATTCACAATGTTACTCATGTGTTTTCGTTTGCCATATTTCCGTGCAATCCTGCGACAAAATAAAAATCACTGCGAATCGCAGTTTGACTGTCACATTGCTTTTATGAACGCAGTTACTGACTGCTGTCATGCAAAGGTAATGCAGCTTAATTACAGTTATGAACGCAAATCTTGCAGGGCTGCCGCAGTCTGACGTTCTTTTTTAGAACTCGGCCGTAATGTTCACATTTCTTCCATTGTTTTTTAAAACACTGGGATAAAGGGGTACATCGAACTTGCATCTCCTAAGTGCTAGTAATTTGCGTATGGGGTTCAAGAAAACAGACACGAATTTTCCTTTGAATTACAGTAATTGGTGAGTAGCATGAACACCTGATTGAGTGTTCTCTATACGGTGGAGAAAAGAATCCTCGATAACGAAATTCTCGAAAATGCTGTGGAGAAAGTACTACAAAATAAAAAAAAAACAGACTTCCTAGATTAAGGATTTTTTTAACTAAATAAGAGAATAGAAATAAAGTCTTAATAAATATCAATAAAACTACTGTCCAAGTGTATTTTAAGGGGAATTTATTATTATTGTTGAGGGTAATTGCACCGCGACCTTTAGATCTATTGTGCCCCTATTGATTTCTTAAGAGCTCCCCCCTCATGCAACTCTTTTCAACATTGTGTTGACGGTTACTTGCTCCTATTGCACGAATGTGGTTTCTTTTGGAATCTGAGAATGAGAGCTGGTTCTAGTGACTTCAATTCTTCCTCTGATATTAGGTGTTTGCCCAGATATCTTTGTCTTTTGTGGGCTAACGCCGCACAAAATCCCAGTATATGTTCTGGATTTACATTCTCCGTAGAATCTGCAAAGACATTCTGATACTCCTAGTTTCCTTAAGTGCTCTCTGAGTTTACAGTGCCCTGTTAGGAAGCCTGTTAGGATACGTAGGTTGTTTTTGCTCATTCTGATAGTTAGGATACGAAGGTTGTTTTTGCTCATTCTGTCATTCTGATACATGCTTACGGTAAGAGTTTCTTGGCCTGCTTCATACCATGAGCGTTGTTCCATGTATCTGCCAGATTCCTTCTTTCTAGTTCCCTGAACTCTTCCAAGTTGACATGATCTCCCAACGCGCAGAATGCTTCGGGGTATATAAACTGTTCCGATGCTCCTTTCTTAGCGATGGAGTCGGCCATTTCATTGCCTTCTATCCCTGTATGGCCAGATAGCCAACAGGTAGCCAACAGTTTTATTCTGTTACTCCTACTTAGCTTCTTAAGCTTCTGTGGGGTGGAGTCTAATGAGAAGCTCAACACGACTGTCCGACATTATTGCTATGTCACAGTTGGTATAATTCCTGTCAAGATTGATCTGAGCACATCTGTCTATGGCATAGACTTCTGCTTGAAAGATACTGATGCATTTGCCTATGGCTTCGTAGTACTTTGTCCGGGGTCCTAATACTCCTGCCCATGTTCCTTCATCAGTTCTTGATCCATCCGTATACCATTTTACCGTATTGCTGCTCAATTTGTGGGCTATGGATTGCTCCAGTCATTTTTGGTGTTGAGCTTAGTGGTAAACTCCTTTTGGAAATTGAATTTCCTAATCACGTCATCCGGAATGGCCAAGAGTGGTAGCTTTTTGACTAGTGCATCGAATTGTCTCGATGTAATGCACCTGTCTTTTCTTATCCCTCATTTTGCCAATCTCATTATAGTTTTATTTGCATACCACCAGGTGCAGTGAAGTCAGTTCTAGTAGCACCCCCATGGCGACAGTTGGGCAAGTTCTCATGGCCCATGTAATACATAGCAGTCTCTCTTGCGCTGATCAGGTTGGTTCTTTTGGACCATGCTATTGCACTGTATGTGATTGTTAGTCTAACAATAGCTATGTACATCCATCTTAGGGTACTTGGACTGCAACCCCAGGATTTGCCCGCTAAGCTTCTACAAATCATTAAAGCATGAATTGCCTGCCTGGTGATCTCTTCTTTTGTGAGTTTGATGTCTAAGATGACTCCTAGATATTTTACCTCTTTTACTGGAGAGGTGCCTGACATACTAATTTGTTTTAGTCGTTCCAGTTTGTGTTTTCTTGTGAAAGGTACAATGGTGGTTTTTGCCGGATTTATATTAAGCCCAGCTGACATGCACCACTCTTTAGTAATTTTTAGTCCACATTCCATGGTATAACACAGGGTCGCCTCCATACTGCCTCTGGCTGTAATTACTATATCATCAGCATATGCCTGACATTTGATGCCATAATTTTGTTAGTATATCCAGAAGTTCATCTTAGAAGAGATACAACTATTCCCTGAGGACATCCTTTTGTTATTTTATGGATATGTGTGTGCAAAAATTAGTTCACGCTAACCAATCAAGACTACCTTGAATGCGCTTGAATGAGAATCCATCAAGCAGGCGACCGCTTGGCAGACCCAGGACGAGGTGGCTGCACCAAGTTTAAAAACTTGATTTCGCTTGGGCATAATTCCTGATGAGTTAGAGTCGATGGCGGAGGATCGAGTGGCCTGAAGATCTCCCGGGCGTTCTGAGCCCCCGTTACCCCTTTAGTGTATCATGCGAAGTTCAGTAGAAGATGATGAAATTCGTAATTGTATCGCAATTCTATGAATATGACTTGAGGACATTGAGTATTCTTCGGCTTGACAGTATGTCTTTTGTATCACATCTCTCACAACATTCTTAATGTCGTTACTATTATCCATAGCGTATTTTCTTGTGGGTTCCTTTTATATATTTTCGAGACATTTCTTCACGTTCAATATTTTCTGGCGACCAAGATTCGCAAAACATGTACTACATACATATTTAAGTTCAAACATTTCTGCAGAAAAAAACTTTTCTTAATTAATAAAGGCCACAATGACATTCCAATTGGACCGAGCTGATTAGATTGATGGAAGGAAATGTCGAGCTATATAATATGCACATGCAGGTAACGAATTTTCAACAAACCGGGCTGATACTGATCGCTTTTTGGAGAGATGCTGCCTTGATGATGCCTCCTTCTAAAGACGATGATTGTGATAGGTTAATGGTCGCATCCTTTCCTGCTCCTGCTCCTGCTCCAAATTGGTAACCACCTTCCGTGACAAATCGCAGATATCCCGTATAGAATTTCGGTAGCCAGCTTGTCCAAAACGTATTTAAGGCTCTTTTATTTAAAAAAAATTTAACGAATCTTCAAGGATTTGCTATATGTATCAGACATTGAAAAAGAATCTGATTTATGTACATACATACAATAAATTTTGTAAAATTCAAATGTATGGAGTCTTATAATCATTAGGTCTGTTCCCGTACCCAAAATAAACAACACAAAACAGTACAAAACAACACAAATCTACGAAAGTCTGTTCCCGTACGCCAAAAATTTGGGTTTTATGTCAAATGAGCGCTCTCTCGAGAGAGTAAAAAATGTCCCCACCATGCCCATTTTAACACAAGAAATTTCTGTGGGCAGTTTGTTGGTCTTCTGTCAAATCAGTTGATGTGTGAAATACTTAGATTTGTTAATAATAATTAAATTTAAAAATTACAAATAAATGTGAAATCTATGTATGTGCGTTTCACCTATTACTTTGGAAAATCCTTTTTTATTTTGGAAAAATGTACTTGTTTTCTGTTTTTGCTCATCATTGGGCCACGTTATAATGCTTGGGCTGAGACAGCTTAAGTATTCTTTTTCAGAGTAGAGTGGAACAGTCGTTTCTAAATAATCCCTCACACGCGTTCTTTTTGACTTAGATGAAGACACAACCGCTAGCAACAATTCTTTTTCAATGTCCGGTTCCTTAATAATTAGTTTCATCACATCGTCGTCGTCAGTTATCATGTTCAAAATAACTTTTTAGCAGAATTCTTTAAAGTTTCCATTTTTTACACAACACTTTAATTCAAACCAGTATGTGCCATTTCTTATTTGACATTGCACAAATGACATAATCTACACATTTGGTAAAACTGCGTTCCCGTACTTTCTTGAGATTTTGCTTCTCTCTGAGAGATTTTCCCCCCACTCCTTAAAAAATGACAGTCTTCACAATTTTGTGCATAAAGTACGGGAACAGACCTATTGTTATATACACCTGCTCTTCGCCATCTTCAGTAGTCATAAATAAAACAATTAACATTTAACGTTTCCTAACGTTTTGCTTAAAGTTATTTACTTAAACATTTGTATGTAATCAAATAAATGTCAGTAAATTTCAAGCAGTTATTTCAAAAATCAATTTCATTGAAGTTCATTCGAAAGGATCTAGTTTGTCATTCCAGGCAAATTCGTCAGATTGTATACGACGATGATTGAGAACTTTCGGTGCTAAAAAGAATTCTATATAAGACGACGCGGTGTAATGTTTCTACTTCAGTGGTTTTAGATAATCTGTAAAATTCACAGGCCAGCAGTAGAGGGTCAAACCTTGCAAAAGTCTTTTGTCTCTTCGAGAGTAAAGCTTTGTGTACGATATTTGTTGCTGCTAGTGTTGAAGATGAGATTCGACCACGAACTGTACTAAAACATGGCTAGCCCATGTGGAGCGCTTTGGCAAACTTATCTCCAGCCTGGGAAATCTTTGACTACGTGATCGTGCGACGTATCAAAGTAGGACACCCGCTTTCATTTTGGCACACACAAGTGGAGAAGGAGCAACTGGAGAACTGGAGACAATTGGCAAGAATTCCTGCTAGTTGGTTGAGCGCCAGGTCTTCCCTGTAGTACAGCATCCCCTAACAAGATGAAAGGAGTAAGGAGTCCTTCCGTTCATTGATTTTATGATTAGCTGATTATCTGAGATTATAATGACTTCTTAGCAGCTTGCCAATGTTTTTAGCGTGGTCCAACAGCTTATTTTTTTACGCAGTGTGTGGAGACAGTGCATCTTCTGCCAGAAATCCTGTTCAAGTTTTTAAAAGTGCGGGGCTCCTGGAATCGATTTGCACGAATCACCAAGTGTTTGCGGAAATAGTGTCACACGCACATAACAGACCAATTTTTGTCCATAATCTAAAATTAGCTCAATAAAGTGAACACTGTTTTCTGTGGTGGATGTTATCGAGTCGCATTTGGTACGTCTCTTTCAGAATTTTTTGAATTTGAAGTGAAATCTGAGACCCGCCATTTAAACGACGGGTCTCAGATTTCTGGTGTAAGAACAATTCACACAATTGAAGCCCGTCTGATTTATGGACGCAATTCGTTTGTCCACAGTCCCACCCACAGTTTGCGAATTTTGTGAAAAATAAATATCTACGCACAATTTTACAGAATTCCATCCGTAATGAATCTCAAAACAACAGCTCTTAAGAAGAACTGACCAGGAATCAAGCGGAATCAAAAGAAAACGGATGAAATCTGAAAGAGCCCATGAATTATGAACCCAAAACATACGACAGTCTTTTGTTACTCTACAAGAGACTCATTCACGCACTTATGAATAAGGAAACAATACAATTGAAGGATGTTCCGTGACATTTCTGTTGTAATCTAAGAGCCCGTTTCCATTCAATAGTACGCCTACACACCTCTAACAATCGACCTGGATTCTAGAGAAATGGGTCAATTTTTTTCAATGGATAATGGACTCCTGCCCTCCTCGTCCGTGCTATTGTTTGATGTAAAAGTTCCATCCTGGATTGGACGTTATTCTCTCCTCATTTTCATTTCTTTCTTTTGTTTTTCAGGCAAACCTGTTTTGCTGGAAATTGTAATGTTTTTCTTTTTGATTTCTTCAGGAGGCTGTTTGGGTTTTTCCTGTTTTATTTTCTCCTTGCATGGCATCGGATTTGTTATTGAACCGTCATTAAATTGGATTTGGTTCACCTTTCATTGGCATATCCGGTCGGAATTTTTTTTTTCTTCGAAATAGGACTAGTGCGTGTATGTACCAGAAATAACTGGAACTCTTTCCTTTTCTTCAATAAACAAAAGAATATTGGTAGAAAGTTAATAACATTCCTTTGAGGAACATCATAGGTTAGGTTAGATCAGTGGGTAGACAAGCAAGCCACGTCTAACTGAGGTCCTGATGGACTCCTTGTCATGCCCTCTGGAGTCCTCTTTCACCTTCTTCGTACACAGCATGCCCATCAGTGGTCTAGCAATCCTGAAATCCTAATAAGTCTGAAAATGGAGATTAAAGAGATTTGGAGGTCCTGCAAGTAGCATTCTCCCAGTGTTCTGTGTCTCAACCGGCAGAGACGGGCAGTTGCAGAGATAATAAGTACTCTTTTTCTTCGTCACCACAGTTTCTCGTTTTCCCGCTACTTCAAATGAGTCTGGCCAGTTAGCTCTTTAATTACTACAAAAGTTGCTACTTTTTGGCGCATAGTTGTTTGTCGTTGGTCGGTTTTTGCACTATTGAACTTGAGCCATATCATCCGAGTGGAGTTTCACCTTTCTCTTGCTAGCTCTATGACTTTGTTATCCACAGAGGTAGCTGAATATATGGGATGGGTTGCTTTCAGTATCTTTCTTGGTAAGTTCATCCGTGGCCTCATTGCCGGCTATGTCGCTATGACCTGGGACCCAGGATAGAGTAATTGAGTCTTTCGTGCTGAGAACCTTGAGCTCTTCGCGGCAGCATGTGACCAGCTTGGACTCTTTGACTGCCCGGATCTCCGCTTGAATAACACTGACGTGGATGATCGAGCTGTTATGGGTTCATTTGTGTTCCACTCCTCCCCTTGTTGGTAAATAACACCGGCAGGGTATTTCGGAGTCAAGGAATGGGGGGGTATAGTCGCTTTCCAGTATACCTGCATGACCAGTTGTATGGCAGAGGTGGACAAAGTCTGTAACTTTTGAGCCGGAGGTCTTAATGAAATTTGGAACAAGGTACAATTGCCACGAGATCTTATCCAAAAATGGTTGTTATAGCTCAAAGAGTAATCTGAAGTTCAAAAAATAAAAAAAAAACTTACTTTTTCTGTTTAAATGCATAAACAAATAATTTTATTACTGCCAATTATTCTATTGGAAGCGAATCTTTTGTTTGCGGTTCAGACCTGAAACGCCTCGTTCGCCCAAGGTGGTTGAAAGTGGTTTTTATTTGTTGCACTATCGATAGAGGATACTTATAGCTTTCAGAAACAGTTTGTCTCCCGTTAGTGGCTCTTAGATAATTTTTGTTACAATCCATCAAACATTGATATGCCCCCGGCAAATTGGTAAGCAAAATGAACAAAAATTCTATTAATGCAGTTTGAAGGCCAAATGTATGTATGTCCTTTAAAACAAATATAAGTTTAGTTTCCAAAGTACCTAATTTAAATAAATACACAAAATCAAATTTGTTTAAATAAATACGTAATTTTTTGTAAATTTCAAAGTCCCAAATTTGAGTTAGCGGTACAACGAAACGAATCATCAAAAATCAAGCAAAATGTTGGCTTTCTAGGTTCTCATATTTGTAGAATCGAAAAACCTCCGCCATTGCATGAGAAAACTTTTTACCACTTTGGGTATTATTTTTTCCACTGCGGGACCACTGTGTGCCGGCCTTTAGATTCGATGATCCTAATGTGGCCATTTGCAGCAGTCGTCTGCATGTAGAGGTGAAGTAGAAGAAGGTCTACGATTATCGTTAGTCAGGAAGGGATACCAATACCAAAATATCATATAATAACGGGTCATATACAATAATAAATGGAAGACGGCTTTCCCAATCAGTCTATCCTGTACAGTAGTCAAAGCCCAACCATAATGGACGTAAGAAGTCTTAAGTCAATATAAGCAATCGATCGAATAAACAGAAATTATAAATTATACACTGTGATCATAATAAACACTAACCGTACTTTCGTCCCCATTTATTTACATTTATTTAATGGGAGCGAAGTTGGTAGTGGTATTTTACGTAAATTCCTTGCAGAGCCAACCATAAAGACCTTAAGGGGCTGTATTGTTAATTTTAAAAACTGAGCGAATACAAAAATATTTTACAATGTGATTGCAACAGGAGAGACTTTACTCAGGTTCTTTCAATTTTGCTTAATTAGGTGGAAGCGAACTAAATCTTTCTTCATCATCATCATCATCTTCTGACCCGCATGATGCACTAAAGGGGCCACTAAAGGACCACGCACGAGAGATCTCCAGGCAACTCGATCCTCCGCCATCGACTCTAACTCATCAGGAGCAATGCCCAAGCGAGTTTTTGGACTTGGTCCAACCACCTCGTCCTGAGTCTGCCAAGCGGCCGCCTACTTGATGGAATCGCATTCAACGCCCGCCTCGGAAGTCGTGATGATGGGGACATTCGTGCCACGTGACCAAACCATCGAAGCATAGCCCTTTCCGTTCGAAGAAGCAGCTGCCCAATGTTGAGTTCCTCGCGCACTGCCGTGTTTCTCATCCTATGGTGGCGAGTAATTCCCACAACAGCACGAAGAAATCTCATCTCAGCAGCTTGCAATCGCGATCTTATTCTTTCGGTCATTACCCAAATTTCATGACCATAGGTGAGAGTTTGAACAAATACTAAGTTGAAAACCGCTAACATGGCTTTGACACCAAGCTCGGACTTTCTGATTACAGAACTACCAAGCTGTGTCAACACTGACCCAGCTTGACCAATCCTACAAGAAAGCTCAGCATTACTCCTTCCATCACTCGTGAAAAAGACCCCGAGATACTTAAACTTCTCCACCTGCTTCAATGGGACTCCACTAACATGCAGAGTGCATTGAACAGGCTTTCTGGAAATGACCATAACCTCCGATTTGTCCACGTTAACCCTCATTCCAGCATCAGCACATACGGCCACAAACCTATCGAGTGCGCGCTGCAGTTCCGTCTGGGAGGATGTGAGGATAACCAAGTCATCTGCAATGTGAAACATTCCTCACCTTGGCTGCGCTGCAACATCCAGTCCATATATACAATGAAAAGGAGAGGTGACAAGACACCCCTTGGCGAAGTCCAACGCTCACGGTGAAAGGTGTTGATTTAGCACCGTTTACCCGAACACAGCAGCTACAGTTTGTGTATAGAGACTGAGTGGCCCTCAGAAGAGGATCATCAATCCCATACTCCTGCAGGACTCTCCAGAGTTTACCTCAAGGGACTCGGTCATATGCACTGTTTTCAAATCTACAAAACAACTGTAGATGGGTTTGGCATACTCCCAAGCCTTCTCAAGTACCATTCTTAGAGTGAAAAGCTGGTCGGTTGTACTTCTGCCGGGACGAAAGCCGCACTGTTCATCCGCCATCCTGGGCTCGACCATAGCTCTAGAACGCGCTTCCAACACCTTGGCATAGACTTTCCCGGGGATACTTAAATGAGAATTGCCCCTGTAGTGAAAATGACTTCCTGGGTCCCATTTGGGTCTGCATGTAAACCGTTCTTTACGTACGTAGAGGACAGTTGGTATTGGAATATTGTTGAATTTCCAAAGAGCAAGTACGGACATTTGGAAAGTTGACAATGTTTGTGGGTCCTTCTTCTTATTTAGGTCCCTTTCCAGCTGCGTCATTGCTGGACTGGCCTCCATCGGAGGCGTGATCTTCCTTTACCACGTTGTCCCTCAAGGTTGGCACTGGATTTGAAAGCTTTCCGGGCCGGAGCATTGGTGGACGAGAGATCGAAGCGAACAAGAGTGCCCTCGTCCGCTTTTGTTAGTGTCCATGCTTCTGCGCCGTACATCAGGACTGGGACCATCAAGGTCTTATATAAAGATAACTTGGTTCTTCGTGAGAGGGCTTTATTACTTAGTTGCTATATCAGAGAGATCACTGTGACGTTCAGCCACCTCCCTACAATCTTAAGCAGATATTATTATGAAACAATTGCTTTGACATTTTGAATTGATTCGCCACTCTCACGGTGAAATATGTACCTCTCGACTCACCCTTTGCCTAATGTAAGCTAAACTCATCCATTTCCCTGCTAACCGCACCACATCCTGAATTTCATTCCCATTACCTTGTCCAGGAACTCATATTTCAAAAGAACTCACAACAAAGGACATGATTGCGAACAGATAATAAATCTGATCCCAGACCTTGCGAAGAAGAGGGTCGCAAATAGAACCTCTCCTCTCGGTGATCTCCTCCTCATAATTGTTCGTCAATAAAAATAAAATCGATTCAAATGTGAAGTCTTAACGACTTGTTTGAAGGGAAACTGCCACGATCAAAAGGAAACACACCAAGGTACGAGCATGTTCTCGAATCTACGCGATGACGCCGATCCTTTTTAAGGCAAAAGGAAAAACAAAAAAAAAAAAAAACTGTACCTCAGGCAATGCGGGACAATCGTTGTAAAACATAAAATTTCACTCCAGATGGGCACTCGCACGTGCCATTCAGCAACAGTGCGGTGTCCTGGCCCCGAACACAATTATCATCATCATCCCCCTGAACAAGGAACGGTTAAACAAGCGATCGTCCGTTCGACTTAAAGGTGCACCATTCGGACAAAAGGTGTTTTCCGTGTGAGGCTTTGTCGCTCAAAAGGATTTTTTTCCTTCTTCTTTTCGTTTTTTTTTTTTAGTTGTTGCTTGTCCTTATCCTGTTTCTGGTGCGCAATGTATCGTCGTCGTTGCCCAACTTGGGTTCCTTGAGGATATTTCTCGTTCAATGAATCGATGATCAAATGCGTGCGTATGTGTGCGTGCACGTCCGACGTCTTCGCCACCAGCGAGTGAGAGCACAGACTTCAAAAGGAAGAACGCGAATTTTTCAAACATCTGCTGTGAATAATTTCCAAGCAACAATGGCAATGGCATAAATGATTTTTTTCTCGTTTCTCGTGTTTTTTTCTTTTTCTTGTTGTGCCTTGGCTCCTGGCAAGTTATAGAAGAAAGGACAACGATTAACTGCCGTATGCTAAACAACGAAAGACTTATCGATGTCAAAGGAAAAGATATACGGCCGTGAAATTTCTCGTCACCTGGTGCTAGAGCAAAGATGAATCACGTACTGGCTTGGAAATATTCCCCCTTTCTGTGGAGGGGATCTTCGTCCTGAATTGAAACGGATTTAATTAGACATATAGTGCGATTTTAATGGTGGAAGCAAGGACTATGATATGTCATGTCGTAGCCCTGGTGAGGAGTTGCGCGTATGTAGGGGATTTCAGTGCAAACCATTGTTGGCTTAATTAAGTAGGGCCAAAAATGGACGTGCTTCTAAGTTTGCAATGAGGATGTGTATTCTTTTAGAAGGAACAAAGCTTTGCTAACAATGTTTCATGCCAGAAAATGACAAGCGGAATAATCTGCTAGTGCCGCAGTCGAACACAAATGTCAACAATGTGTGTTACTTTAGGTAATCAACTCTCAGAAAACTATTGAGATTGATCACCGTTCGATTATCGACAAAAATCAAATTACCATATATGTACACTGCTGTGCAAAATAATAAACACAGGTTGGAGACAAATTTCAAAAAAAAAAAAATGATTTCCGGTTATTAAAATGCCGAAAACAACAGGTTTATGCTTAGGTAGGCTTTTTTGTCTTTCTTAAACTGTATTGTTTTTTCTTTAAAAATAAAAACAAAAATATGGAGTTCAAACGTAACATTTTTAGATATTAACAAAAAACATTTTTTCCAAAATATTTTGCATAAATAGTGGAGAAGATAAAGAAAGTTGTTCTTCCTTTAAGCTTCAAAACATTGAATCCATCAGTTTCCGGCATAATGAATTGGGTATTTCATACCAAATTTGTTCACATTTTCACATAGTCCCAATCTATTTTTTGGCTTCTTTTAACATCTCAACAAAGTTTCTCTATGCGATTATGGTCAGGGGACTGTGTTTGCTATTCAAGGACCTTAACATTGTTATCAACAAACCACTTTCTGCAGTATGCTTAGGATCACAGTCCTGTTGGAACTACCAAATCAGGAGCAAGTTGTCATCTGCTTATAGATACATCACTGTTTCTAAGATTTCGGCACATTTTTTTCTTTTGTCAGAACATCTTCGATTCATTGAATTGGACCAACAACAGAAGCATCCTCAGACCATGATGTTTCCACCACTACGTTTCATGGTTTTAACAGTGAACCTGGAGTCGATTGCATTCCTTCTCACGCACTTTTTTGATGTATCCTGCCTAAATAAATTCATATTGTCTCATCAGACCAGAGTAAGTTTCTCCATTGTTCAGAGAGCACTTTCTTGGATGGGAAGCTTTAAGTTTATGTTCTAATAACCTTGAATTAAAGTATCGATGCTTAACTTTAAATCCGTTTTGATCTGTCTCGATGTTGTAAACGAATTTTTTTTTGACGCATCGATCTATTTTAAGTTCAGTTTTAGAAGAGGTTTTGCGCTATTGACCCCGACTTTCTTCCGAATTTTTGAAATTTAAAGCATTTCTGAACATTCCTACAGAACAAGAAGCGTTTTTGGCATAACTCTCAGCGATTGTCCTTCGTTTCTGAGCTGGTTTATCATCCTCCGTAGTTCGGGTGAGCAATGCTTCTTCCAACCCATTATCTTTTTAAGACACTAACCTTTTCAATTGTTAAATTGATTCTAATAATTAGATTGTTATTACTTAAAACCGCTGAAAATAGTAGCTAGAAAAGTGTTCTGTGTTTTATTTTGCACACTTAAAAATTAACATTCTTACATAAAGTGCTCAGAACTAGTGAAGTAAACAAAGTAGATGCATCCCCTTACTCTTATTTGAAAGGTTATTAACACCCAACAAATGTAATGTCAAAATAAACCGTCAGCAAGATCACTCATAGAGGTAGAGGGAGAGCGAGAGGGATAAGGAACCATTTGTGCTTATTATTTTGCACAGCAGTGTTTTTTTTTTTTTTTTGGTTACGTCCAAGGATGTGGCAATCTTCGAAAGATACTAATAGCGCGTGCCATTAGCATGCACGATTCGCAAATCCAAGTTCTCGATTTCGGGAATACGCCTACGTACTAACCCACACCCTGCACTCTTCTACCACTCTCCCCGCGGAACTGCCGTTAGGTATTACTTCGCGGGGCTGGTTAGCGACTCAAGCTGGATCGACTGTGTTTGCCTGTTCGGCTCGCCTTACTCTTTCAAGCCTTCTTAGCTCGATCTGCAAGTTTGATATGAAGGAACAGATTTCCTCCCACTTCTCGGCTGACTCCGTCATATGACCGACTAGGAGCTCCGGTGTTGGTAAGTTTATTCTTGTCCCTTCAAATCGTCTGCAGTGGAAAGTCGTGTGTTCTGCGTCTTCTTCAGAGTCCTCACATTCTGGACAAAGGGAAGAGCTATCGTGCCCGAACCTATGGAGATACTTTCGATAGACCCCGTGGCCCGACAGAAACTGCGTAAGGTGGAAGTTGCAGTTTCCGCTTGCTCTCTTTGTCCACGTTTCGATTGTTGGAATCAGTCTGTGAGTCCATCTACCTTTGTTTGAGGTGTCCCATCTGGCTTGTCACATTGTCATTGAGGCTGCTCTTTCTTCCTTCCTTATCCTGTTTACGCCAGTCCCTGGCCGGTTCGTCGATCGCCTTAGGTAGACCCTATGCATCTCATTTGCGAGAATGTCGATGGGGACCATACCCGCAATCACACAGGCTGCTTCGTCCGAAATTGTCCGGAAGCCGCTGATTGTTCTTATGGCGCAGAGCCTGTATGGTGACGAGAGCTTCTTAGCTGTCTCCTTTATAGAGAGAGCACTCGACCAGACTGGCGCAGCATATAGGAGAATTGAACTTACCACTCTGGAAAGCAGAATCCTTCTTGGGTATCCGGGTCCTCCTATGTTTGGCAGCATACCAGAAAGTGCTGCCTGCATCTTTGAAGCTTTCCTGCTGCAGTATTCGACATGCTTTTTGAAATTAAGTCGGTTGTCGAGCATCACTCCTAGGTATTTCAGTGATTCCTTGGATCTAATTAGCTGGGAGCCAACCCGGAAGTTTGCATATTCCACAGTCTTTCGGCTGGTTATTAAAACAGCCTCTGTCTTGTGGTCAGCCAATTCAAGGTCGGAAGATTCCAGCCAATTTTTGATCCTGGCGATTGCTTCGTTTGCGGCGGTTTCCACCTCGTGGATGTGCTTGGCCACCGTCACGACCGCGATGTCGTCAGCAAAGCCGATGACCTTGACTCCATGTGGCAGCTTTAGTCTCAGTACTCCGTCGTACATTAAGTTCCACAGGAGGGGTCCAAAGACTGAACCCTGTGGAACGCCTGCAGAGACCATCGTCAGTCTGGTATCTCAGTTTCCTGTTGGTAAAGTAGCTGACAATAATCCTCTTCAGGTACTGCGGTGTGCTCATCCTATGCAGGGCTCTCATTATGCAGGACCAGTTCGCCGAGTTAAACGCGTTTTTTATATCCAGCGTAACTACGGCACAGTATCTTTTTTGTACCGCCCCTCCATACACAGCAGTGTATGTATGCTTCTATGTATGTAGGTATCAAGATAAGTATATATAAAAATGTCATATTGCGCTAGTGGTCCTCCACCAAATTTTATTGGTCGGCTTTAAAAGTTCTACTGGTCGGCCAGGTCCAGTCAATCAATGAAGAAGAACATATTCAACGAGGGTTTATTTTAAAGCAAAACATTTATTAAATTATATTTTAATATTTCTAATGGCATAGAACATAAAAAAAAGGCTTGAAGAGGCCAACATCGGAAGGTTGTATAATATGAGTAGTATTAGGTGGCAAAGCAAAGAGTATCCTATTTTTCTCACTCCAAAATCAACATAACTCCGTTGTAAGGTCGGACTTTCAGGACTGTTCAAGGCAGTTATAAACACAATTAGCCACGTATTTAAAAGAGGTCTCACTCTTCATCCACCCGCTTTCGGTTCGACCAAAAAACCAATGTTCTGACATGCTTTTTTGACAATATCTTTAATGGTCTAAGATATGGAAAAAATTATCGTAGGAGGAAGCAGCTTTCCATACGCAGAAAATACAATAAGAACAATGGTCGTATCTTTTTCGTGAGTAGTATTTATTTGATACACATTTGTATATTCTTTCGGTGCAATAACGTTGCCTATTTTTGTATAAAGACAAAAGCTAGTTTCATCCCCATTTGGTATCGGAGACGGATCTTTCATTATATCTTCGTGTCCTGCATTCTTCAGATATTCTGTGAGCTCGAAGAACCATCTTCGTATAAATTCGTCAGAAATATTTGCTCTGGCTTTGCTTATTCCTTCAGCTTCCTTTGAAGTAAGTACAGGCTTTCGTTTTAAAAAATAAAGAAAAACAAATTTTTCCAGGCCTGCAATTGTTGAAGGGTGTTTTCTTTTACTGTCTTTAATTATCTTTTGAACATTGTTAAGAAGATCGTCTCTTTTCAGAGGGAATTCGCACTTACTTAGATTAGGTATCCTTTCTTTTCTTCATTAAGTTTCTGGTTCAAACCTCGTAACGTCTTCAGAAATTCTATTATGAAGGCGATCTTGAATTGTTGTCCTAGGAATTCCGTAGGTGGCGGCGGCTTTTCTTATGCTTAAATTATTATTTCTTATGTCACGAAGAACCAAGGCCATTTTCTCTTCACCGAGGACTTTATTTGAACTATTCGCGCAAAATTGGTTTGATTTTAATTTGATTTCTGCCAGCAATAAGGGAGTATACTACTTCATTTCTGATTTCTGCCTTAGATACTTCTTTTTTACTTTACTAGCTTTAGCGGCTGAACACTAGCTAATTTCAATAATCGGCCGGCAGTACTTGGCCGAGCACTAAAATTTCTCAAAAATTTGTTTGCTTAAGAGGCTAACGTTGAGCAATTCATTAATAAACGTTCAATATGGTACGTCAAACGATATATTTAAGCTATAGTGCACTTCTTTAGTGCTCGGCCATCCCAGGCCAGTCAGTGGCAGTAAAGCGGCCGATCACTAGATAGTGACCGACCACTAGTGCCGTTACCCTAGTCCAGTACTACATTATTTTTTATTTATTTATGCATCTACAAGTCGCTTATGAACTAACAGATACATTCAACCACAGAAGATATTTAAGAATTCAAAAAGCTTTTAAATTCAACTCTAAGTAAAGGGTGATTCTTTTAAAAGCTATAGGAAAGTGTTTCAAAAAAAAAAAACACATAAAATTCAAAAAAATGCATGAAATCTTTATTTGAATCGATAGTACGGTCCATATAATTTAATGTTTGAAGATTATTTCATGCAAATGTTGACCTTGACTGCGCCTCAAATTGTCCCTCCGCTTAGTCCAATTTTTGCATACTCTTTCCAACATTTCGGCCGGTATCTCACGAATAAATGCTTCAATGTTGTCTTCGAATGCGTCAATTGAAGCGGGCTTGTCTGTATAGACATGAAAAATAGTCTAAAGGCGTTAAATCGCACGATCTAGGCGGCCAATTGACCGGTCACGAAAGTGAAATAAAATGTTCACCGAACTCGCCCCTCAATAAGTCCATAGTCGCGCGTGCTGTGTGACATGTGACACCGTCTTGTTGAAACCAGATGTCATGCAAGTCAAGCTCTTGCATTTTGGGCAAAAAAAAGTTGGATATCATCTCACGGTAGCGCTCACCATTCACAGTTACGTTACGATTCGCATCATCCTTGAAGAAGTACGGTCCAATGATGCCACCAGCCCATAAACCGCACCAAATTGTGACTTTTTCTGGATGCATTGGTAGCTCTTGCAATGCTTCTGGCTGATATTCACTCCAAAATCGACAATTCTGCTTATTTACGTACCCATTGAGCCAAAAATGAGCTAATCATAAAATGGAAGAAGCGCGCGATGAACTTTCTTAGCAGAGCACGCATTTTGATAATAAAATTCAATAATTTGCAAGCGTTGTTCGTTTGTAAGACGATTCATGGTTAAATTATAGACCAAACTGAAGATGTTTGACAGTAAAACAAAACACGAAACGTGCGTCAGCTGTTTAAACCAGTGTTGCCAAAAAGATAATAGCTAAAAAATCACCCTTTATTTTAGTATCCAAGAGATTACTGGCTTCGTTGAAGACTTTGACGGAGCCCGTTAGGGGTTTGTTCACACCGTAATTAGTTCTATAAAATTCAGCCGATAACAGAAGCCATATTCTCATTGGTCTTCCAGGGACTAAAAGTCCAATTTTAGACATTGGAGTAGGACATCTTGTGTGGTAACACAGCAAATCTCTAACAAACATTATATCATAGACGCACTGTACGTCTGGATTTTAAATATTTCTAGCCAAGAAGTAAGCATCTAGATTTATAATTGGGATAAAAATGTATCTAGTGAAACGCCTTTGAGCACGCTTAATTCGATCAGAGTCAATTATCAAATGGGGATTCCAAATAATAACAGCATACTCATGATGGGGCCTACCAAGGGAGGAACACAGTGACAAGAAGAAGATCATCATTACAGTTCCACTTGATGAAACCCATCGCTGAATAAGCTTTAGCCAAGCACAACACCCAGATCATTAATCCGGGATAGAGGGGTGGAATCAACGTAGTAATTGAAGTCAATTAAGGAAGTCCTTTTAGAAAGTTAGTTAGGTTAGAGCTGCACCATTCGGAGAAATTACTCAAGCCTGATTGAAGTAGGTAGCAATCGTCAATACTCTGAATGGTTCCAAATAATTTAAGATCGTCCGCAAACAGTAAGCAATGACTATATAACCGTATGGACGATATCATTACTAAAGACCACGAAAAAAAGAGGGCCCAAGTGACTCCCTTGCGGAAGACCGGAACTTCAAGTAATCTCTTTGGATATGGAGTTACCAATTTTAACCTGTTGAGTGCGGGCAAGGAGAAAAGAAGACAACCAACGGAGAAGTTGCGAGTGAAAATCGAACGATTCAAGTCTCTCGATCAGTCGGCTTTGATTGACTGAATCAAAAGGTTTACTGAATACGGTATAAATAGTATCGACTTGGTTCTTTGCCTCAAGTTGTTTTAGGACGAATGATGAAAATATATCCAGATTAGAGGTATGATACGAATCCATGATGTTTATCTAGGAGATACTCCTTTATTATAAATTCGACTTTCGTTTTTATAATGCTTTCAAATAACTTTGGAATTACAGATAGTTTGCAAATTCCTTTGAAATTTGCAACATTACTTTTGGATCCGGGATTTTTTCAAAGCTTCCAGAAATACACCATCTGAAAGGGATCGGTTGAAAAGAATGACTAGAGGGGTGCAGAGCCAATTGCAGAATTTATTTAGAAAGATGGAAGGAATACCGCCTGGACCACAGCTTAAACTAGGTGTTAATGACTGCAGACTGATAAAAACACCATCTTACTTACTTAGTATCAATGATCCCAGATCACTTGAGGGAGAAGTAAGGGCTGGTTAAATTTTAAGGGCCTATGTTGATTTTGAATAAAACACAAATCATTTAGGAAATTATCGTCATTTCTTTTTATTTTGATAATATTGGCATGGTTCAATTATGCATGGAACAAAATATCGGCCAAATGGCAGCCGCGACCTCGGCGGCACACCTCCATCCCATTGGTCCAAATTTTCGATGACGCTGAAGCATAATTGAGGTTCTATGCCGTCAATGTGCGGAATTATCTCATCCTTTAGCTCTTGAATTGTTGCTGCTAAAGAAAAAATCCAGCGGTGTCAAATTACATGATCTTGGCGGCCAATTGACACCGCCACTACGTGGGATAACACGGCGATTGAATTTGTCGCCCAAAAGAGCCATTATTTCGTTAGCTGTGTGGCAAGTGGCACCGTCCTGTTGAAACCACATATGGTTCACATTCATATCTTCCAATTTGGGCCATCTAAAGTTGGTTATTATTTCACGATAGCAAACACCATTCACAGTAACTGCCTGAATTTTGGAAAAAATACGGCCCGATGATGCCGCCCGCCCATAAACCGCACCAAACAGTCACTCTTTGTGGGTGCATTGGTTTTTCGACAATCACTCTTGGATTATCATTCGCCCAAATGCGGCAATTCTGCTTATTGACGAATCCACAGAGGTGAAAATGTGCCCATCACTGAAGATGATTTTCTTTCGAAGTGCACCGTATGCATTTTGATTTGAACGCCCATTTTCATAATAAGCCTGAATAACTTTAACGCGTTGCTCGATTTTGTATCTTTCCATGGTTCAAATTGAGTTAGTCTGAAATTGAGAAATGTCAAATGAAATGCAGAAAAAAACTTGACGCTTAGGTGTGGTTCACATTCAACATCGGCCCTTAAAGTTTAACCACCCTTTACTAGTCTTTTCGTGGCCTGTATAACAGACCGGAAAAAATTAGCAAAAAGTTCAAGAGTGGATTCAATATACCCTGATAGCTGCATACAACAAGTACATATATATTCTGTGTACACATTTGTCTACACACTTACTTCAGAATGCTTGTATGTAAGTAGATCGCAAGTACCTTGATAGTAGTCCATTTCCCTCACTTATTCCACACACGCGCGTGTAAATTAATAAGGCAATATCCTTGCGAGCAACAGATGGAAGACGCTTTGTTTTTCAGGTGACGCCGATTCATTGCAAAAATCCCTTGGAACTGGTTCTCCTGTTAACATCTGCAGGACACGAAGAAAGCAACAAAAAAGCAAATGGAAAATAACTTTTGTATTTCTACAAATGGGAGTTGTGCTGCACGATTAAGTGCTCTCGGAAAAGGATACACAAGCGAGTGGAAATTATCTGAATGCCTTGATAATCACTTCCTCAAAACAAATACCCCGTAAGTATGCAACATGTAATCGGGATTTTAATGTACTTGTGGATTCATTATGTTGCATATTTCGAGGATGACCATTTACAGGATTTCTGTACATTCGAAATATTGTGAAGGATTCTTGAAGTGGAACAATTGATTAGAAAATACTCGCAGAAAAAATGTTTGCTTTACTGCAGAGTGTTGGAAATAATCCATCAACACGGATATGGAAGTACAAGAATTTTATCACATCGTGGTTCATGAATTTTGCTTAATTCCAGCTCATAATTTATTGACTCCAAAAAGAGACGATTTGCTATAAAAAAATCTATAAAATTTGAAAATTTATATCCACAGCAAAAGTCAAACTCAAGGTGTAAACCCCCTCAAAAAAGTCAATTGAATTCAACAGGTGACGGCATTGTCACATTTGACATTTGCAAAAAACAAACATAAACATAATAGATCTCTCACGAAATTAAATTTCTTTACATGAAATTATTAAAGACGACTAATTGTCCCAAAGTTTCCAATAATTTAACAAGCTATGGATATAAGTACCATTCAAAATATAGAAAAATTAGTTCCAAAGAATTACCTCAGCATTGCTGTTGACGCAAGGAAATCACAAGATCTCGCCGTTCGTGTTCTCCTCGAAACAGTAAGACAGTTTTTCTCAGGCTTCCGAAAAGCTTCTGATTGGAAAATGTTTTTACAGCGTAAACTCCCTGAGAATGGTTGGACAGAACCGGCCATCGAAAGCTTCATCGAATACCTAGCATCACTGGATAGTAATAATTTTAGCAAAAAAGTTGGCTTAGGCGAACGCGAAGGTCGCATTGCGTGTAGTAAGTGATTGATGAAGTAATTGACGATCAGAGATAATTTTGTATTCAAGGTCTTGTTGCCAAGCGTCATTACAACTTTGGCCATGGAGTGGGCCGATCTGGAGATTTACTCGAATCACAACCGAAGGCCGCTGGTTCGACGCTAATGGCCAATCTCAGCAACAGTTTACTCTTGGATTTGATTCGCAGTTTGGGCGTAAGAAGTACAAAGTTTTGTTTTATATGCCCAATGGCAACTGGAATGACTCTGAATCTGTGCATGCTTTCATTGAAAAAGCAACGTCCGAGGGCGAAGTATGTCCTTTGGTCACGTATCGATCAGAAGTCATGTATTAAGTGCATGACAAGTGCTGGTCTGGAACCGATAATTATAGACGTGGTCGATGGCCGAAATGGCCTTCAGACGAACGTAACGGGTTTTGAAATGTTAGTCAGACGATATGATAGCGAAGAAATCTTGTGCATCTTCTCGACGACGAGCTGCTTCGCACCCAGAAACTGCGACGATATATTCGCTTTAGCGCAGCTAGCAAAGAAATCGAATATTCCCCATATCGTTAACAATGCGTATGGGCTGCAAAGTACATATCTGACTCATCAGTTGGAACAAGGCCACAAGTCGGGCAGGATCGATTTGTTCGTGCAGAGTACGGACAAAAATCTGATGGTTCCTGTGGGAGGAGCAATTGTGGCCGGGTTCGATGAAGATTGTGTGCGGGAAGTTGCTCGAACCTATGCTGGTATGAAATGCGAAAATGTGTATGTTCTTGTTCACAAGTTCTTTGGTTTTAGGACGAGCATCATCTGGTCAAGTTTTGGATGCTCTCATGACACTGCTCTACCTTGGCAGATCCGGCTACGTGGACTGCACGAAGAAACGCAAGGCCTGCTTCGAATATTTAAATTCCAAGATGACTGAATTTGCTGCAGGGCATCAGGAAAGTTTATTACCAACCAAAGGAAATCCCATCTCAATGGCTATGACGCTGAGCACATTTCGGGAACACAAGAACTTGACTCAGTTCGGGTCCATGTTACACACTAGAGGGGTGTCCGGAGTACGCGTTGTCTCGACAACTGAATCGAAGTCAGTTGATGGGTGCACTTTCAATGGTAACTCTTATTGAAGCCTTCTACTTTGTCACTAAATGATGTTAATGTTCTGGTTCTTAGGGTGGGGTAGTCACTGCTCTAATTCAAATGTTCCATACATCACAGTTGCTGCAGCACTTGGGGTGACCAAGAGTGAGATTGACGTGTTCATCGGAAAACTTACGGATTGTTGGCAGAAATTTCTTGCAAGTTCTAGCAAAGATACATGAACATTTACAATGCAATACGTGTACATACGAAATGATATCTTAATATATTTTATTTTATTACATTGCGATATGTTGGTCAAGACGTGACGAACGTCTCAGTTTCAGCTGTTCCCCAGGAGTCTAGTCAATTTCGCAATTTTGGTGTATAAACCTTACCTGCACTTGCACATGCTCCATAAACACGGAACTGTCTTCCATGTTTAACAATCGTTTCATTTTCGTGTTTAACAAGGGCATGGACGTCAATCGCCCAGCGAAGAACGTTTTCGAATGCGACCCTCCTCAAGCGAAAAGAAGAGGAAGATCGAGTGAGACCAAGTGATGGGATGACAGATTGATCTCGGTGACGACGTCAATGATGGAGAGCAGCTATGGTTCAGGCGTGGATCGTAAAAGTTTGTCAGATAAAAGTAGCGAGTATCTTCTAGGCCACTGCGGATGGAACTGATCAAGCGAACGTCTCCCACCTGCAATACATCAGCTGACGTTGCCGACATTTTGGATATCCGATCGTTCCCATTAGCAAATCCAGACGTAGATTATTTCCTCGGTCACAAGTAATGGTTTGAAGTTCAAGACGGGTTAGTAATTTGCCAGTCCCTAAATATATCTTACAAAATCCGATACTGCTAGTATAAACATCGGCTCATCAAAGGGTTCATACTAATAAAAAAACAGAAAACATTATTCATCAATGCGACACTGTTACATCGACAGCATAATTATCTGGGGAAACAACAACAGAGTGGAATTCAATGCTTCAAAAACTCAATGCTGTCTGCTGCCACTCAAGCGAACCCTTGTTAATCAGCCATTATCCATGAATGGTGCTTGTGTCGATGAAACCGGAAAGCTTTCCATCCTCGGTATGTGTATCAACAGAACACTTAGTTGGCCCGATCACATATGTGAGGTCGCCAAAAATGCTGCGAAATGTTTAGGTTTCCTTAATCGATGCAAGAAATATTTCACCCCCTCTGATTTGGCTTTCATTTATAAGGCGTATATCCGCCCCAAGCTTGAGTACAACGCTCATATCTGGTCTGGTGCCCCAAAGGCCACCCTGCACCTACTAGATAAAATCCAAAAGCGAGCGATAAAACTTATAGGAGACAACAATGTCGCCAAGTCGTTAGACTCGCTCGAACATCGACGTACCGTTTCTTCTTTGTCCGTATTTTATCGCTATTTCAACAAACGCTGCTCAAGTGAGCTAGCCAACTGCATTCCTCCTCTCCACGAATTCACCCGCAATACTCGTTTCGCCAGGAATGCTCATCAGTTTACCCTTAAGCCTACTTTCGGACGCACAGTTAAATTTAGAGACTCGTTCTTCAGCCGTACTACGCGAATTTGGAATGCTCTTCCCATCCCTATATTTCCCACAGACTACAACCCGCAGATATTTAAGACCAACAATCTATACCTTCGGCTCGTGCTGTGTCTTGACCCCGGACACTTGAGGGTATTAGCAATCCCTTGAGCGCGCGCAAAATAGAAAAAAAAAAAGAACATCGACACATCCGAGTTCAACATTAGCCAGATCTGTATTCGTACAAGAAACAAGTTTTTCGGAAATACGAAGAATAATTCATTCACTCAGTGATAGAAAATCACCAGGTTTCGACGGAATAAGAGCCGTTGATATAAAAGTATATTTTGCTGCGCGACTAAGGATCATCCACCGATTTTGCATCTCACAGATTACATCAAATAAACAGTATTAATTATAGCATAGTGCATAGATCAATTTTTTAAACTCCAATCGAGACAAGCTAAAATCAATTTCGTTGCAAAGTTCATTAAAAGTGTTTATACACCTTGTAATAGGTTCATTACAACCATAGTTGGTTCTATGCCTCTTATCGTATAGTAAATTTATCATCCGAACAGATCTTTGGGGAGCATATATATTCATGAGATAAAGTAAGTCTGGTGAATTTACACGGCAAATTAATAATATCGCGGATGAACATGGCTGACGCTGCCTTACGCCTGAAACTTAAGGTTTGCAAGCCTATTATTTTACATCTATCGTCATATTTAGGGAGTTCTTCGAAGGAATACAATTTACGGACAGCATATCTCGTGAAATTTTTTTGTACTCTTTCGAATCTGAGTTCTTGTGTATCATATGGGGAATCCCAAATGATGGAAGAATATTCTAAATACGGTCTGACTAACGAACAATAGACGGACTTAAGACTAGTTATATCCCGAAAATCTCTACTATTTCTTTTCAGAAAACCTAAACATAGACTTCGCAATTGTATAATCATAATGTAATGCAAAATTTAATTTAGTATCAAAAATTACACCCAGATGTTTGACCTCTTCTAGGCGACTTAGTCTATGATCATTTATGAAATAATCATAGACAATCCGGGATGTAATTCGATATGCCGTAAAGATATTACATTTTTGAATATTCAGCTCTAGTCCATTGTGCTTGCACCATTCGACTAGTGCATGGATATCCAATTATTACAATCAGTTAAACTATTTATAGATAAATACAATTTAAAGTCGTCTGCGAATGTTAGAATTTTACAATATTTGAAAATTTCGTGAACATCATTTATAAACAATAGAAGGAGTAATGGCCCCATATGGCTACCTTGTGGAACGCCCGATGTAACTTTTATTACTCGAGATCTAAAACTATCGATCATTACCAATTGCTTCCTGTCCTTTAAGTAATTGGAAAACCACTCTATCATTGACGAATGGAATCCCAAAGACTTTAATTTGTTTAAAAGGAAAGTGTGATTTTTTTTTTTTTTATAATTTGCGCGCGCTCAAGGGATTGCTAATACCCTTAAGTGTCCGGGGTCAAGACACAGCACGGGCCGAAGGTATAGAGGGAGAAAGGGAGAGGAGGTACCTGTGCACATTGGTCTTAAATATCTGCGGGTTGTAGTCTGTGGGAAATATAGGACTGGGAAGAGCATTCCAAATTCGCGTAGTACGGCTGAAGAACGAGTCTCTAAATTTAACTGTGCGCCCGAAAGTAGGCTTAAGGGTAAACTGATGAGCATTCCTGGCGAGACGAGTATTGCGGGTGAATTCATGGAGAGGAGGAATGCAGTTGGCTAGCTCACTTGAGCAGCGTTTGTTAAAATAGCGATAAAATACGGACAAAGAAGAAACGGTACGTCGATGTTCGAGCGAGTCTAATGACTTTGCGACATTGTTGTCTCCTATAAGTTTTATCGCTCGCTTTTGGATTCTATCTAGTAGGTGCAGGGTGGTCTTTGGGGCACCAGACCAGATATGAGCGTTGTACTCAAGCTTGGGCCAAATCAGAGGGGGTGAAATATTTCTTGCATCGATTAAGGAAACCTAAACATTTCGCAGCATTTTTGGCGACCTCAAATATGTGATCGTTCCAACTAAGTGTTGTGTTGATACACATACCAAGGATGGAAAGCTTTCCGGTTTCATCGACACAAGCACCATTCATGGATAATGGCTGATTAACAAGGGTTCGCTTGAGTGACAGCAGACAGCATTGAGTTTTAAGCATTGAATTCCACTCTGTTGTTGTTTCCCCAGTTAATTATGCTGTCAAGATCGGAATTCAATGTGCTTAACATACGCTGCCGTTCCAATTCTACGGCCGAAGGGCAGGGTCGTGAGTCTCGGAACGAATATGAAAAGCTGAGGGTGCTGTCATCAGCGAAGGAATGAATTGGATTAGAAGTAGCAGACAAGAGATCATTAATAAAAATGAGAAAGAGTGTCGGAGACAGAACAGAGCCTTGGGGTACACCAGCATTTATTTTGTGGATATCGGACTTGAACCCATCCAAAACAACTTGAATTGAACGGTTCGAAAGGTAATTTCTAATCCATAGAAGAAGAGATTCATCGATGATGCCAAACTCTGTCAAATGCCTTAGAAATATCAAGTGCAACGATCTTGTTTTCGCCTGCATTATGCAAAGATGTGTTCCACTTTTCGGTGAGATAAGCTATCAGATCACCAGTGGACCTGTTGCTACGGAAACCGTACTGCCGGTCATTAAGAAGCTTCCGCGATTCAAGATATTTCATAAGCTGACGATTTATCAGCGTTTCCATGACCTTAGAAAGAAGGGACGTAAGTGCTATGGGTCGGTACGAGGTGGGTGACGAAGATTCGCTCTTTTTAGGGACGGGCTGGACAAATGCTGTTTTCCATCTGCTCGGAAAGAGACATAAAGAGTAGGATAGATGAAAAAGCTTACGCAATGGTTTTGCCAGCGCAGAAGAACACCTCTTCAGAAGTATAGGGGGAATACCATCCGGGCCAGCGGATTTGTGCACGTCGAGATCTTGAAGTACTCTTGCAACTGTACGAGTGCGGAAGTGGATTTGTCCCATGGTGAAATCAACGCTCTCAAGTACAGGTGGAGACATATTGGAATCTGGCAGTGTTGAGCTGGCTGCAAAATGCGCCGCAAGCAGATTGGCTTTGTCTAAAGAGCTGACAGCTGGAATGTCATTGTAAATGAGCATAGGAATTGAAGACGAGGCGGAATTCCTTATGTTTTTTTACAAATGACCAAAAGTTTTTGCTACCTTTGGGACATTGTAGCACTTTTTGCCTCAATTTTTGATCATAAGAGAATTTCACACGTCTGCTAGTTGCATTGCAGTCATTTCTGGCCCGTTTAAACTTATTCCGGTTTTCCTCAGTAGGGTTGGCTTTGTATGCCAGGAAATTCAACTCTCTCAACCTGATAGCCTCTTTACAGCTCGAGTCATACCATGCATTTTCTTTGGGCTTGATACTCTTCACTCTATGCGGAATGAAGGATCTCATGCCCAGCAGAAGAATGTTTGTGATCATATCAGCAGCGGCATCCACGTCACTATCGAGGAAGCATAGTGACCAGTTAAAATTCCTAAAGAAATTCCGCTCCAATCGTACAGCCTCGTACAGCCATAATGTTCTTTTAGGAATTTGTTCTCTAACTGTGTGTGGTGATGTACTTTATCGAAGGCTTTCGAGAAATCGGTGTAAAGTACATCAACTTGTAATTGATTTTCTAAGTTTGAATAAATGTAATTTGAAAATAATGATAAATTAGTTTTACATGACCTGCCCTGCATAAAGCCATGCTGGTTATTAGAAATAATTTCTTTTACCATGAAATATAATTTTTCTTTTACAATACTTTCAAATAACTTTGGTATCGATGAAAGCTTGGATATTGGTCGATAGTTTTCTACTTTTTGCCTTAAACCGCTTTTAGATATAGGCGCCAGAAAAGAATACTTCCATTCACTTAAAAATTCACCCATTTTTAGGGATTGATTAAAGATAATTCTTAGTGGACGATAAAGCGAAATACAACTTTTTTTTAAAATACCAGCCGGGACCCCATCGGGGCCTGTGCTGTAATTTACTTTAAGATTAGTTAAGGCATTTATTACATCCTGATCCGTAAATTCCAATACACCTATATCCAGAACATCGGGTATATTAGAGTAATGGTTCATCGTTGTCTGGACCGGAGACCCATTATAGACAGACTCAAAAAAGTTGGCAAATAGGTCACAGGTTTCATCCAAGTTTGTTGAAGTTACGTTACCAAATTCCATTATCTTGGGCAAGCCCAAGGAATTTCTTTTTGAATTAACGTAATTCCAAAATGATGCACCATTGCTCCTTACCGAAGTTTCTACAGACAAGATGTATTGTTTATATAAAAATCTATTCAAGAACTCATATTCATTCTTTCCTGAATCTCAAAAATCGTTCACGATTTAAACTCGTTTTATTTGAAACATAGTTTGAATATGCTTTTCTTTTAACATTTCTTAGATTTACTAAACTTTTGTTTGTCCATGAAATTCTAAATCGATTTCTATGACGCGTTTTAGGAACAAATGACTCTAAACCAGAATTAATTTTATTCATAAATATATCATAGTTACCTTTCAAATTGGGGGAATCCAACAAGTCATCCCAATTGAATTGATTTAGGTACTCATTCAGTGCAACAAAATTGGTCTTCGTATTATTGGGGTGAGTATTGGGGTAGTATTGGGGTGAATTAGAGTTCTTATTTAAAAATTCGCTCGTTACTGAACTTTTTTCAAATTTTGGTGTTAAATTTTCAACACAGAAAGGAGGGGTAAGCAAACGAACAAAGCGTATGTTCATGAAGCAGATTTATTAAACTCCCATTTATGGGAATTACTATCTGAAGCACTAGGGTGAAATTAATGAATAGTTTACTTAATGTACATATTTATTTCTGCACATGTATGAATAAAACATATAAAATGCATTCACGCGAAACTTGTGTAAAAGTACTAATAATAATAATATTGAAAAATTTGCATGAATCATTTGAAAACATAACTTTTTTGGTCATTTTAGTTTTTTAAAGAAATGTGATGGAAGTTTATTCCAAATTTTGACAACCATTTTAATGGATTCGTTTTCGTTGCATTATTTGTAAATTTTTCTGAACAATTCTGAAATTTAAATTCATGAGTTTTCACAATTTATGAATGATATACAACTGCAAACTGATCGCCAATATATTACTTTGAAGAATTAAATTGATTCAAAATATTCTTGTAAATAGACTTACATGTATTATTTAAATAGCATTACATTTTTATTCACCCAAGTCTTATGTGCTCTTAAAAATATGAGTCACCTTTTGAACACCCTCCGAACAATAGTACATGAGATTGGGCAAATCCATGAATCTGCCGACGATTTCCCACAAAATCCACGAATCTGCCGCCATTATCCCACAAAATCCACGAATCGGCCGCCATATTGTGGTGGATTCATGGTTTTTGTAAGAGTATATCTGATATACAAGTTAGTTCCACTACTCTCACATTTCTCTCCGGTGTGGACTAGGGGAAATTCTCGCCGAAGTTGGATATCTCCTTGCTCTCTTATTTCTGGTTATTACTACAATTTCCGTAACAAAACAATTTAAAATCCAAAAGTAAGGCCTTGTGATGAATTTTATTCGAATCAATCACATTCAAGGCTGCTGATATTATAAAGTGTACTTAATTGTTTAAAAATACTAAATCTAAAATTCGATCTAAACTATTTCGAATATTGTTTACTTGAAATCTATTATCAAGCGCTCCCATTCATGAATAACATTAAATGGGATTAAATTATCATCACCATCCACGTTCCTCCAAGTAACGTCACCAATATTAAAGTCCCCCAATATACAAGGTAATTGATTGGCTTCAAGACGAGTAACGACACAACTAATGTTATCAATGTGTTTTTGATACACATAGGCACCACTTTTTGGTGGAACGTAGGAGACGAAAATAAACATCTGATAAAGGACGTCATCAACAAAATCAATAGACACACACATCTGCTCTGCATCAATTGTTTGATGCACCAACATAACTTGCCGGCTGAGTAGACTAGATGAGACAGCTATTAAAACTCTCTCTCACTAGATCTGCAGCGATCATTCCGATAAACAACATATGAGTGATCAAAAATTTCTCCAGAACAGATGTGCGGGTATAACCAAGTCTCTGTTAAAACAACAATATCATATTGGTGGTCAGAGAGAGAAATGAAAATTTCTTTTAATTTCGTTCTCATACCACCAACATTTTGATAATACAGAGAATAGGTTTTAACGGAGGTGCCTTGCCCTCGCAGCTGATCAGTCTTGGTATCGTAGCTGGAGCATTGATCGTATGTCCTTTCTAGGGGATCGTAAAAGTCATCCTTGCTCTCGTCATCTTTATCCTCCGTTGGGGCGTGGGCGCAGATAAGGCTGATGTTGCCGAATGTAGCCTTGATGCGGATTGTTATGAGGTGCTTGCTTAGCATTTAAAGCTTAAGACTTCTTGCCTGAGTCTGCCTCGAACAACAAACCCGCACCAAAACAAGCGCTACCTTCTCTCTTTGTTGCAATCACCGTAATAAATGTCGCAGTTTTTCATCCACTTTTTGCCCGGCCCATCCCATCGCACTTCTTGAATGGCAGTGATGTCTGCCTTATAGGATTCTAGGGCCTCCACAAGTTCATCGGCTGCACGTGGTCTGTTAAGGGACCTCACATTACACGTGCAAAACCGAAAATCGTTGTCCATGGTCGCCAGCAGTAAGGTCATCCGTATCCGGGGCTTGTTGCCGTTTCTGAACTCTTAATTTTTTTTTACACGGTGGGAAAGTTAAACCCCGCGCGAAACCCCCGAACCTGGAGGACCGGGTCTTAGTTTAAACCCCTGGACAAGGGGCTGCTGCACACATTGGTTCACCTCTAAGCGGTTGCTGTAAAGGCTATCCAGAGGGCGCCACGAGGAGGCTGTGTGCTAACTTGACCTGTGCAATTTCAGGGATCGTTGCTGGCATCTCGCCAAGTTGAGAGCAGTCAACAACTTTGCCCTGCATGCACAGGCCCATGCCCTTACGTTAAGAGTCATCCCCAGGTATTTCGCTTCATTACCGAAAGGTATTTGGAAACGATTTAGAAAGACTGGCAAGTTATCAACGAACTGCAGCAAAAAGTCGCAAAATAAAACCCACACAGACATAAGCCTATTCAGTCATTTTTATTATAAAAATAATATGACACATGAAGAGCCGTACACTTTTTAAGTGACCAAGACATGCGATGCGATTACAATAAAATTGGATTCAGTGTGAAGTGTGAAACAATGTGCGCTTGATTAATCGATTTAACAACGTTATATATATAAATCACTATTCGAACAATTATCACTAAAACATGCTAAATTACAATTCGTCTAACAGAACCACGACCTGCTCCTCTGCGCAGTCAGTGATTTGGAATGGTGCCTCGACTCTCGGTGTCTCTGCCTTGTACGCCAGACATTGCTACTGCTGGCTGGAAGTAAGAATTTCATAAAATCTCTGCAATGAATGGCTAATTTGTTCAATCATACTTCGCGGTTTTTCTTTTCGAACACGTCCTTCATTCGGCTCTTTATCTTCTCCAGGGATTCATCGTACTCAGACTTGATGCGGTTGTACTCCTGGATCATGTGATTCTCCTTGTCCTCGGCGTAACGCTGAAAAAATACAATTCGTGAGCTCACTCACTGCTTCTAAGCTCAAAGACTTCAACTAACCTTATAATTTACGGCTGTTTTCTTGGCCGAGTTATATTTGGAACGCCACGAGGAAATTTCGCTTTGGTGCTCCTTTTTGATTTCTTCAATTTTCTGCTCCCAGTCGTCTTTGATCCGATCGCTCTGGCGCCTTTGCTCCTCCCACTGAGTCATGAGCGCCTTCATTGACTCCCTTTCGGCTTCGATTTGGCCATTTCGTGCGTCCATTTCCCGCATCAGTTCGCTGACCCGTTGCGATTTCAGTTTCAACTCGTCGCGACACTTGTGCAAAATAACATTCTGCTTCTGGAACACATCGTTGAATTCTCTGTCCTTGCTCTTCAACGATTCATCGGACTTCTCTCGCTCGGAGAGGATCGCGTGCTTCAGCAATTGCACCTCGTGTTCCCTCTGGCTCAGTTCGATTTTGTATTTCTGCAGTTCTCTATGGAGTTCTGCGATTTGTTCCTCGGCTTGATTGATTTTCAGCCTGTAACGCTGTTCGTTGTTTTTGATTTCATTCGCAAAGATCTTTGCCATTTCATCGCGAATGCGGTTCTCAATTTGACGTCGGTTGGTTTTTGTATCGATTTCGGGCGATGTCTCGACACTCTTGTCTTCTGACTTGGTCTGCTTGAGCGACGATGCAGCGGAGCTACTTTGAGACTTAATATACTCTTCGAATTGCTGCGCTTTTGTTTTGAGTTCGACGATTAGTTTTTCTCGCTCATCGATTAGATCGATTTTCGAGGATAGATCGGAGATCAGGTGCTTTGCCTCGTCAAGCTCTGCATTTAAGACGTCGACTTCCTTCTGGTATAACGAGCACTGGTTTGTGAGCTTCAGGATTTGGATCTCCATCTGGAATGTTATTAAATGGAAACTGATTGATTAAGCGCCCGATTTATGCAGTTCGTGAAGCTTGCGTTCTTGAGAGGATTGATGACAGATCAGTTCACATGTGCTGGGATTCTGGGGACAGCAGTTAAGACGTCGCAAGTAATTGCAAAGCAGACGAGGGGTCTGATATCAGGAAATTCATTTAACTACTGTAAACTATGTTGTCACAAAGCCCTAGTGGTTTATGTGAGGCTATGGCCACCACTCTGGCTTATATGATGCTATGGCCACCACAACTGCTAAATTAGTTCAACATCAACAGTGACGCCATACACTAACCAGTGCGTGCGATTAGCAAAAGACAACGGACAACGCCATCGACTTAGGATAGGCACATGGAACGTCTCATCGCTCACAGCAAAGGATCTCGAGCTAGTTGACGAAGCAAAGGGGATCTAGAACTGTGGACCTTTTGGACGGGTGGAAACTCTTCCTGTCGGGAGTTGCACCTCAAATGTCTGCACAGGCGGGAATGGGGATACTCACAAGTCCCAGGCTGGCAGGCAGGGTATTGAAGTGGATACCATTAGGAGGGAGAGTCGCGATCTTTAAGCTCAAGCTTAAAAGCTCAACTTTGGCTCTAGTGCAGGTGTATGCACCGAATTTAGAGTCAGAGTACGCAGCTTTCCTGGATGAAGTTCATGCTGCCCTTGATAGGATAGCAGAGATGGATTCCTATATCCTGATGGGTGATTTCAATGCTCATGTGGGTGTGGACGTAACGACCTGGGGGAATGTGATTGGGAGGAACGGTGATCCTCATCAGAACGCAAACCGAGAGAAGTTGTTGGACTTTTGCTGTGCAAATGGCATGTCCATAATGAACACATTCTTTCCACACAAAGGCATCCATAAATACACGTGGTACCGTCAGAGTCTTCAACAGAAATCGTTGATAGATCTCTTTGTGGTACCATCGTGTGTGAAACGGATGCTTTGTGACGTTCGTGTGATGAGAGGGGCTGAACTGTCAACTGATCATCACCTGGTGTTGTGTACGCTGTACCTCACTGATAAAGTACCTTTTCTGCCAAGGCGGAAACCAAGAGTGGTTACACGCATACGGTGGGAGAAACTACAGAACAGTGAGTTGCAGCTGGTGGTGAGAAAAAAAAACACCCGGGGTTCAACAAGCCATTAGAGAGAAGAAGAAGACCTACAAAGACTGGATTTTCTTGGAGGACTCTGCTTCTCGTGACCGGTACACTGAGGCGCGAAGAGCGAGCAGCTAAAGAGCAGTCTTGGAAGGAGTTCGGCGAGAATCTGGAAAGCGACCATAGATCTGCGAAAAAGGTGTTCTGGCAAACCATTCGTCTACTCAGAGGAAGGAAATTCAACATCATCGAAGGAGTCAAATGGTCAAAGATGGTGTGTTGCTTTCCAATGAGGCGGACATCTTGGGCAGATGGAGCAGGCACTTTGCGGAGCTGCTCAATCCCGAACAGGGCACTGAGGATGAGTGATTGGGGCGGAGAATATTCCAACGGCAAATTCCAATTGGCAAATTCGCCGGTGTGGATGAAATCCGCCCAGAAATGCTTAAGGCAATGGGTAAAGAGGAAGTTTTATGTCTCTCTCGTGTCATTAAAGTGGCCTGGAAACGCGGTGAGACACCTGGCGATTGGCAAACTGGGGTGATTGTCCCACTTTTCAAAAAGGGGGACAAAAGAGATTGCTCCAACTACAGCTATCTATAACTATCTCTTTTAAGTATCCCCGGGAAAGTCTATGCCAAGGTGTTGGAAGCGCGTTCTAGAGCTATGGTCGAGCCCAGGATGGCGGATGAACAGTGCGGCTTTCGTCCCGGCAGAAGTGCAACCGACCAGCTTTTCACTCTAAGAATGGTACTTGAGAAGGCTTGGGAGTATGCCAAACCCATCTACAGTTGTTTTGTACATTTGAAAACAGTGCATATGACCGAGTCCCTCGAGGTAAACTCTGGAGTGTCCTGCAGGAGTATGGGATTGATGGTCCTCTTCTGAGGGCCATTCAGTCTCTATACACAAACTGTAGCAGGTGTGTTCGGGTAAACGGTGCTAAATCAACACCTTTCACCGTGGGCGTTGGACTTCGCCAAGGGTGTGTCTTGTCACCTCTCCTTTGCATTGTATATATGGACTGGATGTTGCAGCGCAGCCAAGGTGAGGAATGTTTCACATTGGGAGAGTTCAGGGTAAGTCATCTTCTTTTTGCAGATGACTTGGTTATCCTCACATCCTCCCAGACGGAACTCCAACGCGCACTCGATAGGTTTGTGGCCGTATGCGCTGATGCTGGAATGGGGGTTAACTGGGGATCGAGTTGCCTGGAGATCTCTCGTGCGTGGATTATACCCGCGACCCTTTTAGTGGATCATGCGGTTCAGAAAAAGATGATGATGATGATCAACAGGGACAGATCTTTCCCAACCTTCTCCAGGACGACATGAAAAGGATGTGTTACACGCCGGCGACTCGACAAAAATGCACGCGTTCGCAATCACAAACTAATAAACTGTATTAATTTCATAAATCGACTCACCTTTGTGGCTGCCGTGACATGCTCAATGCACTTCGAGCAGTTGCTAGATGAATTCTTTGATGATGAACCGAAGCTTTCGCCTTTTTCTGCAAGTCTCCAATTAAATCAGGTCCATACACGCATTTGCAAGCCAACATACCTTTTTCGTACTTTTCCCTCAGTTGTGACAGATCCTTTTCGTGTGAGCACCGCTGCGCTTCCAATATCTTAGTCAGCTCAGAGCACTTCACCTCAGCCAGCTGCATAGCTCTGTTCAAGTTTGCGATTTTCTCCTTATTCTCCTGCAGCTCCTTCCAGACATCGCTCTTCCGGAGATTTTTCAGCTCCAAGGAGAGGCCCTCTTTTTCATTCGATATTTCCACGTACAGGTTCTTCAGTCGATCGCACTCCTTTTGTGAGTCCTTCAGCAGGAACTTGAGTTTCTCATTCTCCAGTGGGACAGTGCGATTTTCTTCGTTTTCCTGCAGGAGGTCTTCGTAGTTCTGTCGCAAGCTGTCACGCTCTTGCTTCACTTCTTCCAAGTCGATTTGAAGGTTTTTCAATTTCGAATCGAGCAACTTCAGCTCTTTCGAGAGATGATGCTTTTCTTTTTCGATTTCTTGTGCGGATTGTTGGTGTTTTTTCAGATCGTCCACGGTATTCTGCAGCAATTGCTTCTCTTCCTTCAAGTGCCTTACTTCCTCCATGAGCTTCTCCTGGTTGGCCTTGTTGTCGTCGCCGGCGTTCTTGATTTTCAAGTCATTTAGTTCCTCTTCTATGAGCTTTAGCTTGTTTTTCAGTCTTCCATTGTCTTCCTTGCAGGTTGTGATTTCAACCAGCGCCCTGTTCTCCTCGTCCTTCAGGTTCTTAATCTCCTGGTTTCTGAGCTCAAGCGAGTGCTGCAACGTCCGAATCTCCTCCCGTTTGGTTCTCAGGTTCGATATTGCTCGGTAGAGTTCGTTTTTCAGATGACTCGCACGGTCCACAGCGGACAGGGGCGTACTCTCCAAGACGTTACCTTGCGTCTGACTCAGTCGCCTCAGACTTTCGTCGTGATTTTGTTGCAGAACGCTGTCCATCGCGTCCAAGTCAGCCGTTGTCTGCTCCAAGCGGGACTTTAGCGACGAGATGGTCTTCTCCATGTTCTGTATTTGCATCTGTAGCTCAGCCACAAAACGCTGCAGGCGTATGTTTTCCTGGGAGTAATCGTGTTTGCACATTAGATCTTGGCACTGCTTTTGCGCTTCCGCTAGTGATTTGGATAGTTCATTTATTTTCGATGATTTGTCGATTAGCATCGTCTCGTGGCTGTGTTGCAACGCAGTGTAGCGCGTCTTCATGTTCTCCAATTCGCCAGCCTTCTTGTCAAGCTTGTTGTTCATGCTGTCCAGCTGCTGTTGCATCATTTCTATTTCGGCACGATGACGCTCGTCTGCGTGTTTATACTTCAACTCAGCGTTGCGATCGTTGTTTGTCTTCATGTTTCTCTCCACCATGTGGTATTTGTGCTGCACATCGGCAAGCAACGCCTGTGATGTTTCCAATTTCCCAATTAGATCGTTATTGTTCGCTTCCATGGATTTGATTTCTGCTTTCAGCTTTTGTATGACGCTCTCCAGGTTTGAGCATTTCTCTTTGCTTTCCACAAGCAGCTCGTGCGTGGACTTTTTCGACAGGATGGCACGTTCACATTCTGCTTCAGACATTGCCAATCGCTTTTCGGTTTCCTCGCGTTTTCTTTTCTCTTCGTGTGCGATTTTGCTGACATTCTCAAATTCCCTGAAATGAGACAAAACAAAACCAATAGCGTTTGTTAGTTAAATTGCTAGCTAAGCTGGAACTTATTCTGAAAGCTTGCCATCCTCCGTCTTGGATTCCTCTGTGAAAAGTGGTCGCAGAAGGCCAGTCAAATCTTAAACTGGACTGCGTTTAAGACAAAGTATAAAAATTGGCAGGAATGAGTGAATGAATGAATGAGAATCAAAAGGGGAATACCCACAGATCACTGTGGCTTCATGTAGGACACACTATTCAATAATATTGCCCAAGGACAGTGGAATATACGTCCCAAAAATGGAAACACAAAAACAATGCAAAACGCAGACATTATAGAAATGTCAGCCAACTTTAGCTCCGACTGAAGACATATTGAGACAAATATTGAATTGAGCGATTAATCCAGCAAGACTGTACATCCATCAGTGACCGTTTCGAGCAAGTACTCCAATTTGCACGAATCTCATGTTTAACTGCACACTTTCTTGCAAGATTCTAAGCTAAATGTCGAATAATTCCCAATTCCGATTACCACAGGTTCTCCCGTGTCACCCTATCCGAAACATCAACAAGTGGTTTCAATTCTCAAACAAAACAGACCGGTATCACGTCAATTGCAAGCTCTTTCCGAATGATGTTTTCCCAAACGGAAATTGACCACTGATTCCATCAAGTTCAAGTTCACTGTTCACTGTTCACAGATTAAATACTTACCGAGTTTTTGAATCCAGCAGCATTTTCAATTTCTGAATCTCCTCCGTGTAGACGTGATCGTTGTCCGAAGGATAGTTTGGCGGATTCCGCACAGCTTGATGTTTCATTTCAGTTCCATTTGCCACAAAATGCTTCATGTAGCTTGGAGGGAAATTCTCTGAATGAAAATTTGAACTATCCACGGTGTTGTCGTCGTCATCAATAAGGTCATCGAAGGCATTTTGCAGATCATGATTTAGCTGCAATAAAGCGCAGAATATGTAGGTTGTACGGATTTAATTTATTTTCTCTCGCATACCTCTTCTTGTCTCCGCTTCTGATCTTCTAAAGCTTCTTCCTCTTCTGCACGGTTTACACTATTATTAAGATGTATACTCTCGCCTCCTTGAAATATGGTGTAGCCAGGAGCTTCCATTTCGTATTTAAATTTTGTGAGAAAAAAAAAACGGTCAAACAAAAGTGAATGGACTCAAGTTGATGCAGGCGATTTAGTGCATTAGACTTCGTCGAAAACGTTTATCCCACATGCACAATGGATGTCCATATATTTAAAATGGTATGATTTTACAAAAACCGAGCATCAATTAAAGATATTTAAAGAATTTGAATTAGAAATTAAACAAACAAAAACATGACAGGGTGAGTTTGTGTGGCTTTTTTCTGACATTTCTGTATTTACAAGAGATTAGTGAGTGTGTTTCAAATGTAATCGGAAAGTGGTGTGTTCAGAGATCGTGTGTTGAAGAAATTATTGTAAATAAATTTATTTCATTCCAAAATCAATTCTGAGAAAGAAAATGCTTATTATTAAATTATTTATATGCACCGCTTAAATAATGTCTGATTACTGCTATGTATGCTGGATTAAACTGTGTTCACCAGGTTTTGTAGGAGAATATGAAATGTATGCTCCTAAGAGTATGCAATATGAAACAAATATACACAGATTTCTTTGATATTTTTATATCCTCGTTACCCTCCTAACGAAGACTAGTTCTTCTTCTGAACAGTAAAAAAAATACCAAACATAGGCCAAAAATCGCTCATTGAAATTAAGTTGGATGGGATAGATTCTGGTTCCATTTAAACAATGCCCTGTTCTTGCTTCAACGGTTGCTTATGGTTTCCTGTTGATGGTGAAGGGTTCAGCAGTATGAGTTTTGACTTGTCTTTAGTCCCAATTTCAGATTATAGTACCATTTTTGGACGTTGTTCACTTCGGTGAGAAGGAGCGTTAGTACGCTGGTCTGTGGTGTAGAGGTTAGTATTATACTCCTTGTGGGACTTCATTGTTGATGTGACTAGTCGACCTTGCAAAGTTAGTCAGTACAGAGACACATCCATTATTCAGGAAACTGTAATTGATCTTTGTAAATTGCAAATCCAAAGTTGAGTAAATTTCTTTCTTATATCTGTTTTTTTATTTTATGCAATAAAGGGATATAAGAAAAATGAATGCTTATATCCGAAGAACTGGTATAAGAAAGAAATGTTCTCATAGGAAAACTAAAAAAGTTTGCTATAAGAAAATTTTATTGAAAAAAAACTTAACAAAAAATGTACATATGTATGTGTAATTCATTTACGATAACATTGTCTAGTAAGTCTTTGCTCAAACAATAAATAAGTATAAAGAACATTAGGATATACTAAAACCTAAACATCATGAATAGTGCACATTGGTAATTAGTTACTTTGAAAATAATCTTCAATTCTTTGTTGAACAAGTATATTATCCCTATCCTTAAAGAGAACTTCTTCCATATTTGACAGACCCTCCTCAGCATTGGTCAAATACTGTTTTAAAATAAAAAACGCTTTTACAGCTTCTGCTCTTTTTGGCTTTATCTTAACCAAATCAACAAATTCCGACTGCACCTCCTCGACACTTTCACTAAGTAACATTTCAGTGACTAATTCATTTTCATCGATGTCCCCATAACAGTCTCGGTTTCCTCATCGGTTATTGCTTTAAAATGGTCTTCGTTGTAATGCTCTTCTATATCAGGGTCGCTAATTTGTGAATTTGGAATGCAAGTTAAATCATTTAATTCAATTTCACTTGAAATTCCAGCTTTTTTGAAAGCAATTTGTTATGGTTTGAGGTGTAACAAGCAACCAAGATCGTTTAATGATATATAGCGCTTTCAAAACAGTAATTTCCTTGAAAAAACTTTCCATATAATCTCCCTCAACTGCAAAAATTTGTTACCTGATCAAACATTTCCTATAACGAGCCTTAAAGGAGTTAATGATGCCCATATAAAAGATAAGAATAAGATAATGCTAAATAAAATGTTGACATTGCTTCATATACGTTGCAATGGCTGTATAAGGCTTGTTGTGCATGCCGGTAAAAAAACAACTTCGATATTTTGGGGATGGAAGTCAAGTTTATGACAAGAAGCATTATCTTAATTAGGAGAAGAATTTTCTTATTTTTTCTTCGCATGTTTTCATCCAGCTCCTTAATCACTTCACTACTATCGTACTGGTCATCCAAGCTTTTCTATTATATTTATATGGAATGGGGAGATCTTTTCCTCGAAAACACCTGGGTTGTTTGTATTTGCCAATTGAAAGAATATGCTTCTAAGAACCTGTTGCAACATGCATATGAAAAGTAGTGTAAGTCGGTCTTTACGTAATTTAAGACCTGTGACAACTTTATCTCTTGGAGCAAATGTTCCACCAGTAATCGCTTTATACAACAGTGCAGTCTCATCGGCGTTGTAAATGTTATCCAGGGTATACTTTGAAGGATATTTTCCTTGAATCGTTCGACTGTTTCGAAATCAGCGGAGGAGGATTCTCCGTGAAGTTTTTTAAAAAGGATATTTTGACTTTTCTTCCATCGTTGAAGCCATCCTGGATTAGGTTTGAAGTCAGGGATTTCTAATTCTTTGGCAAACATCTCAGCTTTTTCCATGAGCGTTTGACCCGTAATTATAGCTTTTTTTTCTGTCATTTGTTCAAACCATTGGTCATTGTCAGTGTGTTATTTAAAATTACATGTTCAGGCTTTCGATTTCTTTTAATGTCCAGGTTCTTGCAAGTAAATCTCTTTTCCTTAATTGCTTCCATGTTTTTTTATAATTTAGCTTAAGGTGCTTTGGGATATTTTGTGTCGTTTAGACACACCTTTTTTTGTAGTTCCATTTTTTATATCGTCCAATATTTCTAATTTTGTTTTTATGCTGATAGTATTTCTTTTAATAGTAGACATTGTAACACTTTTAATTGGGTAAATATGTATGCTCCCGTTTAAGAAACCAAATTACAAAACAAATTACACGTATTCGCGGTTTTTTCTTGTTACAAACGTCAACTTGACTTACTGTTATTGCACGGGGGAGTTCAAAATCTTCTTGCGTACACTCATGCTCACAAATTTCTTAAAAACGTTCTTATTCCAATATACCTGTCAAATTCGGTGTTAGGAAAAAGTTTCTTTTATCCGTATTTTTCTTATAAGCGTTTTTCTTTTAAACGTCATTTTTTGTATGAAGTTGTGTGAAGGAGTGTACGATGTATTTGCTCGTATTTCTTATAAGCGATTTTTTCTTTATATACGACTTTCTTATAACCGATATGTACTGTACTACTTTACACATCAACACATGAAAAGTTGTTATCGTCGAAAATAATAGAGTCAGACACGTATTTTCTGCCGCAAAAAGAATGAATAATGCTTGTGACATCCTCAACATTCGTGAAAATGTCTGCACCAGTTGGCTCAACAGGTGTAAGGATCTCATTGAATGATGAGATGCTGCTGTTGAGACCAGACTCCGCCGACACCAGTGTATTGACTTCATCCGTTGGATGAACTGATGGCCGGACCTTGAAACTAATCCTTTTTTTTTTGTGGTTCATGATGGGTTAGTTGTTTCTTCTTCGCATTCCCAATAATGTGCCCTATTGTGTCGAGTTCTTCTTCTTGATGTCTTTTAGCTTTTCTCTAAAGTCTTTCACCGATCGTTGGAACATGACGTTAGTATTTTTGAGATGGAGGTGGATAGTCCTCTAAACTACGCCATTGTCGATGGGCGTTGAGAAGCTGGCTAAATGCCGGGATGTGCTCATATTCGACGGTGCTGGTCATTGGTCTCTTCTGCCAATCAGCCAGTGGCATGAAGGTGTAGGATTGAGTTTTCCATTCTCGAGTTCTCTCTTGGCGGTTGGAGTTTCTCTTTGCTCTAGGTTTTGAATCTTTTTCAATTTTACATTTTGAAGTCAAGACAGGGACAGGCTGCTGAGTCGTGTTCCTAATGCACTAGCCAGATGATCAGAAACGTTAACATTTGTATTACAGGAGTAACTTTGAAAGCCTGGCAAGATGTTGACCAAAGAGAGAAAAGACGGTAGCAGGCTGAACATTGATGGTGTCCTTGGGTAAGACTAAACAAAATCGTTGCAACATCGCCCGGAGTGAATGAAGAAAATTTTTGTCATCCATCCACTTCTGTACGCTTACCCATTCTGCTACGGTCACATCACCATGTCACAGAAGTGTCTGGCGTGCTAACTGCATGAATTGTTGATCACAGTCAGGCCGTAGTGAAATTCGTTGTTGCAGGCTGAACAGTACATGCAAACCGAGTTCAGTCACAAAAGTGGTGTTCACAGATGTCGCTTCCATCCATCGAGGCAAATTCAAACGTTGTCCTCGTCACACGTTGGCCTCGGTACAATTGCCGTGCCACGAGGCCTTTTTCTCCCTAATCGTGCTCTCTCCACTAGGATTGAAGGAATTACGTTTGCTTTCTGTACGTTTGCTTAGCACCAATTTTTTGGGTATCAGTAATACTTCCACAGTTTGATGGTAGGTACTAAATATTCGTACAGCAACTACTCTACCTCTAATCGAAATGATTCCTTCGATGCGTTATCCTTCGCCGACTTCCCTATAGGGCAGGGGTGGCCAAACTTGCAGGCGATGTGGTCGACTTTTCGCTGAAATTGGTTACGCCACCCATTGTTCTGACTTGGAAAAAAATATAAAAATATATATTAATAATTCAATTGTAATTTTTGTTATTCTCAATGAAGATGCAAGTTTTAACTAAACAAACCCAACAAGTTTATTAAACAAAAATGACAAGACAAGAAGCAAGTTAATCGTACTGCGGTTCACTTGCACTGATTGCAATTCGCAAACATGCCGCTAAATGTTGGTCTGTTAAACAAGATCGATATTTTGTCTTGGCATTCATTGAAGAGAATACTGATTCACACAGGTATGTGGACCCAAGAAACGAAATGGGATGAGCTGCAACTATCCACATACGTGGATATTTTTCTTTGCAAAGTAGGCTCCAAAAACTGTTTACGGTCAAAGCTCTATTTTAGTGTACAAAATTTCATCCTTGAGCAGCTCTGGTTCTGCATCCAGGAATCTTCCAATCTTTACTGCCACGTGTTCCACAATGATATCATCTTCTAGCTTACAAAAATCTTTGAACAGTCCATTAAACCCTTCTAGCAACATACGAGGGGCGTTCAATATATTCTCGGTATCTCGGTGAAGCTGTGGTTGTATATATAAATTGACTTATTTATCAAGTAATACTATTATTTTAGTGCATTCATGTAAAATTTCATATAAATGTGATTATTAATTTGCGTTTTATCTCTTATATCTCTTATAGTTAAGCAGAATCATAATGGCAACTGAGACAATGATGGTGAAAATTGAGCATCGCGCTGTAATTAAATTTCTCACAAAACAAGGAAAAAGTCAAAAAATTATTCATGAAGAGATGGTGGCTGTTTACCAGGGCTCCGCACCTTCATTATCAACTGTGCAAAAGTGGTCAAGTGAGTTCAAGAGAGGCAGAGAGAGCATTGAAGACGACCCCCGCTCCGGCGCCCCGGCTACTGCTTGTACGGGAGAAAGCATCAAAGAAGTCGAAAAACTTGTTCTTGAGGATGCCCGAATAAAGGTGAAAATGATGGCAGAGATCACCAAGCTTTCAATTGGTACCATTCACACCATTCTTCATGAGCATCTTAACCTTTCAAAGGTCCCAGTGCAAGGTGGGTGCCACGAATGCTCACAGCGCCTCAGAAAAAAGTTAGAATCGCATGCTGTAGAGAGCTTTTGGAGATGTGTAGTGAGAACGCGGACGGTGTTATGGATCGAATTGTTACTGGTGACGAAACATGTGTCCACCACTATGACCCTGAAAACAAGAGTCCATGCAGTGGCATAAAAAAGGAACAGACCCCCCGAAGAAGTTCAAAGTCTCCCCGTCTGCCGGGAAGCTCATACCCACAGTTTTTTAAGACTCAAAGGGAATCTTGCTCATTGAGTACAAAAAAGATGTGAAACCATCAACGCCACATCCTACGCTTCCACTTTGCATAATTTGCGGGAGGAAATTAAAAAGAAAAGACGGGGTGAACTCGCAGCGGGTGTGTTGGTTCTTCATGACAACGCTCCTGTTCACACGGCGCGAGTTTCCAAGGCTGCTGCGCGAGATTGTGGTTTCCAAGAAATCCAACACCCACCCCAACAAAAATAGTCCAGACCTTGCCCCTAGTGATTATATCCTGTTTCCGGATTTGAAAAAATGTGTTCGTGGAAAAAGGTTTTCGGATGATGAAGAACTCAAGTCGGCAATAAATGGGTATTTTGCAGAGCAAGAGGAAATTTATTTTTTTGAGGGTTTCAGAAAGCTTATCTCAAGATGTAACAAATGCATTGATGTTAGGGGAGATTATATTGAAAAATAAAAACAATTTAAATTGAATTCGCATTTTCCTTCATATCGATACCGAGAATATATTGAACGCCCCGCGTACATAGCTATCTGATCGGCGTTTTCGTCGCACTTTGTGTCATGTGCATTGGCAGATTCTTCTGCCAATATCTACTTCATTCAATTTCTCCGTAATGTCACAAAGGTAAGGTTAATAAACTAGTTCTTGTCCTTAAGTTCAGGATTTAATTGCCCTTTTGCCGTTAGAAAGTTCTTTATCTTGAGTAAAAGGTCTCTAAATCGCTATAGGAATTTAGCACGGCTTTGCCATCTAACATCTATTTGTAACGAAATATCGCCATGTTGTGCCTCGCATTCGTCTAATAACGCCCTAAACTGAAGTCTTTGCAAGCTTCTTGCACGTATAGAGTTGACAACTTTAAGTGCAACGTTCATGACCTGGCTTGAATTTAATATATGTGCACATAAGGACTATTGACGAATAACGCTGTGGTGGCTAGTAAAAGGCGGTACTTCTTCATATTTGTTACAAAGTAATCGATACAAGCTTCTGGATAGGACTTCCATCTTCCACTTTGATCGATACATGCTTCTGGAAGCTTCATGAGTCGACTGTAAATGCCTTCGGTCTACGGTTTGGCCAAATATCTTATAGGGGCTTGATGCGATTTTGGCTTCGGTCAAACTGTTGGTGTTGTGGCTGTGAGCTTAGGTATTGTACATCACTTTACAACTGATTTACATTTAAAATGTCAAGCAAATCAAGTGCTTAACGTCAATGAGAAGAATAATCAAATTCGTTTGATTAGGATATGTAAGCGCATACGGATAAGAAGCTAGATAAAAAGTCGATAAGAAACTTAACCGCTTAGGTTCCCAAATTGTACACAGCAGTTTGAAGTATTTCAAAGCGTTGATATGGCATCTCATGCAGGCACTAGCGTCTGCACCAGCCTCTGTCAGCGAACACTCACTACTCTCACCTCCACGTGGTGAAATCCGGGAGTCGAGCACATTCGACAGAAGATCGGGTACCCAACCCCCGTGGAACGTCGTTGGCAGCTGTTAACGTCTCATTTTTCTTTACGGATGGCGGCGGAGGAGCTGATCAACAGATTGGCCAACGGTGACAAACGGAGCTACTTTGACATATTCGGAGCTCAGGTCTAAAATGTTTCTTCCAAGGTCATGTCGGGACCTTGGATTAGATTTGGCGGCGAACGAGCCTAACACTATAAAGTCAACCGCTGCACTCATAGCCTTAGCGAGGTTACCGATATCGGAGGCATACTGACTCTTCGCCAGAGAGTAAAATAAAGAGGCCCGGTCTCCCATTTGGACCTTCAGAAGGACCTCACCCAACGTGGCGTGCAGAACGGGAGGCAGCTAGCCAGAGATCGCGCTAACTGGAGAGGCTTTTTAGTTGAGGCCGAGGTCCACCCCGGACTGTAACGGCACACGAGGAAGAAGAAGAAGAAGTAGTCTATGAAGTGCATTGATGCGTTGATGATTCGTGACGAGAGATACGAGACAAAATATGGCATGATTAACCTCCTCCCACTGATTTCCTTATCGTCTAGCTTCCTACAAATTTGAACAAAGCAATCAAGTAAAAATATTGAAAGTGTAAATGGCTCGAATTAGCATCAAAGTGTAATAAAATTTAAGAACTTCCACCTCAAAATATACACACTCTCTCTAGAGAGCAACAGCTTCTGCATGAGAATACCATGAAAATTACCCAAAGTCGTTGACACAGCCTATTGCCACACGGCGTTATCAGTTACACAACACTCCAAATCTCTAATGAAAGCCATGCAGTGGCTACGTTTACCTTCTCATCTGCATCTGCATCTCTCTCCCGTCCAATTAAAAGAGAATTTTAATTAAATTCATTTTTCCTCACTTCTCAAGGGGGTCTTCATAAATTGTTCGTGTTTTCATTCTTTTCCAATTCCACGTTCTCAGACCCCCTACAATGGACATGTAACTTAACATATTTTTTTTTTTTTTTTTGCTTAATTTTCGGTGAGAGCTTCCCACGACTGCGATTAAGACATTAAACGTGCAATGACTGCCTGCATCATGTATCTCCTGCCGGAAGGCGCTAACAATGCGAACTTTTAAATTGAAAATAAAAGAAAGAAGATAATTTCATCGAGTGAACAAAAAAATTCAAGTACATTGTTGTCGGCGGATGAAGGAAGCACGGCCGCGCGGCGCCTGAACTTGAATAGAAAGTGCAGCGTGGATAAGCTGTGATATAACGCTGATAGATTCGTCGACGCAATCCATGAATGGGTCACTGTGGTAGTGGGCTCCGCGCGGCCGGAACACTTGCTGTGACTGATGAATGAAAAGCCTGAGAGGAAAACACCTTAACTCAACGGTTCGTATTGTCTCGTCTGGATAAAACGGTTCGCTGTCGCTGTGTATTACAGAATGAAACAATGCTGATGAGGGTATTAGTGAAATGTTGCTTTCTATTTCAAGACTGCTGCCTGGTGTGTTGAGCGCGATTAATTAGTCAATTGATTGTTTCCTTTTTGAAGTGGTCTGAGGGGCTCTCCGTTTATGCGATGAGTTATGGGGCTCATCTCAAGTCCATTGTTGCGGTAGTCCATCGGAGATTAATTGATATTCAAGCGATTTTTGTTTTGTTTTTTTTCAAATTTATGCTGGGGCTTGGTATGAATGTGGACATTAATCACAAGACATTCCGCTTTAAACCTGATTGGCAACATTGAATCATTTTTTCATTTTTTTTTTCATTTTGTATGATACGGTAATCATTCATAGGCTAACCGAAGCTGAAGGATAATATAAATACTTCGAGATTCAGACTCGGAGACAGTGAAGCAAAGTGACGGAGTACGTTCAGGATGGCACACACAAGTGAAGCAGTACCTCAAACAATTCGGTGTGCGAAATTGAAGACAGATAACAAGAGATCGTGCTAAAGGCTTGTTTGCTTCCCAGGTCAACTCGAGACTAAAAAGTCACAGTAAGGAGAACAAGAAAGGTAGTGGGCTCCACAACACATCGCATAAACGCTGTTAGAAGAAGATTCTTGTTGAGAGACGACATCGAGTTCACGGGGATCGGAGTCTCATCACTGTGATGCCTTGATGGAAGAGTCCATTTCGGGGATTCATGTCAAATATTATTATTTCTTTATTTCTCTATTTCATCTACAGAGTTTAACTCTCTTACAGATTGCAGATATAAGTATAATAAGTATTTTAATAATAATAAAGGAATATTTCTTATATGATTATTTAAGTCAGTTATTAGCTAGTTATAATAAATACAATTAATAATAATATATAATAATAAATAAAAGTATGAATTGAACACCCAACAACAGTGTGAAATTTAAACATATTTAACTAATGCACGAAATGAAGTTTATTCAAAGATTTGGAATTGAATTTTTAAATTTCAGTCAATCATCACATAGATCTATTTCGATAAAGGCAGAATTAAAATTTAGAATGCATTTTGTAAGCGGCTCATTAAAACCATAATTATATAAGTGTCTTGGTTGGTATAACAGGTTTCTTGATCGAAGATTTCTTTCTGGGGCATACAGTTTAACACATTGAAGTATATCAGGACAGTTTATACGGTACGAGAAAATATCATAAATAAACATTATAGATTGAATACTTCGTCTGTTTTCTAGTGTATCTAGTCCTATTAAGGCACATCTCATTTGGTAAGGAGGCATAGATTCAAGGTTCCAATTCATTCTTTTTACAACGAATCTCGTAAAGGACTTTTGAACCCTTTCTAAAATACGATGGAGACCATATTACGGAACAGTATTCCAGATACGGACGTACAAGAGACATGTAAACTGACTTTAGGGCATACGGATTAGAAAATTCATAACAAGAACGTTTAAGAAACCCAAGCATTGAGTTTGCTTTAGCAATTACGTAGTCGATATGAAATGAGAACTTCAATTTCGTATCAAAAATTATACCAAGGGTGTGTCTTGTCACCTCTCCTTTTCATTGTATATATGGACTGGATGTTGTAGCGCAGCCGAGGTGAGGAATGTTTCACATTGGGAGAGTTGAGGGTAAGTCATCTTCTATTTGCAGATGACTTGGTTATCCTCACATCCTCCCAGACGGAACTCCAACGCGCACTCGATAGGTTTGTGGCCGTATGCGCTGATGCTGGAATGGGGGTTAACTGGGGATCGAGTTGCCTGGAGATCTCTCGTGCGTGGATTATACCCGCGACCCTTTTAGTGGATCATGCGGTTCAGAAAAAGATGATGATGATGATCAACAGGGACAGATCTTTCCCAACCTTCTCCAGGACGACATGAAAAGGATGTGTTACACGCCGGCGACTCGACAAAAAATGCACGCGTTCGCAATCACAAACTAATAAACTGTATCAATTTCATAAATCGACTCACCTTTGTGGCTGCCGTGGCATGCTCAATGCACTTCGAGCAGTTGCTAGATGAGTTCTTCGATGATGAACCGAAGCTTTCGCCTTTTTCAGCAAGTCTCCAATTAAATCAAGTCCATACACGCATTTGCAAGCCAACATACCTTTTTCGTACTTTTCCCTCAGTTGTGACAGATCCTTTTCGTGTGAGCACCGCTGCGCTTCCAATATCTTAGTCAGCTCAGAGCACTTCACCTCAGCCAGCTGCATAGCTCTGTTCAAGTTTGCGATTTTCTCCTTATTCTCCTGCAGCTCCTTCCAGACATCGCTCTTCCGGAGATTTTTCAGCTCCAAGGAGAGGCCCTCTTTTTCATTCGATATTTCCACGTACAGGTTCTTCAGTCGATCGCATTCCTTTTGTGAGTCCTTCAGCAGGAACTTGAGTTTCTCATTCTCCAGTGGGACAGTGCGATTTTCTTCGTTTTCCTGCAGGAGGTCTTCGTAGTTCTGTCGCAAGCTGTCACGCTCTTGCTTCACTTCTTCCAAGTCGATTTGAAGGTTTTTCAATTTCGAATCGAGCAACTTCAGCTCTTTCGAGAGATGATGCTTTTCTTTTTCGATTTCTTGTGCGGATTGTTGGTGTTTTTTCAGATCGTCCACGGTATTCTGCAGCAATTGCTTCTCTTCCTTCAAGTGCCTTACTTCCTCCATGAGTACTTGCCGTATGTGCTGATGCTGGAATGAGTGTTAACGCGGACAAATCGGAGGTTATGGTCATTGCCAGAACGCCTGTTCAATGCACTCTGCATGTTAGTGGAGTCCCATTTGTCGAAAATGCGTGCATATGGTATCGATGAATCTCTTCTTCTATCGATTAGAAATTACCTTTCGAACCGTTCAATTCAAGTTGTTTTGGATGGGTTCAAGTCTGATATCCACCAAATAAATGCTGGTGTACCCCAAGGCTCTGTTCTGTCTCCGACACTCTTTCTCATTTTTATTAATGATCTCTTGTCTGCTACTTTTAATCCAATCCATTCCTTCGCTGATGACAGCACCCTCAGCTTTTCATATTCGTTCCGAGACTCACGACCCTGCCCTTCGGCCGTAGAATTGGAACGGCAGCGTATGTTAAGCACATTGAATTCCGATCTTGACGGCATAATTAGATGGGGAAACAACAACAGAGTGGAATTCAATGCTTCAAAAACTCAATGCTGTCTGCTGTCACTCAAGCGAACGCTTGTTAATCAGCCATTATCCATCCATGAAAAACAACACTTAGTTGGAACGATCACATATTTGAGGTCGCCAAAAATGCTGCGAAATGTTTAGGTTTCCTTAATCGATGCTAGAAATATTTCACCCCCTCTGATTTGGCCCAAGCTTGAGTACAACGCTCATATCTGGTCTGGTGCCCCAAAGACCACCCTGCACCTACTAGATAGAATCCAAAAGCGAGCGATAAAACTTATAGGAGGCAACAATGTCGCAAAGTCATTAGACTCGCTCGAACATTGACGTACCGTTTCTTCTTTGTCCGTATTTTATCGCTATTTCAACAAACGCTGCTCAAGTGAGCTAGCCAACTGCATTCCTCCTCTCAATGAATTCACCCGCAATACTCGTTTCGCCAGGAATGCTCATCAGTTTACCCTAGCCTACTTTCGGACGCACAGTTAAATTTAGAGACTCGTTCTTCAGCCGTACTACGCGAATTTGGAATGCTCTTCCCAGCCCTATATTTCCCACAGACTACAACCCGCAGATATTTAAGACCAATGTGCACAGGTACCTCCTCTCCCTTTCTCCCTCTATACCTTCGGCCGTGCTGTGTCTTGACCCCGGACACTTAAGGGTTTTAGCAATCCCTTGAGCGCGCGCAAATTATAAAAAAAAAAAAAAAAGGCAGGTGGAGAGGTTTAAGTAACGTGGGGTCTTTTTCACGAATGATGGAAGGAGTAATGCTGAGCTTTACTGTAGGATTGGTCAAGCTGGGTCAGTTTTGACACAACTTGGTAGTTCTGTAATCAGAAAGGCCAAGCTTGGTGTCAAAGCCAAGTTAGCGGTTTTCAACTCAGTATTTGTTCCAACTCTCACCAATGTCATGAAATTTGGGTAATGACCGAAAGAATAAGATCGCGAGTGCAAGCTGCTGAGATGAGATTTCTTCGTGCTGTTGTGGGAATTACTCGCCGGGATAGGGTGAGAAACACGGCAGTGCGCGAGGAACTCAACATTGGGCAGCTGCTTCTTCGAAAGGAAAGGGCTATGCTTCGGTGGTTTGGTCACGTGGCACGAATGTCCCCATCATCACGACTTCCGAGGCGGGCGTTGAATGCGGCCGCTTGGCAGGCCCAGGACGAGGTGGTTGGACCAAGTCCAAGGTTACGCTTGGGCATTGCTAATGATGAATTAGAGTCGATGGCGGAGGATCGAGTTGCCTGGAGATCCCTCGTGCGTGGTTTACCCCCGCGACCCCTTTAGTGGATCATGCGGGTCAGAAGATGATGATGATGAAATTATACCAAGGTCTTTAATTTCAGTTTTTCTCGTTAGATCCCATATCATATATAGTAAATTCACAGAGAATTTGCAACAAAGTATGGAAAACAGAAAACGAATGACATTTGTTTACATTTAACTCCAGATGATTGATATCACACCATTTGACAAACGCGACTAAATCATTTTGAATTTTTTTACAGTCTTGGATGTTTGCAGCACGCGGAAAAATCTTTAAATCGTCAGCATACATTAAACAATTAACATATTTAAAAATTGACGGAATATCATTAACAAATAAAATAAATAGTAATGGCCCTAAGTGACTGCCTTGGGGAACACCAGATAACACCAGACAAGTACCAATTTTCACAGTCTGAGTCCTATTTGATAGGTAACTCGAAATCCAGTTAAGGAATGTAGAATGAATACCAAAGGACTTTAATTTATTTACCAAGATTGTATGACATACTGTGTCAAAAGCTTTTCTAAAATCTGTCAAAACCACATCAACTTGATGTCCTGACTCTACCGAATCAAAAAGATATTTCGTGAATAAAGTCAAGTTAGTTAAGGTGGATCTTCCAGACATCGAACCCATGTTGTTGTAAGCATATTCTTTCTTTAGTGGTAAAGGAATGATTTTTTGTAACAATTAATTCGAACAATTTTTGGAATGGCGGAAAGCTTTGAGATACCTCTATAGTTCTCAACTTTTTGTCGAGGTCCGGATTTGTATATAGGTATTATAAATGAGCTTTTCCATTCTTCCAAAAATGTTCCAGAGGATAAAGATAAATTAAATATAATTGTTAATGGAAAAGACAAGGATACATTACACTGTTTATGAACTATAGACGGTACATTGTCAGGACCAGCACTCACACATGAATTTAAGGATTTAATTCCTTGTAATATATCATCTGTAGACAAACAGAGTGATCCAATACTCATATTATATACATCTTCATTTGGCGAAGGTGTATTAATATTCGAATGATCAACGTCATTGTTTCGAAGAATTTTGCAAATAGCTCGCAGGTTGTCTCAATGTCATATAATCCCTTCGAACTCCATATTTAGAAAATAATCCTTCGACTTCCTTTTATTATTAAAAAAGACCCAGAAACCTTTAGGATTACAAGAGATATTAGACTCAGTTCAAGTGACTGGCTTCATTCACAGTAGCGCATTCTGTCACCCCAATTTTCCAACACCTTGTTGATGGTTTCGGGCTGTAGCTCAAGGATTGCTTGGATGTTGGCATAATATCGGTTCTCCCAAAAAAAGTCAAAGGAGTCAAATTACAGCTCCGAGACGACCAATTGACATCGCCAAGATGGCTGATCACACGATTTGGGAATTTGGTGCGCAAAAGATCGATGGTGGCATGGGCTGTGTGCCATGGCGCGCCATCTTGCATGAACCAGTGGTCGTCCAAATCCATGGCTTCAATTTCAGTCAAAAAGAAGTCGGTTAACATGGCTTTGTACCGCCCACCCGTTGACCAAACGGTTATTCCCAGCTTCAAGAAGGCCACAGCAGCCACATTCTCATCTGTGCGCACCATACGACAACGGGGACAATGAGTGTTGTCCACTAGCATACCAGTCTCAGGAACTTTTTGCGTGCAGCAGTCGTGGTGGGTGCTTCATTTCGGCGAAAACTACTTTTTTTGAAAAAAAAAACGCACTGCATGGGCTACACAGCTCTCTTCCTTTGGAAATAAGTTCTCATTTCATTTCGTTCCGCGGAGGTATGATACTGACCTTCTGTCTGTCAGTTCCGGCGGGAAACAGCTGTCAGTGTCAAAATAACCTATGATTTAAAAATTAAAAACCACTAGATGGCCCACTCTGTATATGTGCGTTTGACGGCCAAATTCTAGTCAATCTTGGAAAACGAGAAAGAAATGGTTACCAGTTTATTTTGGTCTAAATTGAATAATATGGATGTGAAAGGCATGTGGACATATGATACGAGGGTCGTTTGATAAGTCAGTGACTCTTTTAATTTCCCTCGTTGTAACCTTAAATACAGCACTACCCTTGTCAACATTTATCTATTAATTAACTACTGTCAAGCTTTGAGTAAGTTACGTCTTTTAGTTTGTGCTTGGTAGCCATTTAAAGCAGACAACCTATTTACGAATTGGTAGTTCTGCTGTGGTCGTACCAGCAACAGTGACGCCGAATGTTCTGGGACCTCATAAAATCGATGGAATGACTATGGACGATCGGAGAATTTAGTTGCTGGAGGTGGCTCAGGTTGTAATGGTGTCGATGAAAGCTCAGCCGTGTCAAATATCACTTCAAAAGTGTTTGTTGAGCCGTTTCGTTACGAGTACGTAACATGGATCCATCGAAACACACCAGAGACCAAGGAACAATCAGAACAGTTGGCTTCTTCGTATGAACGTGCACCAAAGAAGGTCATCGTAGATCTGTCAGCGAACAAGTTTATAGCCACAGTTTTATGGGATGCACGCGGTGTCATTCACATCGCTTACCTTGAAAATAGGCGGGCGAAATTGTTCAGAGCTCTTGTGTGTCCAAATCACCGGCAGAACGTAATATTGATATAAGAGTTGAGCTTCCGCTTTCGTCATGCATATTTAATTAATTTGAAAGAAGTGATTGCATCTGTCATTCATGAGTGCTGCTGTCAATTTTTAACGCTTTGTTCTACTCTGACACTGTGAATGATGCTAAACATGAAAACCTCAGATTGTTCAGTCACTAGCTATCGTGCGTCATCGTCTACCTCTCGTGTCAGCTAAATATTCCACTGAACCTTCTTCACATAGGGCACCATATCATCTCCATACGATGTGAACAGACGTGCTCTCTATATCTCAGGCAGCGAAATGGGTGTGTGAGGCCATGCATTCCGCTCCCAAAAACATCACATCTACTCGCACACCAACCATCACATAACAGCATCCACAAATATATTCTCTTCCAAATATTTCCCATCCAGTTCTTCACCGCCTCAGACCAGTAGCATCATTCGAGAGTGGGCAGCATACTTGATAACCATAGTGTCCATGCACCTGGGCCCACTACTAATTCATTTCGTGTACCTTTCGTTGTATTGTATTGCGACCGCGTCTGCTTGGTCGCCAGATTAAGGAGTGCCGATAACGCGCCTCGTGTGCACGGTCTGCTGAACGTGTAACCGACTGCTAGCGGGAGATAAAACCCTCCGAGAGATGCCGAAGTGACTGCTGTGGCAACCTCTGCAACTGGTAACAACTACAACATGTGAATTCCGAATTCATCGACCATAAGCACAGCGGCTGAAGACGACAACGATGACGAGGAAGCGGACGAAGAAAATGTTTCTCGTATGCTGCTGTGTTGTTGTCACGGGAAAATGGGTCACTTGGCCAAAAAAAGTGCCATCGACTTGGTCGGCTCGGTTGGCCTGGTCATGAATTTTGCGATTTCGTCTGACAAACACGACAACGATGCGGTGATTTTTCTCTTTCATTCTGAGAGTTTCATCTTGGGCTTGGCCGGCGGAGAAAGTCTCTTATCGCACAGGGACTGAGTGGTTGTGTGTCGTTTTCATCGCTTCTGCATTCCGGGCCAGCGCAGTTGTGGTCAATTTCGGGAGGTTGTTTCCGTTGGCTTTGTCGGCGGGGTCATTTTATTGCCATAAGTTCATCTGTACCGAATGCTGCAATGGGAAAGATTTTGAATTTATTTTTCCTTATTAAAGCCCGACTACTTTCTAATTAGTCGACCAATGCGTTCGCATCGAAGCCGAGAGAGCGTCATCGCCGCAGGAGGGGGGCATTCATTGATTAATTCTGTGAGGCTTTGAAACGAAATGAAAAGTGAAGTCTGACGGGTGTTCGTATGCGCCGCTCACTGTTGGGACTCCTTTTATGGGGTGAATTCGCTTTCATTGATGAAATTAGATTTTCGATAATTGAGTAGGTCTGCACGCGTCGGAATGTGGACTGTAGCCACTCGGCGTCTGCTTATGGGCCGGGCTGGTGAAATTATGGGTAATTAAACAGATTTGATGGTTGATATTTGCACAAAGTCTGGTGAAGATTGTAATTAGGTACGTCGATGCCATTTGACTCGCCTGATTTGAAGTTGAGGCGGAAGTGAATATGTTCGTTCACACTAGAAGGTCAATGAACAAGATGAAACAGATTATTTAGAAGTTCAACATTCGCATAAAGGAGAAGGAGATGAAAAACTGTGTATATTCTAGGCAGAAGCACAGAGGCGTCAGGAGAGATTGAACACGTAAGTAATTCGTTTTCATTGTCGATTCTCCTTAAATTTTGCGAGAAATATTCCAATTTTGTGTTATAAGTGCTTAGACCGTTATCCGTTTGTTGGCTGTTTCTAAAAATGTGTTTTTTACGCGATGATGGAGTGAATTTCACGAACAACACTTAACTGGGAAGCTAGGACCCTCTTTCGGCCACTCGGACAAGGTTGAGGTTGTCAGAGCTACCGTTGGCTTTAAGAAAATAGAGCTAGTCGACCGCTGCTGTCGTGCGGTCCTGCTGACTGGACTCTGAATACCGCCGTCAGTTGATCAGCTCTTTGCTTTCAGCTATTAGATTACTACTGTAGCCGTTCGTATTGCCGAGGCAGTTTGCTCTCTCGTAACTCTCGTATTAGCCCTTCGCACAACCACAATGGAATCGTTGCATACATTAGTTCACCTCACCAACAACTTGATCTATGCATCAACAAGGATCGTTGCTGGCATCCCGCCAAGTTGGGTGCGATCAACAACTTTGTCATGTGCCCACAGACTCTGCTCCGTAAACACGGAAGGGACTATCTTCTACAAGTCGGTCCAACAGTTGAGGTACGCAGATGACAACGACATAGTCGCCCGTTCACAACGTAGTGGAGGCTTTTACGACGATTTGAAGAATGAAGAACAGACAAAACGAACTATTCTCAAAGTCAATGAGGACAAAACAAAATATTTATATGATGTCGACCAAAAAACGTTCCGTCGCACACCACCTTGGAAAAAAGAAAGTTTGTCTACCTCGGTGCAAACGTGAACTCCACAAACGACATCACAGTGGAAATCCGTCGTAGAATCGCCCTTGGCAACCGGTGCTACTTCGGTTTGGGCTCAAAACTCCTGACTCGAAGGACCAAAATCATGCTCTACAAAACTCTTATTGTTCCAGTCCTGCTTTATGGATCTGGACGCCAAGCAAAACTGCAGAGCTGATTCTTGGTACCGTCGAAAGAAAAATTCTGCGTCGGATATATGGTCTCGTCTGCGTGGAAGGAAAATGGTGGAGAAGACACAACCGCGAATTGTTTCAGGATGCGGATGTAGTCCGGAAGGTAAAAATCCGTCGGCTACACTGGCTCGTTCACATAAAGCGCATGGACAACAATGCTCCGGCAAAGAGGGTCTTCGAATCCGAGCCTCCTGATTCAAGAAGGAGGGGAAAACCGAATCTCCGGTATAAACACCAACTAATTGAGGATGCAAGACAGCTTGGTCCTGATGACTGGAAGCTACGTGTCCAGGACCGTCATCAATAGATGGCAGCTATTGCTCAGGCTCAGACCCTCAGACTTAGAAGTAAATATGCGATGCTATCTGAAACAAGGTCCGGTTTAGATGGAATCGAAATCAGAAAATGTGACTATTCGAGTATGGTCTGCTGCTTATGACCTGCGCGACTCATGATCTGTTGGCTTTATTTGTCGAGTTATGTTAGCGCTTTTCTTAGCGATCATTAATTCGGATAATGCATCCTTCAATTGATGCCGAGTCCACCAAAATCCAAGTGGTGTCTCGATTTTCGGGCACGTTGGCTTGGTGAGTAACGAAAGCACGGAATATCTGTTTAGGAGTGACACGAGATTCGTTCACGAAGTGCGCCCTATAATGGACTCAAAAGGATTATTCTGCGGAACAGATCTAGAAAAAAAAAACATATCTATAATTGACCAGTGGGAGATGACGCAGCCAATTGGTCGGTCTCTTGTTACTTCATGTAAAGTGAAAGAGAAGCATGCTCTCATTAACTTTCTGCGCGTATTTTCCACGTTAGCAAGGACCTGGCAGTGTAATCTTGGTAATTCACTCTTTAACAAATTGAATGCTCTTAAAATGGGAGCTGCATGCACGGCATGGGTTCAGTCTTTGCTCAATTTCAGTGTCTTTTGAGATTAGATGGGACTTTCCCAATCCTGGAAAACTCCTGGCAGCCTCTGCTACATATAGCAAGGATTAAGGGTTCTAACTCAATGGACACAGATCTTGTGGTTTGCCTCCACAAATAAACACTTTTGTATGGCCATGATCTGAAAGTCAGCAGTAAATCATTGTATCCCATCGGATTCTTGGTTACTTCATAGGAAAGATGGTTCGGTAACTATTTTGGTTCAGTCTCGAGGGCTATTGGCTAACGCTGAGACGAAGAACAATGTAGACGAAGAAGTAGAGCATAAAGATTTAAACTTGAACAATCGCCGAATCTGCCTTATCAATAACGCTCTGTCCAAGGTTTCGGGTGTAGACGACCACAATAGTTAGCACTCTGACTCATTACAATTCAGGGGCCATTAGCCCACAATTAAGTAAGTAAACCATCATTCAAACGCTAATGAAGCCTGTTGTCCAGTTCAACTTCATCGTCGATCAGACGCTACCATGAAGAAATATTCCACTACCGTTAAACCATTTAAACTGTCAAGAGTAACGTGTTCCTACTTGAACTTGAAATAAATTCAAATCTTTCCGTCTTTCCGGCGATTCGCCAAAGTCACCCACACCTCTGAACTCCGCTCTAATTTCGAGATCAATTTGTGCTTCCTGATCGCCTAGCCACTCAGAGAAACGCCGGAATGGCAGCACATTCTCGCAATTAAACGAACATTACCACTCTCAACGCAGAATCCATTAAACATCCATTAGGTGTGCCTTTTTTCTTTTGGAGGCCATTAATCAATATCGGAACTCGATTTCCTCTTATCTCCTCTCTGCACCTGTCTCCTGACGATCGCCGCCGCCGCTGCAGCCGGGGGTGAGACGTACGACACGAAAATAAATAAATCTCGAAAGGTAAGGTATTATTTAAAAGAATAATCACACCAGGGACTGCGGCGACCTTGTTTGGCCACATTGCGTTCGCATTTTATCGTCATCGGCGGCGGCGTAATGCAGATGTGGAACCGAATGCATGCCAAACATTCGCCGCCATTGCCCCCGACAGCGGCTTACGTCTCTTGCGATACACAGCACACAGACCTACTTGACTTCTTGTCACCGTGGCTTCCTCCTGCGCGCAGCCGATGGAGTGTCTAACCACTTCCATGTCGTGTAGTCTGCGCCGTCAGCGTGCCGTTTGCTGTTGTGTTTACTTGGAAAAAGTGGGTAAATTTACTGCATTCCAATGCGACCAACTGCGGACTGGTGCTGATGGAGATGTGAGTGCATGGTAGTGGAGGGGACACAATTTGGAGAACACACACAGCCAGAGACAGAGAGATAGAGAGAAGAAATCGAAGAAAACTTGAGGAATGCCATAGCAGGTTGGGAATGTTGAGGTGGTTGCGTATACGACCTGTCGGCCCGTTGTTGTGGTTTCTGTCACAAGTGCTCGTCGATGGTTGTGTCGAAGCACTTCATGTTCGATGCCATATTTGGTGATTGTTCTTATGAATATTTCAAATTTCGAATAAAGGAAATGTTGTTGGTGTTGATTAAATGATTGTGTAATTTATTGATGCATTTGTGGTGAACATTTATTAGAGTTGGTCCAGAGATTGTTTATATGTACTACCTCCTTCGTCCCTTAAATGCTTTAATTGCGGGTTCTATCAACGGAATTAGCAGGTCGAAATTACGCTTTTGCAATGCATTCTTGTTTGAAAATAGATATAAATCGTATGCAACAGGAGGTGTCATTTTATATTAAAAGTAAAATTAATAATATTTAATATTATCTTTCATTTTATGTACATATTCCAGAGTTTATGCTGGAAAACAATTCGCTAACAAATCGTATTTTGATGCATTTTTTCTATGCATCAGGATAATTCAAGGAAAGGCGTTCAAAGACAGCGCGAAACTGAAAAACGCCATAAACTGTCACTCGATATTGATGACAAGACGGAGCGGTTGTTCCACCTATATGCTGTAACTTCACTTCCTAGGAGATTGGCCCGAGTCATCAAAGTCAAAGGAGGTCAGTTGAAGAACAACTGCTAACGGAAGAGTATACCCATTTTTTACTTAAGTTTTCAGGTGACTCTTTCGTTTAACGCGAGTAATCATTGCGCTCACGATAGCAGAACATCTTTAGTTTTGTACAAGTAGCAGACTGGGCGTCTTCGTAAACGCCAGACAAACAAAGATCAAAATCAAATAATAAAAAAGTAGGCGTCGGACAGATTGCGCCGTCAAAATAAAGATTTGTTTTGCTGGAAAATGTGGGTTAGTTGGAAATTAAGATAATAAGTTAGTTAATGTGTAATATAGGTTGAGCTCATTGTTGCCCCTGCTTACTTACTTAAGGTGGCGCTACAGTCCGGGGTGGACCTGGGCCTCAACCAACAAGCGTCTCCAGCCAGCTCGATCTTTAGCTAGCTGTCTAGAGTTTCGCACGCATAGTTGGTTGAGGTCCCTTTCCACTTGCGTGCGCCACCTGAGTCGCGGTCTTCCTCTACTGCGCCGTCCCTCGGGGGTGGATTCGGACTTTTCGGTTTCCATCCGCTCTACATGACCTAGCCATCTCAATCGTTGGATCTTCACTCTTCTGGCTAAGTCGATGTCGCTAAACAGCCCGTATGGTTCGTCATTATATCTCCTCCTCCACTCACCGTCTATGCAGACGGGACCGAAAATCACACGAAGAATTTTCCTCTCGAAGCAACCAAGCGCAGCTTCATCCGCTTTTGACAAAGTCCATGCCTCCGCGCCATATAGCAGGACTGGGACGATTAAGGTCTTGTAGAGCGTTATCTTGGTTGTTCGAGAGAGGGCTTTGTTTACCAGTTGCTTTCTTAGCCCAAAGAGCAGCGATTAGCAAGGGTTATTCTTCGTTTGATTTCAGCGCTGGTGTCATTGTCTGAGTTTATAGCGGTGCCTAGGTAGACAAAGTTTTTGACTACCTCAAAGTTATATCTGTCTGCTGTGACGTTCTGACCGAGACGTCGGTGTTGGGTGCCCTTTCTCGTTGACAGCATATACTTGGTCTTACCCTCGTTTACCGCTAAACCCATCTTCGCGGCCTCCGTTGCAATACCCACAAAAGCGCCATTGACATCACGCTGCGTTCTTCCAATAATGTCAATATCGTCGGCATATGCGAGTAGTTGGACGGACTTCTGAAAGATTGTTCATCTGGTGTTGGCGTTCGAGTTTTGAACAATTCGTTCAAGAACGATGATGAAAAAGTCGCATGACAGCGCGTCGCCTTGTCTGAATCCTTTTTTGACATCAAAGGTCTCGGTTAGGTCTTTACCGACCTTGATGGAGCAGCGTGCATTCTCCATCGTCATCCTACACAAACGGACGAGTTTGGTAGGGATGCCAAAACTAGACATTGCTCTGTATAGCTCGTCTCTATAGATGCTATCATACGCGGCCTTAAAATCGATGAAAAGGTGGTGGGTATCGATTTGTTGCTCCTGGGTTTTCTCCAAAATCTGCCGTAGTGTGAATATTTGGTCGATGGTGGATTTTCCTGTCCTAAAGCCACACTGGTATGGACCGACCCGGTTGTTGACGAATGGCTTTAGGCGTTCACACAGTATGGCAGATAAGATTTTATATGCGATACTTAGGAGACTGATGCCTCTGTAGTTGGCGCAGTTCAAAGGGTCTCCTTTTTTATGGATCGGGCAAACAATGCTGAGGTTCCATTCATCGGGCATGTTTTCCTCCGACCATATTTTAGAGATGAGTTGGTGCATGCTCCTTACCAAATCATCGCCTGCGGGTTTAAAAAGGTCGGCGGGTAGGCCGTCAGCTCCCGCAGCCTTGTTGGATTTCAGTTTAGATATGGCAATCCTCACTTCATCCGGGTCGGGTGGACGGAATTGTTGATCTTCGTCGTCCCTTTCATTGGGGTTGAATGGTTCGTTCTGCCTGACAGCGGGATTTGGTTCTTCGTCGCCGTTATACAGTCTGCAGAAATGGTTTTTCCATATTCTCAGCATCGACTGTGACTCTACTACGATGTTCCCTTGATCATCCTTACAGGCTTCGGTTCGGACTTTATAACCTTGACTGGTTAACTTTACCCTTTGGAAAAACTTCCTCACCTCATTCCTGCAGTAATATCCCTCTATTCTGCCGATTCATGCTCCTTCTTTTTTCTCCTGAGAAGCCGGTGTTCGTCTCTCCTCTTCTGCTCGTAGAGCTCCCGAGCAGCTCTTGTCCTTCTTTGCAGTGCCGCTTTGTATGCTTCTTGCTTGGCTGCATTCGCCTGCCGACACTCGTTGTCAAACCAGGGGTTTCGTTGTGGTGGCGGATTGAAACCCAGCACATCAGAGGCGGCATCTCTGATGGCTTTTTGGCAATGCTGCCACTGGTCTTCAATACTTGATGTTGGCGGCGTAGGATTTCTTAAGAGGTTAAGGGAGACACGATCGGAAAAGGATTTGGCTATCTCTTGCGATTGTAGCCGGCTGACGTTGAACTTCCTCACAGTATTTCTTTGTCTTGGCGGTGTTCGGCATATCCGCAACCTTACCTTGGCTACAACAAGGTGGTGGTCCGAATCAATGTTGGCGCCTCGGAACGTTCGGACATCTATGATACTGGATCTGATTGACGGTTGATTGATCAGGAGATCGCCATGTTCCTTTGTGAATATCGAGATGTGGGAATCTTGTACTGGCTACTACAACATTTCGCCCCGCAGCAAATTCGATCAGCCTAAATCCGTTATCGGATGTGGTGTCGTGTAGGCTGTGCTTTCCGACCGTACTACCAAAGATGTTCTCTCTTCCTAGCTTTGCGTTATTTTAAAGTCGTAGTTAGGGCATTGCTCATACGTTTTGTTCAGGAGCTCATAGAACCTGTCTTTGGTGTCATCATCTTTCTCCTCTGTGGGGGCATGTGCGCATATAAGGCTTATGTTGGCAAAATTTAGCCTGGATGCGAATTGTCGTGAGGCGCTCGTTCACGGACCTGAACGATAGGACTTCTTGCCTAAGTCTGCCTCTAACGACAAATCCACATCCAAATAGGCACTGTTTTTGTTGTTTGTAGCAATCACCGTAGTATATATCACAGTTTTTCATCCTTCTTTTGCCGGGTCCATCCCATCGCACTTCTTGGATGGCGGTTATATCTGCTTTGCAGCAGTCTAGGGCTTCCGCTAGTTGTTCGGCTGCACGTGGCCTATAAAGGGACCTTACATTCCACGTACAAATCCGAAGATCGTTGTCCGTATATCGTTTGCATGAGTCGTCATCAGTAAAATCATCCGTTTCCGAGGCTTGTTGTTGCTTCGTAACTAGCAATTTTTTGTGTGGCCGGGCAGTTACCCCGACGGCACAACCCCCAACCTGGAGGGCCAGTTTCTTTTTTGTAACCCCTAGGACAAGAGGTCGCACTTATAAGTTTGGCAAGTTGAGCTCGGGTGAACTACAACCAGTACCCGATGGCTACCACTTGGAGATAAAATAAGCACAATTGGTGTGTAGAAAAAGTTACAACACTGGGCATCGCCAGGTTGACGCCAGTCAGTGCCTACCCGATTCCCACAGCACCCAGCCACCCCTGCAACCCCGGCAACCCCTATTGTTGCCCCTGCACTGGACAGAATATGTTCTCGGTGCATTCATGAATACAAATACTGCTACAAGTTTGCAGCAGGTCAGCATTGTCTATTTTCATAAACGCAACATCAGTAGGCGATACAAAAGTGAGTGATGTTTATGTAGTTGTATTGGCAAACAAAAAACACGAAGCAAAAGGGCGATAATTTCAAATAAAAAGAATTGGAAGTCAAGACGTTTTCCAAAAATGACCGGATGATGTTTTTAAGAACCACTTTCAAATGAAGAAGTCCAACTTTCGGTTTCCCTGCAATCCTGCAACAAACCAAAAATCACTAACAACTTGACCGCAGTTTGACTGTCGCTTTGTTTTTATGAACGCAGTTGTCGACTGCTGTCATGCATAGTCAATGCAGTGTATTTACATTTATGAACGCAAATTTTGCAGGACTGCCGCAGCACGACGTTTATAAACTCAGCCATATTCTTGTGACTTGAAATCGAAATCAATAATTGACTGAAGTCCGGTCTTCAATGATGACCTGCTCCAACAAGGAATTATATTTTTATGAACCACAAAAGTTCGCTTTTGCCATTCTGAAGTGACTTTGAAATATGCCATCGGGATAGTTCTCTATTGTACCAATAACGTTTACAATTTTCAGCACAAAACGGCTGTGCCTATTGAATTTGCACATTTCCAATAATATTTGTTTTCTTTAAGTCCATCAATTATCACACTTTTTTCTTCTTTTCTCAATATTTCCTTCACAAGAAAACTCAAAACAATCCCTTTTACTGCCATGACGGTTATGAACACAAAAGTACAATATATAAATGACTGTAGCCTGCCTGTAGGCAGCGTGCAGAAAAAAGACTTCGATTTGCAGAAAAGAAGACGATCGGACTTTCGCAGATGACCGCGTTTCTACGAAGACACCTCTGTATTCGCATGCTCCTCCTAGTCTATCGCACGCGGACTATCTGAAGCTTTTAGACGATATAGTAGCTGACGCACGAGGAAAGCACCCGGTCATTATTGCCGGCGACTTCAACGCGTGGGCTACGGAATGGGGCAGTAGATTCACGGATGCAAGGGGGATTGCCCTCCTAGAAGCATCGTTGGAGATCGGCCTTGTAAATAAAGGTTCAGCACAAACTTTCCGCAAGGCAGGCAGAAGCTCCATAATCGACATAACATTCGCAAGCAACTCGCTACTGCACAAAACAAAATGGCGAGTCAGCGAGGAATACACACACAGCGACCACCAGGCGATTGAATTCAACATTGGTAGTGAGAGGCCCAGACAGAGACCCAAACGAACAGGGCCGAAGTGGAAGGACACCGCTTTCGACAAAGAAATGTTTGAGGAAACGTTTAGCTCTGACTTCCCACCAAACACCACATCTGTGGAAAACATGTCGAGTAAACTGATCCAAGCAATTTCGACAGCATGCGATGCAGCAATGCCGAAAAGGTCTATTAGCGGAAGGGGAGAACCCTGCTATTGGTGGAACGACAAGATCAAGAACCTCAGGGCAATTTGCCTTAAAGCACGCCGTAGATCCCAGCGTTCCAGAGGTAGACCAGAGTTCCACGAACGATTGGCCATCTTTAGGCTGGCAAGGCGCGACCTGGAAAAGGCAATCAAGGAGAGCAAAGGAAACTATTTTAAAAATCTTTGCAATGAAGCAGACCTAGATCCCTGGGGGGGAGCATATAAAATCGTAATGAAGAAACTGAGGGGCAGTAGGTCTCCTCAAGTAACCTGCCCATTGTTGCTCAGAACAATAGTTGAACACCTGTTCCCCAGCAAGTCTCCTACAATGTTCGTCCTCACACAAGGAGCTGGTCCGAAACAAATCCCACCAGTCACGGTTGACGAGCTGCAGAATGCGTGCAGGAAAATAGGAGAGAAAAAAGCGCCTGGCCCCGACGGCATCCCCAATAAAGCCATCAAAGCAGCTGTCGAGAAGAGACCAGAGCTGTTTACGACGATGATGCAAAGGTGCCTCGAAGAGGGAAACTTTCCCAACCGCTGGAAACTCCTGGTACTAATACCCAAAGGCAATAAGCCCCCCGGAGAACCTTCAGCGTATCGACCGATTTGCCTGCTGGACACCACGGGAAAGATCCTGGAGAGCATCATATACGGCAGGATAAACGGCGTGGCTGAGGAGCAAGGAGCCCTGTCAGACCACCAGTACGGCTTTAGGAAGTCGCGCTCCACCATCGACGCCATCAAAGAGGTGGTAGACACAGCAAGTGAAGCCATAACGGGTACAAGATGGAGGGGCGGTACAAAAAAATACTGTGCCGTAGTTACGCTGGATATAAAAAACGCGTTTAACTCGGCGAACTGGTCCTGCATAATGAGAGCCCTGAATAGGATGAGCACACCGCAGTACCTGAATAGGATTATTGTCAGCTTATTGTCGTGACGGTGGCCAAGCACATCCACGAGGTGGAAACCGCCGCAAACGAAGCAATCGCCAGGATCAAAAATTGGCTGGAATCTTCCGAACTTGAATTGGCTGACCACAAGACAGAGGCTGTTTTAATAACCAGCCGAAAGACTGTGGAATATGCAAACTTCCGGGTTGGCTCCCAGCTAATTAGATCCAAGGAATCACTGATGCTCGACAACCGACTTAATTTCAAAAAGCATGTCGAATACTGCAGCAGGAAAGCTTCAAAGATGCAGGCAGCACTTTCTGGTATGCTGCCAAACATAGGAGGACCCGGATACCCAAGAAGGATTCTGCTTTCCAGAGTGGTAAGTTCAATTCTCCTATATGCTGCGCCAGTCTGGTCGAGTGCTCTCTCTATAAAGGAGACAGCTAAGAAGCTCTCGTCACCATACAGGCTCTGCGCCATAAGAACAATCAGCGGCTTCCGGACAATTTCGGACGAAGCAGCCTGTGTGATTGCGGGTATGGTCCCCATCGACATTCTCGCAAATGAGATGCATAGGGTCTACCTAAGGCGATCGACGAACCGGCCACAGACTGGCGTAAACAGGATAAGGAAGGAAGAAAGAGCAGCCTCAATGACAATGTGGCAAGCCAGATGGGACACCTCAAACAAAGGTAGATGGACTCACAGACTGATTCCAACAATCGAAACGTGGACAAAGAGAGCAAGCGGAAACTGCAACTTGGGTTTGCGAATCGTGCATGCTAATGGCACGGGCTATTAGTATCTTTCGAAGATTGCCACATCCTTGGATGTAAACAAAAAAAAAAAAAAAAAACCTCTGTATTCGCATTTCTGACTCTCACTTTAAATGGCATTTCATTAAGCGCTTTTTATCGTTAAATTTAAATAAAAGTAAATGTGTATGAGATATCATCGACATATTTTTTTTCGTTTGAAGGGCCTATGATGCCATTATTTATGGCCGCACCTTCTCTAAGTGGCGCGCATCCAATGATCCATGACTTTGGCACATTAATCAGGCTGAATTTGACCGATGCCATGGGTTATGTTGGCTTAGAGTACCGCGACTTCAGAAAACCCCACAATAAATAGTCTAACGAGGTCAAATCGCACGATCTCGGTGGCCAGTTCACATTACATCCGCGTTAGATGACCATACCTCCGAATCGCTCTTGCAGAATTTCCAATGTGTTTTTAGATGAAAATTAGAGCGCGCGGAACGTTGACCGAACAGAATTTCATTTGCACGTATTATTGAACGCTATGTCCTTTCATGTTGATTTGGCAAAACAGACTGAATAGATGACAGCCAATTAGACAGATGCAGCTTCAACAATATGGCCGCTGTCAACTGTCAAAGTTCGGAAAACCCGTTAAATCTTGTCATTTCGGATTTTTATTCGTGAGGATCTTCACTCGGAATAATTTTGTCCCAAGATCTTGAGGTAGTCTTTGAGTTTTCTCATCCAAACCGACACCGACATGTTAGAAGGTTACACAGGTGGTGCCCTCTAGCCACTTGTGACTGGTTGTTCTAATTGTGTATCTTAAGAAGATGGTAGGCTGAATCGACATAGAAGGTGGATATACTTCTGGTATTAGAGAAGAGATTGCACCACACCTTGCGAGTTCATCGGCTTTGCAATTGCTCGGTATATCACAGTATCTCGGCAACAACATGAGGCTTGTATCGAAATTCTCAGTCATCTCGTTAAGAGGCAGCCTGCAATTAAGGGATGTTTTCGAATTGAACCTGACATTGTCCATGGACTTGTCAATGAAACAATGCTCCAGCAAAGAGGGTCTTTGAATCCGAGCCTACTGGTTACCGAATCTCCGGTATAAAGACCAAGTAATCGCGGATGCAGTGGTGGCCCGTGACGTTGTGGGTATGTACTACGACTCCTACGCACTTGAACCTACCTGTCTAGGTTCGATTCCTGGTACGACAAGAAATACTTTTCACGGCCCCACCTCTTTCGAGTCACTGACAATGCTCAAAGAATATAACTGTCTAGAAAAAGTTTCTCAAACTTGGCCGTTCGGAGTCGGCATAAAACCGTAGGTCCCCTCCATTCGTGATAGAACAATAGCACGCACAATAAGAGTGGTTGCTGAGAAGCTAGGCATGGCCCTCTACTGGCTGTAACGCCACCCATAAAAAAAAAAGGATGCAAGACAACTTGGTCTTGATGACTGGAAGCAGCGTGCCCAGGACCGTCAACGATGGAAGGCAGCAATTGCTCAGGCTCGGACCCTCCATGGGTAGCCGGCCTGATAAGTAAGTAAGTAAGTATTGTCCATGGACTTAATTGCGAGACCTGATTGACCGAACAGATGGTGGTATACCCTTCGAATATTACATTGTTCATGCCTCAAGAGAGGTCCTCTTTTATCGCAATGGTTTCTGCCTGGAAAACGCTGCATTGGTCAGGGAGCTTCAAGGAGGGAGCAATACTCACCCCTTCGTCCGTCTTCGATCCGTGTGTGTAGATATGCAGGGTATCAGACTTCCAATCCGATCTGGGTGGAGATAGCTTGGGTTAGAAGAGCGATCGGTTGCATTGGGAAGGAAGTTGTATTCGTTAAGTAGTGTTGAGTGTCCGATGGTGACAGTCGGACTACAGTCGGAGTGTTTTGAGGCTCAACGCTATGCTGGCTACTTGTTTATCGAATAGCGCTAGTAGAGGAAGGTGGAGTAGCATGTTCAGTGCATCAAACGGTGTGCTTTTCAACGCTCCGTGCGGGCAGTCGTTGACACCCCGTTGAGTGCCTTACAGTTGCTTTACTGAGACCCCGTCATCATCGAGGTGAAAATCCAGAAGGCAATGTGTGGTTGTAGTCCCCATTTACATCCAATGGCTTGAATAGGGCAGAAGGGGTTTCCTAGCCGTATCCTGGATATTTAGTTTCCTGTTAAGCTTGTTATCGATAATGAGACAAGAACCTTAGCACTGGCGGCTAAATATTCTATTTTTGGAAGCTCACGTGAGATATGTGAGATGTGTCAAAATCAAATAACCTCAGTTGCCATTGCCATTTTCAAAATTCGTGTTCGTTAGAAAATGCTTTCGCGCATTTCGACCGCTCTACGGTCTGAGCAAGCAACTCAAGCCATAGTTGCCAAAATGTCCATCTAACCATATGTGTAGAGAGCGTACAGAGGAGAATATTGCTTGACAACAACGTTACTGCCAAAGTTGCGCGCTAACTTTTTTTTTTACTAAAATTCACATGCGTCTATGCACATGCCACACGATACGTGAATCGATGGACCAGTTGAGAAATAAGTTCGGTGAGCAATTTGTCTATTTGTGAGGATATGTCCAACCACTCAGTTATGCCGGTAAGTCAGCGTCAATTGCCGCCTTCAAAGACTACATTGCATGTGTTATTAGCTAGATACCAACCAATACAATTTATGAACGTACTTTACTGCTGCAAGAAAGGCTGAGTCAGCAGTCGGCGCCTCATTTTCTTCTACAGTCTGGCGAGGATGGTGCCCTAGTTTCTACAACACGTGGTGTAGGGTTATCTTATGAGTAATGCGACTTGGCGCACATATATTACCATCTACATAGGTACGTCGACTTCTACTTTGGGTATCTACGATCAATCCGTTCTCTTCTCTCTCACTCCAATGGAAATGCTCAAGACACAAAACTCAAGACACCCTCCACACGTGAGGGAACAGTACGACAACAAACGCAAGGCAAGTGCATTTGAAAAGAGCTAATAAACATCTTTATGGTGGGTATGATATCCTTCATTCCTCCCAGAGTGAAGACCATCAAGCCCAGATTAAATCCGTAGTATAACTCCAGCTGTGTTAACTCCAATGCTGTAATTAAACACCTCTTTAACTTAGCAGCACATAGTCCACGACCAGAGTAAAATACATAAATATTTCCACCAATTACTGTTTCCACAATTTATGAACGCTGTCCTCGCGTAACTCACTCACTTTGTTGGGACACCCAGCAGTGAGTTCGGTATTTTTGAACACAGAAAACACACGCACTCTCCTGAGTAAGAGTCGCCTAGATCTCATTAATTGCCAGTATCCATCGTGACCTTGTTTACGTGATGCCCCGCAGAAGTCAGAAATCGAACGGCCCTTTCTCGTTAAATGTCGCCGCATTGACAAGGCACAATCCTTCTCGTGACCTCATTTGTGTCAAAATCTCGAACCAGCACTTCCAGTTCCACAATAATGCGGTTTGTTGTTCTTGACTGCATGCGATCGTGGAGTCAGCCTGCCCGCACCACCTGGCAGTCGGCAGTTCGTGGAGCACGCTCGTTGAGACCACATTTTTTCCACAAAACTAATCTCGGAATTCACATCACCAGGGGAGAGGCATTATCTCATTGATGAGCTCTACGCTATGCCTGCGTTGTTAGCTAACAGCGACTCATCAGCATCGCATGCATGTTGTGGGCTAGAAACTTGTTCCTAGCCCGCCGAGAGCATCTAGCATCGGTTTTGGTGTTTGTGGCATTGCAAGCAGGTTCTGCGGCTGGCCGTGTCTGTTGGGTGCTTTCTTATTGTTTTCGACTTTTAGCGAAACACCCATCTTCGTCGTGGATGACTACTCTGGGTGGAATTTCTCATCTCGTGTCCAGGTGTCAACTGGAATGGCGGATATCGGTGTTTAGTGCTGTGGCGTTGTGCTGTTGTATTAGGGTGCAGCTACTGGTGTTTAATGACCACGTTCGTGGGTGGCTGTCTGGCTTGGTATGAAATGTTTTGAAAGATTTTTGGGTGCAGCAGAGAAGCATGATGCAGACTAGAATGTCAAGTCAAGAAACGCTGGTTACAGTCTACATGCTTCTGCAGCTTTGCATAGGCAGACGGCTGCTGGCTAAATGAGAATCAGGGTGGACTTGGGCGTGCGTCTTTTGTGAATTTCCCTGGCCTGAGACCAGACTATTGCCTGGCGACCACACACATCTGCAGAGAATGTCTTAAGCAGACCTATGCCTCTATTGTTGATGCAGTCAGACGGGTATCCATTCTTGTGGAACGGTCAGAACGATCCTGAAATTTCACTCGTCGGACATGTATGCCCTTGGTCATCTAGACCGCATTATTTAGACCGCAGTCCGCACGAGTAGCTTTATTTGACTGCAGTCTTAATGTCTGTACCTCGACTTCGTCTTGGTTCAGGGACCGAATTCTTGCTTATCATTCTCCAGATTGTGTCGACGATCCAGCCGGACAGGGTTATTTTGGATCCTTATCGTTTGTTGGCAGATTCCTCTAAATCCTCAGTATTGGCAGCAACTCTACTGGAATTGTCCATTTTGGTCCCGACTGTCTTCTGTCTGAAATGTATACCCATTGTATAATTGCATTCATGCCATAACACCTCTTTCTCTCTTTCTTTTTTTTCTTAGAAGCTGAGGCTCTTCCGTTCGTGTCTGCTTGTAGTCCGTCCACAGCTATCGGTCTTCGTTGCGCCATTGCCTTGTATGCTTCCAGTTACAGAGCAATTGCCCGTCTACCCTCATTGTCACGTCATGTGTTTTGATTTCGTGGTGTCTTGGAACACATCAGTGGCAGCTTCAGCAGCGAAGAATTTATGGACAGGTTCTGGTAGACTCGATCGGCAAAGATAATAGAAGCCCTTTGTTACTTGCTGCTTGCTTGTATCTGCCGATGGCAAGCGGTGGTGTTCTTCGACATTCGCGTAACCTTAGCTGCAATAAAGAAATCATCCGAATGTATGTATATAAGTTCGGACAGCGAGAATACTGCATCAGTGTCCAACTGCAATCGTAATGTGATAAATTTGATTGATTTCCGGACCAATCAAGTAAAGATAATCTATTAAAGATACTGCTGAAGCTGGGCTTATTTTTGAGCTAATTAGATATATGCACTCGTAACTCAGATCAGAAAGCGGAGTAGGAGGAGGCATTGTAGGACCCAGAAGTAACCTACACATGCCCCTCCCCTGAGAGTCCATTATCTTCCAAGCTAAGCTTTTCACCATAAATGAAGCAAAATTCAGAAACAATACAAAAATATCGATACTCTCAGATAGCCAGGCAGTACTTAAATCTTTAAACAGCTTCACATTCAGCTGCAGGGCTATAGGGAGTATCACAAGATACTCAATGCGCTGGCAGAGAAAAACAGGCTAACACTGATACGGGTGATGAAAACCACTAGGCAAATGAAAACAAAGATATCCAAGCAAAGTAACTTCTTTTTTGGGCCTTTCGGTCTTTATGGATTCAGCAACATAAACGTACAACAACAGAAGAACCAAGGACGCTCTAAGCCTAAACAGGCCTGACCTTAGGATACTCTTACTCGCCACTTTTAATGCAACTATCACCTATACAAAGTGGGGCATAGCAGCTCAGTAAACTGTAGACATTGACTCGATAATCAAAGGAGACCATAGAACACCTACTAGTTGAGTGTCCGAATCTTACAACAATCTGATACAAAATAATCAATAGATGAACATCAATTTCATGAACAGATACAGACTATCAGGACTTATTCACTTACTTACTTAAGGTGGCGCTACAGTCCGGGGTGGACCTGGGCCTCAACCAACAAGCGTCTCCAGCCAGCTCGATCTTTAGCTAGCTGTCTAGAGTTTCGCACGCATAGTTGGTTGAGGTCCCTTTCCACTTGCTTGCACCACCTGAGTCGCGGTCTTCCTCTACTGCGCCGTCCCTCGGGGGTGGATTCGGACTTTTCGGTTTCCATCCGCTCTACATGAACTAGCCATCTCAGTCTTTGGATCTTCACTCTTCTGGCTAAGTCGATGTCGCTGAACAGCCCGTATAGTTCGTCATTATATCTCCTCCTCCACTCACCGTCTATGCAGACGGGACCGAAAATCACACGAAGAATTTTCCTCTCGAAGCAACCAAGGGCAGCTTCATCCGCTTTTGACAAAGTCCATGCCTCCGCGCCATATAGCAGGACTGGGACGATTAAGGTCTTGTAGAGCGTTATCTTGGTTGTTCGAGAGAGGGCTTTGTTTACCAGTTGCTTTCTTAGCCCAAAGAAGCAGCGATTGGCAAGGGTTATTCTTCGTTTGATTTCAGCGCTGGTGTCATTGTCTGAGTTTATAGCGGTGCCTAGGTGGACAAAGTTTTTGACTACCTCAAAGTTATATCTGTCTGCTGTGACGTTCTGACCGAGACGTCGGTGTTTGGTGCCCTTTCTCGTTGACAGCATATACTTGGTCTTACCCTCGTTTACCGCTAAACCCATCTTCGCGGCCTCCATTGAAATACCCACAAAAGCGCCATTGACATCACGCTGCGTTCTTCCAATAATTTCAATATCGTCGGCATATGCGAGTAGTTGGACGGACTTCTGAAAGATTGTTCATCTGGTGTTGGCGTTCGTTCAAGAACGATGTTGAAAAAGTCGCATGACAGCGCGTCGCCTTTTCTGAATCCTTTTTTGACATCAAAGGTCTCGGTTAGGTCTTTACCGACCTTGATGGAGCAGCGTGCATTCTCCATCGTCATCCTACACAAACGGACGAGTTTGGTAGGGATGCCAAAACTAGACATTGCTCTGTATAGCTCGTCTCTATAGATGCTATCATACGCGGCCTTAAAATCGATGAAAAGGTGGTGGGTATCGATTTGTTGTTCCTGGGTTTTCTCCAAAATCTGACGTAGTGTGAATATTTGGTCGATGGTGGATTTTCCTGTCCTAAAGCCACACTGGTATGGACCGACCAGGTTGTTGACGAATGGCTTTAGGCGTTCACACAGTATGGCAGATAAGATTTTATATGCGATACTTAGGAGACTGATGCCTCTGTAGTTGGCGCAGTTCAAAGGGTCTCCTTTTTTATGGATCGGGCAAACAATGCTGAGGTTCCATTCATCGGGCACGTTTTCCTCCGACCATATTTTACAGATGAGTTGGTGCATGCTCCTTACCAAATCATCGCCTGCGGCTTTAAAAAGCTCGGCGGGTAGGCCGTCAGCTCCAGCAGCCTTGTTGGACATCCCATTTAATAAGACCGTCAACTTTCTCAAAGCAACTCTGAAGTCTTTGATAATGAAAGGGTGCACAATAGATCTAATGTGGTCGCAGTCCTCCCCATTATCTTCAATTCAATTTAATTCAACTCAGATCTAAAACAACTCCCATAACTCACAGGTCGCTCATTGAATCTTATTGCTAACGCCTTTCTATCTTCCCTGCAATTGCCCGGGACTAAACTCCGTAACAAATCGAAGTGGCAACACAATGGATCTTCGGGTCTAAAAAATATCCACTTTGTGTGTAGAAGATGGTCGGCCTACCTACATATCTACAGTGGCGCTTATAACCTGTCTGAGGCTTAAGAAACGGGTCAGGCCTACCAGTTCAGCGAGAGTAAGGTAAACTTCTTCTGAGAAGACACAAAGCCTCGGACGAACATACTGCTGTCGATCTCAGCGTGCAACGAGGTGCACGGTTTTTGGCACGGCTATGTGCAACCATGATGACAAAATAAAGTATTTGCTCTCATCGCGGAAGGACGCACAACATCGATGACTTCGCAGAAGCAGAAACTTTGCGATAGTCCAGGACTTCGTCTACCTCTGCAGTAAACAGGAACGATAACACCAGTACCGAGATCAAGCGCATATACTTTTGCCAATTGCTGTTTCTTTGGGGTCAAGCGGCAATTGAGTAACAGAACCCTCTCTCGAAAGACCAAGCTGACTGTATACAACGCTCTGATCATCTATATACTGCTCTACGGAGCAGAGACATGGAGGCTATTGAAAGCGGATGAAGAAGCTTTTGTTCGATTTGAGAAAAAAGTTCTGCATGCGATCTTTGGTCTTGTTTGCGTTGATGACGTCTGGATGAGAAGATTCAACCACGAACTGTACAGCATCATGCACCTAGTTAAGCGTCTTCGGATCCAACGTTTAAGATGGCTGGGTCATATAGAGCGTATGGACACCACAACTCCGGCCCGAATAGCCGTCGAATCCGAGACATTGGGACAACGCAACAGAGGACGTCCTCGATCGAGGTGTGCGCAACTGGAGGCAGCTGGCGAAAGATCGCACTCGCTGGAGATGCTTGGTTGAGGCCCAGTTCCACCCCGGACTGTAGCAAACAAAGAAGAAGAATGTGCAACCTATGAACTAGTGGAGTCTTTACTCTGCTATTAATTCGACATCAAAGGAATTAAGGAAGTGCTGTGGGATGGGCTTGTCAAAATTGAAGATGCCGCTTCACCACAGATTTAAGGTAGACTTAGGCGATATTCATAACAATCCGCATCAAAAGCAAATTGTGAAATTGCGTATGAGCGTCCACTCCTACGCTAGGGGTTCTGGGTTCGATTCCTGAAAAGAACAATTTTTATAATTCACAGTCGCACCTTTTCGATGAACTTTTAAGACTCAAAAAGTAATCCATCCACTCGTGATCGAACAGAATAGCACCCACAACAGAAGGCCCTGGTCCACTTCGGAATATAGCGCCATCTATATTATTATCGATGACATCTATGAAGAGTGTTGGTTTGTGTTTCTTTGGTAATCATTGTCATCATCTTCTTCGCGGGGCATAACTCAAAATTTATTAATGAGTTATTAATCATTACCCAAATTGTATGGCCATAGTTGAGAGTTGGAACAAATACTGAGTTAAACGTGATCTAACTTGGCCTTGACACCAAGCTTGGCCTTCCTGTATGTCATTTCCAAATCTACAAAACAGCTGTAGCTCGGTTTGGCATTTTCGAAAGCAGAAATAAGAGACTAAGAGAATAAGAGGAGATATCCAACTTCTACCTCTCTTGTCCCTTGATTTCATCTGACAGCGTTTTTTATACGCTTTTTCTCCCCTGTCTGTGAATACGTGTGAGCTCTTGCGAACAGCTGGTAAACAGCTGATACCCTTCCCCAACCGTAGTCGTGGGGTGAATTAGAGTTCTTATTTAAAACTTCGCTCGTTACTGAACTTTTTTCAAATTTTGGTGTTAAATTTTCAACACAGAAGGAGGGGTAAGCAAACGAACAAAACATATGTTCATGAAGCAGATTTATCAATGATGTTTAGAATTATTTAAAACAAAAACTTTTTAATTTGAATTAAATTGATTCAAAATATTCCTGTAAATAGATTTACATATATTATTTAAATAGCATTACATTTTTATTCACGCAAGTATTATATGTGCTCTTAAAAATATGAGTCACCTTTTGAACACCCTCCGAACAATAGTACATGAGATTGGGCAAATCCACGAATCTGACGACAATTTCCCACAAAATCCACGAATCTGTCGCCATTATCCCACAAAATCCACGAATCGGCCGCCATATTGTGGTGGATCCATGGTTTTTGTAAGAATATGTGTGATATACAAGGGAGTTCCACTACTCTCACATTTCTCTCCGGTGTGGACTAGGGGAAATTCTCGTCGAAGTTGGATATCTCCTTGCTCTCTTATTTCTGCTCCAAAGCTTTCTCGAGTACCATTCATAGAGTGAAAAGCTGGTCCGTTCTACTTCGGCCAGGACGAAAACCGAAATGCTCATCCCCCATTCTGGACTCGACCATAGCTCTAGAACGCGCCACCAGCACCTTAGCGTAGACTTTCCCGGGCAGACTTAAAAGAGACATCTCTTTCCCCTGTAGATGGAGCAATCTCTTTTGTTCCCTTTTTTGAAAAGAGGATCACCTAATTTTGCCAGTCGCCAGGTGTCTCACCGCGTTCCCAGGATACCTTATTGACACGAGAGAGCCATAAAACTCCATCTTTACCCATGACCTTCAGCATTTCTGGGCGGATTTCATCCACAACGGCGGATTTGTCAACTTTTCAATCGCCAAAATGACTTCGTCCACCGATGGACTACTCTTCGCCCCACTCAAGACTACGCGTCCACGCCCTGTTCAGGATTGAGCAGCTCCGAAAAGTATTCGTTTTCCAACTTCTCGCCGAACTCCTTCCGGGACTGCTTTAGCTACTCGGAATGTCAATTTGCAAGTTCTTCGCGCCTCTGTGCCTCAGTGCCTCAGTGTCACGAAAAGCAGAGTCCCCCGAGAGAATCCAGTCTCTGTAGGCCCTGTTCTTTTCTCTGGTGGATTCTGGAACTCCGGATGTCTTAAACCACGCAATTCTTTTCTCACCACCAGACGCTTCATTCCACAAACATCACGTGCAGACAGCTGTTGAAACACAGTCGCCATTCTTCCTCTACATGCGTTGGAACAGTTGGAATTCGTTCAAATCTTTGGTAACAACATTTTTGATTCGGAATACCACAAACCGTGAGTTTCGATAAACTGGTTGCGTCTTTAGACCAATTTGGTATAACATTCCAAAAACTGGACGCTCAAATTATGTACAGGGTCGAATTCTTGGCATTTTTATATAATATTTATTCACATTTCAGCATAATTCCTCGTTTTTTGAGCAACACCTAGTAACTGCTTATGAATTACGTAATTATAGAAAAGGGTTAACCTTGTTTGGGATACTCTCATGAAGTGGGGGAAGAGGCGTTTCGCTCATCTATTGAAAGACGTGCGGCATTAAATCTTACAACCCGTTTAGAAAAATACACACAGACAGCTTCACTTTCAAAGTAACTAGAAATGAGGTAAACAATGACTATAAGGTCTGGTTGGCTAGCACAACTGATTTGAAATACAATACACCCCTCTTAAATGTGGTTCTTCCTGAAACCAGATATCAACAGCTAGCAGCAGCCACCAGCAGCCTCCACCAGCCGCCAGCCAAAATCCAGAACAAAAGAAAGAATGCAAGTACAAAATTCTATCAAGTTCGCTGTCCAACTCTTTTATTTCATATTTCCCTCTGCCTGTGGGTCTTTCTCTTTTCATTCTCCTTCTTCTGCCTTTGAGTACGAATTTGCCAAACAACAGATGCAATTAAATTCCATTCCGTATCGGAATAACATCCATAAAAAAGATCATCTACTCCACGCACAAGCACTGCGACATTGTGGTGTGCGTGCTTGAATAAATTGGCGATATCTAAATACGTAATAGAGGCCGACTTAGAAAAGACTTGCGCGAAGCAGAAAGAAAGCAAATCGCCAACGAAACGCTCGTGCAAAAGGAAATACCCCAAAAGCGATCGTGAAAAGCAAAACGAAAGAGAACACAGAATTTGTTTTCACAGAAAATTAGAAAAGAATTTAGAAAATAAAGCACAGCGCAAAGGAGAATCACGAAGAATGAGAAAAGAAAACAAAACGACTTGTTGCTGTTTTCTGTTGTTTTTGCGTTCGTTCTACGCCCAAACCCAGATACACCAGTCGTCGTGTATCTACAAATGAGAGAATAATAGACACACTCACCACACACACGCACACAATCAGACTGGCGACAGGTATACTTCATGTGATTGGCATGCGCGTTTAAATTAAAATACTAAACACTGGAGGAATACGAGAAAAATACAACAAAAAAAAAAACACAGATTTAAGAAAACAAACCACGAAAAGGAATGCTTTTTTTTTTCTCTCTCTCGTATTTTTGTGTGAAGAAATTCCAGCAGCAGCAACAGGGACACTGAAAAAGAGGAAAAACCGGTAGATTTGGTGGGACACACGGAGCAGGGCACAGTCAACAATTTTTGGTACAATGGTGTGTGGAACACTGCTGTTGCGTGTGCCTGTGCGACTGTGTGTGGGGCATTCGTGAATTGAAAGAGCAACAAGTTTTGCTGGCGGTATGCCTGAAAACGGAGAGAAAGACTGCCTACCTGACAGAAATGTTCAAGTCAACATGTGATGGCCGGATCTAGGGATTGGGAGAGGTGTTATTTTGTGTGTTTTTAGTTCGAAAGAGGAAGGATGTGAGCAATAAATTCCTTTTCTCTTTGTTTATTGACAGAGACAGGGTTGATTTGGTAAGAGATTGTGGAAAGTTTGTCGGAAACAGGTTTGTTGCCTGCATTCTTCCGAGGTCAGGTCCTTGCGAATGTCATTCCATGTTGGATGGAATAGATATGGGAAGGGGTAAACATGTGACATTATAGCAGGTTCATCCTGGAAAAACGGTCAACTTTGAGAATAAAAGGGTATACAGATACTCGCATGCTCGCGTAGAGAACAACAAACTGAGCACATATTGTTGTTTCTTATTGTGTTATTATTACCTTATTTGGAACTATTAAATATGCTTATTATGCGAGTGTCCTGGACCTCACTCAAGGATATTGCTGTTGTTGCCCTTCGGGTTGACTATATTTTTGGCAGCATTTTCTTACGAATGTGTGCATTACGAACTGTCCAAGTTACCAATGATACCTAGCTGTCAAAAAAGGTTTGTCATAGCCGCCGTAGCGTCCTGTATCGAAGAAAATAGTCTTCTTTGGCGGTTCTGTTGTACATACCTCCGTATAAGATTGAGCTGATGCTAGAATTTAAGCAGGACGATCATATGTGTATAACGCCGTGATTACGCTAATTGGACACTCGAAACGATGGCCGAAAAGCCGGATTTTGTCTAAGACTGTTGACTGTTTGGTCTTTATGCCATGGCGCTGTCATTAAACCTTGTTTCTTTCAAAATGAAGAAGCGTGTATCGTTATCTGCTATTAGCGCCGGTATAGGCGATGTTACGCGAGTATCTGGGAGCTTGAGAACTTTGATATAGCCAAGCTCTGTTTCCAACAAAACGCCGCTACATGTCACACAACGCTCGAAGTTGTGAATGAAAAATATTACGACCATCTCACAGCGAGCGTTCTTGAATTGATCGATCTAATCTTGCGGCTTGACAGCACTCGATTATTTTCTCTCTGGTTATGACAAATCCTAAGTGCCTAACGCTAAGAAGACAACCGCCACTGGACGAGTTCGAAGCTAACATTCGATGCGCTATTACCGAAATAACGCCGTACATTTTTGACCGAGCCATTCAAAATTGGACCTACCGCTTGAAGCACTTGCTACCAGTGCTTTTTTTTGTACGTAAATATATATTCTACACTAATCCATAATCAATTTTATCTGTCACACTGTTGTTCATCGTCCTTAAACCCTATATGTCCACTCGTCCATTTTGAACAAAAAGTTTGAACAACAAAACTATTCCAAACTGTGTGCGAATAGTTTTATTACGGTCAGCTACTAAGTTAAACAGTATGCGCCGGTTGCCGCTTGAATCCAATCGTATTTGAAAGCTTGCAGTTGAGTCTGCGCTCGATGACGCATCCCCTTTTTTTGTAAATTTGCGATTTTCACGCATGAATATTTCTGGTAAATCGGTCGAAGCCGACTCTGAAAAAATTGTTTCCGTGTTCATTATTGTGTCCAGAAAGTGATGCAAGTGGTCACGGTTTTAATCATTTGTTTGGGATTTTTTGTTCGTGCCCAAAATGGCACGTTGGGCACTAACATAAGTCATAAAATATGTTATCAGTCAGATAACATAAGGACAGCGTATCTATGGTCAATCGTCAATGAATATAAAAAAAAATGTCGACGATCGGAATCGGGATCGCAAGTATTGATGTCTGGTTGTTACCCATCTAAGGAGCGAACAGGGGACTTAATGGCCCCATGCCATCTAATTAAAAAAAACCTACCTGATTCCCTTGTACTAAATCGACTTCTTTTAGCAATAACAGTGCTAAAGCAGAGGAGTTCTGCAGCTTGTGGATAAAATGTCACATAAACCACTTGTCATAAGCTACAAGCCTTGAAATTTTATTTGTTCAACACGTGTCTTCTCCCACGAAGTCATCATTTTGATGGAGTGCTGTACTTCGTGACTTAATATTGACTTAAAGTCCATTTGGGTGGGCATTGGCATGACTTCATCTTAATTAAACCTGAATTATGATATGTCAAGTTAAAAAATGGTTTTAAATTGACAAAAGTCTTTCAAAGTGTTGTTGAGAAAAAAATAAAGTCATTAGAAATAACATCAAGTGAGTTTTAGTAAGCTTTAAGTCAGAGTGTTAAGACACATAACTACACCCAGTACTCGCGAGTAGCCCCGAGATCAGGTTATTGACCGAGTTCATCGCTCTGGCAGTATGGTCTCGAATCATCATTACCAGGAAATTATCCACTCGTATCAAGTTCGCCCTGTTGTATAATACCTCATTGGTAAAGGCGAATGTAGGCCCCAAGGCACCCGAATCTTTTCCATCAAGCTTGCACTCATGTTGAACCACACATGACAGCCATAGGTGAGCATTGTTCGGTTGAGGGCCATGTAGCAGATTTCCTTCAGCCTCGCATCAAGTTGGCTGGTTGTAAGACAGTCTCTTTGGAAGAGTGAAAGCGCCTCGGGCTCGGGCTAGAGCAGCATCTAACCGTTTATGGGTTTTCTCTTGTGACAACGATGAGTCCATCTTTAGGATTGACGTGATCGTCTTTTCTAGGCGACAACACAGGGTCTGGTAGTCAAATTCGAGTTGACTAATTCAGTGAACATTCAGTCAATACCCCTACGTCAATGGAACTTAAGATATGCGCAATATAGGCACTCTCGGTTTTTTCAGAGGCAGTTAAGCCACGCACAAGAACTCGTTCCTTCACCGATAGCGACTTGATGGATTTTGCCTAAATCCGCCAAAAATCCAACTGACAGATGAGGTTGATGAAAACGACCACAGACAACACCGTATGTGTGACTGGAATCTGGAGCTGTTTGAAGCGAACGCCACCGATTTCATTTTCGCAACGAGCACCGCTTGTGTACGAACAGGACCATTAGCAGGCTAATTTGAACGATGCCAAAACACACGATGCATCCGCAAAAAAATGTGTGGAATGTGGGTCGGTGGTACTGTCAGCCTAGACTTATTTTAACCCTGATGGAATGGTCAGCTCATGCAGAGGCGACGTGAACTGATAACCGAACAGTGTGATTTGTACAGCTCCGATTATTTCTTGCGGGATTTTCTTATGTGGCAAGTATATTTGAACAAGCCGCAAATGGACTCTCAACCAGCCCCCACTCGAATTCAGCAACATCTATGCCTCGACGCATCGAAAATTGGACTTCTAGCACCAACATGCAAAACCGCGGATGGCATTTGAACGAGGCCATATTCCACACTAACAACTTATTGATCGCACACAGCATCTTGTATTCAATTTGAATACAATGTAAACCCTTTATTTGTTTGTGATGAAAATAACTCAATCTTTATTTTGTCCACTTCTGATTTTCCAAGCACCTGTATTAAGTAAACCTTATTCCCATCATCACTCCCCGTCTAACCAAGGGAGGAATTGTGTTGTTCACGATTTGTAGAACCATTTGAAGAACAGAAACAATGCCGCCTTTGAGCAATCTGAATCGTCCCAGAAATACAAAGAAAACCGTCCCAAAATGCAAGCAAGATTCCGAAAATATTCCCTTTAACTAGCACATTTCTTCGAAGTGAAATATGCTTCTTACCTGTAATTGTTAGCAGACATTCGCGAAACAACTCGGAAAACCCACACCATCAGACGCCGTCTCAACCTGCGCACACAATCAAACACCTGAACCGATCCAAGACTTGTTAGACTTGCGGAATGTGGAAACGAAGCAAGAGATGGAAGGAAAAAAATACCACGTCGTCGCTACGGTCTCTATTCTTGAGTATACCTGCGCCGTGGTAACAACTCAAGTCAGCGATACCGATACGGAACGTACAAACGCGCGCGTTCGCCCAACGAACTCGGAAGACGTTTTTTCTCGTTTTCGATTTGTTTTTCTTTAAATTCATCTCATCTCTACAATTTCAATTTTGGGGAAAAAAATTAATGGAAAAAAAAACCATGTGACATCATCAAAAGTGGAGAGGAAAGCAAGGTTCAGATAAAAAGATACAACAAGTACAAAAGTGATCAGTGCCCTAAAAGGAAGAAACTTCCGCCATATTTTCTGCTCCCCCCATCGCATCAAATGGATACGATTTCGTCGTGTGTTGCTTGAAAAGAAATAAATTTCAAAAATCTAAGTGAATAGATACAAGTCAGGTGTGAAAAGATACAAGTTGAATCAGAGATTAAAAAAAGCAAAAAGAAAAATAATGTCGTTCAAAAGAATTTAATTCGAATCCGATCGCGGTGTGTAAGTGTCAAAGTAAAAGGAATTCACCACAAATACACACGATCAGTGAGTGAAACAAAGAGAGAGAGAGAGAGAAGAACGCCATTCCCGAGCGCGTGTGTGTGTGTGTGAACACAACAGTCTCAGCAGCAGCAAAAGTTCTTGACGAGCAGAGTGAAAAGAGCATCTTCTCCTTCGGCTAACCGTGATAATACTTGTGGATACGACACCACCACCTTGCCTCCTCGGTTCTTCTTCGTTTAACACTTTGTCGCGATTGTGTTGTTGTTGCCGTCGTTGTCGTTGCCGTTGTCGTGGTTGTTGTTTGTCGTCAGTGACTGTGTATTTGTTTGCCTTCGGCTGGTGTAACCCAACCACCTTGGGCACTTGTATTGGATATCACGCCCTCCAAGAACATGCTATTGATGCTTAGGCGAGAGATATCGAATAATTAATGCGAATTAGCGGTGGCAGCTTTCGGCGTGCGGTGTGACAAAAGAACCATCAACTCACCTCCTTCCTCCCCGCGGAGTACACGCGTAGATACATTTAGTTTCTTAGTTTTTCTTTTTTTATTCGGTTTGTTTTTGTGGATATTTCCCGATGATGGGCGATTCGACACCCATCTGTCGCTGTAGGGTGCTCTATTTGGGCAGCGCCGTACCGCGACAGAGCAAGGATGGCCTGCAGGGGATACAGGAGCCGCTGCGTAGCCTCTACCCGTCCGAGGGTGCAGTCGGTGCGAAGGGCATCGACTCGTGGCTGAGTGTCTGGTCGAATGGTATCCTGCTCGAAAATGTCGACGAGAATCTGAAACAAATCACACGATTTTTCCCGATCGAATCGTTGCACTACTGTGCTGCAGTGCGACAGGTCCTGATCCCGGAACGTGGCAACTCGAATCCCGAGCCGAAATTCCTCCCGTTGGACTCACCGTTCGCCCGGATGCCAAGGGCCCAGCATCCACCCATCTTTGCAGCGATTCTGCGAAGGACAACTGGCATAAAGGTCCTCGAATGCCATGTGTTCATATGCAAGCGTGAGGCGGCAGCCAACGCTCTAGTCAGATGTTGTTTCCATGCATACGCCGACAACTCGTACGCCAGGCAGTTGGAGACGGGAGGCGGCAGCGGCGGCGGCGGTGGCGGAAGCAGTGTGTATGGAACACTGAAGAGCAATGGTGCAGCGAGCAAGTCCAATGGTGATTTGACAGCTGCGGCCAGCGGAAGTGGTTGGCGCTCGCGGGCGGGCAGCACGACCACGCTGAACAGTGTTGGGCGACAATCGAACGGACATCAACAGCATCACATGATGAACGGTGGATTAAGTCTCAATGGCGGTGGGAGTAACAGCAGTGCAGCTGAAGGATATACATCTGTCAAAAATTGTAAGTACCCATATGCATGTCTAGAGGTTAAGAATGAAAGAAAAACCCACACGTCAAGTTGACGTGCTGACTGCAGACGTATTATGGGAGGGGTTCGGTTTCAATCGGTTCGGTTTCAATGTTGTTCCTTTTCTTATGACTCAGAGGAGTCGAGACTCTGTGTGGACGGTGCAGACTGGAGGCAGAGCAAGTCAAGGACAGTGCTTGTCCATGAAATGTCAGCAGACTATGACTCACCTTTGAGAGGTCTTTACGGAGAAGAATCAATGCTTGATAGCCATCGTTGGACATTATATTCGTCGTTCGTTTTGGCGAACACACAAACAGAATTTCTTCTTAGCTTTCTTTTGCCGTGCCGAGCGACGAAGACCAGTCACGTACTGGCGAAGAGGAATTCAGTGAAACCACACCTTGAACCTGATGGCTATCAATGAATACACGAATAGGTCGTCTCAAATGGTGTTGTGGGCTTGTGCCGCAGTTGTCGCTCCATCAAAACAATGAATGGCAATGCTTGGCAGGCATTAAGCATCAATTTGCTTCTGAGAATGGATTTTGACTTTTGATTTTGGGCGACATTTGGTGGTTTTAAGTGTCTGCTGTTGTAAAAGGGTTCACTAAAAGAATGGTAACCTGCACATATTGTTGGTTAATTTTGTGGATGCCGGGAAATATCATGTTTTAAAGTTCAAACGAAGAGACAAGATGCAAGCTTGTCAAAATTCGACGCAAGAACGATGAATTTCAAGATCCGCTGTCATTTTTGACAGCTTCTTGATGTTTTTTTTTATTGAAATTGTTTGATAAATAAGCCCTCCTTGTGCACTATTTGAGTCAAATTCACAGATTCTCAAGAACATGGCTAAGAGGGGGAACAAAGTTTCCTCGTGCAATCTGGAGTTGTTGGCATGTCGTAGACATTTAGACCGAAATCGCTTGACATTTTGTGTCTGTCCGCACCTTCTTACAAGGGGAGCAGTTACCCAACAGCGATTTAAAAACAAAATCTAAACGAACGCAAACAAACCCATTCGCTATATACCTACAAGCTTTAAATAAGAACATGTGCACAATTTCTTAAGCTGCAGTCTGTAGCATGGGATGGTATTTCCCTATTCTGTAAAAACCTGCGAAATTGTCGTGTCCTCTAAGATTTAGTGACTTTTATTAAGAATTTATAGAAGTTTTTTTGTTTAATAGCTTGCACGTATAGATCGGTAACTGTGAACAGGTCTACAACGTATTATCATTCACGATACACTCGCTTTAATTCGAGGAACGTATCGCGTTCGCCGGTGCTCGTATTTGGAATATTTTTTGCACTGCATACCAAATAAAGAACGAGTAATGTGCGTGTACGCGGAGTAAAAACTGTAGCGATTGAAAGTAGGCTGATATTTTAGACATGAGCTGTGATGCTGATGTGAATGATGCTTGAACTAAACCGATAGGCGTCAGCATCAATTTTTGACCAATGAGTTGCAGCCAATTTGTCAAATTTCTGATAAATGAGTCTTTGGCGACTCAATTCCACCGAAAAATGTTGATTTTCACAGGGTATACTTGCTGTTCCCCACTAGAGCAGACTGGGATTGCAAGCGTAAAGGCCTCATCCCGGATGTGAGTGTATACACAGGCGTATCAAAGATGAATTGCAAAGTCGGCGCGGATATTTACTCAAATACTCTGCGCGTCTCTGCAGCCTACAGGCTCCCAAATTACGACAGCACCTTCAAGTGGAAATCGTCCCCATTAGGAAGACGTGTCGTGTCGTCCACATACGTCTCATCCGAACACAACGCCAATGCAAGGAACAGCTATCTTCGTTGACAGTCAACCTGGTATCAACTCAATTTCAACGGCCTTCACAACCTCAAAATTAGCCCAGGAATGCCAGAATGAGCTTGCTGCAGTCGCGAAATGTTAAAAATAACCATAATATGGGTTCCATGGGATATACGAGGGGCGTTCAATATATTCTCGGTATCGATATGAAGGGAAATGCAAATTCAATTTAAATTGTTTTTATTTTTCAATATAATCTCCCCTAACATCAATGCATTTGTTACATCTTGAGATAAGCTTTCTGAAACCCTCAAACAAATAAATTTCCTCTTGCTCTGCAAAATACCCATTTAATGCCGACTTGAGCTCTTCATCATCCGAAAATGTTTTTTCACGAAGGCATTTTTTTCAAATCCGGAAACAGGAAATAATCACTAGGGGCAAGGTAAGGCAAGAAATCCAACACCCACCCTAACAAAAATAGTCCAGTATTTTTGTTAGGGTGGGTGTTGGATTTCTTCGAAACCACAATCTCGCGCTGCAGCCTTGGAAACTCGCGCCGTGTGAACAGGAGCGTTGTCATGAAGAAGCAACACACCCGCTGCGAGTTTACCCCGTATTTTCTTTTTAATTTCCTCCCGCAAATTATGCAAAGTGGAAGCGTAGGATGTGGCGTTGATGGTTTCACATACTCAATGAGCAAAATTCCCTTTGAGTCCCAAAAAACTGTGGCCATGAGCTTGCCGGCAGACGGAGTGACTTTGAACTTCTTCGGGGGGTCTGTTCCTTTTTTATGCCACTGCATGGACTCTTGTTTTCAGGGTCATAGTGGTGGACCCATGTTTCGTCACCAGCAACAATTCGATCCATAACACCATCCGCGTTCTCACTACACATCTCCAAAAGCTCTCTACAGCATGCGATTCTAACTTTTTTCTGAGGCGCTGTGAGCATTCGTGGCACCCACCTTGCACTGACCTTTGAAGGGTTAAGATGGTCATGAAGAATTGTGTGAATGGTACCAAGATTGGTGATCTCTGCCATGATTTTCACCTTTATTCGGGCATCCTCAAGAACAACTTTTTCGACTTCTTTGATGATTTCTCCCGTACAAGCAGTAGCCGGGGAGCCGGAGCGGGGGTCGTCTTCAATGCTCTCTCTGCCTCTCTTGAACTCACTTGACCACTTTTGCACAGTTGATAATGAAGGTGCGGAACCCTGGTAAACAGCCACCACCTCTTCATGAATAGTTTTTTGACTTTTTCCTTGCTTAGTGAGAAATTTAATTACAGCGCGATGCTCAATTTTCACCATCATCGTCTCAGTTGCCATTATGATTCTGCTTAACTAGAGATAAAACGCGAATTAATAACCACATTTATATGAAACATGAATGCACTAAAATAATAGTATTACTGGATAAATAAGATAATTTATATATACAACCAAAGCTTCACCCCGATACCGAGAATATATTGAACGCCCCTCGTAAATGTTTTCGTCAACGAGGAAGCCGATGAACTGGCCAAATAAGGAGCTGTACACATTCCAATTGGGCTATCAAAAGCACGATTTACATCATATTTCTTGAAAATTGCAGACCTTAGATCGTCTCGCTTAACTAACAGTGCAATATCTAGGAAATCATGGCCAGACTACGACATATGACGGACAAACGGTTTTCTAAACGGGACTGATATTGTTAAAATTACAGCAAAAAGTACGGAGCACTGGCATAATCCCGAAAGTAGGTTTCGTACATATTTTAAGATCATTTAGAGGACAATTGCAGTATGCTGACAAATATTTGTCGTATTATATGTTATGATGTAGTGGATGGCGCAGTTGATTGAGTTCCTGCCCTTGGTTAGAGGGGTCCCAGGTTCAAATACCAGCGAAAGCAACGTTTTCAAATCTGGTCTAGCCACCAATCGCCGTTGGGATCAAATTAACGGCACTATCACTGAAGTTGTCGATCACTGGTGGGAGTCTGACTATAGGTATCACAAGTGTGCTGGCGATTTCACTGACAGCCCACTTATCTACCTACCGAGGTTGCTGCTGGTAGTATAATGGACCAGTTTTGAGTCTGAGTGCTTCAGTCTAGCGTTAAAAACACCTCAAAAACAAAAAAAAAATATACCTACTGTTACAGTGGAGTCTCCCTAAGTCCCACTCTCCCTAGGCCAATTTTCCCTCTAACTCGAAGTTTTTTTGCCATATTTTGACATTTTCCTCAATTTTCAATCCAAGAAACCACAATCTAAGTCGAACTCCCTCTTACTTGAACTAATTTTGGTATCCCGTGAGAGTTCGACTTCGGTTAAGTCCACTGTATTTCGAATGATAATACTGTCTTCCATCACACATAGATGGGTAGGTACGTTGCTTCCTGTTATCTAGACCGCGTTGTGTATCATCGGCGATCATTTGGTCTTTATACAGGAGGTTCGATCTCTCTCTCCCTCCCTCTCCCTCCTTTTCGAACCTCGAATAGGAAAACCCTCTTAGCTAGAGGCTGACAGTCAGTGTTAACTTACCAAATATATTTAAAAAAATGTACTACATTTTACAACCCACTGCTTTTGCCAATCTGTTGACACATTCAAAACAGAAATGGAATGTCCAAAATTCACTTTTTTCCTCTTAATGGCTGTCAAACATGAACTCCAAAGTATACTTTCTGTCTGTTGGGTGTAACAAAAAAGATAGTGGCGCCTTTCAGTCAAAAACTGGTTTTCTTAAGTGTTCAAGTTAATATATTCTTATCAAATTCCAGTTACTATTCGACTGGGTTCACTGCAGTTGTCAAAATGTGTGTGTGTGTTATGTTTAAATCGTTGAACTTGTTAAGTTGTGGTTTGTCTAGTGAACTGTTGAAAGGTGAAAAGGGTTTTGGTACCTCCTAGCAGTTGATTATTTTACTAAGAACTGAAATCTTTACTCACTATATCATAAAGTCAATCGAAATATGAACATATTGCGCTATTGGACATATTAGTGATGGATGAATATATTTAGGTCTGATTATTTTCTGCATGGTCATCAATGATTTACCATCCGTGTGTAGGCATTGCTCAGTACATTTGTATGCTGAAGATGTCCAATCACATCTGGCCACGCCTCTTCTAAATCTTGATGAACTTGCTTCACTTATGATCAACAACTTGAAACATGGTCAAGAGCGAAAGGCCTATAATTAAATCCAACAAAATCTCAATTCATACCTATTTCTAAACCGAAACCGAATCTATATCCCTGATATTTATCTAAATTCCTCTAAGATTAAAACCGTAGAGAAAACTTTGAGTCTTGAATATAAGCACAGATCTATCTGGATATGGTCACATCAATATGGTCTTCTATCGTCCGGTTGTTATTGCACTCCACAAGACACGCGCGAACAACTCGTAACTGCCCTAATCCTGCCTCTCATAAGTTGCAATAAATTAATCTATTCTAATCCCGCCTCGCTCTCCATGGATAAGTACAGGTGGCTTTTAATGACGCAATACGATATATTTACGGCATCCGCAGGTGTGAGCATATCTCTGCTTATGACTTGCTGGGGTGCAGTCTTCAAAGGTACATTAACGCCAGCAACTGGCGTATCATCTACAGTCGTAGTCCGGAATACTTATTCAAAATGCTAAACTTTACCCGCTCAAATAGGTCAATTAATTTAATAACTTATCGCAATAACTTTTTCAACTCATCACGTTTATTTTTCATTCATACTATTAGACTGTCGAGCCCCGTACCTTCTAATATAAAATCAATGTCGAATCACAGAGAATTTAAAAGTACAATCATTCCTCGTCTTAAGAAATATCGATTCTCATTATAATTTGAACTACTAACTAAGTACTAAAAAAGATGTAAGTCTTAATGCACATACCTTTCTAAATTAAATAAATGAAATGAAGAGCAGCATTTCCGTCAATTCGTGGTGCTTTGAGATGCTAATCAACTTCCTGCAAAATCCAATCAACATTTCCTGCTTGTTTTCGAAAATATTTGCTCAAGATCATTGATGCTTCGCATTGTCGTGCTAAATCAATTGTACAGCATTTCCGAAATGGCACGATATACTCGTTTATGTTATCATTAGACGTTCATATGTCCAGACTCATTTTGCAAAGCAGTGTTGTGTTAATTGTTCAAGGAATGTTTGTTGTGGTGAACATTTTTCATCATATCTAGTAAATATTTGATGTAAGTCATGTTTCGTTGGACGCTCTATACATGGTTTATCTTTGCCATCAAACTTTGTTAGGCGAAGAAAGGAAATCCTACTCCACATATTTACAGTCCCTCCACTACTGACAGTACAAATTGCTTCACAAGCCTTTATAGACTTTAAGGAGCTGCACGTAATAGCAAAAGCTCATAAGCGAACAATTATGCAACTAGTTAAAGAAGAGTCATGTACAAACTTTCACATTTCAACCTGGCTTCCACAGTAGTTAATGCAATTCTCAGGGTCAACTTAACATCATTGATCGTGGAAAGCATTAATTGTGTAATCTTCGGTTGATAATGCTTTTCAAATTATGGGTACAATCAATACACTAACGTCCTTGGCTGAAGACTGACAGACAGATTTAGCGAAGATATTCACTCGACGCGTCGGAGTAAGTAAATGCTGAACGTCCATGCATCCATTCCGGACACACCAACTTTCATTTTTACGACACCTTCTCTCTCGAGTCATTGACAAGACTTTGGAAGGATAAGTACACACGTCTCTAGACGAGGATGAAGAGTAGACGGAGACCTCACTCGTGCAGTGCTCGCACATCTCGCAGGAAACTCCACTTCAACCTGAGCGAGCCAAACTGTATGCCAGTCAACTTAATAGCTAAGTTGCAAGCACTAAATGGTTTCGAGGCAAGGAGTTATTGGCCCAAGGGTGAGTGCTTCTCGCAGTCAGCCACTTGTACCTAACTTAATCCAAGACGTTGGTATACAACGATAGGTCTCATCACAGGACGCATGATACAAGTGATTGATGCAGCATTTAGACCCGATTCCAATCCAAACTATAACGCCAGCCGAAGAAGAAGAGGACCATGACCACTACAAGTTTCTCGAGGCTTTCAATTGACATGGAAACTGCTATACTATGCCCTCCAAATGTAGCTTTCCAACAATTCCACAAAAGTTAATTAAAAGCCACCCATTTGTGCTCTCAGATCTACACAAACTCGTCTTTAAAACCGGTTCCCACAATAAAGTCACGATAAACTGCCTTTTCTTCGAAAATATTCAAGAATATTCCAAGAGAAATAAAAAAAAAAAACACCTTTCTTATGGCCATCTAGGCCTCCCCAGCTCCATCGAGTAAATCTCCCTCCAAAGAAATCCCCATCAAAAATCACGTCCCGTGACATTTCAAATTAACCGACACTCGCTAATAGTGTTTAGCAAGACTGACCGAGCAGCCGACTGAACTGTTGTGCGTGTGCGTCATTTTGTCAATTAACGATCATCACCAGGGATGACTCAATGCACGCACGTTGCGTTTGTCATCCTCTTGCCGACACCCATGCGCCCACCTCACTCTTAGTTCCCATGTTTGCTTAGTTAATCACAGCTTTCTCAACAAAAAAAAAAAAACCGTCCCGAATTCTCCCACAAACACTTGCTCAACACCAGCATGTTGCAATTTCGCATTTCGAACAAAAGAAACGAACGCACAAAAACCCGCCGTCCGACAAGTGCAGTCGGAAGACAAATTTAAATTCACCACCCTCCCTGGCGGGCCTTTGCTTTTTTTTTTTTGCGTCCAAAGGTATGATGACAATTTTTTTTTAATAAGCAATTGCACTGATCAATTAACTTGCGAGAGGGCAAATACAAAAAAAAAAAATACGTGCGACATCGAAAAAAAAAACGTTTAAAATGCACAGACACACAGTGCTGGGCGCAACATGGGCAATTATTGCGCAACATTTGTGGGTTATTAAGCACGGTACAAGTAAACGTCAATTAAACTATTAAAAGCAACAATCGTTGGACATATCCACTCGTCGTCGGGCAGATACGACGGATGCGACATGCGAGAATGGATATGCGTATATGACGGTAATCTGTGATGGAATTTGAAAGTGACACAGACCGGGGGGCTCATTAGGATACTTAAGTGCGGCTTTGTTTTGATGTTTCGCTCGATGAGAGGTGCGTGAAAGTAATTAACAAAATTTTCTCGTTTGTAGTTTTGTAATGTAAATCGGAGAGGTGTGGAAGTTAGATTGCGATTGTTTCAGACTTTCAGTACTTCAACGTAGAGTGTGGTGAAGGAAGATGTTTTGACACCTTGTCAGATTCGTTCGTCATTGACTTTTGACGTTGTGCATATGTTTCAAGGCTTTTGGTCTTCTTAATACTAGGTTTGAGATTGGCCTTCCAGGGATTCGTTAAGTAATTAGCATTTGATGGAAGCGATATATCGCGGTGAAGAATACGCACAATCTCTTATGTAGACGCCTTGACATAGGCAAAAAGTCAATAGTTGGCGTGCCTCGCTTAAGCTTCGTCAAAGATTAGGCTCACGAAACTGAACGATGTTAAGGTGAAAGAAACCTAGCTTCGACCAGATGCCATTACATGCATACCGTAGCATATCATGATAATTTTTTTGATTAACTCGTATCTGCATTAGAGACAAGCCATTTTTTAGGGTTAAGGAACGGACACATTGCTTGCATGAATGAGGAGTACGTCAAGAGACGCTTAAAACTCGTACTAGGGAAATTTCAGTCAGAACATATCGAGAATAGTGGTGCGAAATTGAATAACATCAACTTATAATCGGGATCAAGTCCGTTTCTGCCAATCAAACATTGGCTATGCTCGGCTCTACTGTGTTAGCTGGAATTGGACAAAGTTTCTACAGAAATTCTGATGAATTCATGCAGATTTTAATGGTCACGGCACCTTAGTTTGAGGTTGTTATTCTTGCAAGGGAACCACCATCTGGCTACAGCGAAATACGAACTTAAAGAGTGTCATTATCTCCCTCTTGTGAAGTATAACAGTACTTGTCTGTACATAAAAGAGAAAAAGAAACTCTCAATTTCAAATCTTTTTTTCAGAGGACCATGGGCGTTATTTTTCACGTAGCGACACCACATGTTTAAAAAACACTCCTACATCCGTTTCGGTATATTCTTTAATTTAACTTTTTGTTCACAAAACAATCAAATATTTACAAATTCTCCCACAAAACCTAATTCCTCAGCCATTGCCTAGCGTTAACCGAACATGACCCATAGGTTCTGCCAAATTGTAAATTAACGCCGGGAACATGTCCACCATAGTACGGCATTACGCCCTTGGATCGATGGTAGACTTGAAATGGCCCACAGCCAGGAGGTGGCAATCCTATTCCGCGATAATCCGATGGCTCACGGGGATAATGTCGGTGGAGGTTGCAGTTATTGGCGTATTCACACAGCGGGACAGCCTTCGGACTCTTACTCAGGGTGTTGCAGTGATTGAGTGCCTCTGGGATGTGACCACCGTAACCTGGAACGAGAAATAAGATGAATTTGAATTTTAAATTGGGGAGATGAGGATTTTCTTACGCGTCGCGTAGGACATGATGTTAGCTAGAAGTGGTATGATTACCTTTTGAGCAGGACAGTTGGTGGGTTGTGGATGGGTGTTTGGTCGATAAGGATAATTCATTTGATGGCAATTTATGCGCATGGTTGACTTTTTTGAGGGTTGCGTTACATTTGACTTGTGTTAGAAGAGGCGTTGGGTTTGAATTTGAATTGCTACACAAATCAAGATAAGCAATACGAACAGAAGCTCTGTTCTTGAAATGCTGGCTCAGAAGTTTCATTTCAAAACAGTTTCAAGACAAAACGTAAAATTGATCGCACGCAGATGAGCACGAATTTTGTTCGAAGTTTGTAAGTCTTTCTAAAAATATGCATAAAACCTGTGTAGTGTTGAAAACCTCCGACGAAATATAGTTTTTCTATGTTAAAATGGGAAACCTAACGAAGCATGTTTGACATCGACACATGTCACAAATCACGTGTCAAAAATAAAAGACTGACAAAATAAACAGCAAAAAAATCACAAAAAATACGTGCGACATCGAAAAACAAAAAAAAAAATAAAACGTTTAAAATGCACAGACATACAGTGCTGGGCGCAACATGCGCAATTATTGCGCAACTTTTGTGAAAAAATCACACCTTAAACACGCCATGCTAGGAATTGAGAAGTGAACCTCATCCATGATGAATAAGATTCTTCACCGTTAGCTAGTATGATCTCCGGCTAATCGCTTCCACATATGTTCCACATTAAAGGCCCAATCCCCATTGAATCCACTGCGTGCGTTGCGTTTACAGTCCATTAAAATTTGCCAGATTGCAGAAAGTACCCAATGAATACGTACGTTGCGTCCGAAATACATACAACCACACTACCACAACATCAGAGTAAAATGATTTATGTGAGAAAGGAACTGTCGAAGTAGGAAAAAGTTAAAAGTTGACTAATATTATTTGTCGTGATGAATTCTACTTGTGGGCCGCATTTGCTATCTCTATCGCATTAGGGCTTATAAGTTTTCAATCTTTGACATTACCTCACGCACGCAACGGATTGTATGCGTTTGGGCCTTAAGTCACTATTGTAGCTTGCAGAACTCTTCTTCTGCACATTCTAGACAAGTTTCAACGTAACATATTTTATGACATTTGAGAGCTGCAGCTGAGTCAGACATCGAGTTGAAGTGACAATTTGTAAGTATTTGCTGTACTCGTATGACTCAATTGTCAACAAAATAGCGATGTGCTCACGACGAACAATGACGTCTCTCCTTCAACCCCACCGCTCTGGCTACTAACATCACGACTATTCAATTTAATGACAGAGTTCTCTTGTTTTTACTCAGAAATACAAATGGAATCTTTTTTGTCAAGTTTTCAGGATGAGATAATGACTTCACTTGAACACTTTAACTTTTTTTTTTTGGTTGACTCCACAATAATTAAACAGTGGACAAGACTGAGAGTGTTGATAGATGTGCAAATAGAAAAGTCGAATGATATGAATAACTTAGTATTTTGAGACTTACAACGCACGTGTGCACGATCTTCATTCGAGTTTGTGAGAAGGAAGTGGTTCTTCCATGGAATTGGAGACTTGATTTGTCTTAGGTAGACTGAACCGATTTAGGTCGTATATGCAGTATTCTGTTCGCAACTTGTTGCCATTTTGAAGGTAATTGCATTAGGTTTCTCTCGTGGAAGCCGTCGTCTCTAGTGACTGTGACATTCGTTTTTCACAAGCCATGGCAAAGAACTGGCCGGGACTATATATAAGACGGATGCATAAGAGCCTCCTAACTAAGTTCCAGGAGCTTCTGGCGGTGTCACTGTCGATATGGTTGGCCTGGGGTTGCCTGACGGAACACAATTCAACTTCGATTTATACTTTCCCTTTCGGGGTGGTTGTTTCCTTCACACGGTTCAATTGTTGACAGGAAACGTCGGAATTAAGAGCTCTACCATAGAGAAACAGCTCTTAGTAGAAGATTTCCTGCAAATCCTTGCCAAACACACAGTAAATCCTTCCTGTTCGTCAATCCTGGATTGGCCATTGTTTGGCCACGACCACGACTGTTATCGCTTGAAGGTGTCGGAAGTGATCTACTTTTCAGGGCGTGGTGCATGCTTGACATCAAAATTACCGGGACAGAATCAACGAAATCAAAACTGCGCATGATGTTTCATCTCTGACGGACGGTAGTCAACCAACCAAAACAAAACTGCCGAAGAAGGTTTTTTAGTCTCGTATGTTAAAATTGAGCTGGTCAACACCCAAATCAGTGTTAACAGCAAAAATCAGGGACGTACTTTGAAGAAAGCCGACATCTGTCATCTTCTATTCTCTCTTTAATTAAACCATCCATTTACATAATTTCGTGCATAATTGTCAAAAAGACGTTTAATTGCGTTGGCGCACAAGGGGACAATCGGCTCTGAAGTTGGCCATCTCCATTGTTCTTGATTTCTGGTTAGCAGCGACTGTGGGCATATAAAATGAACGTCAAGATAACCATATTGGAAGTCTGGTCTCGTATTTAAAGGAACATAACCTAATTGAGGGTTTTCAATAAGTTTGATTTTGAATCGTGAGACTTGTGTCTTCTCTTATTTAGCCCTGGCGCTTCAGGGTTAAGTTCTGGAGTCGGTGTTCATGATAACCACGTATCGTCATCAATATTGACCCATAAGCAAACTGTGCTGTCCTAGCTGAGCACTGAGCCTTTTTACCCAGATTGAGCCCCCAAACGACCTACAATCGGGGATCAATGGGAGCAGTTCCGTGATGCCCTGAGTCCGAAAAGAACACATGCCTTTTATACGATAACATGATCTCCAACTCGTAGATGTTTTCTTCAACTTTTGCATGTTCTCCTAGTCATGGACGATACTCTCTTGTTAAAATCGAAGGATTCTTTGGGTCCAACCTCAAAGTTGCCAAAGCCACATTGGTCCCGTAGCTTTCAAAGCACGTTCAAACACGTGTCCATGATTTGTTCTCAATACGGTCGCACAAGTAAATCTATCGGCCTGTGGCCAATCAATATTGTTAAGACTCAACCCTAATTGGAGCTAATTATAAACCAATCGCCTCACGAAAACACTAACTGGTGGATGGTTACAGTCTTTCAGGATCGAATCGGAACTTGAGTGCTTACAGATCAATATCTTAGACCAACGTGTGTCCAGAAACGTCATCTAATGAAACTTGGCTGACCTTACCTTTCAAAGAGTCCTTGAGTTGTTACGGCAGACTGCTTGCCGTATGTCAACAACAAGCAGCAGTATCCATACTCATCGCTTTCGCTTAGACGCAAATTTGTAAACAGACTCCAAGCGAAATCTGTTACCTTTTGGGCACTCCTCTTAGTCCATCACCAACACAATCTCAAAGTGCACACATTATCTGCAACCGAGCCGTGGTGCTCTTGAGAGCAGCACGACTCCACTTCATTTCAACCATCATCGTTATCTGGTAGTCTCTAGACCAAGCAAACACCAATCGCCGTTAACGGGGCCCAACTCTCCTCTTTCACTCGCGCCACAAAACCCACTGCTATCCGAGAGAAACATTATTTATTGTTATTGGCATTTCTAATTACAACATCCATCCGAAACGTGTCTCTTCGCCGTGGCACGCCGCGCCGCGCGCCCCCCCCCCTTTGTCCGGCTCCGCTGGCAAAAGCACAAATATTTACCCAACATGTGAACGGCATTTAGGTTAGGCTGCCCATTTCAAATGAGTTTTTCTCGGCCGGACTTGGCCTGTGGTATGCCAGCGGTGGCCCCACGGCCAACTGTGGTGCTAATTGGTATGCAAATTGCTGTGTATCACAGCGAGTGCCTCTACTCTTGCTTCTCGTGACCGGCGCACAGATGGATTGAATCTGGCCCGTGATGACTTGATCGTTCTAATTGAAAAGAAATGAATCCGAAATCATCGCCCGAAGTGGCAACTACCGATCTTGAAACTGCCTGCGACATCGGTTGTCTCCGAATGGCTGCGCTAGGTGCGTACGGTCATGTGAGGGCTACGACAGAGTTGCAAAATATATTTTGCGGCTAAATCGGTGATGTTGCAATGTTCTTAGCGACTGCCACTGGACGGTCGAATTCCATTTGGTTTGCGGTCTATTGTGTGTGGAATTTCTGAGAAAGACTGTGTGGGGAACCAGTTAGACCAACGGTGACTTGGATTTTTCTACTAAAAATTATTTATCACGCGTTGTTATGCTGCTTCGGATGCATGTTTGTTGTTGGGCTGGTTATTCATTCATTTATGTGCGGCTAATTAGGATTTTAAAACAAAACGATGCCGAAATGGAGAGAAAATGGGTTATGGTGTCTTACTGGATGCTGAACTGTATGCATTAAAGTTAACGGACAGGGTTTTGAATTGTTAGCAGAGAAAGAGCAGATTTTGTTCTAGAATTCCACAAGCTTGCCAAATAAATGTTTGCCTTAAGAGACGAATAAACAGTAGGGACCGATTTATGAACACATTCTTAATGAAATCCGAGAATTCGGCAGACTGTTAAACGGCGTCAATGACCCAAATACTGCTGTCATGCAGAATGTTTATTCATTCATACACCGCGACCTAGACGAGAGAGCTCAAACGCATTGCAGAACTTCGAACGAGATGGCACGCAGACGTGGTCCCCTGAGGGGCTAAAGGACATATACCAGACAATGTCAAGAAAGCAATATCAAAACTGAAGTCTAAAACCGTAACTGGCTCGGAGTCCTAGAAGCAAGTCTGTTTAGGCGCAGTTCAGTATAATATGGCCGGGGTTTGTTCGATCCACAAAATGAGAATAATTTGAAGGCGCTAGCTATCGGAGGTAGGTCTCCATTACATCGTGTACAGGATCTTTTCTGCTATTGTGTCTGAACTGATTTGACTAAGCTGACTAATGAGCACCTACTTTATCACTCACCAACTACTCGTCGATTTAAATGCCTCATATGACAGTGTGCCCTCAATACCCTCTCTAGCTTTGACAATCTGGTCTGATTGTGTAGGATGATGATGCAGAACTTTCGCTAGTCAAGATCGGTAACGAGCTGACCGAGATCTTCAATGTAGAACAACGCAAGACGACGCGTTGGCATGTGAATTCTTCACAGTAGTTCTCAATAAGATCGTGCAAAATCTGATGCTTGTGGCGCGATCTTTCAGAAGTTCGTGGAACTGTTAGTGTACGCGGGTGAAATTGATAAAGCGAGCTGTCAAAGAGCTGACATTGGAAAGGAAATACAACACTTGTCTGATTAGTTTTGAAACAGTGGAAGTCTAAGGAGTAGTCAACATGTCCTGCACTAGGTTTCTATACATAAAGGGATAATTTCGACTTGAAAAATGCAAACATAATCTGAGGGTGTGACAACAGTAGAGCTACCAAACTCAGCAATTCATGTTCGAACCGTTCTACTTGTAGTCCAGTTCGTCAATGTCGCTCGAAGTCGACATAAAACCCTAGCTCCCCTCCATCCATGAGACAAATTATTAAAATTGCATAAAATCGAGGTTGGACACTCTGCTTCAATCATTTTCAGTCGAATTGTCTCACAAATTTGGCAGCAATTACGAAATCTAACAGGAAAGTTGTCATATGTTGCATTCGATGAACTGGTGAACTGTTGTGACTACAATGGAGCAGTCAATGATCTAAGTGGGCCGTAGTTAAGGACACGGACGATTACCTATAAGCTTGAAATTTTCTAGAGTGTCAAAGCTGTGCAACGTCAAGGCTCCTCTTTATCCGATTTTTAAAAACTCTTTTACAGTACCACAAACTTCACAAAACATCTAGCATCATGAGAAACATTGCCTTACAAACAAAACAGAGTGCACTTTCTATTCGCTTAAGTGTACTTCGATAAAATCTGAACACAGATTCCCATCCCGAACTGAAGGGCTTACGCGTTACATTTATGAGGTCATTGCCTCAGCAGAACTCCTCGTACGATCATTTTCGCTTCATTTTTGACGGCCCCCAAATCTCGAGTACTTAATCGCTTCGCTAGCGGCCAACAAGTGCTTTAAAAACACCTCGCCAAAGTGGAATTTGCGATGAAAAAAAAAAAAAAACAAAACCAACACCACTCAAATACACAAGATGTGCCGTCACGTTCGTGCTGGCGAATTATCCAAGCATTTGCATGCAGTCATCGTCGTCTCTCATCAATCAGAGCCGAGATGACAGCTAAGCATTATCTCATCGAACCGTAAATAGCAACTTCCTCATCGCCTGCACTCAGAACGCGCACTGCTCTCTGCCACGCCGCTCAGGGATGCTCAGATCATAAGTCAAGTCGATGATCATTAGGGGGGGGGGGCAACTTTGAACTCGATGACTCACTGCCACATTGACATTCTGCCACGTCTCCACGGGTATGACTTGCTGAGGCGAGGCATTGAAAGGGCTATCGGCTTACCAGACCGACGAAAAAAAAAAATGAGGATACCAGAGCGCCACTTCATCTTCATCGCTGGTCATTAGCTTCAGCTGGACGGCGACAACCACGGCGATGCAGATGAAGACGACATTCAAGCCCGGCTTACACAATTCCCTTGCTTTTCTTGATCAGCCAAGCGAGATGTAGTCGCTGCAGTCGTCCTCCTCCTATTTGCGCGCTCCAAAAAGTCAAGCGAATCGTAACGAACCAGACGCAGGAGGGACTGCGAGAGGCACATGGCAGCTACGTACCTCCGAGGAGAAGCAACACAGACGCGCCCAGCTGCGCCATGAGGTGGTGGCCGTAATAGCGTGAGAAAATCTACTTTTGGCACGGAATCCATTGAACTTTTGTGCGCGCCTCTGTGTGTGTGTGTGTGTTCCGTGAAAGAATGGTGTTGGCTTGGCACCTACAGTCAGCCTGGTTTCCAGTTCTTTCTTCGTCTGTGAACCAGAGAGGCTCGTATGTTCCATTGTCTTTCATGGCATGAGTCACCGTTGCGACGCGCTGGGGCGGGGGTATGCGGTGCTACGAATCCGTTGAAAGATAATGAAGACCGGTGCAGTTCTTATTAAATTTGAAACAAGTCACCCTTCTGTCGACGTTGCCAATCTCTCGGCGCAATCGGGTGAACGACTCGACGGGCCAAGAGCTGCTACTGCTGGCTGCTGCTCGACACCGTCGTGTCTGGTCGCGAGGTGCTGCGGCGGCGTAATTAGCTGACAGTTTGTGTGATAACCTAGAAATTCTGCTGAATTGGGATTTTCCGCGGGCTCCCTGCGGAAATGTACTACGGAAAGCAACGCAATTATTTGCTGTCGTGCTGCTCTTTCGAGAGGGCGGGGGAAATATGACAAATTACGGTTAGTTGCTGCTGGTTGGCGTTTTTTTTTTTTTTCTGTTTCCATTCCAACTTGGCCGAGAGAAGCAGTCTAGCTGGCAGACTGGAGAAGGTGATAATTTGACCCACAAATTGTATCAGATTTCTGTTAATTTTTTTTTTAGTTTAATTTTGAAAGTGGGCCGCTTCTATTGATTCTGAGTCAGGTGGCGAGCTCATGACGGGCTCTGAGAACACTTACGCAACGAAGCGATGAATTGGCCGGGCGACATGTGGGAGAGTTGTGCTTAGATCTAGTCGATAAGAGATACTTATCGGCGTCAGACTGTTTTTAACATGGTGGAGATTTTTGTGTGTTAATATTGACGTGAGGATTGGTGGGAGTGTAAGGTGTCTGGAGTGCCGCAGGGGGAAGTTAAGGAGCCCATCTTGTGGTGGGAGAGAATTTTGGTTCTATTACGTTGCCTCTGAGAGTGCATATTTGACTTCTATTTTAGGTTTGTTTGGTAAGAATACTTGGTGTGATTTTAGGCGCTTCCAATATGAAGAAATGAGTGACAGCATTCATGTCTAACAAACAATTTCGATGGACAATGACAAATGGCAAATTTTGACGGCGTATATTGTCACCAACACGAGGTCAACTTTGATGTTGCTTGCATTTTTAAGGCAACACCAGGCGATGTGATAAATGTGCAGTGAACTCACTGACCCTTAAAAAATGAACCGACAAAAATTCCGACAATGTTGACAGCTTTGAATTGTTGCAGCAATTGCTTCGGTGATTTACAAGTCGTTAAAATTTATCTTTTGCTTTGGGAATTCTAACGAATCCTTGTGCTGCATCAATAGCTTGGCAGGGGGTTTGTTGATCCACAGCTTGGAAGAACAATTTTGACTTTTGGATGACTTTTATTTGAGTCACAACTCTGACATATTTTTATGGAAAGTTATTACATCCGATCTATTAAGAACCGTTCAAATTCTTACAGGAAGTCAATTCCTTAGCCTTTGCTGAGAAGACGACATCTGTCAGGCATGGCGTTAGATCTGAAATTCCAAATTGTCAGACTGTGCAATCATTGTTGGTGAGAGTGTGTGGAATGTAGCGGCGGCAATGCTCATTTGCTTTGTAGGCATATGGTCTGTAGGCACAAATCAGTTTAGGTTACTAGAATGAGAATGAGCAGAAGTTACAGCTTGTGATCATCATCATCTTCTGACCCGCATGATCCACTCGGGGGTAAACCACGCATGAGAGATCTGCAGGCAACTCGATCCTCCGCCATCGACTCTAACTCATCAGGAGCTATGCCCAAGCGTAACACGGCGAGTTTTTGGACTTGGTCCATCCACCTCGTCCTGGGTCTGCCAAGCGGTCGCCTACCTGATGGAATCGCATTCAACGCCCGCCTCGGAAGTCGTGATGATGGGGACATTCGTGCCACGTGACCAAACCACCGAAGCATAACCCTTTCCGTTCGAAGAAGCAGCTGCTCAATGTTGAGTTCCTCGCGCACTGCCGTGTTTCTCACCCCATCCCTGCGAGTAATTCCCACAACAGCGCGAAGAAATCTCATTTCAGCAGCTTGCACTCGCAAGCCCCCCCGGCAGCTGACCTCCTCGTGGTGGAGGGCGGGCAACAGGTTTGGGGTGCACGAGTTTATTTTCATACAGCCCAAACCTGGCTAACGAAGCGCAAAGTCCCCCTCATGATACGCAGAAATAGATTGGCTTCGCATAATGCCTACCCTGGTGTGCCTGGGCCCCATTTGTAGTCTGGCCTGAATGGTGGCAGCATGCGAGCGTCTGGTGGCCGGCCTGTCCCGCTCGGCGGCCGGCCGGACTCAGTCCGAAGGAATTACGAGCAACCCATCTGTGGCCTCGTGAGCCGCTATGGGGGTGGATGCACACAACCAGTGTGTGCGATTAGCAAAAGGCAACGGACAGCATGTGATTCAAAGGCAAATATATCCCCAGTTCTGTTTTAAGATTTCTTTAAGTGTGATTCTGACAGAATGTTGAATGCGATGGCGTCTTAGAGGACGTCAAAGCTGCTGTCTTAAACTCCATCGCAGACAATAATTGATGGTACATTTATTTTCTGAAATTTAGTCCACTTTAAGTTAGTACACTTCAATTAAGTACACTTCAATTTACTACACTAGTATACTTCAATTTAGTACACTTCAATTTAGTACTAGCAAATGCTTCGAGGGTTGCAATGATGGTAGCTTTGTATTCTAGATTAAAATGTAATTTCTTGAAGAAATTGTTGTCAGAATTTGATGAGGGAAAAGTGAACCGAATTCAGTTGCATTTTGGCTCAAAGCTATTTCAATGACGTTAGTGATATTTGCTTATTAACAAATGGTGAAGGAATCATCTCCACGTTCTTAACAAGTCGCCGCTTCATTTAGCAAGCATGGAGCTAGAAGACCCTCTTATTTTGGCCACTGGTGTGCATTTAATGATTCTGGTTTTATTTTGAAGCCATATTCATGTCTTTGCAGTGCTTCAAGCTGTCGTTCCAATTGAAATACACATAACAATTGAAAAAAGCTTTCGTTACTAGGGTAGGAGTGGCTGACTACTGGTTGACAGCAATCATATGTACGCCAGTGTAGACCCGTTGTGTTACTGAATTCTATTTCGCAAACCAGTTGGGTCTTAGAAAACGAAGAAGACTGAAGCTAATGCTACTTAGTTCGGCAAGGTTGTTGAAGTAATATGCCTCTAAGTGACTTCTTCTTGGGGAGAAGAGTGGCGACAGACGAACAATAGTTTCATCATCATCCTTATCTCAAAATTGAATGTAGGGCAGGCCTAATCTTGAGGAGTGAGTTTCAATGGTCCAACAAAGTGTTATGACGCCGATAAGAGTTTTGAGATTCGGCCTAATCATTCTAGTCAGGCTGTATGAACGTTTTGGATCGAGAGTAGGCCAGTAGATGTTTTGCAGTAGGATAGGTCAGGTAGGTGTGCTGCCAGCGAAATCGCCAGCAGACTTAGAACATATTGGTCCGTTGTGATACCTATAGTCAGACTATTACCACTGATTGACAACTCCAGTGATAGTGCCGATCATTTGTTCCCAACGACAAATGGTTACTGTACCAGATTTGAAAACCGAATAAAACCGTATTAACTTTGCTGTTACTGAGATTCGAACCGGGTGCCCTTCTAATCAAGGGCAGGCACTGCGCCATCCAGCTGTTATGTTTTGCAGTAATGATTGGTATATATTGTAGATCTGAAACCGAAAAGAGTACAAAACTGGTGTCCTTTCGTACGCTTCACAATTCTCTGGAATATCTCACTGTCTTGACACCCAGTTGTATGCGAAAATACTTGGCCATCTCGTTAAGAGATAGGCTGCATTTCAGTGAGGTCTTTGAAGTGTAGCTTTAGATGCTATCTGATCACCCTTTAAGTACTAAAAATCACACCGTTTGTTGGATGACCTCATTTGTAAAAATTGACAAAATGTGTGTACGGCCTGCACTACTACCAATGTCACCAGTTACTGCAAAGGATAAACTCCTTGTGATTCTTCCTAAGACTGCTATCAAACTTTCACTCGCACTGTTAGCCATTACATAAATTTCGGTGCGAACTTTACAATCAGGTACTTGATGCATAAGCTGTTGCTATTCAGGAGGATGTGAACCAATACAAATCAAGCCGAGCTGTCAGTCTAGCTGTAAACCGAAGAGAAACTCAAACCCAACCAAGAACTTGATAAAATCCATCAAAGATCTAATCATCGTCCTAATAAAACACCGACGAATCAGATGAACAGCTCACGTCGTATGATCATTGAACGGGGGCACCGCTAAGCGGAAATGTTACAAAAGATTCTCTCTTCATCCGAAAATCGTTTCTACCCACTTAAACTTCACTTCAATTAACACCAATCACATGGCCCAAATTTTGAATAGATCAAACCACGTTGATTAGGCCGAGTGTTGTAATAAGACCCCACAAAACAACTCATACCGTAATGATGTTTTCACTTCGGTAACTTGCCGATAAAACAACAAAAACAACAATTATCGAATTCCACCGCTACCACAGGCCCAGCCACATAATTAACAAACGCTGCACTTAGTGGTACCAGTGGCATGCTTCTTGCCACACAGCACATTCCATTGGTCGGCGGTGACTAACGTCAAAACAAATAAAGGAGTTCCGCGCTAGGGCAACAAGAGAAAAAAAGGTGCTCACTAAAAAAAAGTTTGCACTATTGAAACAGACGCTTCAACTAGGACACCCTCAGAGTGGGTCAAACTCCCGACAGCTTGTCCGCCCGTCACCGCATGCAAATTGTTGCAACATTCTATTGGCAGCAGCGCAGCCGTTGTAAGTGTACCATAATCGCGCATAACAATGAGATGAATTGCAAATATTTTTCCTACTCCCTGTTGCAACACGGCATCTGCAAGACAAGATTGGCCGGCCCCATGCCGCGGAGATGATGTTGCTTTTGATGTTTGCATAACACACACGGGATGCACCGGGCATTCCTTCTTCGGCCCAAGTCGTCTCTCTCGCCGCAGTTGTCATGGTCAAGTGGTCACTGGTAAGCAGGTTTTTCCGCTTGCATATTGTAGCGGCTGAAGAAAAGATTATTTTCGGCTTGAATGGAGACGCTAACTGCGAAAAATCCCATCTCTCATTTGACAGTTGATGCAAAGTGGCAACACTGGTTTTGCACAGTCAACAGTTGAACGCACTTCAAGCGAATGGTTTCAGATGGAGTTCCAGTGGCCACACCGGAGGCAACCGATGGAGGGGATCTAATTTAAGGCACTTCCACTCCCAAGAGGAGATCAAAAGAGAAGCAGAAAGTTTGGTAAATGTCTGCACGTGTACAACAATGCCGAATGGTAAATAGCAACAATGGGTTGGTTTGTCTTACAATTACCGTCTCTTACTGCTTCGTTGCTATTGTTGGTCTTGTTTTCTTGTTTTCTTGTTGTTGCTGCTGCTGCTGGTGATCATAATGGTGGGCCAGAAACGTGATTTTACTGGCCCACTAAAAGAAGTCGGCGTACACATGCAAACAATGGCGCGATAGATACAATGTAATCGAAACTGGTTTACTGACATTTTACAGTCGCGACCTCAGTTTTATTGTCACATTTTCATATTTAATTGACGGTATTGCTGAATGAATTTCTCATGTTCGTGGTATTCGATGGCTTGTGGCAATCAGATTGACGAAATTTGAAGTGTGTATATGTGTGATTTAGGGCAGACTCAAGACTGGTCGCAGGGCCAGGCACGAGAAATGTAAATATTTGGATTGTTTATGCTAATCAAAGGGTCGATGAGAAAGTCTAGAGATCTCTGGTAATGAAGTCACAGTTTTCTCGATTTTGTGAACCGCAGGTGGAGGGTTTGGAGGGAATGTGGATCGTCTTAGGAGTCGGATTCTCGGGAGAGCACTGTTTTTATGGTAGTTTTTGTGCACCTACGTTGAATCTAAAACTGGATACAACACCGTTGACTGCAACAGCAGTTCCTGCCAGTTTGAAAGAAGTAAGGTTTGTTGATGCCCGAAATGAACAAACCACTTCACAATTGACCTTTGTTTCATTTAGAGGTTTGATGTTGAACTTACTAGCACTGTTTTCTTTTTCTTCTTTGTTTGGCTGAGGGGTGGACCTAAGCCTCAACTGTTTTCGTTTGACAGCGAATTTGACAGCTGGCATTTGTCAGAATTCACTTCGGTGTTCAAATGGTGTTTCATTTCGCGAAAAGTACTGTACATTTGGACTAAACTGCCATCCAACTACAAGGCGACGAATCTGCAGAAGGTCCACACATGTATGGGTACCATTTCCACGCAAGCTGGGGCTCCGAAAATGTCTCAATTTTAGCAATTTTTGCGAATTTATTTCGCAACTGTTGCTTTATATCGCAAAACTTCGCAGAAAAAATTTAAATGGGGCCAAGACTCAACTCTTGGGTAAATGGTTCCGCGTTGATGATCACCTCAGTTGATAGAAGAAATTACCCTTGGGACGGGCTGGTGGTAAGCCTCGCTTCTGCAAATACCTTGAGGAGAGCTACATTTCTATTATGTCTTCAAGGACAAGATCTGCGAAGCTGTGTTTTGAAAAAGGTACTAATTACTTGACAAGCGATGGAGGCTCTGAGCCTAAGCTAATGCTAACTCCCAGGCACTTTGCTTCCGGTTGTCAAAGCAAAGATGTTTTGCATTTAATAACCCTTGGTCTTTATACCGGAAGTTTGGTTTTCCTTAACTTCTCGACACAGAAGGTGCAGATTCGAAGATCTTTTTGGCTGGAGCATTGGCGTCAATATGCGGGACCACATCTTTGCACAGCTCATGGAGTTAGTGGTGGTGTCCCAACCTCTGTTCCCCCCGACAGGATCAAAGATCGAAATGTTTCCTCGTCGTTGTGCTTATCATTCAGCACTCAGTTCCACAACAATGGCGATCTTGATCCACCGACTGACAAGTTTTGACATAAGTTTATTAGCCGAGGTAGCAACTACTGCCAAGGGCGATTCTGCAACGGATCTCCACTAGCACATCATTTGTGGAGTTCACGCTTATCCCAAGTTTGATAAACACCTCAGCTACCTTGCAATTGTAGCTGTCGATCGGGTCGTTGTGTCAATTCTTGCTAGACAGTACACTTAATGCCTTAAGATCATCTCGTTTCGACTGATCTTTGATCCCCGTAATTGCTTTTGTAATAACACACTGGGAACGCGCGACGATGTCAATGTCAGCTGCGTAACCACTCAGTAAGAGTTATTTATAGAAGACAGGCAGTACTCGCTACTATGTCTGAGTTTGTTCTGAAGTCCGCTTGTGATTTTATGGGTAAACTTATGGAACAGGTTGTGGTTTTTTCTTCGCGAATTGAAGTCAAACTTCATTTATACAAAAGGAGCCTATGTCCATTTCGAGAATATAAGCAGTCTGTCTACCATGTTTCACTCTTTTCTGAACACCCATTTACGAACCAGGTCGCCGCAAACATCTAAACATTCTTATTTAAAATTTTGACGGGATTAAGCGAAACTTTGCTATAAAATCTTATTCAACGAGAAGGTTGAGTTCTAGTTGAACGTCTTCGGTTCTGTAAACAAAACGAACTGAATCTGGAATAAAGAGGATCACCAAGAAAACGCAGCTTCCACTTAATTTAGTTTCAAAAAATACGGCCCCACATGCCAGACATGGTCGGGCCCATTCTGACGAAATGCATGCCGAGGGCCATGTTTCATTACACTTCTAGTATTTTTTTTTTGTTAGGACTTGTGGAGCACACAGTTGTACACTTTCTATTGGCGCTCACAGTAAGTACAGACAAATGTGTAAGTAATCGTTCCGATGATCGCTCAAACACCGAACCCTGTCTAATGAAAGGACCAGCCAAATTGGAGGACCTTACAAACGGGCCCCTGCAACCGATCGGCGCAACGATTCGAAACGAGTAACGTGTGAAATGAAAAGAAAATCTGATCTTATTTTAAAATTTGGTTTTATTCTTTGGAGGAGGTGCGGGTATCATGGTTATAACAATCCGTTGTGTTGAGGTACTTCGACTTCTTCTGATGGCGCTGCAGTCCGCTAATTAGCTTCTTCTTCTACGCTTCTGTCCGGTGTGAACCTGGGCCTTAGTCAGCATGCCCTCAAGCACGGTCTAGGGCTAGGCGCCACCAGCTGATTAAGGTCCCTTTCCAGCTGGTCACACTATCGGAGGCGAGGTCTTCCTCTACCAGATTGTCCCTCGGGCTTGCATTCAAAGACTTTCTGAGCCTGAGCGTTAGTGACCATTTTCTCTACGTGACCTAGTCATCTGAGTCGAGACAATCGAATTCGTTTGACTACGCCAATGTCGTTGTAAAGCTCGTATAGTTCGTCGTTCAATCTTCTTCTTCAAACTGCTTCTTCGCAAACGGTATCGATTATAGGATTTTCCTCTCGAAGCGACCAAGAATCTCTTCGTCTGCATTTGATATTGTCCATGATTCTGCTCCGTACAGCAGGACTGCTTCTATCAGGGGTTATAAATATAAAGATATCTTGGTTCTTCAAGACAGGGCTTTATATTTCAATTGCCGTCCAAGCCCAAAGACACAGCGATTGGCCATTTCCGGAGTTTACTGCGGAGCCTAGGTAATCAAGTCCTTCACTACGTCGAAGCTGCATCTGTCTATTGTGACACTTTGTCCAAGATGTCGGTGTTGATGGACCTTTTTTTGTCGACACCATGTAAAGGGTGATTCTTTAAAAGCTATAGTTTTTAAAAAAAAAAAAAAAAAACATAAAATTCAAAAAAATGCATGAAATCTTTATTTGTATCGATAGTACGGTCCATATAATTTAATGTTTGAAGATCATTTCATGCAAATGTTGACCTTGACTGCGCCTCAAATCAAACATCAAACATCCGCTTAGTCCAATTTTGGCATACTCTTTCCAACATGTCGGCCGGTATCTCACGAATAAATGCTTCAATGTTGTCTTCCAATGCGTCAAATGAAGCGGGCTTGTCTGTATAGACATGAGCTTTAACAGAGCCCCACAAAAAATAGTCTAAAGGCGTTAAATCGCACGATCTAGGCGGCCAATTGACCGGTCCCGAACGTGAAATAAAATGTTCACCGAACTCGCCCCTCAATAAGTCCATTGTTGCGCGTGCTGTGTGCCATGTGGCACCGTCTTGTTGAAGCCACATGTCATGCAAGTCAAGCTCTTGCATTTTGGGCAAAAAAAAGTTGGATATCATCTCACGGTAGCGCCCACCGTTCACAGTTACGTTACGATTCGCATCATCTTTGAAGAAGTACGGTCCAATGATGCCACCAACCCATAAACCGCACCAAACTGTGGCTTTTTCTGGATGCATTGGTAGCTCTTGCAATGCTTCTGGCTGATATTCACTCCAAAATCGACAATTCTGTTTATTTACGTACCCATTGAGCCAAAAATGAGCTGACCATAAAATGGAAAAAGCGCGCAATGAACTTTCTTAACAGAGCACGCATTTTGATAATAAAATTCAATAATTTGCAAGCGTTGTTCGTTTGTAAGACGATTCATGGTTAAATTATAGACCAAACTGAAGATGTTTGACAGTGAAACAGAACACGAAACGTGCGTCAGCTGTTTAAACCAGTGTTGCCAAAAAGATAATAGCTAAAAAATCACCCTTTACTTTGTCTTACCCTCATTCAACGCAAGACCCAACTTGCATAGTCCGCTTATTATGCCTTAACTATAAATCATCTCCAGCTGGCACAATCTTTAGTCAGCTGCCACCAATTACGTTTGTCCTTTTCCACTTGTGCGTGCCATTGGCTTCATGGGTATTGCGTTGTTCCACTGGCCCGAAGTCGTAGAGGAAAAAACTTCGATTTTTTTCAGAACACGATTGGTTCCAAAACAGTGTCAGTGATCCACTTGTTGACAAATCTCAGATTATACTCGAACCACCACTCCGTCAAGTTTTGTACTTGAAATTGTGTGTAAACCGCTCAAGGAATAAGTGCAACCAGATTGTCTTTGCAATTGTTTATAAACTCCCGCCTTTAAAAGTGTTAATTGGGGGCCTTGATGGTAATTTTGGGTTGTTTATCATCGTACACAAGCTCTTTATTTGACTAACGTATGACTTGAATGAATACTTGATTCGAAAATTGCAGATCCGAATGTCTGTCTAAGAATGTTGAACAGCAATGAAACGGCTTGGCGAGCGAGGCTGGAACTCATCAAAACAACTTGTAATATAGGCTGGTGAGGATTACTGATCGAATTGCATATCCAAATATTTCTAGACTACAGTGACATCCAAACCAAAAGTGGAATACATCGGCAAAGTCGAAAATAGCCAAATGTCCCTCCTCCTCTCAGAAAGCATAAATTGTCCTCCCTTCAATTTATGAAACGTCAGAGCACAGACAGACAGACAGCTGAAAAACCCAACCAACTCGAAATTCAACTCTAATTTCAACCGAGAATCTGCCTCGTTAAGTTCTAGAGTTTCCCTTCCTGGTAGAACCCGCAGTCGAACGTTCTGATCATGAATAAGGTCGTGCATCGATTTCACATCATCGAACACGATCAAGTTCCGAAAACCTTGCTCCCTGCCTACACACCAGCAACCATGCCACGCCCCTTGCCTCTCCGGCATGTCAAGCATATTGATGCTTCATCTCAGATGCGATATCGAATTTAATGTGTCCACCTTGAGATATCGACTTTCAACTGCCAACCATACGCACACACAAGCGTCTACAAGCGCCTAGAGTAGAAACAAGTTTCGCCCTTCGTGCGGGCCGACGCGGCGGCGGCGTAAAATGATCAACTAATTGCCCATGATGGCATGGCACATCGACAGGTTTGCTGGAATTTGATTTGTTTTTCTCCAGTTTTCCTCAATTCAAACTTGATTTTCCGCATCGATTCTCGTTGGAGACTTGTAGCCATTGCTTCTTCTCGGGCAACCCGGAATTGGTCCGCACCGCCTGGCCTGGCGTGGATTATGAAAGAAAGCAGACCGCACGCGATTACAGCGATAATCCAACTGGGTGTAGAAGTGCATGTAGGCTTTCTGCCGTTTGACAGCTATCCACGTGGCAGCAGGTGTCATCAGAGCTCTTAGCGTGTGCATTGGTCAACTGATTGGGTCGAGATTGTGTAAGAGTGACATGATTTTGGGGCGGAACAACTGGAAGACCATGGCAAGCGGAGAGATTTGGAGATACGAATACGGTTCAATTGAAAGTTGTTGGCCTTTGTTTTGCCTTTTGCGGGGAATAGTTGACACATTTGTGGTTAGCAGGGAAGTTAGCCCAATTATGAGTGTTGTTTTCGAGGTGAGGGGGTGATTTTCTTTCCGCACGTGGAAGGTCTTTGTTGAATTGGGGGTTCACATAAGTTTTCAAGACCGGTAAGCCGTTGACCTATAAATGGAAACGTGTTTTTAACCAGATTAAGACAACTTATTGGAACACGACGTGGGTGTTTGAATGAGAAGCAGTTGAGGAATGGAACTGCCAGTATCTGGGATGTAGTTCCAGTGAACAGTCATAAAGACGAAGCAGAGTGGTTTACATTCAGGACGCTGTCTGAAGAGCAACTTCGTCTGCTTCATTATTAAATCAGTCATCAGTCGCTGATGGCTTGTGTAGGTTCATTCAATAAGAGGTGTTATTTTGAATATCGCACCATTGTCGAACTGTCAACATTGAACTACCATTGCGATGACTTTTACTAACTAAAAACATGGCGATTACTTAATATGGACACTCGCATTTGTTCATCTAACGAAAACTTCCGACAAAATGGTGGACAGGAAAGACTGCAGACGACTTACCGGCTTACTAACGGACTACTACACACACCTAAATGTGATTGGCCTAAGAGATGAAACCCTCTGCATGGGGCGAAGACGACGACAATGCAGAGCACTTCCCGCCATGGCTCAGATCAGGTGAGAGCTGATGATGTAGTCTCATCACAGAAGCGCTGCTGGTATTATTCCGGAAGACCATGACATTTCAGCAAATGTAGGCTGTTGCGGTAGCACAATGAACCAGTTTTTGAGTCTGAGTGCTGCGGTGTAGCGTTCAATAACCTCCGTCAAGAACAAAAAAAAGACAGAGAGTTTGCCTGTACACTTGGGTATGTCCATTTCCCCTTCGCACCGCATTTTGCACAAAGATCTTTGCCTGTTTGCTTAGTAAGTCCAATTGACACATGAATTGAAGCCGGCTGATTATGCATAATGGCATTCTGTCGCTGATTATGTGCTGGAAAGTATTCAACAAGAGCATACTTTTTTCCACAAAACTATTCTGCTTCTTCCGAGACCAAAGGCAGTTCAACTTTTGCCAAGAATTCAGTAATTGAGTCGCATTATGGATCCGGCTATATACAAGACATTGAGTATCCCATCAGACAATTTCAAAAGCGGGTTGGTGAAGATTCAACCAGAAACTGTACACCGGTATCATGTCTAGGTCCACGTCCAGTCTTCGAGAGAAAGTGACTGCATCTGGAGATTTTGTCGCAACCTTTATCCAGTGTTTGTAGCGAATTTCATTTGAAGTAGCTGCTATTTTTCCTCCGAATATTTTTGACAACAAAGGCATCTCACTGATATATCTAAAGGGTGGACCATCTAGTGGGTTTTTTTCAAATCATATGTTATTTTGACACTGACAGCTGACTCTCGCTTGAAATCTTCACAGAAAGTCAGTATCATCTCATTTTTATTAATGATCTCTTGTCTGCTACTTATAATCCAATCAATTCCTTCGCTGATGACAGCACCCTCAGCTTTTCTTATTCGTTCCGAGACTCACGACCCTGCCCTTCGGCCGTAGAATTGGAACGGCAGCGTATGTTAAGCACATTGAATTCCGATTTTGACAGCATAATTAACTGGGGAAAAACAACAGAGTGGAATTTAATGCTTCAAAAACTCAATGCTGTTTGCTGTCACTGTTAATCAGCCATTATCCATGAATGGCACTTGTGTCGATGAAACCGGAAAGCTTTCCATCCTTGGTATGTGTATCAACACAACACTTAGTTGGAACGATCACATATTTGAGGTCGCCAAAAATGCTGCGAAATGTTTAGGTTTCCTTAATCGATGCAAGAAATATTTCACCCCCTCTGATTTGGCCCAAGCTTGAGTACAACGCTCATATCTGGTCTGGTGCCCCAAAGACCACCCTGCACCTACTAGATAGAATCCAAAAGCGAGCTATAAAACTTATAGGAGACAACAATGTCGCAAAGTCATTAGGCTCGCTCGAACGCTTCTTTGTCCGTATTTTATCGCTATTTCAACAAACGATGCTCAAGTGAGCTAGCCAACTGCATTCCTCTTCTCCACGAATTCACCCGCAATACTCGTTTCGCCAGGAATGCTCATCAGTTTACCCTTAAGCCTACTTTCGGACGCACAGTTAAACTTAGAGACTCGTTCTTCAGCCGTACTACGCGAATTTGGAATGCTCTTCCCAGCCCTATATTTCCCACAGACTACAACCCGCAGATATTTAAGACCAATGTGCACAGGTACCCCCTCTCTCTTTCTCCCTCTCTACCTTCGGCCCGTGCTGCGTCTTGACCCCGGACACTTAAGGGTATTAGCAATCCCTTGAGCGCGCGCAAAAAAAAAACGTACCTCCGCGGAACGAAATGAGTCGCTTTACGCTTCAAGAACGTTGTGAAATATTGAAAACTTATTTCCAAAGTGAGTGCTGTGTAGCCGAAACAGGGCGTTTTTTTTGAAAAGAAGAAGGTTTGGCCGAAATGAAGCAGCCACCACGACAGCTGTTCGCAAGATTGCTCATGAGACTGGCATGCTAGTGGACAATACTCATGGTCCCCGTCGTCCGCACAGATGAGCATGTGGCTGCTGGGGCCTTCTTCGAAAACGAGGCTGGGAACAACAACAATGTTTCGGTCAACGGTGGGCATTACAGAGCCATGCCAACCGACTTTTTTTTTACTGAAATTGAAGGCAGAATTCGCGCCTTGCTACACAGATTTTGCGCAACAAAATCCCAAATCGTGCTATCAGCCGTCTTGGCTATGTCAATTGATCGCCTTGGAGCTGCTAGAACCGTGAAGGACCGATGTTTTGCTAACAATTCGGAAACTATTCAAGCACTTAAGAGTGAACTACAGCCCCAAACCATCAACAAGGAGTCACTGATTCTCTTTGAAATGAATGCCAACTAAAATTATCTCTGGGTAATTTCCTAATAACAAAAATCGCTATTGTTGCCACATGTTGCAATGCCATTAGCATCAACAATTCCAGCGCTGTTGGTATTTTGCCAAACCAAGGCTTCACTGAAGTTGGAAATCAGATCACAATCAGTAAAGTGAACGATTCTGACAATTGGTAGTAAAACGATCATCTTTGTATGGCGCCCAGTCCAAGGTATACCTGGACCGCAACCAATATGCCCCTCCAGATAACATGATCTCCAGCTTTTCCTAATTTCGCCACAATCCTTCTTCTTCTTCTTTGTTTTACCGCTACAGTTCGGGGTGGAAATGGATCTCCACCAACAAGGCTCTCCAGTTACCACGATCCGCTGCAATCTGTCTCCAATTTGGTGGAGATTCTTCTCGTCTTGATTGGGCCACCTGGATCGTTAACGCCATCTGTTTCGGTGTGTTTCGAAGCAAAACGATATTGTTGATCTAACAAACTTGCGGCTCGAGGCCTTCGATCAATACGAACTGTAACGCCATCGTCTAGTGGTTTGGCTTCCTTTTTCTCTTCAGAAACTCTGTTCAATGTTCATTTTTGCACGCCACATCCGTCGCTCACACAATCCATCATTATTCACTGCCATCGCTCACATATTTTGTTTTCCAAGCACGCAACACACGTCACACAGTTCCATTCAAATCCCCGAGATAAGACACAAACAATTAAGCCTCAATGTGGCTAATTGCAGCAATCTGCTTCAAGCAATAGCCATGAAAACAGCTGCTTACGTAAGGATGCACTTACCGCTGCAATTACACCACAAGCGCTCTGAGATCTCATAAAACGTTCCAAGTGGTATATACAATCGCAGCAAACGCGGCTTCAAGTTCAAAATCAAGAAGCACAGCCCACTCTCCACTGCAATTTAAGAACGCATGCGTGCGTGAAATGCATTTCTTCTCGTCAGCTGCTTGCGCCACACAAAAGGAAGAAGACACTCGTGCATTATTGTTGAATTCGAAAGAAAAACAACAAAACACTCACATTTTCCCCTGACCCGAGCTGCAGTCCGGATTTGCTTGCACAAGTGCACATCATACGGACGCGTTTGCGCTAATCGCGAATTGTGCCAGCCTTGCATACATCGCAAGTGGGTACTCGTCTCTGCTGTCGTGTCGTCGCTCGTTTGTTTTAGATACTCTCTCGTAATGCCTTGGTTTCGGATTGTTGCTTTCGAAAGAAAAAGCAATTAAATGCGTGTGTTGGGATGATTAAAGAGCCAATGAGCGCACCACCGGTTTGGCGCGGTGGTTGGCGGCGAAGGCGAATTCGCTTCCGACCTCGATCTTCCGCTGTTGCCCGAATTGTTGGTTTTTGTTTTTTCCTTCCGAACTGTTATGGGCTTGCCTTCTGTTCATTTTTATGGAGAAACAAACGTTGATGGTGAGAGACATGAAACTCAATGCGGAAGGCAGACTCGTGGGTTTTATGTTCCATTAGACGTTTTTTTTTTTTTGGCTGAATGACTCAGTTGCGTTTTGAAAGTGGGCGGCAATTCGGAAACCGGGGTCAGGGATCCTGAGAAAGTTTTCATTCAGCGGTTGCTGCGTTAATCTGTAAGGTCTGACGTAAGATGATGGCGCTGGAATCTAGAGCAAGCTAGTGTACAGACGTCGAAAGAACGTTAATTGCGCTTGGAAATGCCACTTGCAATTCAGCTGACAGCTGAGGGTATCTGAGCCACAGCGATGGCGAAGAGTTTGCTTGAAGAAGTTCGATGATAACAATGGTTTTATTGCCAAATTTGCAATGCGATGATGGGCACATGTGTAATGCTGCGAAATGCTTTCTCTTTTCTAATGCTTTGGATTTCTTGTTTTGCTTGTGGTTTGTTAAATTTACAATTGATTACTACTAGAAGAGTAGCTGCCAAAGCAGGTTGCCAATGAAGTAGACTTTATCGCCAAACCATTCCGAAGTAATTGCAATTCTATGAGGGATTGTTATTGGAAATCCTGAAGCCATTCTTTAAAGTCACTTTATGACCAAGTTGATGGCTGTATGTGAGATAATTCACTGTAAACTCATTATAAAGGGTGATTTTTTTATTTATTTTCTTTTTGGCAACACTGGTTTAAACAGCTGACGCACGTTTCGTGTTTTGTTTCACTATCAAACATCTTCAGTTTGGTCTATAATTTAACCATGAATCGTCATACAAACGAACAATGCTTGCAAATTATTGAATTTTATTATTAAAATGCGTGCTCTGTTAAGAAAGTTCATCGCACGCTTCTTCCATTTTATGGTCAGCTCATTTTTGGCTCAATGGGTACGTAAATAAACAGAATTGTCGATTTTGGAGTGAATATCAGCCAGAAGCATTGCAAGAGCTACCAATGCATCCAGAAAAAGTCACAGTTTGGTGCGGTTTATGGGCTGGTGGCATCATTGGACCGTACTTCTTCAAAGATGATGCGAATCGTAACGTAACTGTGAATGGTGAGCGCTACCGTGAGATGATATCCAACTTTTTTTTTGCCCAAAATGCAAGAGCTTGACTTGCACGACATGTGGTTTCAACAAGACGGTGCCACATGCCACACAGCACGTGCAACAATGGACTTATTGAGGGGCGAGTTTGGTGTACATGTTATTTCACGTTCGGGACCGGTCAATTGGCCGCCTAGATCGTGCGATTTAACGCCTTTAGACTATTTTTTGTGGGGCTATGTTAAAGCTCATGTCTATACAGACAAGCCCGCTTCATTTGACGCATTGGAAGACAACATTGAAGCATTTATTCGTGAGATACCGGCCGAAATGTTGGAAAGAGTATGCCAAAATTGGACTAAGCGGATGGGCCATTTGAGGCGCAGTCAAGGTCAACATTTGCATGAAATGATCTTCAAACATTAAATTATATGGACCGTACTATCGATTCAAATAAAGATTTCATGCATTTTTCTGAATTTTATGTGTTTTTTTTTTGAAAAAACTTTCCTATAGCTTTTAAAAAATCACCCTTTAGTTAGAACGACGGGATTTCGACGTATTTCGACACTTTGGAGATTTTTTGTTTCAAGAACATTTTGCGATTTCTTACGTACGTCCCCTATCGTCGACTACTTAAATTCGACTGTCTTTGATAACTTAACTGGGAGTCCTCTCTTTTTGTGTATTGCTACAGCAGTACCGATGTGTATTCAGTTTTTACATAATTGAGTCGAAATCGATGTTGCTTTTATTACAGTCAAAAGCAACATCGATTTCGACTCAATTATGTAAAAAAAAAAATATGTAAATAGCTGAAAAAGTGGGTTTGACAATTTTAGAGTCCAGTAGAAGACAATAAGTCAGAAACATATTGTCTCAAAATGGTTCAGGAGATATTTAATGCACTTAGGCCAAAGTAGGCCCATAGTACTGCCACATGAGTGTTCCAAATTAAAGAAGGTTGCCGTGGTTTATGACAACCAGCCGGTTTTTTCTCTCAACAAATTTTACTAGCTCGTTGATCGGTATTTTGCTGATGAGGTCGTTGAGACTGTCGAAGAAGTAGAAGCCTGTGGTGGCTTGTCTAATTGAGGCAAGAGCAGGACAGTTTCAGAGGAGATGTTGGGTGTTTTCATCTTCCTCTTCATCCAGGCAGCTTCTACAGAAGTAGTTGGAGAATAAGCCTAGTCTTTTTGCGTGAAGACCAAGTAGGCAGTGTCTATATTCCCTTTAGGGAGATCAGATTACTTGATTTTTTACGATCGAGATTTGGCCAGATTTGTTTTGAGATTCAACTAGTGATGCCTGTCGACCATTTGGCATTGATTTTCTTCGCGTAGAGATTATTGAGCTGTAACCTGAAGGTAGTTATAGGAGTACCTATGTTACAAGAGAAACTTTCAACTGGCAGTCTAGTGGCGCGTTTAGCGAGTTGAACAGCTTTGCAGTTTCCCGGGTTGTCTCTATGGCATGGCACCCAGCACAGGCGAATGTTGATCTGTTCGGATATCTCGTTAAGAGATGCGCGGCAGTCGATTACTATATTGGACTATTGTAGTTTATCTCTATAAACGATTGCTACTTGGCTATCAGGAAATATGCAGATATTGCGGACGGATATCACGTTCCACTTTAGCCAACACAGAGCTTCACTAATCGCCATTACTTCCGCTTGACAGACGCTACAGTCATTGAGTAGACGACATCCGTCTTGGATCCATCTGTGAAAAAGTGTATGGCTTTACCAAAGGGAATGGTACTGACATACCACAGGTCTCTGTCCGGAATCAGCGTTTCGAAGATTTTTTTTTTTGAAAAGTCGTGGTGAGGTTTATTCTAAATGAATTGAGGTACGATTTTTGTTCGTGTACGGTTTTGGTGTGTCAATAGATGAAATCGTACCATGTTTGGACGAACTGCGCAGTTGGTTGCTGTCTGCTTACCAAAATATCTAAGGGGGTAAAAGTTGTGCGTTCGGCGTTGTGATAGAAAACGCAGTGCGTTCAGATTCGAAATGTCAAACAAATCATCAACTGTTTTCATCATTTTTAAATTCTCGGCAGTTGCCCACTGATTTGAAATCTCTTTTGTCGTTAAATTAATTTTGATCAGCTGTTTTCAGTTGACTCTCAATTTGGGAGAAAATTACTCAATTTGTATGTAAAGTCCCGGTTGAACGCATGTCTCTCTTAAAAATATCGAACATGTCGGAAATTGGGTGCGTCGTCTCATGATATGCAAAATGTATCATGTTACTAGAATCCTCTCAATTTTCTCTTAAATTTTGTCAAAACGCACGGCGCAACATTCTGTTCACGGCCATTGAAATGTGTGCGTTGAAAGACAACGCAACGCAGCATCGCACTATCGTGTTTCAGGCATAAGGTTCAGGCGAATTTCCGGTGCTTCAGTGGGAGTAGTTCTGAGGGCTCCACTGATGCAGATGACGTGAGTATGGGCCACCACACGACCACGTCGTATAAGAGGATGGGTCTTATGACAGCTATGAAAAGGCACTGTATCATGTTAGCTTAAAGACCCCCTTTTGTGACCAATAACATTCTTGCTCATGTATAACGCTGTGATGGCCTTCCTTACTATTTCTTCTGTATTGAGTTTCCAGTTTAGTCTGCTGTCTTTCAGGAGATAAAGACTGTGGAGGATTCATTAAAAGCACACTGCCCAGAGTTAAGTTGTGGATGCAAAAATTGACTGCATAAAAGCTGCAACACTGCTCTCTATTGAACTAAACTTTATTTATGAACAAATTAAAAAAAACAACAAGTTCACTGGTCACTTCCGGTATTCCTCGACCATCTTATTCAGATCATTTCACTGTTCAAACATACATGCACTTGTAACAGTTAATATAACGCATTGTCAGGCAAAAGATAATCCGCGTAAAAACACAGGATAATCCATCCAACACTGGCGGTGATAGGCAAGAATTCCGTCCTTGCGACCGTAGTGATGGTACGACGACAATCGCTTGAGACCTTCTTGAGACCCTTCCCCAGTAGACTGACTCATTAATTTGTTTATAGATTTTAAAGAATCGTATTACATTTATAGAGACGAGCAATACACCGCCATGCCTGTTTTTGACCCACTTGTCATGCTCGAGAGACGAGGAATACACCGCCATGCCTAGTTCTAACATAGCTGCCAAGCTCGTTAGGTTGTGGAGTATGACAACCCAAGATCAGAAAACGATTTAGACAAGGCGACGCGCTGTCATGTAACTTTTTTAACATAATTCTTAAGATGATTATGCAGGAGATAGGCAGACATTTTGAGGGACACAAGGACATCGTCTACCTAAGTTCCTGTTGGAGCACTTCTGTTTAACTTCGATTTTAACTTTTGTTACTTTGTGACATGACATCTTTTCCCCGTGAGTTTTACTTTTTTTGCTCAACAGACAACTGTCAAAATCAATCTTTGACAGTAGCTTAAAAGCTTTCGAAGTCACATGGTGACTTCAGACTACCATAGTTCCCAAGTAAACAAACAAGAACAGTACGAGTACCGTTATTAACGGTGAGAAGAAAATTCAACCACGAACTTTACGAGCTGTACAGCGAAATGAATCCATACATCAGCGTATGGACAATACTGCCGATGGCGCACACAAGCCTACTTATAGGCTCATTACTTGATGCCCCAGGCCATCCCTGACTGAAACACCATTCGAAGAAGAAGGAGACAAGTGGGATTTCAAACTGACTTCCTGTCTAAAAATCCATGATCATTGCACTCCATGGCCAAAACGTCATCTCTCCTAGACGACCGTAGAATGCTTTCAGATAAAACCAATGTGACCCTTTCGTTCCCTTACGACAACAAAATATCTCCTCAACCTCGGTTTCCAGCATCCACTGGACCACTGACCACAACTCATTGCCAAATCCTCTTTCCCCACAGCTAAACAACCGACCCATAAATTCATTTCATTTTCCCTCTTCCCAGTCATTCTCAAAGAATTGACGTCACAGAGAACGGAGCAAGAACAAATTGCTCATTCGTTTCGGGCCGTAACCCCGTCGCTTGGACAGACACGCCATTAACTCTGGTCTGGTTAAGGACTGGAACCGGAAACTCTATTCTCGGCTCGTACATCGATACATGAAATACCAACGGCTGACCGTTAGACGTGAAGCCATACACAGCCGGTGAGGTGACAAGCCATGAAGTCACTTTTGGACATTTTCTCTCCTTAACACTTCGTGACTTCCATCGCACGCTGGCTTCATTCTCCTTTCTTTGCTCGACTCGAAATGGATTCGAGGGCCATATGGCGATTTCTAAATTTTACTGATTTTTACTGCCATCCAACGGTGGTGTCGTCACTGGTGGGCTCGCGAGATGAATCATCCATATCGATGCTCGAAGTGATAAACGATCGTAACCTTAATGAACGTCTTGCCCGGAGTTCAACAAACCGATGATGATGGTGTTGAGCGCTTTCAATGTGAGATGTGAAATATCTTTTGGCAGATGTGCATCGATCGCTGTTGCTAGCGGCAGCTCATCAGCTTGTCGACGTGTGCGCGTCGCAAGACAAAGAGATCGAGAGCAGAGCTGGCGGAGTGTCTCAAGTCAGGAGTGAGTGAGTACCACGCATTGGTTCCTCTCAAAGCCATTGTCTATATCGAAATCTGTAATCCGTGCGAGTCTTTATGCAAGAGTCGTGAGCTTTTATCTTCTTTTTTTTTTTTTGTTCACTCCACTCCACGTTACTTAACGCCAGTCTCACTTGCGTCGAGTGTACGGTTACAGATTTCAAGGTTAGAGCGTATGAGTAATAAAATCATTTTGATCTGATGAACATACATATAACCGTTCGGGTGAATGCAGGGTGAACTGTGAATTTTTAATTGAATTGCGAAAAGGTTAAGTGCTTAAGTTTTGGCATGACGTCAAGTGCAAAATGATTGAGTAGACGTAAATGTTTGACTGGCAAAGCGTAGCGTGTGTGATTGTCTACAAACTTGACTATCGCTATGCAAATGAGTGATGGTGAGGGTTCTGGCGAGTTTGTCTGGTTCGCAATGTGGCCGACAAACAAGTAATGTTTCAGAAAGTATAACTTATCGATATCGGCTAAAGGTCTATGGTTCGATCCCGGATATACCAACTTCCGTTTTCATGGCAACGTCACTATTGAGTCACAGACAATGCTCAGAGTGCATGTACAACTTTAAAGCATCAGTGTTCAGAGTTGGTTTTCTCCTTTTGCGATGAAGGTTTCATGAAGACGATAGATTTCGGTTTGGAAGGCACAACAGTAGTAAGAAATGGACCTTTAAAGCACGGGTATAAGGATAACGATCGAAGAGGCTTATTGTCTTATGATTATTCGTCCTTTGTAATATTTATACGCGTTACAGTGCCTGACAGGTCGCCTCCTGTAGGGTCTGAGCTGAATTTTTGTCCTCAATGAAGGTCGGTTGGTAATAGGCCTTGAATCTGGTTAAATGCCGTATTTAAAGCGGTATTTACTGCTTAAGATGATGCAGTCTCTCCAACAGTGTTTTGACATACTGCGTTTATTTGTCGTAAAATATATTTTTCTTCAAAAAGTTTCTCACGTATCAAGCGAACCTCGTTGCAAGTTTGACCTTACTCTGGAAGTGCGCTCCTACAGTTGATTAAGTGGGTCACATTCGATTTTGATTCATTTATAGGTGGGCCGTCGAGTGTTTTTTTTTAAATCATATGTTCTTTTAACACTGACAGCTGTCTCGCGCTTGAAATCTTGACAGAAAGTCAGTATCGTACCTCCGCGGAACAAAGTGAGTCACTTTACGCTTGAACAACGTTGAGAAATATTGAAAACTTATTTCCAAAGTGGTGTGCAGCCCACGAAGTTTTGGCCGCAATGAAGCACCCTCCGCGGACTGCTGTACGCAAGTTTGTGTAAAAAGTTCATGAGACTGGTATGCTAGTGGACAACACTAACGGTTGGCATTACAGAACCGTTAAAATGTTAAGCGAATTTTTTTCACTGAAATTGGGGACATGGATTTGAACGAGCTCTGGTTCATGGAGGATTGGACGCCATGCCACACAGAGGCCATGCCACAATAGATCTTTTGTGCACCGATGTCAAAAGACCGTCTCGGCGCTGCGACTTGACTTTGGAATTTTTTTCGTGGGGAACCGTGAAGGGTCGATTTTATATCAACAATCCGGAAACGATTAGTTCTTTAATCGTTTCCGGCCACCATCAACCAAGCAAGCCGTGAGCTACAGGCTACAGTCCGAAACCATCAACAATGTCTTGAAAAATTGGGGAGACAGAATGCGCTACTGCGAAGCCAGCCGAAGCAGCCTCTTGAACAACGTTGTATTTAATAATGAATGGGAATTGTTCTTACTAACAAAGCCATAATACATCAAACAAAGTTAATTTTGTTCATTTTATTGCATTTTTTTAAAAGAAACTTGTATTTGGCTTACCCTCAGGTATGTACATACGAAGCCCCCTGTGTTCTTCCGCTGATGTCAATGAATCACACACTTGTGCAAGTTCATGTCTCTAGAGTTTGACGTCTGAGTTACGAATGATCTTCTCGAGAAAAGTCCCACGACAGTGCGTTGCTTGGTCTAAATACTCGCCCTGAGGCTGCTGACAAAGGATGTTCACAGGAAACGGCTCTCACACAGAACGGTAGCCTTCTCCGACCATAATATACTGAGATTGTCACCGTTGGGCATGCTTTCAATCGACCAGATCTTACAGATGAGTTGGTATAAGTGCCCTACCGCCTATAACTGACTCAAAGACATCTGCGGAATATCTCCACCAGCAGTTTTATTCGACATATTGACCTGATGTGTAGGTCCTGGCGAAGGAATTCTATTCTAACATCGCCCGTGGCATTATGTGGAACATTCTGGCTGACAGCAGTGTATGTGTGGTGATCGCCGTTTTGCTGTCTACATCTCCAGGGGTTATTTGTACCAAGGGCAGTCACAGTCTACAGACAATTGAACCTCTTAGTCCAAAAGGGCTTCTGTCCGAATTGCTTACCATTTGGTAGACCATTCGGACTACATTCCCGCCGTAACATCTCTCCATTTCCACCATCCTAGTGCTCTTTCTTGTTTCTTCTGAGAAGCCGGCTCCCTTCTTTTAAGTTCGTAAAGCTCTAGTCCTTCTATGCTGCTTGCTTAGATGGATGTGCCTGCCTGCACTCGTTGTCAAACAGAGGGTCTTTTTTCTGAGTGGCATTTTAAAATGCAGGACATATTCTCTGGTGGTGTTTTGACAACGTTTCTACTGTTCTGCTATTGCTTCGATGGCACGTTTGAACTATCTGCGAGTCACAGGAAGGCTCGATCGGTAAAGTGCCAAAAGTAGCTCTCCGAGGTCAAACAGTTGTACTCTTTCTTTACTCCGTTATCCTATCGACATCCGTGTCATTACATGCAAGAGCGGAATCAAAGTTGCCTCCTCGGAAGGTTCGGTCATTGGCAATAAAAGAGGAGTGTCTGACATCGATCACATTGTGATCAATCTGCTTGAGTCAATGAAGAACTAGAGAGTGGCTCTGATCTTCGTTGTAATAGAAAACTCAAGAAATAATCGATAAATTCGAATCATCAAAAATCATTACCTTCTCACGGGAAAAACGACAAGTTGACAAGCAGGAGCTGAAGGAATCTCAAAACCGCGTAATGATAGGCCAACAGTACACTAACCGATGTTTCCCACTCCACGTGTTTGCTTTCAACGCAAGCCGCCTCTGTAAAAGCCCCCCAAATTCCACCATTCATAGCTTCTGGTTCACAAAACACATCTCTCATCTCGCCACCTCCCATGCTGACTTCTCTTCATTGTCCGTCCAAACAAACAGAATCAAACTGACAGGTTTTCCACAATCCCATCAATAAATATCAGAAAAATAAATAATTTTTTTTCCAAAATCCCTCATCAAGTGAACGTATCACAAAGGCAATCGGCAACTTAACCGCCGCGCCGATGTTAAAGCCTATCTCCAATCAAATCAATCACATTTGACCTTTCCCGGCTCAATTAAGTGAAAATACCTCGCCATACCCAGAAGCATGTTCCACTTATGCGCTTAGTCTAGCCTTGAAATCGCATTCAGAAAGCGGCCGACACGTGAGTGCAATCGAAATCGAAATGAAAAGCAACTGCGACTGCCTTTGGTACAATTAACCCCGTGAGTCAATAAGCCTGCCCGGCCGACGAATTTCTCCCGTCAAATTGAATTTTCGCACTTTCACTTGAGGCTTGAGGTTTTCAATTGTTCTTCCCCGTCGTTTCCATGCCCTGCGGCGGACTGTTGTGCAGAGACTGCGCTCGGACGGCGTCCGGTGGTCAGTTGCAGAGCAATTATTTTCATGTCTTCCACTTCGTCCACTGATTTATTCGTTTTCTTGGTCTCGTTACAGTTTATGGCAGCAGTGCAGACATACACGTCGTGGACGACGGCGAGGGATCCATCTACAACGGTGACGAGAACCACAAGGTCTGGAATGGATCGCAGGATCAACTGGATGGCATCGCCATGGAGAGCCCGTACGAGGTTTTCTCGGGCAACACGTCGACTCTGGGACGACCGGTGCGTGCTCGGCAGATAAGCAACCCCATTGACGTGGCTCCGCCGCCAATGAAAGAGGAGAGCAAAAAGAAAAAGGACAAGAAGTCATCGAAGTCGGCCGGCGGCAGTCAGAGTCTGTCCGGCACACTGATCCGACCGAAGCCCATCCACGCGAACACACTGCAGCGGCCGGGAATGCACCACGGCGGCGCGGCCAGCGTGATGTATGGCCCGGTCAGTGGGCCTCCTCCGTCCAGACAGTATCACACAATCAGTCATCGCGGTTTCCCCATGAACGGCGGTCCGCCGCCGCACCATCCGCATCATCCACATCACCCTCACCATCCGATGATGGGCCATCCAGCGCATCACATGGGTCCCGTGGGTATGCCGATGCAGGTCATGATGCCGCAGCAGTACGCGACTCTGCAGCCCTCTCGGTCGTCAACGTCGTCCAAAAAGAAGAAAAAGGACAAAATGAACGGAGGAATCCCAGTCGGCATGCCGATAGTTCCATCGATCTATGCTTACCACGGACATCCACCGCCCCCAGTGGCGGCGACAGCGCAGTCAATGATCGGTGAACCACGTCCCCTGGGCATGAGCAGTCGAAAGCTTGCCGCATCGGTTGGCAACGGTCTGGATGAGTCGGGCAATTCGGGCGCCGAGTCACCCGGCGGTACGGGCATATATAGAAGAAAAGGACATCTGAACGAACGTGCCTTCAGCTATTCCATCCGGCAGGAGCATCGAAGCCGAAGTCACGGCTCACTCGCTAGTCTACAATTCAATCCGCCCGACATGAAGAAGGAGCGCGAAATCGCCCAAATGGTCGCCGGATTGGATCTGAACGAGGGAGAGACGGCGACGCTGCACAGGAAGGGCGGCCCACCTGGCCCTCCCATGATGAACGGTGGCCCAGGCAGTAGTTCACAGGCGATATACGGCAACGGTGGCGGCGGCGGCGCTGCGATTTACGGCAACGGCGGCGGTCCATCGGGTAGCTTTGGCAAGCCAAGGAGATAAACGAGCGAAGGGGGCGCAAGTGTTTTTAATGTACTTTGAAGGATGAGGTTAGATTGTAGTTGTTACATATATAATGCATATTTTTTGAAAATTAAGTAAATAAACTGTAAATTGAATAAACAAAATGGCGGAACTTGGTGAAATCCAAGAGAGAAGAAGACGATTAGAAAATGACGGTTAAATTTTATAGAAAGAAATGTTTCCAAGGCTTCACGGTGAATTCGTCCAAGAGGAGTTCATGTGTGTGTACCGCTGGTGGTCCGACATGTTGGCGTTGTCTTGGCCAGCACAGAAAGCAAAGCCCTGCAGCGCCAGACACTAAGGACCGAGCCGACTTGAAGTAGCAAGAGAAAGAGAGAAGAAAAACCCCAAAAGTCTCAAACTGACTTTAAGCATTCGTTTCTTTTTTTAGCAAACAAAAGAATCTGAGAACGCTTTTCACCACATAACAGACAAATCCATACTGAACATGTAGTCATCAATCTAACACACACAGAAAGTCTATATACTGCACAGCAAGTGCAAGTATTATTTAGCGAAGGATAATAGCTCTAAACAGTACTCTTAAGGTATTATTTAAATCTTAAACAGTGATAGAGTATTCCATATTCCCCGCACCCGAACTCCCACCACCCCTCTGCTCCCTCTGAGTCCCAAAACCCCACATCCGCATTCATGCACACCACATCTGCAGACATAACAAGAAAATAATAAACAAAATATAATTCATTGATAGACCAAAGCCAAGCAAAATAGTCTCTGAGTGGGAATTTCATATCTGAAACATTTTGTTTAAGTTTACACAGCAACACTTTAAGCAAATTATATTTATATGCCAAAAAATAATAACAACAACAAGAAAGAAATTAAAGGAAACGAAATACACAAACAAAACATATTGCTGGTCGTATTACCAACATCACAAACTTAAAATAGAAAAAAAAAATATTGTGGATGCATTTTTTTGAACGGTATTGTACGTACAGTGGTTGGGAAAAGTGTCGGATAGGTTAATGCTGATGGGATAAATGTGAAATATGGCGGATCGGAGTTCGGCTTCAGTTCCAAAACATACGAGTCCGCAAGGGCGGTGAACATTTTTTGCCAGCACACCAAAATGTCTCGAATTAAATATTCGTAGTTCACCGTCCCCACCAAATTCATGGTCAAAGTTACGTAGACGTTTCATGTCACTCTCCGCATATTTAACGAAGCAACATCGTTACTTTTCCCATCCACTGTACATAGATTCAAAATACAAACAGCAAAAAAATAAATAAAAATAAAAATGAAAATGAAAAAAAAAACTGTTATATGTGCCTTATTAGGTTTTAACGTTGAGGTAAAATGTTAAATATGTTTAATTTTATATTGAATCGAATATAATAATTTATAAAATATTGAAACAATGTTCTTTTATAAAAAAAGAAAACAAATGAAATGAAACTTCGTGTATATTCTATTGATAAAATGATTCGTTTTGTTTTATGTATTCAAACGAATTATTGTTGCAACAATAATATTTTATTTTTAAATATAATTTTTATTTTTATTTTATTTTTTGTTTAATTTTATTAATATTTTTTTATTTAATTACGAGTTATAATGAGTTTTGTATTACACAAGTTATGTAACCATTCTGTCCATATTAGCGCGTCGTAGGAATAGTAATGAAAAATTCTTAAAAATTGATTATTAAGTGAATATGATTTATTTGAAGTGAAAAATAAATGAATTAATAAATATAACAAATTTGTGATTGTTTTTTTTTTTCATTGGATGGAGTTTTGGATGGGTTGAAGACTGAAGTTATTCTTCATTCCAGAGAAGGGAAGATCTGTTCGATCCACTTCTAGTAATATTTAGGATCAGGAAGAATCGTCGATGCCGTTGCCCTCTGATCTCCGCACCCAATGGTAAGTGCTCGGCGTGACTCACCATAAGTAGAATGAGTTTAGGTCATTTTGAAAACAGAGAGAGTCATTGAGAGTAGTTATGGCCTTAATGATATTCATGTCGTCCGCGTACGTAGAGAGTTTAGAATTCATTCAGAATATTTAATAATGTGACCAACATCACTTATTGTTAGAACAAGGATCAGTGGACCAAGATGACTGCCTTGAGGAACGCCTAAAGTGGCGTTAATGGGGTCAGAGACAGAAGACCTAAAGATGAGAGACTCTATACTGGCGATTATCAACATTGTGTCGTATACAATGCTTACTTACACTCACACTTTTGCGCCTTTTTTATGGATTGGAAAAATAGGAGTCCTTTCATAAATTAGGAAAAATGGCTTGGGAGAGCGAGTGTCGAAAGAGAGTAGTGAGTGTAAGATACAGATACATACCATTGACACATTTCTTAAGGAATATGGCCGCCAGACCACCGGGACCGGCGAGAAGTTATCCTTCAGCTGACTAATCTTTTCGCGTACCGTATCGCTACTTATATTAATTGAGACAAGAGTAGTCTGTCAGGTCAGGTTCTTGAGAATGGTCACTAAATGACTGGATGAAAAAGCTTTGCAAAAAGGTTGGCGATCATCTTAGGGTCAGCAGATGATGTATTAAATAATTTCAATGTGAAAGGGAAACCATCGGAAAGCGCCTAGGATCGGTAATTAGGCTGGATTGCATTTTGTTGAGCTAATTAAGACAGACCGATTCGCAGAGGGTGGAGAAGCGGAAGTATGTGTGTTGGTAAAGAGTAAAATCTGAGCCAGATCTGGATCTCAGGTAACTTTTCCGTGTTTTGTTTCTGATATTGCGAAGAGTACGGAGTTCTTTATTGTACCAAGGAAGATGAGCAGTTTTTACTAGTCAGATAAGGGATATATTGAAGAAGGCAGTCAAAGATTGCCGTGTAGAAACATTCGAGAGCGATATCGATGGGGGTAATATTGTTAAGAAAGAGGCCGAAGTTTAAATTATTGACTAGGTTGTTTAGTTTAACCGAAGTCAGTTTTACGAAAGTTAATGGTAGACGCTTTTCAGAATCAATGTGAAGTTCGAATGAAAAGGTAAGAGTGATAATGATCAAGTGTGGAGCGAAGGTGATTACTCACGGTGACCAGGGAGTATTAACTTTTCATACATCAGTCCAGGCAAATTTTCTTACAATTAGTATACAATTCTAGCGTAAGAAAGGAATAAAATACACGGCCAACATTTGAATTCATTTTACCCAAGCAAAAGCCGACAGTAAATGAAAATAAAGATGGCAAGCTGTATTGAACATCTACAGGTCGACGAAACTGGTGCATTTATAGTAAAACGCAATTTCTGTCTGTTTGCTAAATATTGAAAACATGCAGAAAAGTATGACAAATGTATGAAAACTGGCTAATATACAAGCCAAGGACCCTTCCCCATAACACAGGCACAAACCTCCAGTTACATAAATGGATGATTAAACAAAGGGAAGCAGTTTTTTTATTTATTTATTTAATCTACGCACTACATAGGTGTTTTCAGATTTTTTTGAAGTGCATTATTCTTACTATAAATATGTAATACTTAATTTCACAATTTAATAAATGGTTAAAAAAATAAAAAGACTTAATGACACAAATCCAAATGATGTGAATGTTCATTGAAAGCTCGAATAATTCTCGTTAGTGGTTCGTTTCTACCATAGTCTGTTTTTTCAAATAAAATATTCCAAGTACGGAGTGACCTAGAAGGCGTATAAAATTTAATCATGGAAAAGAGACAAGAACATTTTACATGACTGCAAAGTTTTGGAACTACCAGGAGGGTGTAAAAAACTCAAAACTGTTCATGGAACAAAACTGTAATCATAAACTAGTCAAGGAAGTTCTAGCACTTACTCGTAAAAGCGGTGACCTAAGAATGCTATGTGAATCACTAACATGACACGGAGCGTATAATTAACACCTCCACAAAATGGATATCAACAATACAGAAGTCTGTAGGCACTGTGGCCAGGCTAAGGAAACTATGGAACACGTCTGCCCAAGCCCTGCCAGAGAAAGATTCAAAACAATGAATAGAACATCCATAACAGGGAAGGACCATCTAGGAAAGTTGTACAATTTTTGAAGGCAGCACTCAAATCCTAGAGCAAATGAAAGGGGTACAATAGATCTTTATGGTCGCAGTTCTATTGTCTTTGTGACACAGTTCGATTTCTACAATTCAAAATGAAATAATTTAAAATATCTCATATTTCAGCAACCGCCAAAGTTAATGACATTCAGCTGCTAAATCATTTCTACATGACTTGGGGTTTAATTATGTTTGCTTCAAACTTGCTTAACGTGCGGAAATTAGAAGAAGAACACCCAGAAATATCGATTCTGCGCCGATCGCCAAAGACCAGGGCCGGCCTCACCAAAATGTGCAGGATGTGCAAATGCCGAGAGCGCGCAGCGTTTGGGGCGCATTGTGAAGGCTAAATAAACCTATTCTAAGTATATATTTCCATTCACACACAATAATTCAGTTCGAAAAAAGCCACAATAAAAAATTCCTGAAGTCGATGAGTGAAACAACGTGCAGAAATAAAATCTCAAAAACGACTTAAAAAACCCCCTAAAGAAAAACATCCAATGGCCTTACATCGCAAGAACTGGATATCCAATTCCGATCGCAAAAACGGTCGATTAGACTATTAGGAAATGGCTCATACAGTAATTGAATTGTTTCTCTGGTTGTATAGCATGTGGTACCGTCTTGTTGGAACCACGTGTTGGTCACATCCATATCTGGTAATTTAGCTACTAAAAACTGGGTTATCATGTGACTAACATTTCGAATTGTTTCATTTTTGCAAGTCAGAAATGTCTCTTTCTTGATGTGAAAGCTCTCTCATCGCAAAAATGAACTACATATACCCGTAGTATATTTGCCTTCAAATTTTCAAAAATTCTTAAGAATAGATAGTGGTGCTATTTTTCAACAGTACGACTTCCCATCGCACTTCATCCAAAAAAGACTTATTTTCAATATTTGCTTCACATTTTGCAGTCTACTTCGATTTTCACTTTCTGTGTAGTAGCCAGTACAAGATTCCCACATCTCGATATTCACAAAGGAACATGGCGATCTCCTGATCAATCAACCGTCAATCAGATTGACCATATTGCGATAGACGCAAGGCACTCCTCCAGTATCATAGATGTCCGAACGTTCCGAGGCGCCAACATTGACATTGATTCGGACCACCACCTTGTTGTAGCCAAGGTAAGGCTGCGGATATGCCGAACACCGCCAAGACAAAGAAATACTGTGAGGAAGTGCAACGTCAGCCGGCTACAATCGCAAGAGATTGCCAAATCCTTTTCCGATCGTGTCTCCCTTAACCTCTTAAGAAATCCTACGCCGCCAACATCAAGTATTGAAGACCAGTGGCAGCATTGCCAAAAAGCCATCAGAGATGCCGCCTCTGATGTGCTGGGTTTCAATCCGCCACCACAACGAAACCCCTGGTTTGACAACGAGTGTCGGCAGGCGAATGCAGCCAAGCAAGAAGCATACAAAGCGGCACTGCAAAGAAGGACAAGAGCTGCTCGGGAGCTCTACTAGCAGAAGAGGAGAGACGAACACCGGCTTCTCAGGAGAAAAAAGAAGGAGCATGAGAAGCGCGCGATCGGCAGAATAGAGGGATATTACTGCAGGAATGAGGTGAGGAAGTTTTACCAAAGGGTAAAGTTAACCAGTCAAGGTTATAAAGTCCGAACCGAAGCCTGTAAGGATGATCAAGGGAACATCGTAGTAGAGTCACAGTCGATGCTGAGGATATGGAAAAACCATTTCTGCAGACTGTATAACGGCGACGAAGAACCAAATCCCGCTGTCAGGCAGAACGAACCATTCAACCCCAATGAAAGGGACGACGAAGATCAACAATTCCGTCCACCCGACCCGGATGAAGTGAGGATTGCCATATCTAAACTGAAATCCAACAAGGCTGCGGGAGCTGACGGCCTACCCGCCGAGCTTTTTAAAGCCGCAGGCGATGATTTGGTAAGGAGCATGCACCAACTCATCTCTAAAATATGGTCGGAGGAAAACATGCCCGATGAATGGAACCTCAGCATTGTTTGCCCGATCCATAAAATAGGAGACCCTTTGAACTGCGCCAACTACAGAGGCATCAGTCTCCTAAGTATCGCATATAAAATCTTATCTGCCATACTGTGTGAACGCCTAAAGCCATTCGTCAACAACCGGGTCGGTCCATACCAGTGTGGCTTTAGGACAGGAAAATCCACCATCGACCAAATATTCACACTACGTCAGATTTTGGAGAAAACCCAGGAGCAACAAATCGATACCCACCACCTTTTCATCGATTTTAAGGCCGCGTATGATAGCATCTATAGAGACGAGCTATACAGAGCAATGTCTAGTTTTGGCATCCCTACCAAACTCGTCCGTTTGTGTAGGATGACGATGGAGAATGCACGCTGCTCCATCAAGGTCGGTAAAGATCTAACCGAGACCTTTGATGTCAAAAAAGGATTCAGACAAGGCGACGCGCTGTCATGCATCGTTCTTGAACGAACGCCAACACCAGATGAACAATCTTTCAGAAGTCCGTCCAACTACTCGCATATGCCGACGATATTGAAATTATTGGAAGAACGCAGCGTGATGTCAATGGCGCTTTTGTGGGTATTGCAACGGAGGCCGCGAAGATGGGCTTAGCGGTAAACGAGGGTAAGACCAAGTATATGCTGTCAACGAGAAAGGGCACCCAACACCGACGTCTCGGTCAGAACGTCACAGCAGACAGATATAACTTTGAGGTAGTCAAAAACTTTGTCTACCTAGGCACCGCTATAAACTCAGACAATGACACCAGCGCTGAAATCAAACGAAGAATAACCCTTGCTAATCGCTGCTTCTTTGGGCTAAGAAAGCAACTGGTAAACAAAGCCCTCTCTCGAACAACCAAGATAACGCTCTACAAGACCTTAATCGTCCCAGTCCTGCTATATGGCGCGGAGGCATGGACTTTGTCAAAAGCGGATGAAGCTGCCCTTGGTTGCTTCGAGAGGAAAATTCTTCGTGTTATTTTCGGTCCCGTCTGCATAGACGGTGAGTGGAGGAGGAGATATAATGACGAACTATACGGGCTGTTTAGCGACATCGACTTAGCCAGAAGAGTGAAGATCCAACGATTGAGATGGCTAGGTCATGTAGAGCGGATGGAAACCAATACTCCGGCCCGAAAAGTCTTCGAATCCACCCCCGAGGGACGGCGCAGTACAGGAAGACCACGACTCAGGTGGCGCACGCAAGTGGAAAGGGACCTCAACCAACTATGCGTGCGAAACTGGAGACAGCTAGCTAAAGATCGAGCTGGCTGGAGACGCTTGTTGGTTGAGGCCCAGGTCCACCCCGGACTGTAGCGCCACCTTAAGTAAGTAAGTAAGTGCTCAGCATTCTCATCCCTAATCGAATCGTATGTTACCGAAGATTAGGCCTACCGGGGATATCTCAATAAGAAAAAGCGTATTGAAAGTCTACACCTTGTGTAATGTGGAAACGTCTTATGCTGCCAAAACAGCAGGATGGGCCCCCAAACGTTGATCTTGCACAGGGTGCTCTGTTGGTCTGCCCAACAATGGCTACAACACAACCCCTGAAGAGGTGGAGCGAGTTTAGTTGATGAGTCGACTATAAGTGTTAGAAGGGGCAAAAACGACGACACACTGTTGGCAACACTAAGCGTGAACACTAGCGTCTATAATAAAGACTGCGAGCGAAGTTCTATAAGTCAATTGCACAAAATGTTCGGTAAGGATCCCTCCATAATTCGTTGATTCCACTGACTGCTGTTGAGCATTGGCCAAGATTTTTTTGTGATGATGAGCAGGGCTCGTGTCGAGACATATATTCGTAAGTTATGGATACAGTTAATGTCACGGGGTTAAACACTACCCTATTTCGCTACTAGTTCATTTAGTGTCCTCCAACAATCTCCGCTATAATCGCTGTGGCCGATGTCTGATCGCGTTGTCTGACATTTACATTTCTTTGATTCCCAATTGTGCTAGCACTCAATATAGGGTACGATTGATGCCCAGTCTGCATAATTCGACAAGGTTCGTTGTCAGAATTATGATATCATTGCCGCTTGATTGTCGGAATGTATGGTATTTTATTCTCAAAATTACTTTATTTATTGCTGCCATTTCCGCTTGAAAGTCATTACAATTGTCATTTACTATCAGCGATATTGCAAAGCAGTCACAGGATAGCCGTTAATGTATAGGACAGCGCAACATGCGCTCCATTGGATGATTCACTGTTAAAAATGACAACTGGATCATCAACCGAGTGCCGCTAATTCGTTGAATCTACTTTCTTATTAGGTTTCCGACCTATCATTCTGAGCCTGAGCACTAATTCGTTGTTGTAACTGAATCTCGCAGATTCACATAGCGTCTGTAGTTGAATCAATGAAGTGCCAATCAAGTCCAAAAATAGAGCCAATGACCATAAGAATTGTTTCCCAAAAAGAGACCACTGACGCTTCACGTCTCCTAATTAATATGAACTTCCGCTATCTAGACGTACCCAAATGGCGAACCTTGTATTTGCGGCCAATACTGCACCTCTTTAGTGCATAAAGTCATAAGTCAACTCTAACTGCTTCAAGTTCAACGAGGTCTACTGGCACTCAAAGTCCCCCAAGTGGCAACAGACAGCAGTGCATTGCCAGTTGAACACATACAACAAGTACTATGAACCTTCACACTTCTCCTGATCGAATCAATTAGCAAATACTTCACATTCCGTGAAACTAATTTGCACAGCGCTAGATCGCGGAAAATCCGCATTTACCACAAGTCGAGGCTTGTTTAACCAACACTCAGCGCCAAAACCACGAGCAGCTCGAGCATAAACAAATGCGATCATGCGACTGTCCGATTGAATTAACAAGTGAATTCAGCAGATCATCGTCATCAGGTTGCATTTGGCGCTCAGCCAGATGCTCAGGTATCAACACGAATCGGAAGAGATATCGCCCAGCACATCCCGTGCGACCGCGCAAGCATCTGCTTCAGTTAATGCCGCGAAACGAGATCAGTGGCGCGGTTTGGATTTTGCGCGTTCTCCTTGGAAAGTTCAAGTTCAAGAGAGCAAACAAATCAAATACGGTCGCGTCTCGAGCTGAGCTGTTCGTGAGTCGGTGCTTGATGTGGTGACGAATTCCTTCTGTGTTGTGTTTCTGTGTTTCAAGGTTCCGCGCGATGGTACGAGTGTTAGCGTCGCCACTCCAATGGAGTGCCCGACTTCCGACGATCCCCCGCCGCGCGTCCTAATTTTGAATTCCAGACATGTGGTGGGTTTTTTTCTTGTTGTTGTCTCGTTGTTTTGTTTTCGTCAAGCGAACAGGATAAACTTTCGATTGCCAGTCCCTGGGGGGCACTGAGTCCCTGGATGAGCGAAGGGAAACGTGCGTGAGCACCTGTCCGCCGAGGCAAGGGCCTTCCGGTGGATGTCTTCGTTATGACCGCAGCGGCATGTGTGCGTTCGGACCGGGGCACGTACGTACGTGCTGGGAGTCGTCAATTCCAAAAATATGCAATTTTTGTCTGATGATTCTGCTGCTGGTTCGAAGAAATTTCTTTCTCGGATGCAGGTCACGTGAGATCATAAGCAAATCGCGCAGTACTCGTATTTGCGAAGCAGTCCAAGGTGAAGATGAGATTTCACTTGCTGGCCATTTTGAGGGCACAGCGAATTTCTATTTCTTTTGAATGAAAGTACTGGGGACATGCTGTGATGGGACCACGTGCTGCTTATCTGATAGGGATCAGTCATCGGTACACTTTGTGGAAGAACGGAGATCAAGGCACTGATTGGGGATTGTTCTAGATCGGTCTATTTGCATGGGTAAGTACATTTAGTGAAATTTTGATGAAAGAGGTGCTGGGATAAAATATTTTATTGTCCAACTGCTTCCGTTTGCTATCAACAAGAACCTGCTTTAGAAGCGCATCACGTTGATTGTGAGAACGAGCTAGTAGCAGAGGTCTAAGCTGGGAAACTTCAGGGATCTCTCTGTACTTTTAGCGGGAGCTTGAAGTGTGGTTTAAATAGGCTGCACATGTCCACCGATGGCAAATGATGGCATAAAGGATGACTTCTTCGATCATTCAATAGGAATGGGTGGTTAATGTCGTATCTGAAGGGCAGATTTTATTTTAGCACCATTATGCTCGAAAATGAAGACGGTTTTTGCTGGTAACGTAATAACACTCAGACTGCCTCTTGTATTATGTTGTTGCACTGCTGCTTGAGGTGGAAATGGAATCCATTTGGCAAGCAAGCAACCAACCAAGTAATACGATCTTTTGAAAGCTCATTTCAGTTACTCACTCCAAGCTAGTTGAGGTCTTCCTTGGGATGTCGTCTTTTGCATTGTCTCTCTTGAAGATTCTTCGACCCGGAAACTCTAGTTGCTCCTCCTAGCTGCTGCTTAATCATTAGCCTTTTATTATGTTGCTTACCTCAGTGTTTACGCACACTTGTGGGATGTGATAGACCATTAAAAACAACCATGATGTCATTCAAATCCAACGCATTTGCATCAATATCAGAGCGATATGCCAATGATCGAGAAGTCAACGTTTACATAAGTTCAGGTCATGTTGCTGTAATTAAGAAGCTGACTCTAAACAAATAGTTGGGTAAGACAGTCATGATTTTTAAGGCTTTCATGTAGTCACTAAGGACGATGTTGTTCGATACGTCAAAAAACACCTTACTTCGATAGATGCACAATCGATGTGCATTGATTTTCTAGTAAAAGAGAAGACTGCAATACGATGGTCTATAGAAAAGAAGGGAAGAACTCAGAAGGAATATCCAATCGATGACATAAAGAGCTGCGTCGACAGAAATATTGTTTGTAAATCTTAGCAAAGGAATAGAGCGAGGACCGCCAGAGTGTGAAGAGTTTAATTAGGATCCATGGAAAATGCATCGATTAGTGGGCTTTGTCATTCAAGCAGTTACGAGGGGACTGTTAAGAACAATAGCTGATATTTTAAAGAAGCTTCCTGCAGTGTTTCAACAAAAACGGAACCTTTATAGTTTTGCCAAACTCGTCCGACTAGGTATCCTTATGTACGTCGGTTAGTCTGTCACACTTTTTTCTTCTTCAGCTGGATGGCGCAGTTGTGCCTGCTCCTGGCGATTCGAATCCCAGTGAATGCTCTATCTGGTTTTCAAATATGGTCCAATCACCATTTACCGTTGAGATCAAATTATTAGCACTATCACTGGAGTTGTCGATCAGTAGCAGTAGCCTGACTATGGTTATCACTTAGACATGATCTAAGTGTGCTGGCGATTTTCGCTGGCAGCCCACTTACCTAAATTCTTACTTGTGTGGCACTACAGTCCTGTATCTCAACCAACGAGGCTCTGCAGCTAGTGCAATCCTTGGCTAACTGCTTCCAATTGTGATCACCAATTTGGTTGAGGTCATTCTCAATCCTTAGATGCATGCATCCTCAGTTGCGTTGTGCCAATAGCTCGAGTAGAAGACACTTCATGCTTCAACAACAGTTCGTGGTTGAGAGAGATGATGATTGCCCTGATTCTAGTCAGCTTTGTCATTTAGTTTGTTACTTAATTGTCTCTTGAGTTCAAACACAGACAATTGACGGTTGGTAAACGTTATTATAGTAACGAAGTCCCTCACTACCGATGTTGTAAGTCCTGTCTTGAAGGACCCTCGCCAGACCCATTATTGAGTTGGCCTGAAAGGTTTGTATGGACAATATTGAAAAACTAACACGACATCACGTCGTTTGCCTAAAAACCTGTTTTAACATTAGAAGCCTCGATGAGTCTAGGCTTTGATGGAGCAATTACATTTGGGCATCGTAAATCTGCACAATCTGTGGCAGGAAAGGTAGGAATGTTGGAACTAAAAATGGCGGTGTAGAATTCGTTTTTCTTCCAAGATCTGCCGTAGTAAAGATTTGCGCGATGTTGTACGTCCAGGGCTTGAAAATGCACTGACAAGGTTAAATTATTCACGAATGTCTTCACCCGCTTACATAAAATGGCAGAGAAGGTCATGTTTAGGAGACTTATTCACTAAAAGTTATACACAACTTTGGGATTTTTCTCTTTAACTTTTAGACATGCTTTCATTACGCGTGCATTAATGTGCAAACCAATCAAATGAAATAAGTTGAAATTCGCTCAAATTTTATGATTTCAACTTTGAATTTACAACTCGGGAGTTTGTCCATTCCTGCATTACTCGCCATTCCTGCCAAACTCGTCAGATTGTGCAGGATGACGATGGAGAACTCTCGTTGCTCCATCAAGGTCGGTAACGAACTCACCGCGACCTTCAATGTCAAAAAAGGTTTTAGACAAGGCGACACGCTGTCATGTGATTTCTTTAACATCATACTTGAGAAGATCGTGCGAAACTCAAATGTCAACACCAGAGGCACGATCTTCCAAAAGTCCGTTCAACTGCTTGCCTACGCGGGCGACATTGACGTGATTGGACTAACACAGCGAGCTGTCAATGAGGCTTTTGCTGGCATTGAAGCGGAAGCGGCCAAAATGGGTTTGGCAGTGAATCAGGGCAAAACCAAGTACATGCTGTCATCACGAAAGGACGCACAACATCGACGTTTCGGGGCAGCAGAAACTTTAAGGTAATCAAGGACTTCGTTTAACTCGACAATAAGACCAGTACCGAGATCAAGTGCAGAATTACTCTTGCCCATCGCTGTTTCTTTGGGCTCAAGAGGAAGTTGAGTAACAGAACCCTCTCTCGAAACACCAAGTTGACTTTATATAACACTCTAATCATCCCTGTCCTGCTCTATGGCACAGAGACATGGACGCTATTGAAAGCGGATGAAGAAGCTCTTGGTCGTTTTGAGAAAAAAGCTTTGCGTGCGATCTTTGGTCCTGTTTGTATTGATGGCGTCTGGAGGAGGAGATTCAACCACGAACTGTACGGGCTGTGCAGCGGCATGCACCTAGTTAAGCGTCTTCGGATCCAACGCTTAAAGTGGCTAGGTCACGTAGAGCGGATTGACACCACAGCTCCGGCCCGAAGAGTCTTCGATTCCGAGCCGTTGGGACGACGCAACAGAGGGCGTCCTAAAGGGCGGTTAAATTTTAAGGGCCGATGTTGATTTTGAATAAAACACAAATTATTTAGGAAATTATTGTCATTTCTTTTTATTATGATAATATTGGTATGGTTAAATTATGTATGGAACAAAATATCGGCCAAATGGCCGCCGCGACCTCGACGGCACACCTCCATCCTATGGTCCAAATTTTCGATGACGCTGAAGCATAATTGAGGTTCTATGCTGTTAATGTGAAGCATTATCTGATCCTTTAGCTCTTGAATTGTTGCTGGCTTATCGACATACACCTTTTCTTTCAAATAACCCAAAAGAAAAAAATCCAACGGTGTCAAATCACATGATTTGAGCCATTGTTTCGTTAGCTGTGTGGCAAGTGGCACCGTCCTGTTAAAACCACATATCGTCCACATTCATATCTTCCAATTCGGGCCATAAAAAGTTCGTTATCACTTCACGCTAGCGAACACCATTCTTAGTAACTGCCTGACCGGCCTCATTTTGGAAAAAATACGGCCCGATGATGCCGCCCGCCCATAAACCGCACCAAACAGTCACTCTTTGTGGGTGTATTGGTTTTTCGATAATCACTCTTGGACTATCATTCGCCCAAATGTGGCAATTCTGCTTATTGACGAAATCACTGAAGATGATTTTCTTCGAATATGCACGATATGCATTTTGATTTGAACGCCCATTTTCATAATAAGCCTGAATAACTTTAACGCGTTGCTCGATTATGTATCTTTCCATGGTTCAAATTGAGTTAGTCTGAAATTGAGAAATGTGAAATGAAATGCAGAAAAAAACTTGACGTTTAGGTGTGGTTCACCTTCAACATCGACCCTTAAAATTTAATCACCCTTTAGAACGAGATGGCGCGCACAAGTGGAAAAGGACCTCAATCAACTTGGTGTGCACAACTGGAGGCAGTTGGAGAAACATCGTGGTGGCTGGAGAGGCTTGGCAAATTGAGGCCCAGGTCCACCCCGGACTGTAGCGCCAAACAAGGGTCCTTGGTCTCCTCTTGTGATCGCTCAAAACTTTAAACGCACGTAACTCAAACATAACTCAAGCAATTTTCACCGGTTTACTTCAATATTGAATATATTTTGAAAAATACAGAAGTAGAAAAATACGTCTATGGAAGTACAGAAGTAGTATTTTTTATATTGCATAGTTAATTTTTTATTAACAATTATCAGATCATATTTGTACAAACTTTTCTACTTTCTACTTTGGAAGTGTGCCATTTTATAGCAGTTCTAATACAAAATAGTTACAACTTACTTGCTTGCAAAAAATATTTGATTCGAGATGAATGTCGATGAACAATACACGATTGTATCAAGTTACGTGCTGGCTATATCACTCACCAGTGTTGAGTGAAACATTCTGTCTGACAGCGTTATTGGTGCCTTTATAGCACATGCGGTGCAGCGACATTATTTCAGTCTTACGCATATGAGACAAACCCTCAAAAATGCTTATGCATAAGTGATATCAAACGGATAACAAATAGTTTAGAATTGAATCGTGTACAAACTCATTTCTAGCTATACTGACTGACAGTAATTAAAATTGATTGCTCAATATTCAGAATTGCTTTTATAGCACCTTTTCTGTACCACAAGAACTTCGGGGCCATAGTAAAATATCTATTTGGTCAGATCCAACCAAGTGTTGTCTCTCACTCTTAAAAAAATTACAGAATCTCACTTGCTAAGTTTCGTAAACTATGCCATCCTGTTTATCTGACTTGTTCCGATCTGCAAGCGGGTTTGAACAGAAGTCGGTAAAGACCACTCGATCTATTTTGGTATATTCTTCATCCGCCCAAAAATGACACAGCACAGCGTACAACCACCACGCCAACACCGATATCAGGCACAATACACTTTTGGACCACTACCAGCATGAATTTTCATTCAATTTCGACTTAATTCTTGAGAAGACTAAACAAGATGTTTTATTCTACGAGTATGTAAATATCAAGATATTATTTATTGACACGCTGCTCTGTAGATTTGAATAGTTGCCCATAATGTCTTTTCGTTTTCTACTCTTCGGAATTTGGACACAGAAAATTAAAGTGTATCTTTATGCAGATATGAATGCTTGACGCTAGTCTAAAGCGATGAAAAGAAGTTACTGCCGGAGACTTTTGGGTAAATGCTTACATTCGTTGATCAGAATATGTCGAGTTGTTGGTTCCTTTTGTTAAAACGAGTCTTATTTCATTCAATTTGCAAATCACTTTGCTGATATGAAAAGCCAATGGAAGGGGTTCCATATAGCCATACACCATTGATCCTAAGTTTATAGTTATAGGTCCGACAAGAGAGCTAAGTAAGTAGCAGGCCTATCACCCATGGAGGGTTCAAGCCTAAGATATCGCTGACTTCCATTGTTGACTGTCCTGGGCTCGCTGCATCCAGTCATCAAGAGCAAGCTGTCTTGCATCCGCGATTACTTGGTCTTTATACCGTAGGTTCGGTTTTCCTCTCCATCTCGAACCGGGAGGCTCTAATTCGAAGACCCGCATTGCTGGAGCATTGTTGTCCATGCGCTCGATGTGGCCATGCGAGTGCAGTCGATTGATTTTTGCCTTCCGGACTACATGCGATAAATGCTGTCGTATGTGGCTTCAAAGTCGATGAAATGGTGCTCGGTATCGATTTGCAACTCGCTGATCTTCTCCAGGATTTGTCTTAGTGTGAAGATTTAGTCTATAGTCGATTTGGTCGACTTGCCGGGCCGAATGCCCCACTGGTACGTGCCGATTAGTGCGGTGCAAAACGGCTTTAGACGTTCACACAGTACGCTGGACAAGATCTTGCAGGCGACGATGAGCAGTCTCTATAGTCTATAGTTGTCCTCTATAGTTGTTTTGTGGATGGGGCATATGGAGCTGATATTCCAGTCGCCGGGCATGCTTTCATCCTCCCAAATTTTACAGATGATCTGGTGCATGCTCCCCACCAGAACATCGCCACCGGCCTTGAAGAGCTTTGATGGTAGGCCATCTGAGCCTGCGGCTTTGTTGTTCTTCAGCCTTTTAATGGCTGTGCCGACTTCTTCAAAGCTAGGTGGGAGGACTACTTTATCGACTGGAGTTGGGATTTCTTGATTCCCTATCACTCTCTCCTGGTCAGGCCCATTAAGCAGTTGTTGGAAGTGCTGCCTAAACACATCCACTATTCCCTGCGGGTCAGTAACAAGACTACCTTCACGATTTCGAAGAGCCTGGGTGCCTTTGCTTTTTTTATAAAAGGCCCGTACTTTTTATCTATCCCTAGACTCTTCGATGTCCCTGAACTGGGAGGTTGCGAGAGACCTTTTCTTTAGGCGTAGAAGCTTCTTCTCCTTCCGTCTTCTAGCCCGGTACTAATCTTGCGCTGCTCTAGTTTTCCGTTGCACCGCTTTTTGGTATGCCTTGTCGGTTACAGGTTTCTTCTGCTCACACTCGCCATCCTACCACGGGTTTCTTGTCGTGAGTGGTACGTAGCAATAAATGCATTCGCACATCCAGAAGATTTGACGCATGTCTTGCGTCAATGCGCACATGGTCCATTTGGTTGGCGGTTCGACCGTCCGGAGATCGCCAGGTTGCTGTGTGGATTCTTTTGCGAAGGAATGTTGTGCTACTTATGACCATATTACGTCCTGTTGCAAAGTCAGTGAGTCGGAAACCCTTATCTGTTGTCGTGTCGTGGAGGCTGTGATTTCCGATCATTCCGCCAAAGATGCTTTCTTTACCGATTTTGGCATTGAAGTCTCCGAGTACGATTTTGACATCGTACTCCGGACAGGCTCCATAGGCACCGTCCAAGAGGTCGTAATAGTCGTTTTTAACGGGGTGTGCACATATAAGGCTGATGTTATAGAATCTGCCTTGGATACGGATCACAGCCAGGCGATCACTCATCGGTTTAACCGTCCGTATATGTCTTTCGTCTTCATTATTACTTGTCCTATCCAGCATATTTCCCGGATCGCAGTAGGATCCTGTACTGTACTGCGTGATCTTTTCCACTTTATGAGCGGCCCCTGGAGTGTAGAGTGTTCTTACGTTACAGGAGCACACTCGCAAATCATTGTCCTTTTCGCGCTAAGTCGTCGTTGTTTCGATTCCGTCCATTGATCCGAGGCAGTATTCACACTCATAAATTCTGAAGAATGACTGATATGACTGAAAATTACTCTGAGCTCAAAAGGGATCCATGCGGCCATACATTACAGTAGGTCTTATCTAATTCAGAGAACTTCAGCTATCCAGGCACAGCTGTCGTTAGCTTCTGACCGGCACAGTCAACGACGTTCCTTCGTTATTCAAATTATTAAATACTATGGCTGCCGTGAATTGACGCCTTCTTAACAATTTTTTGCATGCATGTATGCAAAATGTGGCTTCAATATCGGCAATGACGTCAACGATTAGGTATACTCTACTATGTATAAAGAATTGTCTGTATGAGCATAAGCTATGGTCTCTGACGTAACATAGCCTACCACCTAATGTTTGGTGGACATCTCTCTCCTAACCGGCTTCATGGATTTGGATGAAGCTGGGCATATTCATTGCATATTTCGTAGATTAGGACACAAGCATGCTAACTTGGCTAACCATCAACAAGCAGGTAAACTGTGCCGATCTCCCGGTAGCGTCAGCACAATCACAAACTTCTCTTAATCTAGTGTAGGCAGGCGCTGCAATGTACCCAACTATGTACAATCCATTTTCCCTCAAGAAATTTTCTCCGTTGAATCCAACAAACACGCCCAGGGTACCGACGATGTCTGATTTGTTTTTAACCACCATTTACCACAACCGAATACTTGCCAGCAAACTCAAGTCGATTGCGTAAATCCAACGACGCAGCCTAGTCCAACAGCATTCCCCGTCGCTGTGCGCCTTAGCTGGCAAGTGGGACCAGCAAGGAGGTCGAAGGAGTCTCACTTTGTTCGCGCATTCAGGTTTACACTCCGCGAAATGCAGCGAACTCGTTTGCTCTCACATCATTTGGTCAGTTAAGTGACCAATTGGATCTCTCATCGACTGGACCCTTTCGACAGGGCCTCGGCGTGGCTTTTGGGGATTGAGCAGCCTGACCTGGAAGTCGTCAACCTAAATTCGACGCTCCGTTGTGAAAGTGATTTTTCCTTTTTTCCACTGCACCAATGGTCAGGAATGGTCAGTAATGCGGGGGCAAGGAGATCATTCCGCTTGATCTACTACTCGACACCGAGTAGTGGTGATCGCGTGGAACGCGATTCGCCGGAGAATCAGTGTAATGTTGCGTTGCCAGTGTCTGGGGAGTGACCAGGTGGAGGGACAACAGGAAATTCTTCATTCTTACATAATCTTCGGAGAAAAGTTATTCCCCCAGTCTGCTAACCTCCAACGCAACGCTGCTCTGGACAGTTTTGCTGGTAAGTAAAATGTGAAGCAACCAATTAATAAAGAGCGGTAAATTGGAGAATGAGTGTGAATAGTAAGCAGCGGTATCTGAGATGGTTCACAGGGCGTTTGCACTTGTGTAGATTGTGGTGGAGTGAGAATAAATGTTGGTTAAGAGGAGACGCGATACTCTGGAAGGGCCCTTGAGATAGAGCGGGGAGGCTTCAGAGAGACGTATGACGTGCGTACTCTTAACGATGAAGCCAAATTGTCTATGCATCCTACATGGTCTACAAAGGCGTTGGTTCGACGCCTAGTTAGAGTCATGTCGATGTGCAGCTCGTATAATTCTTTTGAATCTTCTCCACCATAGTGATCAATGATCGTACGCAAAACTATTCATTCGTTTCATCCCCTTCCAATATTGCCTATGCCTCTTAGGCGAGGGGCAGATTGACCAAAAAGCAGACAAAAAATCTGTATCTCGAGAACGGTGAGTCCAGTTGAATTGGGAATAGTCGTATTCGATTGATGATGAAAAAAGGCACCAGACTTGGATTTTAAAAATGTATGAAAAGCTACATATATACAGTGGACTCTCCATAAGTCGAATTTTCACGGGATACCACGATTTGTTCGAGTTAGAGGGAGTTTTGGAAAAATTCGAGTTAGAGAAAGCTTCGACTTAGGGAGAGTCCACTGTATGTACATATGTATGATGTATGGGATATAGCAGGGGTGGTCAAACTTGCAGGCTATGGGCGGACTTTTTATCCCTTTCCCTTAAGATATGAAGTGAAAACCTGGGAAGTTCCATTGTTCTATCTTTAAAAACAAAAGAGAAAAAAATTAATAACTGTCATGTATTAAAACGGACGATTTTTGGGTGAAACACAAAGCTCCAACTTTCTGAAACTCACAGTGCCGATAACGAACATTAAATAAAAAAATTAACCATAAATGTTTTCTTCAACAAATTATGGAAACAATGGGCCATCAAACACAGTCAAAATAAGATCTTTTCGGATTACCCCACTGTGCGACGCAATCGCGAACTTTTCAAGCTGTGCTAAGATGTAAATGTAGTCCGACCTCCAATGCGACCCTCCAAGAGGCAGGTGGGCATTAGAAGAATCATAATGGCAACTGAGACGATGATGGTGAAAATTGAGCATCGCGCTGTAATTAAATTTCTCACTAAGCTAGGAAAAAGTCAAAAAACTATTCATGAAGAGATGGTGGCTGTTTACCAGGGTTCCGTACCTTCATTATAAACTGTGCAAAAGTGGTCAAGTGAGTTCAAGAGAGGCAGAGAGAGCATTGAAGACGACCCCCGCTCCGGCGTCCCGGCTACTGCTTGTACGGGAGAAAGCATCAAAGAAGTCGAAAAACTTGTTCTTGAGGATGCCCGAATAATGGTGAAAAAGATGGCAGAGATCACCAAGCTTTCAATTGGTACCATTCACACCATTCTTCATGACCATATTAACCTTTCAAAGGTCCCAGTGCAAGGTGGGTGCCACGAATGCTTACAGCGCATCAGAAAAAAAGTGAGAATCGCATGCTGTAGAGAGCTTTTGGAGGTGTGTAGTGAGAACGCGGACGGTGTTATGGATCGAATTGTTACTGGTGACGAAACATGGGTCCACCACTATGACCCTGAAAGCAAACAAGAGTGCAGTGGCATAAACAAGGAACAGACCCCCCGAAGAAGTTCAAAGTCACTCCGTCTGGGAAGCTCATGGCCACAGTTTTTTGGGACTCAAAGGGAATCTTGCTCATTGAGTACAAAAAAAAAGTTGAAACCATCAACGCCACATCCTACGCTTCCACTTTGCATAATTTGCGGGAGGAAATTAAAAAGAAAAGACGGGGTGAACTCGCAGCGGGTGTGTTGCTTCTTCATGACAACGCTCCTGTTCACACGGCGCGAGTTTCCAAGGCTGCTGCGCTAGATTGTGGTATCGAAGAAATCCCACACCCACCCTATAATCCAGACATTGCCCCTAGTGATTATTTCCTGTTTCCGGATTTGAAAAAAATGTCTTCGTTGAAAAAGATTTTCGGATGATGAGAGCTCAAGTCGACAATAAATGGGTATTCTGTTTAACTAGAGATAAAACGCGAATTAATAATCACATTTATGTGAAATTTTACATGAATGCACTAAAATAATAGTATTACTTGATAAATAAGTCAATTTATATATACAATCACAGCTTCACCCCGAAACCGAGAATATATTGAACGCCCTTCGTACCTTTTTGGCTTCCCATTTTCGTGCATCGTTTTTAAGTACGTCATTAGCAACTTGTGCGTGTCAAGGGCAGTACATCAGTAACATCTTATTCGATGGCTTTTTGACAACGCTTCCAATTGCCTTCTATTGTTCACCAGCCTGAGTCCGTCTTGTGGTGTCATCTAATTATGTGTCCTTGTCTACTTAAGATGTCCTTTCTCGGCTTAGCTATATCGTTAGCTAGAGTTTTTCCACGAAATAAAGAGTCATTATCCGAGCCTTCAGTTAGTACCCTACTGATATTTTGTATGCGGTAGAATAGCGGAGAAGTTACCGCCCTAGTGTGCTGGATGTTCCGCGTTCAATCCCGAAATAAGCTACCTCCAAAATTCACAGCCAGTTACTGACAATGCTCAAAGAGTATATCTGTCTAGAAAAAGCTTCGCAAACTTCGTCGATCGGAGTAGAACAATAGCCCGCAGAGTAAATTAGTTGCTGCAGAACCTGGACCCATGTTGACCTTAGGAAATAACTGCCAAACTAGGAGGAACACCAAGACATTCAATTGCCACTGTCTCTATTTTAGGGTTCCCACTCAACCTTAGTGGCCTCCACACATGAGTTCCGAAATATGTTCGAGTACCCCTCAAAGGTGGCTGCTGCTGATTGGAGCAGTGGAGGAGGCTATTCCTCACTGGTTCTACTCAATCTTTTGTAGATCTCCCATGTAGCCCCATCTTCGGTCGACGGGACTGGTTCCAACTTTGCACCCAGATTCCACAACATGGTGTAGAAATTCGGAGCTAAGTGCCCACTCTTGTGTCACCGCCTTGGAACGCATGCCTACTCCGCGACCAAAACTTGCCACAAAACGAAAAAACCAACCAATTACAACTGATCTCCACTATTCAAATTCATGTCATCCATTCAAAGCGATCTAACTGCAATCGTCCGAATTCCGCTTAGCCGGCTGGATTTAAAAGTCAATACGGACATTAACTGATTCACATCTCTGACCCTGAAGTAAGTCACCCAGCGAGCCGATCTTAATCACCTCTCTAATATCCGATCGAAAGCGATTATCGTCCGGAATGCTATCGAGATGACATAAACGCCAAGCGAAAGCCATCGCCGCCGTTGCGTGCTTCAGAAATTTCACAACAATTCCAATATATTTCGACTATTTTTAGAGCGACTTGAATCAAACCACCAGCAAAACACGATTAGTTTCTGGTTTCGATAAAACTTAATTCAAGCACACGCGCTCACCCCACAACCGTGTATAGCATCCCTGTCGGCCGGACGGATTTGCATTTTCATTTCGCAAACTCAACGGTACGGCTTTGTTAAGGAGGTCTATGGTTTTATGATGTCGCCGATGATCCCCGAACGGGTGTGCCAACATATTTGTCACTCATTGCCGATTCAGCAGCGTCATTGAAGAGGTGTTGCCACTCCGCTGGGCGCTCGTGTTCCAACCGTGTTCACATCCGAGTCTCTTTGATATCCATTATGGATTTTTGTTTTCTGATGGAAATTCAACCGGAGGTAGTGTGTGCGACACATGCTGGCCGCATCGGATTTGAGTATTCCGCGTCGATGCGCGATGCCCTGAATATTCTCGTTCTGGCGAATAGAAAATTGCAGATAGACATTAAATGCCGTCTTCCAAGCAGGATTTGGCGGCACTCGGGGGAATATTGATTTGGAAAACTGCCGCGCCGCCGCCGCCTCTCGGCCGAATGCATAATTCAATTATGGAAATTTTCGTTTGGCTTATGCTCGAAATGGGAGTATGCCACATGCGTGAGTGCGCACAAGAATTCCATTCCGTTGATTGGCGTTGACTTGATTGCTGACGGTAATGTGTGGTATTCGTAAACGCCCCCTAGATGGAATTCACGAGCGCAGCTGTGGATGTGAATGAGTATAAATCTTGTCTAGGAGTGAAGTTTGCAGAGGATGGCATTTATTTGAACTTGCTGCGTTAATTATTATCGTTCTGGCAAAGTGAAGGCTCAACCCAATGAACCCGGAAGATACTTACTCTTGCAGTGTTTCCTGCTTTGAGCGGAATTTACTTACTCTGTTTCTCTCTTTTTTCTTTGTTTGACGCTTCAATATGGGGTCAACTTCGGGCTCAACCAAATCGCCTATCCAGTTTGCGCAATCTTTGGCGGTTTTTTACTTGTGAGTGTGGGACGTCTTTTTGTCTGTTTTTCCAATGGTTCTTAGTCGAAGTCCCTTTGGGTCGGTATGGCTCATGCGCTGCACACCACCTATCATCATTTATGCAGTAACTGCAACTATTCTGCGTTCTGCCCGACCCGGAACACCTATGTTGTTTCTGATCAGAAGAAGACACAAATGCCTTAGGCTTATTCTAAAAAAATCTAGAAATTTATACAATACCCAGTAGCAATTAATATCGGGAATTCCCTTTCAAATGAAGTGTAATTTGCAAGCTCAATTTAAGAGTTCTTCTATTTACGATCGTATATCACTGATTCCGCTGTCGTGTGATTTCTTCAATCTGGTACTGGAGAAGATAGTGCGAAGGGCAGCTGTAAACGCTGAAGGCACTATCTACAAGTCGGTCCACTTGTTGGGGTACGCAGATGAAATCAACATCGTCGAGCGGTCTCAGCGTGCCCTAGTGGAGTCTTATACGGCGATTGACGAACTGGAGAAAAGAAGTGGTCTCAGGTCAATGAGGACATAACCAATATATGCTGTCGACCAAAAAACGTTCCGTCGCACACCACCTTGGACAAAACCTCACGATCGACAGCCACAATTTCGAGGTAGTAAAAAAGCTTGTGGTGGCCCGTGGCGTTGTGGGTACATATGTGCGTCGACTCCTACACACTTGGACCTACCTGTCTATGTTCGATTCCTGGTACGACAAGAAATTCTTTTCACGGCCACACCTCTTTCGAGTCACTGACAATGCTCAAAGAGTATAACTGTCTGGAAAAAGCTTCTCACACTTGGCCGTTCGGAGTCGGCATAAAACTGTAGGTCCCTTCCACTCGTGATAGAACAATAGCACGCACAACACGAGTGGTTGCTGAGAAGTTAGGCCCTGGCCCTCTACGGGCTGTAGCGCCACCCATATTATTATTTTTAAGAAGCTTGTCTACCTCTGGGCAAACTTGAACTCCACAAACGACAACACAGTGGAGATCCGTCGTAGAATCGCCCATGGCATCCGGTGCTACTTCGGTTTGTCAAAACAACTGGGCTCACAACTCCTGACTCGAAGGACCAAAATCATGCTCTACAAAACTCTTATTTTGACAGTCCTGCTCTATGGAGCCGAAATCTGGACGCTAAACAAAACTGCATACTTGGTACCTTCGAAAGAAAAAAACCTGCGTCGGATTTATGGTCCCGTCTGCGAGGAAGGCGAATGGAGGAGAAGACATAATCGAGAACTCTACGAGCTGTACCGGGATGTGGATGTAGTCCAGAAGGCAAAAATCCATCGACTGCACTGGCTCGGCCACATCGAGCGCATGGACAACAATGCGAATCCGAGCCTCCTGGTTCGAGAAGAATAGGAAGACCGAATCGCCGTTGTAAAGACCAAGTAATCGCGGATGAAAGACAGCTTGGTATTGATGACTAGAAGGAGCGTGCCCAGGACCGTCAACGGTGGAAGGCGGAAATTGCTCAGGGTCGTACCCTGCATGGGTCGCCGGCCTGATAAGTAAGTATATCTATAGCACACTGGCACACCAGTCCACTTTCTAGAGATAAACCATGTTGTAGAGAGCACAACAAAAGCTATCACAACAGCGGTCAATAAGCAGGAACATTAAAGAGAGGAGGGTACCATGGTAGAGCAACAAGCTATCCAGTCTCCGATCGAAAACACGAAAGCTGTTCAACGCAGCATGACATACAGGAGAGTGGCGAAGCTACAAACTGGCACTCACATCCTACAATTAGGAAATAAGGTTAGCTACGAGAGAATGTAGGTAAGTAGGTGGGGGTGACTACATGACAGATTTGGATTGGAGACCAACCGGTCCATTGTGCTGTCACGTTCGGCTTTGTATCCAAAACCCGATTAGTTATTCCCTCTTGGGATTTTAATATTCCTATTGGGATTTGTTAGCCATGTGTGATTTCTTCTGACCTCTTTTATAGCCATTTAGAGGCTTCAAAAAATTGTAATATATCCTTTGGATCAATGTTACTCAGATCCTCAAGGTGGTTGAAGAAGTACTCACCTAGCAGTCTTCATCTTGTTTCCGCAAGTACAGGACATGTTCCGTGGTAGTGTAATATTGTTTCCTCTTCTTCTTCGTCCATGCAGCTTCTGCAGAAGTCGTTATAAGGTATCCCAAGTCTTCTGGCATGGTTACCTATAAGATAGCGGCCAGTTAGCACGCCTATCACCCTACTGATAGCCTTCCTGTCTAACTTTAGGGGGTAATCAGTCCTTCCTTGATTTACCATAGGCGAGATCGCTTTCGTTATCCTAGAAGTGTCAAGTTGGACCATGTGCGGTTTGTATCGTCTTTTGCAATCATCAATCGCGATTTTATCGTTTTGAGTGGGGGGTGGGGTGTCTCCTGATCCATTGCCATTGGCATACCCACCCAGTTTCTTGCTAGTTCATCAGCTCTTTCATTGCCCGGAATACCCTTGTGCCCGGGAACCCAGCATAGGGTAAGATTGCATGTGGATAGACGACAGAGTTTTATGGCCGCTAGACTATCTATGTATAAAACAATAGATCTCCCGTCTATTGGGTTCATTGATAGTCGGATGGCTGCCTTTTGAAAGGCTGTAGGAAGTTCTGCTAAACAATCGTCCCACTTCCGCTGCGACTAGTCTCCACGAGGGGCTAGTAAAAACAAGGGAAATGCAAGTGTCTCTACAAAAAATTGTAGACTAGCTTCTAGAGAAACTGATATGTTGATGACATTGTTATCAAAGCCAGATGCAAAATGGAGGTCATCCTATGTGACTTCATCAAATGGGGACTAACAAAAACTAAAGCTAAACTTGTTGGCTGGGCTAAGGCTAAATCCGGCAAAAATCACAGTAGTACCTTCATCATCATCATCATCTTCTGACCCGCATGATCCACTAAAGGGGTCGCGGGGGTAAACCACGCACGAGAGATCTCCAGGCAACTCGATCCTCCGCCATCGACTCTAACTCATCAGGAGCTATGCCCTAGCGTATCCAGGCGAGTTTTTGGACTTTGTCCAACCACCTCGTCCTGGGTCTGCCAAGCGGTCGCCTACCTGATGGAATCGCATTCAACGCCCGCCTCGGAAGTCGTGATGATGGGGACATTCGTGCCACGTGACCAAACCACCGAAGCATAGCCCTTTCCGTTCGAAGAAGCAGCTGCTCAATGTTGAGTTCCTCACGCACTGCCGTGTTTCTCACCCTATCCCGGCTAGTAATTCCCACAACAGCACGAAGAAATCTCATCTCAGCAGCTTGCACTCGCGATCTTATTCTTTCGGTCATTACCCAAATTGCATGACATTGGTGAGAGTTGGAACAAATACTGAGTTGAAAACCGCTAACTTGGCTTTGACACCAAGCTCGGCCTTTCTGATTACAGAACTACCAAGCTGTGTCAAAACTGACCCAGCTTGACCAATCCTACAGGAAAGCTCAGCATTACTCCTTTCCGAGATACTTAAACTTCTCCACCTGCTTCAATGGGACTCCACTAACATGCAGAGTGTATTGAACAGGCGTTCTGGAAATGACCAAAACCTCCGATTTGTCCACGTTAACCCTCATTCCAGCATCAGCCCATACGGCCACAAACCTATCGAGTGCGCGCTGGAGTTCCGTCTGGAAGCATGTGAGGATAACAACTCTCCCAATGTGAAACATTCCCCACCTCGGCTGCGCTGCAACATCCAGTCCATATATACAATGAAAAGGAGAGCTGACAAGACACACCCTTGGCGAAGTCCAACGCCCACGGTGAAAGGTGTTGATTTAGCACCGTTTACCCGAACACAGCTGCTACAGTTTGTGTATAGAGACTGAATGGCCCTCAGAAGAGGACCATCAATCCCATACTCCCGCAGGACACTCCAGAGTTTACCTCGAGGGACTCGGTCATATGCCTTTTTCAAATCTACAAAACAACTGTAGATGGGTTTGGCATACTCCCAAGCCTTCTCAAGTACCATTCTTCGAGTGAAAAGCTGGTCGGTTGTATTTCTGCCGCGACGAAAGCCGCACTGTTCATCCTCCATCCTGGACTCGACCATAGCTCTAGAACGCGCTTCCAACACCTTAGCATAGACTTTCCCGGGGATACTTAAAAGAGATATGCCACTGTAGTTGGAGCAATCTCTTTTGCCCCCCTTCTTGAAAAGTGGGACAATCACCCCAGTTTGCCAATCGCCAGGTGTCTCACGGCGTTCCCGGGTCACTTTAATGACACGAGAGAGCCATAAAACTCCCTCTTTACCCATTGCCTTAAGCATTTCTGGCAGGATTTCATCCACACCGGCGGATTTGCCAATTTTTAGCGATTCAATCGCTAAAATGACTTCCTGGGCCCCATTTGGAGCCAGGCCTGAATGGTGGCAGCATGCGAGCCTCTGGTGGCCAGTCTGTCCCGCTCAGCAGTCGGTTGGGCTCAGCCCGAAGGAATTACGAGCAACCCGTAAGTGGCTTCGAGAGCCGCTTTGGGAGCGGGGGGGGGGAAGTTACGCCATGCACTAATCAGTGCGTGCGATTAGCAAAAGGCAACGGAAAATAGTACCTTTTACAAGGAAACGAACAATGGAACGACTACGACCAATAAGTCTCTCTCTCTCAGTCTGCGAATCCGCAAGCAGTTTCTGGACATGGCCTAGTCTCCAGAAACTAGTTGCGGATTGAGTCTGCGAAACCAGTGGACAGGGGCTAGTGCGGAAAGTTTGGGACAGTCGAGCCGCTATCATGACACTAAACTGCTACATCATCAAATCTGCAAGCTCGCGTGTGAATGCCTACAGAAGCTTAAAGAGTTGAGTAGGAGAAACAGAGTAAAACTCTGCTGGATAGCTGGCCATACGGGGATAGACGGCAATGAAATGGTCGACTCTCTGGCAAAAAAAGGATTATCAGAAGCCTTCCCAGGTCCGAACCATTCTGGGAATATCATGTCCTCAGAGATGGATTCAGGGAACTAGAGAGAAGCAACCGTACGCAAACCTGGAATGAAGCGCATCATCGCTGTGCAATATACCCTCAAAGAGGCAGTACACTCGAAGGTGGACCTAATCTACACTTTCTACAGCAACCACTCATGTCGTCGGTGGTATGTTGCATCAGAAATGTGCGACAAAGTTTTAACATCTTCGATACAGTCGATACGGTGGCAATGCCTCTATGGCCTCCTGACTGCCTGCAGTTAAAACAATAGACATATAACTTACGACTCGTGCGACACAAAGAGAACTGATTTTTCGATTGCTTTTAATGCCGCTTAAATGATGAGGCAAATGAATGGATGAGATGATAAGATGATGAAACGATGAGGCAATCATTTCCACTCGCGAGAGAACAATAGCACGCACAACACGAGTGGTTGCAGAGAAGCTAGACGCTTGCCCTCTACGGGCTGTAGGGGCACCCATATTATATTATTATTAAATGAAGCACTAGGGATATTCCCGGCGTGATTGTGCAGACTTTTGCGTCGAATTCAAAACGAACACTGCATATTCTCTTCTGTTTGCTCGCTTCCAGAACGTACTCTCATTCAAAACCGACATCTAACTGCACCGACAGATGACATCATTGTCCTCACGGACAACCCTCGAGTGCACAAGTTTACAGACACACTCCCACAGGCTCAAGCCTTCCCCTGCCCCCGCCGAAGACACCCACTTCGACCACAAAACTACTCACAACTATTGACTTAAGTCACTTTCAATTGAAGAGCGCTCGGAAAATCACGCTATCTTTCAAAAACCATCGACGGGCAGCATCTGTGTGAGCACACAAGTCTGTGGCAGTTTATTGACAGCGCCACTCCTTTCATGCAGCACCAACCAACGCAACAAAGCACTGTTTTGGTGGGCAAACATGAATGAGTTTCATTCATTTTTGTGGGCTTAGCCGCGCAGCACTCATAAGCGCGCGTGAAAGTATTTTCTCTTTCATTTCCGCGTAAAGAAAGAAGCAAGCAAAAAAAACAAAAAAAATGCACAACGAATTCCTCAGCACCTGAGATCGATAGCGGCGCGCTCGTTGCCCCCGCATACCTTCGGTCAACAATGAGGTAGTTATGCTGCCGATAACCTGGCTCACTTGTGCGATACCACGCACTCAGCGGCACCGTGTGCCACATACTTCCCTAGCCGCACTGGAAAATGCCAAGAAAAGGCTTCGGTCAGCAGCGAAAACTTTCCCAAAATAAAAAGAGGCTCCCTGTTTAGGCGACAGTCTCAGTTGCAACGAGCCCAGTGATCGATTGCAAGTGGCACATTCTGTGCGACCGATGCCCATTGGCGGCGGCTTGCGGAAAGGCCTCCGCGTTTTTGCACAGCCCCACCGGACATGATTGGCATTTGCGCGATGGACAGTGGCTGCAAAAAGCCGATGTAACGCGGTGAGAAGCTGGAGAGAAGCTCTGGTCTGCAGCAGCAATTATGCAAGACGATGATCTGTGTGATCGGCACGGATTCGAAATCTGTGACAAGTATTCTGCGCCGCGCACAGCTGCTGGAGCAACAACGGCCACGATTATGGGCTCTGCGACCGCACCGATTTCAACCAGTCCCCGATGGGTCCCGTCCACACTGGTAGATGGCGGCAGAAGAGGAAGAAGATCGCTGATGGCTCCACCGGTTTCTAGTCGCGTAGACAACGTGGATATCTGCTTTTTGGGTGGAGTAGCGATTAACAAGTTTACGGCGACCAGTTGTTGCTGGGCTTTGGGGCCACTTCGGAGGCACACCTGTGTGGTGTGGTGGCTGCAGCAGCCGCACTATCGCCGTGGCAATGAATAATGGCGACGGAGTCGGAGATGGATTTTAAGATTTTACTCTTCACTGACCCGTGGAATGTGGACTGTCGACTGTGGGGAGGTGGTTTGCCAATTGCTGGGCTGGTAGTGGATCTGGGGGACATGAAGAACTGGTAGTTGGTTGGTTGAAGTCGCCGGGGTTGTGGGTCAAATAGATTTGAGTTTGAATTGGGATTTTAATGGAGGACTTTGGCTTAAATGGAAGCTGGGATACGTGCCCGAGTCTCACTAATAGTTGATAGTTGCTGTATCCAGTCACACGTCATTTATTCGAAAGTGATCAACAAGCTGCTTAACTTAGTCCATTAGTCCTCTGCTAAGGCTTGGCATCTGGGATTCTTTGGATCAAAGCTGGGGTGCTGGACTTACAGAGACCCCACATTATAGCTCTTAATTTAAACCCCTCCTTCAATCATTGTCAAGGGAAAGAGATTAAAGGAATGGGTTTCTTCAAACGGATTGGGACTTCTTCAGTCGTCCAGTAGTCCATGCAACTGTGTCGCGACGTGAACGAGAACTGGAATGACCAAGGTCTTCCAAACGGAAACCTATGCCATCCTAATGGCCACGAACTATATTGTGAAGAACAGATGGAAGGAGAGAAGTATTTGTGTCTGTAGCACAGCCACATAAGGCCCTACTCAACCATTTAACCACTTCCAGGATAGTCCACGAATGCAAGTCTTTTCTGAATTGGATCGGTTCGCTAAGACTTGTCTGGATCCCGGGCCACCACGGGATCACGAGAAATGAGATCGCCGATGGACTTGCTAGACAATGATCAGAGGAGGTACTTTGAGGACTCGAATCTGCATTGGGACTACCCGCGTCCTCGCTCAGGGCTTCCATCGATGGCTGGAGTTCTCGAGAGCACAACCGGAGGTGGCATGACTCTCCAGGATGTAGCCAAACCAAGCGCATGTTCCCAAAAGTCTGTAAGAAATCCACGGAATTCATGTAATCTCTTGACAGAAAAGACTGCAGACTACACACACTACACCTTCGCCAAACACCTAAATGTGCTTGGCCTAAGCGATAGAACCCTCTGCGACGCGTGTACTGACGACACTGCAGAGCACATCCTTCCCAGTGTCCCGCCTTTGCTCGGACCAGGTGGTACTTATATGGTGCTGATGAGGTGAGAGCTGATGATGAAGGCCTCCTCATCACAGAAGGCAGTTTTTGAGTCTGAATGGTAGGGAGAAACTTCCGACATAAAAAAGGTTGCTTTTTCGAGATAATATTACAAACAACCGGCGAAAATCGCACCAGACATAATTTCCTGAGGAGTGAACTAGTTCAATGAACTAAATGAAGTAGAAGAACGAACTAGGTTAGGTTAGGTAAGTGGGCTGTCAGCGAAATCGTCAGCACACCATGGACCACGTTGGTCCATTGTGACACAGTCAGACAGTCTACCACTGATCGACAACCCCAGTGATAGTGCCGCTAAAATCGGATAACTGCGTATTAATTTTGCTTTCACTGGAATTCAAACCGGGTGCCCTTCTAACCAAGAACACGCACTCAACCAAGTGCGCCATCCAGTGCCTAGAAGAACGGACTGGTTCAATAAATAGATTTAAACTAAACTGAGCGCTCTCTGGATTGAACTAAAATGCACAAGCCAAGTGCTCACTGATGCTAATGAAGACCGCACATTTGTCGCATTTTTGTTACGATTTGTCTCCAATTACTTCAATAAAATGCTAGAAATATGTGATCGGATGGAGGAGGCAGTAACAAGATTACGAAAGGTATTTGATGAAATCTGACTTTTTAAATTACGTCCCTTGCCAACTTGGATTTTTTATTCTTCTCCAAACGGTTATTGGCTCACATATCGACTAAATAACGAAAGTACAAGCACCAATGGTAAAATTATTCGTCAAAAAAGTCGAATGATAGCCTGAAAGTATGTGACAAAAAGTTTAAATAAAAATTAGCAGATGTTGCTTTCAGGTTGTTATCCACGCTTTCGATGTGTCTTTCTTAGCGAAGGCAATTTTCATGTATTGAGTTTTCAGATGCCACTGAGTTCCACAATTTAGTATTCCATTCCGCCACCATACAACGGTTCTAGTATCGGATGAAATTCGATCCAATTGGTGTATCGTTTAAGAAATTTATTGTGGACAAAAAACACATGTTTTTTACAATTTGAGATTGCAACTAAGTATGCTAGGATAGGATACTGAGGGTTAGGGTTGAGCCAACAACCAACAATATGGGCCCAACTGATGTACATTGTTTAATTCAACATTTGGTATTACAATATCTGTTTAGTGCTTACATCGGATTGTTCAAATCCGTGTGTCCATGTTTGTCCTTTTGGGATGGGGTGGTGGTGTGGTAGCCGATTTTGCCTGGATGATGAACGCTCTGGTAGAAGCCATGCAGCTCGTTGTTAAATGTCGTTGGAAAGTTCTGCTCGCTTAGCAGATTTAGCGCGTAGCATTGTCCAGAGATGGGGTTTCTCGGGTGCCTGATTGCCTCGTTATGATGGTTGCTGGTGTCTAGAAGCTGCCTTTTCAACAGTGTCACTGTTGCAAGGGGGTGGTACGTGCTTCGAGGCAAAGCTCCTTGTTACTGTGGTGCTTTCGTCGGTCCCTGTCGAAGGTGAGACCTGTACATATTCGTAGTATGTTCCTTTCGAAAATTGCGAGCTTCTCGATGCTGGTCCTAGATATGGTGTGCCAATTTGGAAAGCCGTACGGTAAGATCGGCCGTATTAGCTGCTTGTAGAATAGCCGCTTTGTCCTCTGCCTTAATCCATTTTGTTTACGCATCAAAGGATAGATGTAATGAAAGCCTAGGTTGGCCTTCTTAAGAGTCAGTTTCGAGTGGCTGTTGAAATTCAACCATTCCGTGAAGTTAACGAGATAAGATACTTGACCCGGCATCCACCTCGGGATGGTCTCCTTAGACACATAAGTACCGATTTTCTAGCATTGATACGAATATCTCATTTGGTGTAGTATCCACAATTTTGCGCTGTCTGTGTTTCGAACGTTGGCTTGGCGACCAGTGGTGACTTCGAGCTTTGATAAGTCAGTGAGTCATCTGCGAATAGACAACAGCGCACTGTGTTGGTTGGAAGCGGTTGATCTGCCGTATAGATGTTGAAGAGCATCGGTCCCAGCTTCGAGCCTTGCTCAACTCTTGCCTTGGTGCTCCGTCCAGTTGATTGGCTGCATTCCACTTGAACGTCGAATCTTTCGGAATGTAGAAAGCTATAGACTATTCTGATGAGGTTGGAGATGAATCCCATCTGATTCAGCTTGTAAATGAGTACCTCCACCCGGACCGTGTCGAAGGCTTTTTTCACGTCCAGGAAGCAGGCAACGGTGTTTATTCAGGGCAGCCACAACATCGTGGTGGAACTTCATTAGAGGACGTAGCGTCGACTGTTGTTCCCGGAATCCAACTGCGTATCCGTGAAGATGTTGTGGTCGGTGGACCACCGCTTTAGTTTTTGGACTAACAGGAAATGGAGTCCTCGTAGCAGCACGATTCAGAGCCCGACTGTCCAATGTCAGATAGCTGCACCAGCCAACAAAGAGGAGTTTTGACATTGGACGCCTGAGCACAACGGAGATTGCCAGAGCCTACGAAGAGCAATTAATCGAGAGAATCTCCGGTATGCCTACGTCAAACACCAACGCCAACGAGATGTGGTTGCATTGCCGCTCGGCCATCAAAGAGGTAGCGGAAAATACCTTAGGCTACCTACCGCCCCCGACAAGAAACCCGTGGTATTATGGCGAGTGTGAGCAGAAGAAACGTGCAACCGACGAGACATACCAAAAAGCGGTGCAACGGAAAACTAGAGCAGCGCAAGAGGAGTACAGGGCTAGAAGACGGGAGGAAAAGAAGCTTCTACGCCTGAAGAAAAGGTATCTCGCAACCTCCCAGCTCAAGGACATCGAAGAGTCTAGGGATAGATAAAAAGTACGGGCCTTTTATAAAAAAGCAAAGGCACCCAGGCTCTTCGAAATCGTGAGGGTAGACTTGTTACTGACCCGCAGGGAATAGTGGAAGTGTTTAGGCAGCACTGACCAGGAGAGAGTGATAGGGAATCAAGAAATCCCAACTCCAGTCGATGAAGTAGTCCTCCCACCTAGCTTTGAAGAAGTCGGCACAGCCATTAAAAGGCTGAAGAACAACAAAGCCGCAGGCTCAGATTGCCTACCATCAAAGCTCTTCAAGGCCGGTGGCGATGTTCTGGTGGGGAGCATGCAGCAGATCATCTGTAAAATTTGGGAGGATGAAAGCATGCCCGACGACTGGAATATCAGCTCCATATGCCCCATCCACAAAAAAGGCGATCTTGCCTCTTGCAACAACTATAGAGGTATATCCCTGCTCAACGTCGCCTACAAGATCCTGTCCAGCGTACTGTGTGAACGTCTAAAGCCGTTTACCACCGCACTAATCGGCACGTACCAGTGCGGCTTCCGACCCGGAAAATCGACTATAGACCAAATCTTCACACTAAGACAAATACTGGAGAAGACCAGTGAGTTTCAAATCGATACGCACCACCTGTTCATTGATTTCAAAGCCGCATACGACAACATTCATCGCAAGGAGCTATTCGATGCGATGGCCGAATTCGGGATCTCGGGAAAACTGATCCGGTTGTGTCGCACCACGCTAACACACACGCGATGCAGTTCGGCTCATGGATTTCTGAGCCGTTTGAAACTTGCACTGGATTTCGGCAAGGAGATGCGCTGTCGTGTGACTTCTTCAATCTGGTACTAGAGAAGATAGTGCGGAGGGCAACTGTAAACACGGAAGGCACTATCTTCTACAAGTCGGTCCAACTGTTGGGGTACGCAGACGACATCGACATCGTCGCGAGTTCTCAACGTGCCGTAGTGGAGGCTTTTACGGCGATTGAAGAACAGGCGAAACGAACTGGTCTCAAGGTCAATGAGGGCAAAACAAAATATATGCTGTCGACCAAAAAACGTTCCGTCACCACCTTGGACAAAATCTCACGATCGACAACTACAATTTCGAGGTAGTGAAGGAGTTTGTCTACCTCGGGGCAAACGTGAACTCCACAAACGACAACACAGTGGAGATCCGTCGTAGAATCGCCTATGGCATCCGGTGCTACTTCGGTTTTTCAAAACAACTGGGCTCAAAACTCCTGACTTGAAGGACCAAAATCATGCTCTACAAAACTCTTATTTTGACAGTCCTGCTCTATGGAGCCGAAATCTGGACGCTAAACAAAACTGCATACTTGGTACCTTCGAAAGAAAAAAACCTGCGTCGGATTTATGGTCCCGTCTGCGAGGAAGGCGAATGGAGGAGAAGACATAATCGAGAACTCTACGAGCTGTACCGGGATGTGGATGTAGTCCAGAAGGCAAAAATCCATCGACTGCACTGGCTCGACCACATCGAGCGTATGGACAACAATGCTCCAGCAAAGAGGGTCTTTGAAGCCGAGCCGACTGGTTCGAGAAGGAGAGGAAGACCGAATCTCCGGTATAAAGACCAAGTAATCGCGAATGCAAGACAGCTTGGTCTTGATGGCTGGAAGCGTGCCCAGGACCGTCAACGATGGAAGGCAGCAATTGCTCAGGCTCGGACCCTTCATGGGTAGCCGGCCTGATAAGTAAGTAAGTATGTACTAACAGGTACTCTAGCATCCTGCTTATATTGATCTAGAGCGATACAGACCGGTACCACGAAACACTTGCAGTGTTCCCCTTTTTTGGTATTGCTACAATTTTAGCTACTTTCCACTTGCTGCAAAAGTAGTGGCTTCGCATTAGCGCATTCTGATTGTTTGGATGATGTTGGCCTTAAGTCCTTGTATCAAAATCGTTTCCGGATTCTTGGTATAACATCGGTTCTCCCAAAAAAAACGTCAAAAGGGTTAAATTGCAGCTCCGAGGCGACCAATTGACATCGCCAAGACGGCTGATAACACGATTTGGGAATTTAGTGCGAAAAAAATCAATTGCGGCATGGGCTGTGTGACATGGCGCGCCAGAGCAGAGCAGAGCAGAGCAGAGGTCGTTCAAATCCAAAAAAAAAGTCGGTTAACATGGCTCTGTAACGGCCACCATTAACCGAAACGTTGTTCGAAGAACGCCACAGCGGCAATATTCTCATCTGTGCGACAGGGACCATTAGTGTTGTCCACTAGCATAGCACTCTCACGAACACTTTGAAGAAACTAGCGTACAGCAGTCGCGGTGGGTGATTCATTACGGCCAAAATTTCTTCTTTTCAAAAAAACGCACTGCATGGGCCACACAGCACTCTCTTTGGAAATAGGATTTCAATATTTCCCAGCGTAAAGCGACTCAGTTCGCTCCGCGGAGGTATGATACTGAATTTCTGTCAAGATTTTGAGCGAGAAACAGCTGTCAGTGTAAAAAGAACATATGATTTAAAAAAAAAAAAACTAGCAAAACCTATAATAACTCAGCTAATTTGATAATGACTTAAGTGACTTCAATAAAATCACAAATGATTGCAATCACTCGCAATGAATCCGCAATCAAAGACTTCAATACCGCTTCAACCATTCATGCAATCTGGTCTATAGAATCGGTTCTATCGTAGATACCCTAAATGGTCTGTAATAGCGGAAGTAGAATTCCAGCCGTGACCAGATCTGCTTAAAGAAACTCAGCACGGACAGCATCACAGCCAACTCGCTGATCTCCTTTCATTAACCCACCGATCGGCATAAATCATTTAGTCGATATTGGTCACTAGATTACCGAAGACATTCAATTTTCACCACCAACCAGGATTTGCCCACATTTCGATTCATCCGAAGGCGGGTAGGCGCTCCGATGCGGAAGAAATGAATAAGTGATCCATTAAAATCGCCTAAGCAACACCACTCATTGATTACCGTCATTATGCGCTGCAAACTTTGTTATTGGCACACATAGACTGCTGTTGGAAATAACTTCACTCCGTGGTCAAACCACAGACACAAACATTCAACCCCGAAAAACCGGCTGCCCGTTGGATTTCCATCGGAGTTTCCTCCACCACAAGGCACAGAGAGCCACAGTGACCACCACCACTGCAGTTGCATCGCGAAAATCTGCCGCACGCCAGCGGATTCAGCGTCATTGTCGGTCTTACCTTGGAACGTATCGCCGCGTTCGCTGTTCTCTCGCGGAGTTTTCTTCGTCGCTGTGCATCGCTTTTCCGAGGAAAAGTTGATTCGTCTCTCCGATTCCGGCGAATCGAACTTGGATTATCAGCAGATCTAGTGACAGTGACACAGTTCCCCAGTGCTCGCCGAAGGCTCCTCATGGACCCGCCGACGGTCGGCTCAAGGTAAGTGCAAGTGACAAGCGAAAAACCAACTCAAACAGTCAGACAGTCAAAAAGAGAGAGAAAGGTCTACGTTTTTGGAATGCTCAGATATATTTTAGAAATATTTACACAAAGGTGTCTGTTGAACTCTTAGAAAATACAATACAAAACAAGATCGTTGCCTTTGTCCCCAGCCGGGTGTCGGTTGTCTCTGCCTAGCGTCCGAACCTCATGTGTCCGTAGTCGTCGAACTGATCCTCGCCGCCGCGTTTGCCGAATCTCATGTGGCCGTAGTCGTCGAAGCGCTTCGCCCTCTCGCCGTCGTTCTCGTTGTCCACCAGCAGGTCGAGTTCGATGGGGATCTTGGAGCGGGATATCTGAACCATCCTGGGCTCGAAGCCGTACATCGATCTGAGGTTCCTGCGAGCAGTGCCAAACGACCGGATCGCCATATTGCGGTTGCCACTGCTGTCCTGGGAGTCGGTTTTCTGCTGACTGTCGTCGTACTTGTCGCCGTTGACCGGCAGCCCCGGCACGGTGAGCACATAGCAGAACAGGATGAATGTGCAGACTAACAATGGCGTTGAGGAAGTAGACATCCTGGTGTGTTGTCTATTTGAAACTCAGAATGGAACTGACTTCTGGTTGATTCCACCTGTTGGCTTTTATAGGTGAATCCTTGCCCGAAGGATACGTGCACGCTATGGAAAAGTGTTTTTCTCAGTTTGGTGGTGGATGCCTGGCAGCCAGTAAGCGGGCGCTGACGTTAATTGACGTTTGAAAGGTAACTCAATTAGATCCCGCCGATGGGGTGGATGAGCGATTTGACAGTTCAGTCGTGGATACGAACCAGCCAGTGGATTGTTTGCGTTGGGGATTTTAAAGAAAACAAATTTTACAAATCAATAATTGAATTCATAACCCAGTGAAGGAAGACAGCCATCATTGGAAGCGGAGTGGGGGTGTTGATGGGAAACATTATTTCTTCTCATTGTTTGAATTTCAGTGGTCCCTACGCGGATCTTTGGACTCTCGAGAAAGTGGAATCGCGGGTTAAGTTTTTATATTTCGTGGTCCACAGTCACTTATAACATGGGTGGGGCGTTATTCAGATATGGACATGGGCCTAGCGTCTACGGGAACTTATAGGGAGTTAAATTGTCATTAACATATTTTCTCGCATTCCCATTGGCGATTGTATTTCCTTGTTGATTAGTGCATTGCTCATGATGCTTATGTGCCGCACAAATAGACTCACGACCAAGGAAATTGACAAATTTCCACATGTCGTAAAATCATGTAAAAGACCTTCTAATTCATGCCGCCGTTATGCCCCGTTGTGGTTAAGAATACACTATGCGCCTTTGTAACCGGCTGCGCCATCCGTTGACCTTTCAAAAGTCATAGCTATTGTAGGAGAGGAGGTGAGCTGTCGTGTCTATCACAGGACTGACGTTACCTCTTGTTGCCAGCTGGTAGTTTTTTCACCAACTGACTTTTGTATATGTATTGTATAATAGATTCAATTTTGATGCACCACGTCTGCCAGTCTGTGTCCAGATAAATTTGTATTAATGGCCGTTTATAATAGGGATGCGCGTATTCCAATGGAGATCCATTGTGTTGCCACACGCTGCGAGGAGCATACTTGAATTAGCTTTTCATGAAACTAATTAAACTTATAATCGGTACAAAACTGATCGATTTCACAAACTAACTCACTTCTGTACGAATCTTTGGGGAAAAGACCTTCCGGGATAAAGACAGACACACTGCAAAGTTCATTCTAATGGTGAGACACATTTGTTTACTTAGTAATCTTCTGCAACCTTGACAACTAATCACAACCCGTTGGCCTTGTCGTATTGGTTATAGTCTTCGATTCGTAAGTATGCACATGAGCCGAATCTTGCGAACGGCAAACTTCCCAAACTCTAGAATATTGTTAGTTCGCGAATTGTTTGGTCGTGAATTTTTAGACTGCGACCGGCACTTTGAATTTTCAGTTGGACAATTAGTCAAGGAAATTATTGATTAAGGAAGAAAATATTTGAAATCATTAATAACGATATTCAAAGCAGCTCGTAGCACACCAAGAAGTACAAATTTATCAAGAAGTTCGCTGAATATTGGTTGTTTCTGAAAGTACGCGGTCTCAGGTCGCCGGTCTGGTGTGTACAACACTGTACTGTTAAGCGTCTCAAATTTTTGACTGTCCTATTCAAGATAACACTGTAGGTCCCCCTTTACTTACTTATCGGTGCTCGATGGCAAGCTCAACACGATTGTCGCAGGGTCCAGGTCTACCGCGAAGTGTAGCGTCAAACTAAGTTGTCTTGCGTCCACAATCAATTGGACTTTGTATCGGAAGTTTGTTACTTCAGCTTCTTCTTTAAACAACAGTCTCAGATTCTCAAGAGTCTCTCGATGTAGGCAAGTCAGTTAGTCGATGGAGATCATAACATCTTCAGCGCAATTCGTGGTTGAGTGTTCTCCTCCGCAAATAATGAGATAATGAGAATCTTGTCTGCCGTTGTGTGTGTCTCCCGATTTTCAAACTCTGCAAATCCGATAATACTCGAACAGAATCCGGAGCTGGTTCATAACGAAAGCAAGAGGTAGGAGTTATTTGAGGGGGAAATCCTTTTCGGGACATTTGCTCCTACCTACAATAAGAGGACGAGGCGACATTTTAAACGTGAGGTATAAATAATGTAAACAAATCTATTGACTACAACAGCCCCGCTAGATCGACTGTCTGTACAATAAACAGATTGGAGACTAACCCATTGAATGTGTTTCAAAATTGGACGACGCAATAGATTTTAAAATCCAATGTAACCGATGCAACTTAAAAAGCTGGTTTGATGCTATTGTCGGTAACTGTTCAATTGGTAAAGGCACATAACCACCGATCCTTCCGGAATATATTCGTATTTTGTACATCATTAAAGTCATAAGGCGTCACAAGCAGAAATCAATTTATCGCAACTTAGCATAAGAAAATGTGGCGAAAATTTAGAGGACTACTGAAATTTCCTTTTGCTGTCGATTAATTTACCTTTTTTAATGATGATGTGGCCATAAAAATGAAAAATGGTAGTTCTCACTATAAATCATATAGCTTTTGAGGCAGTTTCCCATCAACAAAAGTTAACCTTCAGGCTTTACAGATGTTTTGAAACAACAACAAACAATGGACGTATAACGTCCACTACAGTCGAGTCTCAATAATTCGTATTCCAACGGACCAAGCATTTCATACGAATTATCGAAAGAAAAATTAATCAAGTTTAGAATAGCAAAAGAAATCGACCATTTGCTGGTCGACGAGGCGACAGCCAACACTTCCACAATATAATAATATTGGTGGCGCTACAGCCCGTAGAGGGCCAGGGCCTAGCTTCTCAGCAACCACTCGTGTTGTGCGTGCTATTGTTCTATCACGAGTGGAAGGGACCTACAGTTTTTATGCCGACTCCGAGCGGCCAATTTTGAGAAGCTTTTTCTAGACAGTTATACTCTTTGAGCATTGTCAGTGACTCGAAAGACGTGGGGCCGTGAAAAGTATTTCTTGTCGTACCAGGAATCGAACCTAGACAGGAAGATCCAAGTGCGTAGGAGTCGACGCACATACCCACAACGCCGCCAACACGTCCATCCTTTTTAAAATGGATGTAAGCGTGGATGGAACATTACCAAAACGCTCAGCCGCAGTCTTCTGCTTTTCTCCATAGGCTGCGGCTTCAATAATTCCTTGCTTCTGGGCGACAGAGACACACTTGAATTTCTTTGAACTCATCTAGCAAACTGACAGCTATGACTTTAGTGACAACCGACAATGAACAAAGAGAACAGGCAATCGCCTAACAACCTAGGTAAACTATAAAAAAAGGACGCGAAGGAAGAAATGCGAATTATAGAGAAGCGTGATACGAGACATATGAATTAGAGGTCTGCATGAATGTACTCATTTGAATTTTCTTACAGTGTACAGTACTTCAGTGTACTATATTCATTGGTATAGTGTGCACTGAAAATGAATACTGCTATTCGAGAAACAAACACTGTACGACATTCGATCATCTGATAACGAAACGAATACACTGTTTGATTTCGCTCTGATTCATGGGTGTTTTACTCAAATGAATCAAGCTCACGCATAACTGGTCAAAATACACCGAGTACACCGAGTACACCGAGTACACCGAGTACGTTCTTAATCCTATCTTTTATTTCAATGTATTACACATCCTTATTATGCTGCAACATTTTGAAACTGGTTTCAAGACATTCATTCCAAACCTCTAAAACGAATTACAGTGAGTTCTACTCTTCACCGGGAAAAGAATATACGAGTTATCAAGGGGCCCGAAACGTATGGGTTTTATACAAATTGCCGAGATTTATTCAAGAGACCGAATCTTTGATACGATTTACCGCGAGATACAAATTATCGAGATACGATTCCACTGTAGTTAGCTTAAGGGGTTAGGCCACTCTAGAAGCCGAAAAAAATATACTCTTCTAGAATATACTAAAGGGTGTTTAGAGGTATAGAGGTATAACAGGTATAGAAGTAAAGGTATTTTTACTAGGTATAGAATTTTAGGTTGGCAGCACTATTTTAGCTGGCGGCCATTTTGTCAGCTATCAAGTGATTCATTTCTAGTTTGGCTTGGCATTTCAACATGATTTGACTGACGCCTGAACAAAGCTTCCAAATTGTGCGAATTTATTTTGAAAATAATGGTTCTGTTCGAAATATGTATGGCGCACTATGTCCATTTTCACCACGCTCACATTTGTTTGAATGTACATATATGTCAATAAACAAAGCTGCCATATTTGAAGTGATGACAATCCTCAAGTGTATGTTGGGACACCGTTACATCCACAAAAACTGACTGTTTGGTGTGCTTTATGTGTTGGTGGAATAATTGATCCGTACTTCTTTAAAAACAATGCTGGCAAGAACGTTACAGCCAATGGTAACCACTATAGAGCCATGATTACTGACTTTTTCGTTCATCAATTGAACAACCATGATGTGAAGGAGCTGTGGTTTCAACAAGATGGTGCAAAATATCATACAGCTCGTACCACAGTTGATTTATTGAAGGTTACGGACTCGTGAATTGGTCTCCAAGATCGTGCGATTTAACACCGCTTGACTATTTTCTGTGCGGATATGTGTAGTCGCTAGTCTATGCCGATAAGCACGAAACGATTGACCACTTTGAGGACAACATTCGCCGCGTTATTGCCGATGTGCAAAACCAAATGTTGGAAAAAGTCATCCAAAATTGTACCTCTAGATTAGACTACGTCCGAGGCAGCCGAGGTGGTCATTAAATGCCAGAAATCATATTTAAATTATAATGCCATTCGAATAAAGTAAATTACATGTCAATTTAAAAAATATCGTCTTTGTTTTATTCCTTTTCAAAGTTTCTCTCACAAAACACCCTTTACAATCGAGTTTCCAATAAAGAGTATTTATTATACTGTGACGGTATACAATAATTTTTTTGAACCGAATAATTTCAAAACTGTTGCTGTGCAGTGTTTTTCCGTTTTTTCAAGGTCCACGGCCGGACAGTTACTTTAATTTTTGAATTATAATAAGCCTCCTTTTTTTGGGAATATACATATAACGGGTGGTTACATTTTAAGGGCCGTTGATTTTGAATAAAACACAAATTATTTAGGAAATTATTGTCATTTATTTTTATCATGATAATATTGGTATGGTTCAATTGTGTATGGAACAAAATATCGGCCAAATGGCCGCCGCGACCTCGACGGCATACCTCCATCCGATGGTCCAAATTTTCAATGACGCTGAAGCATAATTGAGGTTCTATGCCGTTAATGTGCCGAATTATCTGATCCTTTAGCTCTTGAATTGTTGCTGGCTTATCGACGTACACTTTTTCTTTCAAATAACCCCAAAGAAAAAAATCCAACGGTGTCAAATCACATGATCTTGGCGGCCAATTGACATCACCACCACGTGAGATAACACGGCCATTGAATTTGTCGCGCAAAAGAGCCATTCTTTAGTTAGCTGTGTGGCAAGTGGCACCGTCCTGTTGAAACCACATATCGTCCACATTCATATCTTCCAATTCGGGCCATAAAAACTTCGTTAACATTTCACGATAGCGAACACCATTCACAGTAAGTGCCTGACCGGCCTCATTTTGGAAAAAATACGGCCCGATGATGCCGCCCGCCCATAAGCCGCACCAAACAGTCACTCTTTGTGGGTGTATTGGTTTTTCGACAATCACTCTTGGATTATCATTCGCCCAAATGCGGCAATTCTGCTTATTGGCGAATCCACTGATGTGAAAATGTGCCTCATCACTGAAGATGATTTTCTTCGAAAATCGATCATCCACTGTTGCCATTTCTTGCCACCATTCTGACCATTGACGACACTTGAAATGGTCAAGAGGCTTTAGTTCTTGGGTCAATTGCACCTTGTAAGCGTATAAATGCAAGTCTTTATGCAAAATGTTCATCAACGACGAGCGTGAGAGGTGCAATTGTTGGGTACGACGACGAGTTGAGGTGGACGGCTCTTCAGCCACACGATCGCGAACAGCAGCAATATTTTCTGCAGTACGAGCTGTACGAGCATGCACTGGTGTTTTCACATCCCCTACAGACCCGGTTTGCACGAATTTTTTGCACGATTTTTCCGATTGTTCGCACATTTTAACGATTAAATGGACCGAAAAAATCACGAAGTGCGCGATATGCATTTTCTAAACCTAGTACTTAGAGATTTTTCCTGACCATAATTTTTTGGGACATCATTTTTGAGGTCATGAGGGAATAAAACCGATTTTTCGAAATTTCTAGAGTAGCCTAACCTCTTAAAATATCAAAGTCATACATCTACATTGTTTGGGAGGCATTCATATTATATTTTAGCATTTATCTACATTCCACATTAACCAACTAGTTTTACGTGCTCTCTCCGAAATTAAACATGATTAAGGAGTTCAATAACGGTTTTGCAATGGCGCAAGGTTTTATTTTTCGAAGCCTGAATTCGGTCTTAACTACAAATTTGTCCAAAGTTCTTAAGTCAATTATCCGTTGACTGATGAGCCACGATGTGTAACCAGATGAGTTTCGTTTTATCACCTTGGCACGGAACCCTGATGAGAAGGAAAAGTAAGAGAAATTTCGATTTCCATAAAAGATGGAACATTTCTCCTTTCATCCTTATGTACACAAGACAACTTGTAAATAAAATACCACGCACCCCGTTCATCAACTCCTGACATGAGTCATTAAAAGACAGAAACATTTACCATCTCCCCTTGTTGTCAACGATTGTCTTTTTTTCCCATCAAACAGCATCGATCACAGCTCAACTCTCACATCGCACACATAAAGTCATCACATGCATCAGCATCACACTGCTCATCAAACAAAGGTTTCATAATCAAAGCTTCACGTTCCGCAGTAAACGTTTCACGCAGCTCATTAGCAGAGGCTTAAAACAGTGTTACAGCAAATTCAGTGAATAAATATCGTTTGAAGGATGATCGTTGGCATAATTTATTTGAGAATCGTCACAACTGTTCCCCGCGTCAAGACACTTCACCCGAGCTCGTCAAAGTGATACTTTCGCCTGAAGACCCAACATCGCACCCGGAAAACTACCTTCTCGACGGTTCATAATCGATGCTGGCCGTACGATGGCAACCGAGGGAAGGGTCTAATTTATGTAAACACAGTCCATTATGCAAAATTCCGTAGACAGCATTATAGACGTTTCAACAAAGAAATACTAACTCGCCATGCATTTATCTGACGATGACGACGATGATGTTGACCAAACAAATACTGGTGGGGATCTATGTGGAGCAAGCAATTCAGCGTTGGCGTGTTTAGTCGCCTCATTAGTTAGTCAAATACGCTGTCGTAACTCAGAAGAAGTGTTCAAAAACTGTCCTCTGACGGTTTAATAATGATTTGTCAAAAATGTCTGAATTTGTCACTAAATGTCAGTGGTTTTTATTTTATCAACTTTGTGGGAGAAAGAAGGAGAAGTTGACCCTAATTGATTTTAACGGACAATTTATGAAGTTCATGGCTTGAAAATGAAAATAAATACAGAATGAGCGCTGGAAAGGGATGCAGATTTTTCAAGAATTTGCATACTACATGGATTCTAAGGAGAAAAGCGATAAACCTAAATTAAAGCGTAAAAGTTGCCCACGAATCGCGAATCTCCGAAAGTCTGCCTCTGATTGGTTTGAAATTTTTAGAAAACATTGCATTCACATTTATTGCTTTCACAAGCTCAGTTGACCACATAGCAATGACAGATACGAGGGGCGTTCAATATATTCTCGGTATCGGGGTGAAGCTTTGGTTGTATATAAAAATTTACTTATTTATCAAGTAATACTATTATTTTAGTGCATTCATGTGAAATTTCATATAAATGTGATTATTAATTCGAGCGAGTTAAACAGAATACCCATTTATTGTCGACTTGAGTTCTTCATCATCCGAAAATCCTTTTCCACGAAGACATTTTTTTAAATCCGGAAACAGGAAATAATCACTAGGGGCACTCTGGACTATTGGGTGGGTGTTGGTTTCTTCGTAACCACAATCTCGCGCAGCAGCCTTGGAAAATCGCGCCGTGTGAACAGGAGCGTTGTCATGAAGAAGCAACACACTCGCTGCGAGTTTACCCCGTCTTTTCTTTTTAATTTCCTCCCACAAATTATGCAAAGTGGAAGCGTAGGATGTGGCGTTGATGGTTTCACCTTTTTTTTTGTACTCAATGAGCAAGATTCCCTTTGAGTCCCAAAAAACTGTGGCCATGAGCTTCCCGGCAGACGGAGTGACTTTGAACTTCTTCGGGGGGTCTGTTCCTTTTTTATGCTAATGCATGGACTCTTGTTTGCTTTCAGGGTCATAGTGGTTGACCCATGTTTCGTCACCAGTAACAATTCGATCCATAACACCGTCCGCGTTCTCACTACACATCTCTCTACAGCATGCAATTCTCACTTTTTTCTGAGGCGCTGTGAGCATTCGTGGCACCCAGCTTGCACTGACCTTTGAAAGGTTAAGATGGTCATGAAGAATGGTGTGAATGGTACCAATTGAAAGCTTTGTGATCTCTGCCATCATTTTCACCACTATTCGGGCATCCTCAAGAACAAGTTTTTCGGCTTCTTTGATGCTTTCTCCCGTACAAGCAGTAGCCGGGGCGCCGGAGCGGGGGTCGTCTACAATGCTCTCTCTGCCTCTCTTGAACTCACTTGACCACTTTTGCACAGTTGATAATGAAGGTGCGGAACCCTGGTAAACAGCCACCACCTCTTCATGAATAGTTTTTTGACTTTTTCCTAGCTTAGTGAGAAATTTAATTACAGCGCGATGCTCAATTTTCACCATCATCGTCTCAGTTGCCATTATGATTCTGCTTAACTATAAGAGATATAAGAGATAAAACGCGAATTAATAATCACATTTATATGCAATTTTACACGAATGTACTAAAATAATAGTATTACTTGATAAATAAGTCAATTTATATATACAACCACAGCTTCAACCTGATACCGAGAATATATTGAACGCCGCTCGTATGTTTCAACAACTGTCAATGTTAATGACATCCAGCTGTCAAAATATCCAGAAAGGATTGCGATTTCATTATACATAGTTTCACGGTTTTTCTACGTCCATCGTTCACGACACAGTTGTAAATTCGCAACGTGTAGGCATTTGTGGAGTATGTTTAAGCTTGAGTACACTTTTGGACCTTGAGCCACAAACCAGACAGAGTTTGGTGCGAAATGAAGCAAATATAGTTGTCGTAGCGGCCAGTATTGAATACGGAGAAGTCGATTCGGTGTAGATCAGCTAAAGTGAGCATTGCAAGAGAACCAACCCGGCTGGATTTGTGAAAGTACAGGGTGGGCCATATCATGTATTATGGCATCATTAGTAAGAACAAACATTCCCAATAAATACGAAATACAACGTCGTTCAGCTGGCTCCGCAGTATCGCATTTTGTCACCCCAATTTTCCATGACCTTGTTGAAGGTATCGGGCTGTAGCTCAAGGATTGCTTGGATTATATTAGCCTTAAGTGCTTGTATCGTTTCCGGAGTGTTGGCATAACATCGGTCCTTCTCGGTTCCCCACAAAATAAAGTCCAAAGAAGGTAAATCGCGGCTCCGAGGCGGCCAGTTGACATGACATGACGTGCCTTACTAGAAACTGCCTTATTTTTGTCTGTTTCCTCCTCATCTCTGCAGCTTTTACAAAAGTCGTTGTATCTCTATGGCTTTGGCACAGTGACCGGTAAGGACTCCTATTAGCGTGCTTATATAGCTGATTTGCCTCTAATTTATAAAGTGTATATCCGGCCCAAACTTGAGTACAACGCTCATACCTGATCTAGTGCCCCCAAGACCACCCTGCACCCAACTAGATAGAATCCAAAAGCGAGCGATAAAACTTATAGGAGACAACAATATCGCATAGTCATTAGACTCTCTCGAACATCGACGTACCGTCTCTTATTTGTCCGTATTTTATAGCTATTTTAACAAACGATGCTCAAGTGAGCTAGCCAACTGCATTCCTCCTCTCCGTGAATTCACCTGCAATACTCGTCTCGCCAGGAATGCTCATCAGTTTACGCTTAAGCCTACTTTCGGACACACGGTTAAATTTAGAGACTCGTTCTTCAGCCGGACTACGCGTATATGGAATGTTCATCCCAGTCCAATATTTCCCACAGACTACAAACCGCAGATATTTAAGACCCGATGTGCACAGGTACCTCCTCTCCCTTTCACCCTCTATTCCTTCGGCCGTGCGCCCCGGACACTTAAGGGTATTTGCGCGCGCAAATCAAAAAAATCAGGCATAGACCCCTTGCTGTAGCTCCAATACTCAGACGAAGCCAGCGAGTTCTGGCTCTATCCACGCTTATAGCAGAACTTGCAAAATATGAGTTTTGTAAAGCTTGCTTTTGGTCCTTCGAGTCGGGGATTTTGAGCCCAGTTGTTTCGACAAACCGAGGTAGCAGCGGTTGCCAAGGGCGATTCTACATCGGATCTCCACTATGTTCTAGCTCGTAGAGTTCATATTTTTCTCGAGATAGGCTAACTCTTTAAATACCTTAAAATTGTACTCGTCGACTGTGATGTATTGCCGCAGGTGGTGTGTGCTGGAACGTTTCTTGCTTACCGGTTTATATATTAAGTTTTATCCTCATTGACCTTTAGACAACGTTGGGAACGATCGACGATATCAATGTCATCTGCGTATCCCAACAATTGGAATGATTTGTAGAAGATAGTGCTTTCGGCGGATACAAAAAAGAATTGGCGAAAATTCACAATTGTTGGGCGTCACGGGCAACCACTGGCGCAAAGGACTGTAGTCAGATACCTGGGGATCTGGCTAGATCATTATCTATATTTTAACAAACATGTAGATGCTGATCTAGTCCGAGCCCGAGCTCGAGGCGCTTTCGCTCTTACAAAGAGACTGTTTTACAACAGCCAACTCGATGCGAGGGTGAAGGTAATCTGTTACATGGCCCTCATCCGGCCAATGCTCACCTATGACTGTCCCGTGTGATTCAACGTGAGTGCAAGCTTGATGGAAAAGATTCGGGTGTTTGAGCGGGCTTGTCTTAGGGCTTGCCTTCGCCTTTACAGAACACGAGAGTCCCAGTACAAAAAATTCTTCTCCAATGAAGTATTATACAACAGGGCGAACCTGATACGAGTGGACAATTTCCTGTTGAAATTGATTCGAGGCCACACTGCCAGAGCGATGAACTCAGTCAATAACTTGATCTCTGGGGCTTACTACCCCAATCCTCAATACCACGAAAGGGTATCTCATAACGGCTTCGTCCCCCCAGAAGCTTTTCTCCATTTAGACATGGACGGTCTGTTACAAGACATAAATGCGGTACCGCTCATCTTTCACATTGCCCGTTCAACTGTGGATGGGCGACTCAACCACGACCGTTCCGTCGCACAACGAGCTGAGGAGGGTCGCCTCCGGTTCAGTACGGCGGTATCAAGGCGAGATTTTCGGGATGTTGCAATGCAACACCGAAAACTCTGGTGGCTGTGCAGTGAGGGAACTCCATCATCGAGTTAGTTCAGCTGTAACCTATGGCCGACCTACGTATCTTAGTTAGTTTTTAAGGTAGTTTTGTAAGGTGTAAATATGTAAAAAAAATGTTTAGTTTACGGTAGTTTAAGTTATTTTAAGGTAGTCTGTAAGTTAGCACATAGGTTTTAAAAAAAATGCAATTTTAAACATATACATTGTTAGGTTATGTCGAAAGACATAGTTTAAGATTAAGTTTAGCTTAGAGTGCCCGCCTCGGGCCAGCAAGTTAGAAGTAGTAACACTGTTCGCTCAACTAGTTTTAAGCATTTTTGTCAAGTATTTAAGTTATGGTATGAATTTATGTTAATAAAAATTGATTGAAAATGAAATGCAAATAGTGCTTTCCGTATTTACAGCAGCCCGCTGCACTATCCAGTTGAACAAGTCACATGACAGCGCATCTCTTTGCCGAAGTCCGGCTAATCAATGCCTGCAGTATGTATATGTCCGACGGTCTCAATTCAATTTCTCAAAAAATGAATTTATTGCCAATGCATCGTATTTGTGACAGATACACGAGCCAACGATGATTCTGAACCTTCTTGTCCGGTGTTCCAAGAATTGGAAATGACAACAGAAGTCACAACACGATGCGTTCAACGGAAGACTCCCTGAAACACACTCATGCTTACAATCTCAAAGTCCATCACCCAAATACATATTTAACAACAGGGAGTGCAATTATTTAAGCCAACCTTGATAAGAGATAACCCAGTTAAGCCCAGACAAAACACACAACCAACAGCTGCGCTGTATCAAATTCCCCATTCTTTAAACACACATTTTCATAATCAACAAGCAAATTAATCGCCTATCCCACATTCTCTGCAACCCAAGCAGCCGGCCGCTTGACAAATGATCCACCACAGCTGGTAGCGAAACACTCATGTTCTCCAAAGTGACCGTTATCGAAGACTCTTATAAATAGCCATCGCTTAATCGAGAGACATCTTCACACAGTTGGCCAGACAAAAGGTCGCATCGGTGCAAGCAATCCATTTGTAAAGTCTGCGCGAGCACGGCTCTTGTCACAGATGCATTGGCGGCGCCGACGCAAAACAACAACCCTGTGCTCCGCGTGAGGCAATTAAACAAGGCCGTAAAACCGAGTTGCTGAGCAAGCGTTGACATCGTAAATATATGCATATCGTGATTGTTGATTGGGCTCTTCGCGGGTCTACCCCGTGTGGACCGTGGACCTATATATTTAAATGCTTCTTGATTGTGTCCTACTTCCAGTGGACATGATGGCTTTTTACCGAAAAAATGTCTTCGGACCTTAGGCTGTTTCGGCTACGGGTGACTTTCTAATTTTACAATTTTAAATTCTTTAATTTAGAAAAGTAAACGATTTTACGATTTTATGATTTTTTTGTTTTTTTTTTTTTTTTTCATTCCGATGAGCGATTTTTGGTTTGACGTCATGATGAAATCGGGCTGAGATTTCGATCGTTTATTGCTCAGACGTGAAAGTCAACCTGTGCGACTTTAAATGGGTCCATTTGAAGGCTAATCAAATCTGAGAAAAAAGGGAAAAGGGCTTTGGTTGTTTCACGAATCTAAACCTGATCTAGACACCTGCAGTCAAAGGTGATTCTGGTTCTCGGGGGCAACTTCCACTTTCGATGGTTATTGTGGGGCAGGCATTCTGTGAAAAGAAAAAAAGAAATATAAACTTGGTTCTCCTTGAAAAGGAAACAGCAGATATGAAGGAAAATGTCAATTCAGCAGGTCAATTATTTAAGACAGAGTTCTGAAATTGGCGTAGTGGTTGCCAATTTGTCTTGTTAGACGTACGTACAATCAACTGGGGAATGTTTGAATGAGTCCATACGCTGAACTTTTGGAGTATTCGAGGATAGACTGAAAACTGCTGAGTTTTTCTTTTTAACTCGAGGACCGGTTCCTACTACATACACTCTGTAAATAGTACTAGGGCTTTAGGTTAGTCTAGGTTCGGGTAGCTGATTGCAGAGCGCTTCGTTTCAAACGTCTTCGTCTTATACTGGCTGTTAGAAGACGAACTGCCTATACACAAAAACTCTGAACAGGATTAGGTTAGGTCAGGTAAGGTCAGAGTGGCTACCTGCTGATGGCAGTCACACTTACGCCAATATAGGGCTATCGTGGTACCACGCGGATTGATTTGGCGAAGTGACGAAGTGACATTGACGCCATTCAGTTCGACAGGTTTTTGCAAAACTAGGTGCCTAGGTGCCACTATCCAGAACACTCCATGTACTTCCTACCTTCTCTTCATCCGTGCAGCTTCTGCACAAATATTTGAACGGAGCACCTATACTGCGGGCGTGAGTGCCAATTATGCAGTGTCGAGTTATGACAACGATGTCGGTCCTGACTCGAGTGCAGGTCTGCTCAGTCTGAAAAATCACTCTGTTTTAAAGTAAGTGGTGCCTTCTAGCCACTTGTTGTTGGTTTAAAGTAGATGGTGGGCTGTAGCGAGCGGTGAAGACGGTGGATCCCATCATGCTGTAAGAGAAGCGGTTGTACCACACCTAGCGACATAATCGGCTTTGCAATTTCCGGGTATGTCACAGTGTTTCGGCACCCACATGATGTGTATATTGAAATGCTCAGCCATCTCGTTAAGAGACAGACGGCAATTTAGGGATGTTCATGTGTTAAAAATTACATTGTCAAGGCATTTAATTGCGACTTGACTGTTTGAATACATAGTGCTACCCCTTTGGGATATTGTTCTAGAACCAGGACAGCGCCTCTTTTATAGCAATTGTGCCTGTCTTGAAAAAGTCTACTCTACTGTGTTCAGGGATGTAAGTTAGGTTAGGTATGTGGGTAGCCAAGTCTCACTGAGGTGCTGTTAGACCGATTGTGATGCCCATTGGGGGAATGCATCCTCTTTGCTAGTACTTCGTCCCAGTTGTTGTTGGTGTTAATGTGCTGCTCAGCCATCCTGATATCCTAACAAAAATTAAAAAGAGACTTTAGAGAGATATTTATTAGATCCTGGAGGTGCTGTTTTTGACGACGAAGGCAGGCAGGCACATGCAGCCAAACAGGAGGCCTACAAGGCAACTCTGCATCGAACAACGAGCTCTACGAACAGAAGAGAAGGGAAGAGAACCGGCTTCTCAGAAGAAAAAAAGAAAGAGCACGAGAAGCGCGCGGTTGAAGAGATGGAGAGACGTTACGGCAGAAAGGAGGTCCGAAAGTTTTACCAAAAGGTAAAACAGTTATCCGGAGGGTATAGACCTCGGACAGAAGCCTGCAGGGATGAAAATGGACAACTAGTAGTAGAGTCGCAGTCGATGGTGAGAATTTGGAAAAATCACTTCTGCAGACTGTTAAACGGAGATGACGACACAAACTCCTCTGTCAGGCAATATGTTCCACTTAATTTGGACGAGGATGACCAAGAGTTCCGTCCCTCCGACTTAGATGAAGTCAAGATAGCGATATCTAGACTGAAGTCGAACAAAGCTGCTGGAGCGGACGGACAGTCCGCGGAACTGTTTAAAGCAGCTGGAAATGATCTGGTTGGGCGCATGCACCAGCTCATCTGTAAGATATGGTCGGACGAAAGCATGCCCGATGAGCGGAATCTCAGCGTCTTTTGTCCGATTCACAAGAGAGAAGACCCTTTTGACTGCGCCAACTATCGAGGGATCAGTCTACTTAACATAACGTACAAGATCCTCTCTTCCGTCTTGTGTGAACGCCTGAAGCCATTCGTCAATAACCTGATAGGTGCTTATCAGTGCGGTTTCAGACCGGGAAACTCCACCATCGACCAAATTTTCACACTGCGGCAGATCCTGGAAAAAACCCAAGAGATGCAGATCGACACCCACCACCTATTCGTCGATTTCAAGGCCGCATATGACAGCGTGCATAGAGACGAGCTATACAACGACATGTCTAGTTTTGACATTCCTGCCAAACTCGTCAGATTGTGCAGGATGACGATGAAGAACTCTCGCTGCTCCATCAAGGTCGGTAACGAACTCACCGAGACCTTCAATGTCAAAAAAGGTTTTAAACAACGCGACACGCTGTCATGTGATTTCTTTAACATCATACTTGAGAAGATCGTGCGAAACTCAAATGTCAACACCAGAGGCACGATCTTCCAAAAGTCTGCTTGCCTACGCGGACAACATTGACCTGATTGGACGAACACAGCGAGCTGTCAATGAGGCTTTTGCTGGCATTGAAGCGGAAGCGGCTAAAATGGGTTTGGCAGTGAATCAGGGCAAAACCAAGTACATGCTGTCATCACGAAAGGACGCACAACATTGACGTCTCGGACAGAGCGTCATAATGGGCAGCAGAAACTTTGAGGTAGTCAAGGACTTCGTCTCTGCAATAAACAGGGATAATAAAACCAGTACCGAGATCAAGTGCAGAATTACTCTTGCCAATCGCTGTTTCTTTGGGCTCAAGAGGAAGTTGAGTAACAGAGCCCTCTCTCGAAACGCCAAGTTGACTTTATATAACATTCTAATCATCCCTGTCCTGCTCTATGGCGCAGAGAAATGGACGCTATCAAAAGCGGATGAAGAAGCTCTTGGTCGTTTTGAGAAAAAAGCTTTGCGTGTGATCTTTGGTCCTGTTTGTATTGATGGCGTCTGGAGGAGGATATTCAACCACGAACTGTACGGGCTGTGCAGCGGCATGCACCTAGTTAAGCGTCTTCGGAGCCAACGCTTAAAGTGGCTAGGTCACGTAGAGCGGATTGACACCACAGCTCCGGCCCGAAGAGTCTTCGATTCCGAGCCATTGGGACAACGCAACAGAGGGCGTCCCAGTACGAGATGGCGCACACAAGTGGAGAAGGACCTCAACCAACTTGGTGTGCACAACTGGAGGCAGCTGGCGAAAGATCTTGCTGGCTGGAGAGGTTTGTTGGTTGAGGCCCAGGTCCACCCCGGGCTGTAGCGCCAAACAGAGAAGAAGAAGGTGTTGAACAAAATGTTCACCCAGTGTTCTATGTTCTCAACCAGCAACCAGTTCCAAATTGTCGAAATACCATCGCTAGCAACTGTAGGAGTTTATCGGTTTTTGAATTGTTCTAGAGAGTTACACCTTTTTTTATTAGCTTCCTCCATGACCGTGTCATCCACTTTTTTTCTTGACATCCGCAAGAGTTTGTGCCCAAGGGAGGAGATCGGTAGGAAGTTGTTAGACTAGGGGGCGGCGAGTGGGCCTGTAGAATGCATTCTCTTGATTCATTGACCATTACCAGCCCTTCGCACAGCGTCAAGGTTCCAACCACGCGAAGGAACAAAGAATCTCATGAGTATGTAGTAGACAATCAAACTGCCATCAGGTCTTTCACAACCTCCCAGCTCAAGAATATCGAAGCATATATGAACAAACAGAAAATTCGAGCGTCCTGGTTTGCCAACAGAGCTCTTTAACAGGTCCGATATCCCTAATGACACCTATAAGCTCCTGCGAACGTTTAAAGCCTTTTGCACCGCTTAAATCTGCATCCGTGCAGCTGATGATAGGGTTCGGACCTTTGATTAGCGGAACGCAATCCATACGCACCCATCCCTTTGTGAACTTTCCAAATCCACATACAATAACCTAAGAACCAATTAGAAGCAATATACGAATTGTTGGATATCGGGAAACATCTAAAATGTCTAGAGTACTAAAAATACATCACCCCATTGCCTCACAAGTTGAGCTCGCCTCACATGCACAACGCACAGTTACCTGTGAAATCGATAGAAATGACTGCCGACCCAAAAAGCTGTAAGTGATGTCCCAGACCCACTAAACTTGACTTTACAAGCTACTCTGTCACACAGCAGAGCGCCTTCCATACGCATTAAAATTCAATGCCATCTCAATGTATTCAATTATCCTCCAATCAACATTTTTGCAGTCACATAAAAATACCTGCAACCATCTTAAGGCGATGCACGCACATCAAACAACGTATTCAATTGCCTCAGTACGGATGAGGTATGAATGCCGCCCTCCCCCGGCGGTTCATAGCCACAAAACCTGAATCAGCTCTCCTTTTTAGGCCACAAACTATGTCTGACACTCGTTCGCATACGTGTCTATGTTTGGCCCAGATTCACTTACGGACGATTTTAGGCGACAATTTTTAATCAGATCGCCATTCCACACCATTCCGCTGAAGTGAATATCATCACTCGATCTCTCAGCCTCAACAGATGAACAGAATGTGGAACACATCTCAAACGAGTTCTCTCTTAGATAAGCGCGATTGATTTTATGATTCTCGCGTTTATGTTTTCAATTTGCATACATTCTAATGTGACAACAGATATCACGCCCGATGTGCGGTCCGCTGGGCATCCTGTGCGTCGGCGCAGAATCCAATGTGAAAGTCAGCCACCACAGAGAGACGTTCTACGCACGTATCAGTGGATCTCTGTGAGACTGATGCGTATGCAAATCGAATGGTCGCCGTGGATGGCTTGCGAATTCCGGTAAATGTCGTAAATCAAGCGGATTTGGTTAATGGCTGCATAAGTGGCGAGAATAGATAAAGTATTTTGAATCTGATTTGCCAATCGATGGCTTTGTGGCGGATCTGCAGCGCGAGACCGATTCGAATCGAACATCAATCACAGTGAATGCCCCCAGACGTGCTACATAATGCATGATTCGGATGATTTCTAGAAAGAAACTTTTGATAGATGTCAGGAAACTGAGATTTCACATTGATTACAAACGATTCAATGACACCTCTCGCGGTGATTGATTAGCGGTGTTTATCTTTGCAGGCGTGCATCAATGTGCATCAATCCCTGCGAATTTTCTCCCAGAGTAGAATCAGTATCGATTCGATTTGAACCAATTCATAGATTCCTTCATTCGTATGAGACGACGCAATAGGCGTGGTGACTGCAGAAGCCACGAAACGACTCTTCATGAGCTGAGCTGAACGACTTTTTTGATTTTTTTTTTAGATCAATTGTGGGCCGTCTAGTTGTTTTTTTTAAATCAGAGGTTATTTTGACACTGAGAGCTGTTTCCCGCTCGAAATCTTTACAGAAAGTCAGTATCATACCTCCGCGGAACGAAATGAGTCGCTTTACGCTTGAACAGCGTTGGGAAATATTGGAAACTTATTTCCAAAGTGAGTGCTGTGTAGTCCAAACAGGGCGTTTTTTTTTTTGAAAAGAAGAAGTTTTGTCCAAAATGAGGCACCCACCGCAGTTGCTTTACGCAAGTTTGTGCAAAAAGTTCGTGAGACTGGTATGCTAATGGACAACACGAGCAGTACGATGTGCCCAGTTGAGAATGTGGCCGCTGCGGCCTTCTTCGAAAATTAGGCTGGTAACAACGTTTCGGTGGGTGTTACAGAGCCATATTAACCGACCTTTTTTACTGAAACTGAAGACATGAAATTGGACGCCTCGGAACTGCGACTTAACCCCTTTGGCCTTTTTTTGTGCAGGACCGATGTTATGCCAATCCGGAAACGATTCAGGCACTTATGGCCAATATCATCTAAGCAATCCGCGAGCATCAACCCGAAACCATTGACAAGGTCTTGAAAAATTGGGGTGACCGAATGCGCTACTGCGAAGCCAGCCGAAGCAACCACTTGAATGACTTTGTATTTCATACTTAATGGGAATGTTTGTGTTTACTAATAAAGCCATAATACATGGAAGAAATTGAGTTTTGTTCGTTTTATTGTATTTTTAAAAAGAAACTTGTATTTGGCCCACCCTGTAGTAGCCAGTGTACACTTCCTAAATTATCCTTTTGAAACCAGAAATCTGCTGAGCACTTTGCAGTAGATTAGCTAGAAAGATTAGATAGTTTTCCGACACCGTTGCTGGCTTACATGCCTTGTGCCCCTACCTCTTCTTCTTCTCCTTTGTTTAGCGCTACAGTCTGGAGCGAACCTGGGCCTCAACCAACAAGCATTTCCAGTCAGCACTATATTTCACCAGCTGCCTCCAGATGAGGGCACCAAGTTGGTTAAGGCCCTTATCCACTTGCGTGAGCCATCTTGATCTCCCTGTGGCGTTGTCCCAAAGGCTCGGATTCGAAGGCTCTTCGGGACGGAGTTGTGCTGTCCATACGCTCTACATGACCTACGAGTTGGATCCGAAGACACGTAACTAGATGCATGCCGCTGTACAGCCCGTACAGTTCGTGGTTGAATCTCCTCCTCCAGGCGCCATGAACGCAAACAGGACCAAAGATCGAACTTTTCTCTCAAAACGACCAAGAACTTCTTCATACGCTTTATTTTCTGCGGTTTGTATAAAGTCAGCTTGGTCTTTCGAGAGACGGCTCTGTTGCTCAATTGCCTCTTGAGCACAAAGAAACACCGATTGGCATGAGTAATTCTGCCGCTGATCGGTACTGGTGTCATTGTCCCTGTTTACTGCAGAGCCGCGGTAGACCAAGTCCTTGATTATCTCAAAGTTTATGCTGCGCATTATGTCGCTCTGTCCGAGACGTCGTTGTTGTGCTACCTTCCGTGATGACCCTCATTTAACGATGAACCCATTTTAGCCGCTTCCGTTTCTATGCCAGCGAACGCCACTACCTTCCTTCTTCCATATTAATTGGCCACTTAACTTGACACGCAGATTTATTCAATTCTACTCACAGTATCAAGGAACACAGTTCCAGAAAACCTTTCATCTATCTCTATCAGCACTTGGTGAGCATTCACTCTTGGATTGAGGCGCTCTAACTGCACGCTACTTTTTTGTTCTCGTTTTGTAAATAGAGATGCACGACAAGATAAGATGGAACCAGTCGAAAACTGTTTAGATATTACTCTGCATTACAGAGTAAACTCCACCAACAATAGAACTCGTGCGAAAGTCTCAATGGAATGTGTAGACTGATGTTGACTTCATTGAGAGATTTAGAGAACAATCTATCCAGTTATGTCCTTTTTGTTTTGACAAGGAATATCACTATCGTTGTCCTGATTAAATGAGTGACAATTGTCTTGGCCTTAACTAGCACACGTCTCCCGTTGATTTGAATTGCGCATACCAAATTTGATTGAAGTCCTTCTCCACTTATGCGTGCCACCTTAGAGGCAACCGTTGTCATTTGTAGTTCTTACTACGGAGCCGAGTTAGATGACACACATTGCGACGCTGTTCATTCAACACGGTGATGTTGACAGTGTATACTTTATTTTCCCTCGTTCACCGAAACCCATTTTAGTCGCTTCCGTTTCAATGCTAACAAACACCTTACTGATTGCTCGCTGCGTTCGGCTAATTACGACGATGTCATCCGCATATTGTCCTCTTTCTGCGTTTCCTCCAATCGAACAGAGTACTGAAACCAAAGTGTTTAAGAATGAACTGTCAAATATGTTAATTGTTGTATTTCGACGTTAATTCTTTTCTCTATGTGCTTTGTTAAAGTTTGCCAGAAATGTTTTATATTAAATGTATTAAACGCAGAAAACATTAGAAAGTAGACACATAGTTAACGCAGAAGGGGGACGATATTCATACAACTGAGGACTGCTGTAAGATCGTTCCTCTAATCCTGGTCTGCTGCAGCGCGTCTCTATGAATAAAACCATTTTAAACATTGAAAGTCTGGTTCATTACTGACCTAGATGGAGGAGCAATAGATCTCTAACGTCTTTATGTATAATCTGTCGAGTTAGGCTGTTATGTCAAATTATGCCAGCAGTCATATACCGCCTTGAAATCGAAGAAATGGGTGGTTTTTTTTTATTTTTTTTAACTTCATTTTTGTTTATTAATTCAGAAAAAAACTTACATACTAGACAAAAATGCTTAAAGCTAGTTGGACGAACAATGTTACTATTTCTAACTTACTGGCCCTAGGCGGGCGCTCTAAGCTAAACTTAATCTTAAATTATGTCTTTCGACTTACCCTAACTATAATTAAATTAGATACTAATATTTAAACGAACAACTGTATATTATGAAAAATTTAAAACATAATGACTTAACATTTTATTTAAAAATTACAAACTAACTTACATTCTACCATAAAATAAACTTAAACCTAAACAAATCTACTTATATATGCATATACATTTATATTTACTATATCCTATACACATATGTATACGCATATATCCTTATATACATTATAATGTATAAATGTATCTACTTGTATACATAAATACATCATTTGTCAAAACTTTTTTTTTTGTTTTGTTTTTTTTTTTAATTTTTTTTTTATTTATATACAACTTAAATTACCTTACAACTACTCTAAGATATGGAAGTCGGCCATAGGTTGCAGCTGATGAATTTCCATAACCCACTGCATGACAGTGACCAACTGCGTCCCATAAGGGGATACACACTACCCTTTCTACCCTGGGTCTAAAGGGTTCGACGCTGGAGTTCCCTCGCTCCCCAGCCACCAGAATCTTCGACGTTGCATAGCAACATCCCGCACATCCCGACTCGATACCGCTGTACTGAACCCTCCTCAGCTCGTTGTGTGACGGAACGGTCGTGGTTGAGTCGCCCATCCACAGTTGAACGGGCAATGTGAAAGATGAGAGGTACTGCATTTATGTCTTGTAATAGACCGTCCATGTCTAAATGGAGAAAAGCTTCTGGGGGGACGAAGCCACTGTGACGTACCCTTTCATGGTACTGAGGATTGGGGTAGTAAGCCCCAGAGATCAAGTTATTGACTGAGTTCATCGCTCTGGCAGTATGGCCTCGAATCAATTTCAACAGGAAATTGTCCACTCGTATCAGGTTCGCCCTGTTGTATAATACTTCATTGGAGAAGAATTTTTTGTACTGGGACTCTCGTGTTCTGTAAAGGCGAAGGCAAGCCCTAAGACAAGCCCTCTCAAACACCCGAATCTTGTCCATCAAGCTTGCACTCACGTTGAATCAGCCGGGACAGCCATAGGTGAGCATTGGCCGGATGAGGGCCATGTAGCAGATTACCTTCACCCTCGCATCGAGTTGGCTGTTGTAAAACAGTCTCCTATAGATCAGCATCTACATGTTTGTTAAAATATAGGTAATGATCTAGCCAGATCCCCAGGTATCTGACTACAGTCCTTTGCGCCAGTGGTTGCCCGTGACGCCCAACAATTGAGAATTTTCGCCAATTCTTTTTTGTATCCGCCGAAGCCTTATACAACGGGGTCCGGAACAGTATGGTTGCCGACTTCTGAAAGTTGATATTCAACTTCCAGTCATCGCAACTTCTCCTGAATGAGTCGAAGTCACCCTGCGCGAGAGTAGTGATGTCCTCGATCTTTTTGCCTGATCTGTACACAATCAAGTCGTCGGCATACGCAATGACGTGAGGAAGAGAACTTATCAGATCGCTAAAGGAAATGTTGAACAGGATCGGCGAATTAACGGCACCCTGTTGGAGACCATTTTTTACTTCAAATATACCTGCAGAGGTCACATAGCCATTCTTGACGACGAACCTTCTACCAGTAAGCATGTTACACAGTAGGTACAGCAGTGGTTTACTAATGCCTAGCCCATTGAGCTTGTAAAAAAGTCCTTCTAACCATACGGTGCCGAAGGCCTTCTCCAGGTCAATCAGGCAGTCTCTTGTTCCATTGGATATCCGACACCAGTTTCGACGCGGCATGAATAGTGTCATGCCCCGCTTTGAAACCGAATTGGTTAACCGGAATAATATGCTTGTCCTCTGTGCAGTTGGTCAGAGCTCTATTTATCACCTTCTCGAATACCTTGCTGATGTTCGGAAGAAGACTAATTGACCGGAGGTTGCACGGATTCGAAGAATCTTTACCTCGCTTGGATATGGGTTGTACAATCGCAGTTTTCCAATGTTCCGGATAATGTGCATTATTCAGAGCATTGTTGAACAGGAGAGTGTACATATTAACCACATCTAGGGGGAGATGTCTTAGCACAATGTTCGAGATCCCGTCGATTCCAACTGACTTTTTCTTCTTTAGTGATTCGAAGACCGCTTGGAGCTCTGTCTTCGCTATGAACGGGGGGTGAACCCCTTCGTCGGCGATGACATTATCTGCCATGTTATCTTCATTGAACACGACAAAGCCGATCGCAATTGTTGCATGCCTTCTCGAAGTTGCGAGTTGCTAGATTGTACGCGATTCTCCAGGTCGTGTATATGTCGTTTGGGCGAACACTCACATTCACCTTATACACTTCCTGAAAGACCATAAGATACATGTCAATCTCCTCGTTTGACAAGTTTCTATTGGACGGTATGTGGAGCGCATTCGAGGAGACTGCTATCGTCATTTGTCTGGAGAAGCGTGTCCAGCGTGTCCTACTGTAATTGTAGGGATACGTTTGAACAAACTCTCCTAATTCCGCAATATCGTTGGGGATCTTGATTTCGGCACTGAGTCCGCAATGGGCACTGAGGTACACTAAGGTGTTCAAACAGTTTACCGTTTGTGCGTTTGTGTCCGTCAGCTGCAGTCTTGCGTCAAATAGCAGGTGATCCAGATATGAACCGCTTCTGGGGTATGACGAGATCTCTGTTGCCTTCAAATCGAGTCTATACTCCACACTGTGTAAACAATACCAGTTGTAAAGCTGGTCCCCTCTATAATTGGAAACTATGTTTCCCCAATATCCATGTCGGGCATTTAAGTCCCCGGCCAAAATGAAATTGTTCTCATCCGTGTCCAGTCTTAGACATCGAAAGAGTGAATCGAGCTCTGATATAGTCGTTCTGGAACTAGGGCAGCCGGAGGAGTAGACCGACACCGAAGAAATGGGTGGTGAATGTCGATCCGTTCCATTTTGGGTATTACCAGAATCTGTCGCAAGTTTATACTGAATTTCCCTGTCCCGATGATGCTTGCTTCTAACACCATAATGCACATGCAAGATATTTAGATATAGAAGTCTCTCTAACAGGCATGACATTCCTTTCTAGGGAGGAACTCCCCTGCCAACATCATGGTCAAGTTTAATGTTCACACTTCTCCCGTTTCTTAAATAGACAGTGGCAACGTTTTAGTTTTGAAATTTTAATGTCGTCAATAACGATTTAAAATAAACACCGTTGCAACATTTATTGCATTCGTCAATCCGCCATGGGCACTTTTTTAACACCCAATCAGTGAAGTTACGATCTTGTGTTTTACGATCGGATCAACTGGCTTAAATCGCAGACACATCACACTCAGGAATGCAAATGCAGTTGTTTCAAACTGTTTCGGGGCGTTGTGAGAAAGATCCAATTTTAGCCGATGATCCGATTGTCATTAGTTGCGGAGTTCACATCGTCAGCAAATGCATTCGACTTTATGCGTCTATCATAAGACAGATTTAATTTGATTTTTTTATCAGCATTTTAACTGCCAAGTGTGCTATTTGGTGGTGCATTTGATTGGGAAATGAAAACATTTGGTTGATGGTGCTTTTTTTTTCTCAGATCATAAACGAGTTCGACGTATTAAGGGAGTTTCATCGTTTATTGCTTTGGGTAGAATTTTACTACTGGATGGAGGGAGATTAGAGAGAGATCTTACAGAGAGATAGACAAAGTTTGGACTAATTTTAAGAGAGTGGCAACAAAAGGCTGTCTAAGTCCAAGATGACACTGAGTTCAACTAGAAAGGCAACGACCGATGTGTGAAATTTTGGAAGACGATAAGTAAAAGTGCTAGAGGACAAACTACAAGGCATTGCAAATAATTAGCTGTGAAATGTTTTTTAAATACCAGAAAGGACCACAAATCGTTTGGCATTACAATGCAATGAAATGGAGTGAGTACTCTCACAGATGACACCTTTAGATGTGACCATGTAGCCTTGTCCTCATTCCTGTTAGACTTTGAAAGTAAAACAAAATCACGCCCTCACCTTTTACTCTAGACTACTTTTGGACACCGATCCATCCCGTGATGTTTGTGCACAGTTGGGGTATCTCCGACCGGGGACGTAATTGTATTTGTTCAGTTGAGGACCCATAAGCTATGGACTGTGGAATCTATGGAAGCCTTAACCATAATGGATGTAGGTCACCTGTAGTAATCTAGCAAACATACAGAAATGATACACTGTAACCATAATAACCACTTCGTACAGTTTCGTTTCGTTAAGTTTAGTTCATGTTTGGTTCTATAAGTGGGATCGAAATCAATCAATCTCATCATCATCATCTTCTGAGCCGCATGATCCACTAAAGGGGTCGCGGGGGTAAACCACGCACGAGAGATCTCCAGGCAACTCGATGCTCCGCCATCGACTCTAACTCATCAGGAGCTATGCCCAAGCGTAACCCGGCGAGTTTTTGGACTTGGTCCAACCTCCTCGTCCTGGGTCTGCCAAGCGGTCGCCTACCTGATGGAATCGCATTCAACGCCCGCCTCGGAAGTCGGGATGAAGGGGACATTCGTGCCACGTGATCAAACCACCAAAGCATAGCCCTTTCCGTTCGAAGAAGCAGCTGCTCAATGTTGAGTTCCTCGCGCACTGCCGTGTTTTTCACCCTATCCCGGCAAGTAATTCCCACAACAGCACGAAGAAATCTCATCTCAGCAGCTTGCACTCGCGGTCTTACTCTTTTCGTCATTACCCAAATTTCATGACCATAGGTGAGAGTTGGAACAAATACTGAGTTGAAAACCGCTAACTTGGCTTTGACACCAAGCTCGGCCTTTCTGATTACAGAACTACCAAGCTGTGTCAAAACTGACCCAGCTAGACCAATCCTACAGGAAAGCTCAGCATTACTCCTTTCCGAGATACTTAAACTTCTCCAGCTGCTTCAATGGGACTCCACTAACATGCAGAGTGCATTGAACAGGCGTTCTGGAAATTACCATAACCTCCGATTTGTCCACGTTAACCCTCATTCCAGCATCAGCCCATACAGCCACAAACCTATCGAGTGCGCGCTGGAGTTCCGTCTGGAAGGATGTGAGGATAACAACTCTCCCAATGTAAAACATTCCTCACCTCGGCTGCGCTGCAACATCCAGTCCATATATACAATGAAAAGGAGAGCTGACAAGACACACCCTTGGCGAAGTGTCACGGTGAAAGGTATTGATTTAGCACCGTTTACCCGAACACAGCTGCTACAGTTTGTGTATAGAGACTGAATGGCCCTCAGAAGAGGACCATCAATCCCATACTCCCGCAGGACACTCCAGAGTTTACCTCGAGGGACTCGGTCATATGCCTTTTTCAAATCTACAAAACAACTGTAGATGGGTTTGGCATACTCCCAAGCCTTCTCAAGTACCATTCTTAGAGTGAAAAGCTGGTCGGTTGTATTTCTGCCGCGACGAAAGCCGCGCTGTTCATCCCCCATCCTGGATTCGACCATAGCTCTAGAACGCGCTTCCAACACCTTAGCATAGACTTTCCCAGGGATACTTAAAAGAGATATGCCCCTGTAGTTGGAGCAATCTCTTTTGTCCCCCTTCTTGAAAAGTGGGACAATCACCCCAGTTTTGCCAATCGCCAGGTGTCTCACCGCGTTCCCTGGCCACTTTAATGACACGAGAGAACCATAAAACTCCCTCTTTACCCATTGCCTTAAGCATTTCTGGCAGGATTTCATCCACACCGGCGGATTTGCCAATTTTTAGCGATTCAATCGCCAAAATGACTTCCTCCACCGTAGGACTATTGTCTGCCCCACTCAAGACTACGGGCCTGTCATCCTCAGTGCCCTGTTCGGGATTGAGCAGCTCCGAAAAGTGCTCGCTCCATCTGCCCAAGATGTCCGCCTCATTGGAAAGCAACACCCCATCTTTGGATTTGACTCCTTCGATGATGTTGAATTTCCTTCCTCTGAGTCGGCGAATGGTTTGCCAGAACACCTTTTTCGCAGGTCTATGGTCGCTTTCCTGTTTCTAGCCGAACTCCTTCCAAGACTGGTCTTTAGCTGCTCGCACAGCTAATTTGCAAGTTCTTCGCGCCTCAGTGGACCGGTCACGAGAAGCAGAGTCCCCCAAGAGAATCCAGTCTCTGTAGGTCTTCTTCTTCTCGAACTGACCAGACAGGGGTCTGAAATGAAAATGGGCAGTGAATTAAACCGGACTATAAGCGACATTATACAAAAAAAAACTCGTCTTGGCTCACAAGAAATGACTGTCGCACGACAAGATCAACGTGGCCAGAGCTTAATACCGGCAAAACAAAGACGCTTCTGGCTAACTCGATCCGTATGCTCGCCGGAGCGATCACAGGACGTTGCCTCATCGTAACAATGCTCCGAAAATGGAACTCGGAATCCAGCGATCTCAACCTGGGGCGACGAGGAAGATACCGAAAAGATCCAACATCCACTGCCCAGCTCTCCAGAACTCCAGAATGCTGACATATCGGATCTCTTAAGATTCATAAAGAACACGGGCTAATTTAAGCCATCATGTGGCAGGATTGGTTGATAGAAGTTTACCCCACAAAAGAAGGAATTCACAATGAGCCCTAAGGCCTCCGAGTGGAATTGATGTTCAACCATCACACTCCCCTTCCTAAAATTAACCTAACCTATTCAAACGACCCCTTTACGAACAATCATATACCGTGAAAGTGAACGCTTACCATGTCATAGTAATTGAACCACATCGTCAGACTGGGCACACCATCTAGACGGCGCAACTGACACCTATACTTCCTAGTAATATTTTACTACTAATATGGCTGAGAAACTCAGAAAGCAGAAAATGGATACGTTATCGCTATAACTGCTAGTAAACCATTCTGGAAAGTTTCAAAAATTATTAAAAAAAGAGGTTTGAGTTTTCCACCTCTAAAAATGCAAAGCCAGCTTTATATTTCTCCAAGCGATAAAGCCAATCTGCTTGCAGAGACTTTCTCAAAAAATCACCTGCTTACTGCCCATTTTAGTGATCCTGCCACTTCCACAGAAGTGTCCCACACAATTGACAGTTTCTCACAAGCAAATGTTGAATTATCGGATTTAACACTAGTAAAGTAAGATCATTGATCAAAAACCTTAAAGCTAAAAAAAGTCCTGCCTTAGATGGTATTAACAATAAGCTTTTAAAGGCACTTCCTCTCATAGGCTTACGGTATTTAACTGCAATTCTTAATGCATGCCTTAAACTCAGCTACTTCCCTGATTGTTGGAAAACAGCTTTGGTAATTCCAATCGGCAAGCCTGGTAAACCAAAAGACTACGTCAACAGTTATAGGCCAATAAGCTTACTAAGCAGTTTAAGCAAGCTATTAGAAAAGATAATAAAAGAAAATATTGACAATCACTTAACTGTGAATAATATACTATCATTTTGGGTTTCGGCGTTCTCACAATACGTACCATCAAATCATTAGGATTAAGAAACATGTAAAACCTAAATTTCAATCCAAAGTGTCCACTGGATTAGTATTATTAGATATTGAAAAAGCCTTTGATACGGTATGGCATGATGGTTTAATATACAAACTTATTAAATTAAACTTTCCTATGGAAACTGTTAAAATTATCCAGAGTTTTTTAGATAAAAGAAAGTGTATAGAAAAAGTACAAAATGTTAAATCCGCAGTACAAAATATTACATATGGATTACCTCAAGGTACTGTACTCGCCCCAACACTTTTCAATATATTTGTCTCTGACATTCCAGATCTTGGCAATGATGTGAATATTGCTATGTTTGCTGATGATACAGCAATTTTTGCACCTGGTACATACTATACGGACGTCTATAATGTGCTGCAAATGGCACTTTCCAAATTAGAAAAATTCCTTTACAAATGGAAAATTAAAGTAAATGCTTCGAAAACGAAAGCAGTTTGGTTTACACGTAGACTAAAAGAATTTTTTATTCCAAGCAACGTAAAACTTCTGAATGGGTTCTATCGATATTGACTGGTCTGAGCACTGCTGATATCTCGGAATTTTGATTGATAAGAAACTAACGTTTCAGAAACATATTTCTGTCACTGTAGATAAAATTAACAAATACATCAAAATTCTCTACCCCATTATAAATAGAAAATCGAAACTTAGTACTGACAATAAACTTATTTTGTATAAGTCTGTCTTTCAATCTATTCTACTGTACGGGGCTCCTGTTCGGTACGACTGCGCTAGAACTCACAAACTTAAACTTCAAATATGCCAAAATAAAATCATTAAAATGTTGCTTAATTTACCACGTTATTATTCAACCCGCAGACTTCACAGCCAAAGCAATAGCAACTTTCTACACTCTCTTACAGAAAATTTAACACAAAGATTCTATGATAATTGTTATATTTCAAATAATGAACTTATCAAATGCATATCATTGTAAAATCATACGCTTAACAAGAAATATGTAAAATAGTTAAATAAACATTGCAATATTAGATTTTAAGAGTTAAATAAGGGTTTTTTCTTGTAGCTTTCCCTTGAATTAATATCTAAATATTTTTGTTGTATCTCACTCACTCCACTCTTTATTAAAATCATAGTTGTAAAGGACAGTTGTCCTAAGCCTCTAATTATAAATATTCTTACAAATGTAAACACTATTTGTTATGCTACATAAATAAACAAATGAATGAATAACACCTATACTTATTAAAACTATTTTCTTTCGTTTGTTTCGAGATGAGGTCTATCAGTCACAGCTTATGTCTATTCAAAGTCTCGGGACGATCAAGAAAGAAGAGTTTGATATGAGTTTTCTGCATGATTTCTGGTTTGCCAATACTTTTCAAAGTATTTTCCGTAAAAGTTGAACTTTAAGACAAGAGCAACTAGACGGTTGAACCAAATTCACATGTCAGTTTCTTCAAATTTATTCGCCAGAAATGACCACGTGCATTCCATAAATCAGACATATCAGTCCACCCACAAAAGCCCGTGGCACAAAACGAGGTCAGCACCTGAACTCCAAAACGAAACAAAACAAACACAATCAAACTCACATTAATCGTGAGCGTGCATCATAATTTCCATGCACACGCCGCATAAACCCTCACCGCAAAGTCAATGCACCCCAGAGTTCCCCGAACGAAATGCAACCGCATCAAAATAATCTCCAACACATTTGTCTTCCAAGTATCAGAGCATGAAGACAGCTAGACGGAAACAGCACTGGAAAGCCGTCAGAAATTAATATGAATATCCACTGATCGCTATTCTAATTTGAAGGGCCCCTGAACTAATTCAAGAGTTGATCGGGGGAAAGGTCGTAAAATGCTGCAAATCACTGGTCCCCTTAGGAGGAAATGAAAGTTATCAAAACGGGATTTGCCATAACTCCGGTCTCCACTGCATAACTCTTGGAGAATACAGATGTCCAACAATGTCCCTCACGGCCAACTGCAGATGCTCGTTGTTGGGGGAGGCTGTTGGTGGAAACATTGATTGTTCAATCATTTTCACTTCATCAGTGCTGAATGCAAGTAGTTTTATGGGTATTCTTCTACACTGAATGTGGACTTCTTTAGAAGTGCATTGTGATTACAGGTGTGGCGGCTGGAGAGCCGGCGAAATGTACACATGGTGATAAGCAGAAACGCAGAACTAATTCAGTGTGCCTTTGAAAGCAAAATTCAGCGTGAGTTATGAGTTCCCATCAAGATTATATTAGCTGACATTAGATGACCTCTTATTCATCGCCGTGCCGGCTGGATTTTTTCATTACTATTCAATAAAACATTTTTGTTTCCGTGGGTATGTGAAAATCTTAAACAAGACTCTATGGCGAACATTCGCCCATAGAAGTGTGAGATTTTCACTCACTAAAACCACCTCCCTTGTGGTGGCCCGTGGCGTCGTGGGTATGTGCGTCGACTCATACGCACTTGGACCTACCTGTCTAGGTTCGATTCCTGGTACGACAAAAAATACTTTTCACGGCCCCACCTCTTTCGAGTCACCGACAATGCTCAAAGACTATAACTGTCTAGAAAAAGCTTCTCAAATTTGGCCGCTTGGAATCGGCATTAAAGAGTAGGTCCCCTCCACTCGTGAGAGAACAATAGCACGCACAACACGAGTGGTTGCTGAGAAGCTAGGCCCTGACCCTCAATGGGCTGTAGCGCCACCCATAAAAAAAAAACCACCTCCCCTTAAATATTATATTCGACTACAACTAAGTGAAGCACTAATCCAGTAGTTTGTATTTCTTAAATTAGATACTTTTGACAGGTAACTCTCCAATGAATGTTCCTGCTAACATCCCAACAATGGGCGAGCGTAGGCTATCGCACGAGATCAAGGGGTTTAGTCCTTTGAAGTCGGCGCAAGACGTTTGTTTCCTCAAGGATCGAATAACCTGCAGAGTTTCTATGCTCTTCCAGGCGGCGCTTATGATTGTAAGCGATTTTCTTGATTTCATCTTGGACTGGTAGGTAGGAAAAATTCACCAGAAGTTCATCCATTCGTGTATCTGAGTATCTAGTGTGCGATGTGATTTTGATGTAGACTCTTCTACCGTTTTGGCTGTTACCAAAATGGCGGTGTCAATAGCATATGTGGTTAGAACAGCAGGTATAGCAGAGGGCCAATAACACTCCCATGCGGTACACCAGCATTTATATTTTTGAAGGCAGAATATTCATTTACATGTTTTACTCGGGAGATTCTATCAGAGAGATAGTTCGCTAGAATATTATAAAGTTTCCCCGGTAGAGATCGGTTAAGTTTATATTTCAGGCCTTCGTGCCAAACTTTGTCAAAGGCTTGGGAAACATTCAATAAAACCTAACAATAATGATTGCACAGAAAGATTCGATATGTTGCGTCCTTCTCGCGTCATGACTTAAACAACGTTGAAATAAAGAGTGCCGGGAAAAGTCCAGGGCTCATGCCGGTGCAGTCCTGCTAGCGAACATCTCACAGGATTTGTGGTATCTTTATGGGTGTGAAACATTCGCTTCAATTACCAGATTATTTCAAGTAAAAGTTAACCACCACTACGTTGTAAATGATCCATGGAAAGAGTCAAATTTAAAGTCACTTTTTCGCCCATATTTGGTGGTATGTAGCTAATAACACGTGTAATGTTGTCTTCCAAGGCTGCAATAGGCAATCTAGCTTTTGGGAATACCGAGTGATTTGACGTAGCCACATTTAAAAAGTTTAAAGCCATCGAATCGTACGGTCTAAACTGCTCACCGTATTCATTTCTCAATATCAAATGAAATTAAAATCGTAACGTTGTTCTCACAGTTATCTTTTGACTAAAGTGACACTTCAAAGCCTTATTTAACCCTGGTTATATGGATATATCGGCCATATTTTCCCTGTACGCATTCTACGCATACGGGTATAGTTGGTTTGATGTCCATTACCGTGAAATAGCCATTATGGAAGAATACCCAGAAATATCTATTTGGTGCCGACCAGTTGAGTCGGTCATCGTGAGAGGTTCAACCCGGCTTATTTTGAGGTTGCATGAGGGCTAACATCCATCTAAGATTGAGCTGACGTAAGCATTGAAGCCGGACGACCATATACAAAACCGTGGGTTCGGCAATTTGGGGCAAAAAAATAACCGCACAAGTTTTCAGCCAAGTATCAGTGCATCTACTAAGATTGACTGTTTGATACGGCTTCATTGGACACGATTACGCTACATGCCGTACAAGCAACGCATCACTCATAGTTGTGGAGGAGAAATTTGGCGACTGTACACTGCGAGCGTTCATCAACTGCCCGCGATCATGTGACTTGACATCATTCGATTATTTTGTCTAGGTCTACCTCAATTTTATGGCGGTCATTTGAATGATTATTATATTTTTGCAGTACTATGAATGCAGCTTAACATAACAATTTAGATATTCCTGAAAGCCGCCCCTGCAATCAGGAGTCGAGGTACCGAAGAATCGACCAACGTGCTGGAAAGTCGTTCAATCACTTCCTCTTATAGAGGAGTGTCGGTTTCTGTAACCGCTGCAAAAGAATGCCCTCAAAGAGCGGATTTATCCCCCTTGCTATGGTCTTTAGTTATTGGCAAACTATTAGCAGATCTTCATAGTTCTGGTTCCACCACCATAGGTTGTATTGATGACTTGGCGACTATTATTAGGGGAAAGTACGAAACGACAGTACCAGATGTAATGCAAAGCGTACTAATACAAGTCGTGGAATGGTGTAACACAAAAGGATTATCTATCAATCGCTGTAAGACCGTTCTAGAGACCTTCTCAAGGCGGGCACGTGTTAACCTTGAACCTATAATAATCAACAACACCGCACTAATCTATTCCAGCGAGGTCAAATCTTGGATTAATCCTGCACAAACGCCTCAACTGGAACTGCCATAGACCGATACTAGAGCACTGTGGTCCAGTAGACGTCTATACGAGGGGACTCTCTCCCTAAATTACACATTGGTTGCACACGCAGACCCATTATCACATACGCGGCCATCGTTTGGTGGCCTAAATCACTCCAACTAACAACGGCAAATAAGTTGCAAAAATTACAAATCGCTTGCCTTGGAATAACATGTGACTGCCCCACAGCAGCTCTAGAAGCTATAGTCGGGCTAACTCCCTTACCAATCTGCATTAGGAAGACAGCTGCTAGATATGCCATCAAACTGCAGCTTGAGTATAATTACAAACCAGGTAACTTAACGAATTACCTTAGCATACTCAACTCAATGCCTAGGTAGGTAAAAGTGGTGGTTCATAGAGAACCTAAATAGCACTGTGTGCCGTTTTAATGCCACCGCTCTGATAATATAGTTGATGAGTATAATTGAGATTGTTTTTGCGGGAGTTGTGTGGGATACCTAATTTCTTGGCATGATTTCCTATCGGCCAGTGCCCTGTACAGACCGCCACCAGTCTTGCGATATCTTGTCGGTTACGCTGTAGGTGATCGTTTGTTCTGGATCAATTATACGCAGGCCAAATTTTTCTTGATGTAGCACAGTCTGTAAGTCTGGCCCATCTGTGGTTAGCAATTTGAAGGAAGTGCTTAGAGATATTTGCCTTGACTGCTTGTAGTGGTACAAGTACTTCTTCTGCAAACGAGCTTAGAAGGGCAGAACCTTGCCTAGCCAGCTCATCAGCCTTCTCATTTCCTGGGATGTCACTATGACCAGGATGAGTGTTGCCAGCTCGGCCCGGTAATCTTCTAAAAGTTTGGAGTGTGTGGTATTGGAGGCAATAGCTTTGATGGCAGCCTGGCTATCAATACATTTAGCCGCCTTTTGTCCTTGAAGGATATGTGGGTGTATTTTGGCCTGACGACAGGCTTCCCAAATAGAGTAAAGCTCCGCTTGGAAAACACTGGAACTATCTGGTAGTCTGTAGGCTTTGGAGATGTTGAGGAATTCCGAGAACACACCCGCTCCGACTCCGCAGCCCATCTTATAGCCGTCAGTGTAGATTACCCAGTTAAAATCCTTGCACACCTGCCCATCCTGCCATTCCGTTCATTCGGGTATTTGGGTCTCAAAGCCGCTTGATAATTTAGTCCGTGGAGTGTTGTACTTTCCTAGTGTTGAGTCCCTAGGAAAGTGACCATAGAGTTTATATTCCCAGCAACCAGACTCTCTGAGCCGGATGGCACTGTGTGCTGAATTGTTTTTAATGTGTAGATCGAGTTGTAGTAGGTACAGCATTAAGGTCAGGGCGTCTGTTGGTGACGAGCGCAGAGCACCAATGCATGCTGATCTTTGTATCCTGTCTTCCCTAAAAGAGACATGAGTTGTACAATGCCGGTCAGGCAGCATTGTTTCGGTAGGCTTTTTGAAGTTGAAATATTGGATTGTACAACGAAGTCTGTCTGGTATGGTACACAGACGAATCAAAGATTGACCTTGGAGTGGGGCAGGAGTCTTTGGACCCGAAACGCAAAGATTACCGTACCAATGGGATCGAGTCCTACAGTGTTCCAAGCCGAAATCCCCGCAATCGAGGTCTGCGCCAGACAAAACCTCCACAAAAGTATTGAGAGCGGTAATATTCTGACTCCAAAACAATCAAATGTTGCTATGACGCTCTACAATGTCTTGCCAGACACATAAAGTGAAGTTTGACCGTTTCCTTGGACACAGGGGGATTGCAGGCAACGAATCCGCAGATGAGCTAGGGCAGGGTGGCTCGGAATCTGTGTCCATCGGTTTGGAACCGTGCTGTAATGTCAATTGGACAGCAGTCATAACTCTGATTAACGAATGGGAAAACAAACTTCGCCTAGACCAGTGGACATATGGTTATGGTCTTAGTTAGGCAATCCAAACGATTAATCAGGCCTTATTCATACAAGTAAAAACTTCGTCTTAATAAAGAAAGCATAAGATTCCTAACGAGATTTCTTACTAAAATTGTGTCAAGACAAGGACTGTCGGCCTTGCCTCGAAGAGAATGAAACTTCTGCGTACATTTTGTGTGAATGACCAGCACTAATCTGGTTAAGGAAACGTTTCTCGCCTAAAGAGGTAATCATTTCAGTAGTTTTTAAAAAATTCCACTACAAACGAGTAAGGACTTTCTATGTTGCATGATGGAAGCAGCACGTCTTTGATTCCAATTTTAATTCCAAGCCTCTGCTACAATAGACACCGCGAGGCGTTGTTGCCTTCACGGCATGGGTTGTACAAGAAAAAAAAACTGTCTCCAGTTAGGCTCACCAAATCCACTTGTATCGAGGGGCGTTCCACCCACCTTGAGCGTTTGATCCGTAAACGCCTGGCGAAGCCCATGTCTATTTACTTGTTTCGTAATCAGTAAATTATTACATCCTACGACTGTCAAGGGCCAATTGACAAATGTCATTCGAACGCAAACAGTTGCCAAGACCTAGAACATATCGACCCCAACATTTGGAGCACACGGGTGTGATTCTTACAGTCGACAACTAGAACTAGGCATTCCGCAAGAGTGGTTTCATACATTGATGTCAGCATTTCTTTGCAAGCTGGCTACCTTTCGTCTGCACATTCCTGCAGTGCCAGTTATCTTAAACATGCCTTCGCTTATCAGCGATCATTTGACCTAAACACGCATCTAGCCACTTTGACACAGCCAAGCTGGAGAACTGGAACCGCACAACTGGTATGTTTAAACGATTCCACAACCATCAACAAAAAATTTCTCAAACAAACCTGAACCATTCACAGTTACAACTTGAATATATAAATCAACCGCACAGCCCACAAACGATCTGCTATACATATGAGCCACAAAATCACACAAAATCCGCGAATTCAATTTGTCACACCGCATCAGCAGGCTGTCTGCATAATGACAGTGAGCTCATCGTTTCCCGTTTGTGCCATATTACGTGACACAACATCATAAAAGCGAATCACAGTTCCCCTTCCTCATCCCGCCGAAAGACGATTAGACACATCAGTAGATTATGCTGATGATGGCATCCATGTGTTATTACCTTCCGGCGGACACGGTTCTTCGCTTGCCCCATCCATGTGTCATCCTCGACAATTTGATCTATTTCCAAGTGGGATGCTTTAAAACAGGTTCGCCGATGTCCGTTACGGCTCTGTTCATTCATGACAGATTGAAGCCAAGCCCAGACGCAGGCTGCCTCCAAAATCATGTAAGTCTTCTCTAAACTTTCCCTGCGTCACTCAGTCTCTCCTGACTGTCCACTGACCACTGGCCATTGCTTGTATGTGACTCCCATTCAATCCCCAATCCGCAAATCAATTATGTATGCAAATTCTGACCAGACACTCACACGATCAGCGGTCACCTCCTCTCTCATTCACGGGCCACTCCAGTCAAACCGTTAGATTATGAGATTGTAAATTTATTCACCTATCCGTGTGGATACATATTTGTCGCCAATATTTACTCGTGCAGCCTCACGCTGACCCATTTTCCATTAAATAAAGTGACTTCTCTCTCCCCCTCTCTCTATCTCTGTGGCGTGCCAACGCAGTCCTCACATCGACCCATATACAATCAAGATTCTGTCAAAACAAGTTCCCCTGACATTCTAATGTTTCCTTGTGACCCAATCCCGAGAGCAAGCACTCTAGACCTGAGCAGGACCGTTCGATGGACTCCTTATGAGGTACTCCGTATGCACTGCGCGGTTCACCGCGAATATAAGTCAAGGTAGACCAGACCCCTGCGAGGCGGCGCATTCAAAATTTATGTTCCTCCGGCTGACCCAAATACGCCGAGATCGTTGCAAGAGAAAGGACTATCCACTATCCACTCGTCGCTGGCTAGGAAACGTGTTTCCTATCGCAGAGCGTTGCATAGTTCTATTTGATCATTTCGCGGAACTCCAAACCCGACCGATCGTTTGAATGCAGTTGCAGCGAATCTCTTGGCTCGGCTGGTAATACGATCGTGCGTTGCTGAGGATCATTTGCATCGACGATCGGAAGTTTGTGTGGTGACCGCAAGCGTGTCGTAGTGCGTCGTCGCGAACGGTGGAGTTTGTGCTGTGCGATGCAACAGTGTGTGATGAACCAAGGTGAACTTGAAGTAATTGAAAATACAAATTGAAGTGGAAATTGATTGATATCTTAATTCTGAAAGTGACATCTCGGGCGCAGACGACCTGAGCCAGTGACAGTGATGTGCGGTTTGTTTTGTTAAACTTTGAACTTGAATGGCGCGACTAGAGGAAGCGAGGATGGAGTTTGCGATTCGAATGGATCAAGTAAGGTAGGTTCGAGTAGTTTAAATCTTAAAGCGTGACTTCTATTCAAACAAAGGTGTTATATGGGCCATGGAGTGCATGAGTATTTTTGTCAATTTGAAGACATTTTGCGCCGAGTGCTGGTTGAGGGGAGATAAAGGCTAAACTGCAGGATAAAGCTGCTGCGTGTCGCGATATATACATATGACTTGCGTATCGTGGTCAAATTCAATGTTTTTGCTATTTTAAAAGGATTAAGGCCCAGAGGATGTGAGGACTCTTAGAACGCACAAAATATTCTGACTGGAAAAACAACAGAATTGAACGCCTGTAAGGTGGCCGGCGAAGGGGAAGCGGGTGTGCTCTCGGAATTCCTGAACATTTTCAAAGCCTGCAGACAGTGTGTTTTATCAAGGAAGAATGACGTCAAGTGAGAATACGCCCACATATCTTTCCAAGGCTAAATGCGGTCATATGTGCTAGCAGTAGCCAAGCAACCAAACTATTGTGTCCTTTACTTCATATTCAAAGCTAGTACAGGAATGCCAGGTTGAGCTAGCGTCAGGTCACATTGATATCCCAGGACATGAGAAGGCATATAAACTGGCTAGGCAGCGATCGAATGCAGCCTTCAGTGCTCGAATGCAGAATGAGTTACACATCCCTCTCTACGCACTTTCTTGTTATAGCAAACCTCAGATGGGTCAGACTGAGAAGCTGTGCAACATCAGGGAACATATGGCCTGAGTTCAACCCATCCAAACAAATCATCTCTTTCGACGAATGCGTCACGATATCGCTAAATTGGTAGCGGTATGTACGCGATATTGGCAGATAGGATATCATGTCTTCAAACTAAGTATCTCCCACAACACACATTGTCGCAGTTGCATCAACACAACTGAAAGCGATACCTTAACACATTTTATTTGTGCCTGCCCAGCTCTGGATAGAGCCAAACAGCGAGCGCTTCGTAAATCTTTCTTCAACTCACTCGACGAGATATCCACGAAGGATATTAAGGAACTAACTAACTAAACCGGAACCACCACTTCTACCTCCCAACCTCGCCCACATATAGAGTTTTCTGCAGGGGGTGGGGCAAAAAAAAATAATGGCCGTCTCCTCCTCTCTATAGCTGCAATTACTGCCGAAGTTGTTGTGAGAGATATGATCCAATCGCCCATTATGACGACGATGAGAATTGCTCGCCATCTTAGTCTGCATTTACCTTTTCAGTTGAGTGTCGATTTGTTATATAGTGAGATATTATCGTAAAACTTCTATAATATCGCACTCTTCACTCTTCATCGTGCGATATTATGCACGTACCGCTTTTACTTTAGAAGCGGTGTTAAGCCTATCTTGTAATACAGAACGTAAGCAAACTCTCTCTCGGAGATAGAGCTCAACAAACATCGAAAATTCACAAACGTCCAAGCTTTCTAATTTATAATACAAGTAATAGGACTTTATTTCGCTCGGATTGAATGTTGCTCGACCGGTGACTTACGAGAAGTGCTCTCCTTATGTAGCAGGTGCCAAGTGTGCTGGACTGCGTAGCAACCAACACGAGAGGATGAATGTTATGAATGTTGGTTTTTTGTAACAGAAACAATTAACTGGCTGCACGATATTCGAATTGGGTAGACTCTAGTGTTGCTAGTCGTTTATGAATATGAAAAGGCTCCACAAGGATATTGTTGGTAGCTGTCGCATGTTTGCTCGTTTTAGCAGAGACAACCACGCCTCTTGAAGATGGTTCCTGGTGATTTCGATGATTTGTTGGAGTAAATGTAAACGGCAGTTGTTTAAGCATTTTAAAATAAAAATCATAAATTGAAATGTCGCAACAACAGTGCAATGCAAGCATTTGGAAGTTCTAGTCGTGAAAGGAACCTCAATCTGAAAAGAGATACTCAATTTTGTGAGTGGTTTCGATTGTTCCAAAAAATGTTAATTATGCTGAAAAGGTAAGTGAAACTAACGTGTTACATACATATGTGATGATGCTTAAAAGTGCATCGAAGTAGTTTCTTTGCATCGCAACTTCATGTATGTTCCCTATTTACTTTTATGTAGGTAGGTATGAAGTGACATTAATGCACTTAGGCCAGAGTAGGCCCATTGTACGACCACGTGGGTGTTCATATAGAGAGGAAGAAAGTTGAAGGGGGTTTATCACAGCCATTTGATACTCTGAGCAAATTTGGCTAGCGCTTTGACTGGTGTTTTGCTGAGGTCGTTTAGAAGTATGAGCCTATGGTGGCTTTCCTAATTGAGGCAAGAGTAGGACAGTTGCAAAGGAGGTGGTGAATATTTTCCTCCTCCTCTTCGTCTAGGCTGCTTCTGCAGAAGTCGTTGGAAAATAGACCTAGTCATTTTGCGTGAAGGCATAGGAGGCAGTGTCCGGTGATTATACACACTGCAGCGCTAATTTTGGAACTCTTTAGGGAAATAAGATCGCTTGATGTTTTAGGATCAAGACTGGGCCAGACTTTTTATTGAGATTCAACAGGTGCTACCTGTCGACCATCTGGCGTTGACTTTCTTTGCGTACAGATTATTGATCTTATCTTGAAGGTAGTAATTGGAGTACGGATGTTACAAGAGATGGCAGTCTAGTGGGGCGTTTTGCGAATTCATCAGCTTTGCAGTTTCCCGGGATGTCTCTATGGCCTGGCACCCAGCACAGCCAAATGAATTGCTGAATGAACGGATATATTGTTAAGAGCTACGCGGCAGTCCATTAAGCACAACATACACGATTCAACTCAGTCGGTTTTTCCTCAAATCAACTCGTGTGTGGCCTTGTCATTTGATCGATTTGACGGTTGACGGAAAGACTGTGGAATATGCAAACTTCCGGGTTGGCTCCCAGCTAATTAGATCCAAGGAATCACTGAAATACCTAGGAGTGATGCTCGACAACCGACTTAATTTCAAAAAGCATGTCGAATACTGCAGCAGGAAAGCTTCAAAGATGCAGGCAGCACTTTCTGGTATGCTGCCAAACATAGGAGGACCCGGATACCCGAGAAGGATTCTGCTTTCCAGAGTGGTAACTTCAATTCTCCTATATGCTGCGCCAGTCTGGTCGAGTGCTCTCTCTATAAAGGAGACAGCTAAGAAGCTCTCGTCACCATACAGGCTCTGCGCCATAAGAACAATCAGCGGCTTCCGGACAATTTCGGACGAAGCAGCCCGTGTGATTGCGGGTATGGTCCCCATCGACATTCTCGCAAATGAGATGCATAGGGTCTACCTAAGGCGATCGACAAACCGGCCAGAGACTGGCGTAAACAGAATAAGGAAGGAAGAAAGAGCAGCCTCAATGACAATGTGGTAAGCCAGATGGGACACCTCAAACAAAGGTAGATGGACTCACAGACTGATTCCAACAATCGAAACGTGGACAAAGAGAGCAAGCGGAAACTGCAACTTCCACCTTACGCAGTTTCTGTCGGGCCACGGGGTCTATCGAAAGTATCTCCATAGGTTCGGGCACGATAGCTCTTCCCTTTGTCCAGAATGTGAGGACTCTGAAGAAGACGCAGAACACACGACTTTCCACTGCAGACGATTTGAAGGGACAAGAATAAACTTACCAACACCGGAGCTCCTAGTCGGTCATATGACGGAGTCAGCCGAGAAGTGGGAGGAAATCTGTTCCTTCATATCAAACTTGCAGATCGAGCTAAGAAGGCTTGAAAGAGTAAGGCGAGCCGAACAGGCAAACACAGTCGATCCAGCTTGAGTCGCTTACCAGCCCCGCGAAGTAATACCTAACGGCAGTTCCGCGGGGAGAGTGGTAGAAGAGTGCAGGGTGTGGGTTAGTACGTAGGCGTATTCCCGAAATCGAGAACTTGTGTTTGCGAATCGTACATGCTAATGGCACGGGCTATTAGTATCTTTCGAAGATTGCCACATCCATGGACGTAACCAAAAAAAAAAAAAAAACACGGTTGACGGTTTGGTTGATGAAAAATCAAAAGATTTAAATTTTTTGAAGTTGACTACCAAGTCTTTCAACTTGATTGAATCGTTTGTGGGCAAGTCGATTGACAAGCTAAGTTGAAATAGACAGTGGTGGATAGAGTTGTTTGATCTGCTGATAGCAGAACTCAAGCACTTGTTGAATTTTAACTCCTGTGGAGATATTTCGGTGCCTGAATATGTACTCCTTCAGTGGAAAAGCGTCATCCGCTACGAAAACATGCGACAGCTATCACCGCCTACAACGAGGAATATTAAGGGAATTATTCTCCAACATTCTAGCAAACGTTGTGTGTCCAAAAACTCCGCCATCGGAAATTCGTCCATTCTTCCCAACATCAACCATTAAAAATTCACAATAATCAATAGTGCTACGTACCACTTCAAAAAAATATAATAATATTTTTGACAGTAGAAGCAGTCTTTCAATTCAGTTGATGTAGTGTGTGGCCAAATATCAATACGGTTGACAACTCAGTTTACAATCGAATTGAATTGTGTATGGGCTGCTTTACTAATTTAGAGTTTATAGAGAACGATGCCAGGGACTTAATTGCTGCTTGGCTATCAGTGAAAATGCAGATATTGCGGGCGGATATCACTTTTCATCTTAGCCAGTTCCATTACATCCGCTTGGAAGACGCTGTAGTGATTGGGGAGACGTTGTTCAGGTGTAGACCCTCCGAGAAAACGCCACTTCCTACTTCAACATCCGTCCTGGATCCATCTGTGTAAAAGTGAATGGCTTTACCAAAGAGAATATTGCCGCCATACTACAGGTCTCTGTCCGGAATCAGGGTTTTGAAGTTGTTTTCTGGGAAGTGTCGTCATGAGATGTAGTCTAAGCGACTGACTAAGCGCTTCCTATATTATTTTACATTTAAATAAACAATGTTTGTGCGAGGTATCATTGACATTTTATATTCATTGGAAAGGCCTATCGATGCCATTATGTATGGAATACAACATCGTTCAAATGTCCACTGCGGCTTCTCTGGGTGGCGTGCATCCGAAATGTCCAATTTTCAATGACTGTGGCGCATAAATCAGGATGAATTTGACGAATGGCATGGGATATGTAGTCTTTGAGGGCCTCTGTGGTTTGCGGCTTATTCGCATAGACATTCGACTTCAGAAAATCACCTTCACATCATATGACTATGCGCTCGAATCGCTCGTGTGGAATTTCCGATGTGGCGTGAGCTGTGTGGCAGATAGTGCAGCGCCATCCTGTTGAAACCACATGTGGCTGGTGTCCACATCTTCCAGTTCAGCCCCACAAAAGAAATATAGATGGACCAGCCCAAAATCCAAATTGGACGCTCTTGGTTCTCATGTGTATTGGTGTCCAAAATTTTCTTGTATTGACGTAGCCTTTCATTCAGAAATGGGCCTCATCGCTGAAGATGATTTTTTCGAGGAAAATGATGGCGAAGCGAGCGGAACGTTGCCTGAACGGAACACCCATTTTGATAAGACAATTTTATCATTTGCACATTTTGTTGAACCCTGTCTCATGGTGATTTAGCAAAACAGACTGTATAAACGACAGCCAGTTTGACAGATGTAGCCTCAACAATATACTGTCAAAGATCGAAAGTCTCTATTGGAAGACACTTTAATATCGGTTTTCAAAAACTAAAAAAGGGAAAAATATGCAATTGGGCAAATGCAAAAAACTGTCCCCATTTACCCCACGTCATGGATGATCCTCACGCCAAGAATGATCATAATCAGGTACTCATATATTTACTTTACTGTGAATAGTAGAGGAACTTCCCGCTAACCATTTGTTGAAATAAAGTCGAAAACACGCCCTATAGGGTTGGAGTATATTCTAGCAACGAGTCGTGATCGCTTCTGACCAGAGCATCTTCGAATGCCGGCCTCAAAGGTGTCAAAATCTTCGGCATAGACAGCAAGTCATCAGATAAGAAGACAAAGTAGCAAGAAGTTAATGAGAAAACTGAAAATACCATGCCATCACAGCGTAAAGCCAACCGCAGCTCATGCGCAGAACCTGCACGGATCGTTGGCCTTACAAAGAAACAAAGTGTGAACTTGAATATTCATGACATTATTCATGAACTATGATCACATCCCACTGATTCGCACGCTCTCTGTTCAGTCAATATCCACTGATCTCACGCGAGAAGTCGATTTTTCACCCTGTCACACAATCCCTCCACATTTCCACTGAATCATAATCTGATTGAATGTTCGATTCCCTTCCATTCACCGCCGACGATCAGCTGTCCAATTAAAACTGTTGAAACCGGAGTGGACAACAGAGGCCAGATTCGCATCTTGATCAGAACCGACTGATCGTGGCATGAACGCCAGATCGCTTCAATCAAACGCCAAACGAACAGCATCAACAATGTCCACCTCACGAGCATGCACACGTCAACGCAGACTCAGAAGCAGAAGCAACACACAAGCCGCTGATTTGGACAATTTAGTTCACACAAGCAATTATTTTGCTGCAGAGCGCCTTTATCCGAGAGAAGCACCCCTGTCTCTCCATCCGCACACCTCCGTTCACGGTCCATTGCGTCTCAATCGGATTTTGATTTTTTTTTTCATTCGCTGCACCCGGTTCCTTGTGCAAGAGCATCTTCTGCGGCTCCCGGCTCACGGCTCAGCAGGGGATCCAGTTTGTGGGGAATAATTGGGTCACCAGTGACAGAAATCACGAGATAACTAACTGAACTTGAGACCCGCGTGACAGCATTTTGTTTACGCGCAGAAAAAAAACCAGGTCTCCTGTCTGAGCTCAAACTGGTCGGTCCGTCATTGCGGCTCGCGTTCATTCCGCAGCTGCTTCTCTTTGGCGAGCAAATACCGTTCGGATCGATGGTGCAGCAGCGCCACACGGAAGCTTAATCACTTTGCGTTCCGCAAAATAGAAAACGTCAAACGAGTTTCGTGGCACCTCTCCTCTGCCAGCGAAGGGGACTCCCTAGTCGCCTGCCGGCCGTCATCTGCCCCTCAGATTCCATGGACGACAGTTACTCGAGATGCACATGCATGCATGGATACCGTCTGTGTGCGTTGATTGTCCGAGACCGACTGCGAACAGATGAGTTCACAAGATCAGAAACTGGAGCAGATCGGACGGCTCGATGGCGAGAAGCTGGTCCATCCAGCTCCGCAGGTGGGTCAAAGGCATGGCTTCCAATCAAGGCGCTGCGATTTACTGCTTGCTGACGAACGGTTGTCTTGAATTCCCCGACGAACGAAAGGCGCTGTATGGATGCAAGGGATTCGCCGCCATTCCGGAGTCTTACTGTACCAACTTGGACCCCTGTGGAGGCAATTACCGCAAAGCGTTACGCAATGGATGCGAGCATGCTTCGGGAATAAATAATTGGAAACATGGATTGACCCGCAGAAGACTCGGCTAATCCATTGCAATGATTGATAGATGTTCTGTTAGAACGCTGAAAAGTTGGTTAATGGACTTGCCTTGCCTTGTCGAGGTGAGCCATTGGAGTGAGAATTCGTTCACATACGGGCAAATCTGGTCGGTTGAAGCGTAATTGGTTAGTTGGTAGAATTAGCTGGAGATGTGTTTGTTTTTGTTTTGCTGCTGGAGATCAGTGGCGAGTGAGAGGTTTTCCAGGAACTGCTTGGCACTGGGGATGTCAGTCGAGAAACAGACTGTTGCAGATTGGCATGTTCAAAGTACTTTTATGACACGCGATAATTGGAGATTATGAGAATTTAAGGCAGGCGTGTGACACACGATTAATCCTCGCTGAAAAGAAGGAAGCAATGTCTTAGGAAGTTTTTACACCTAAAAGCAATCGCTTTGTATATGAGTGGAAGCTTAGTGAACATCAGGGTTTACTTGGAATCAGCACTTTGTTCAGTCTGTCTGGGTCCTAAATAGTGTGACTTTGGTTGATTATTTTAGCCATTTTCCCTGAAGAAGAAGCAAACAGAAAAAACGTGATACATACTAGCCGTTGAAGCCGTTTTGAAAGCATAGCATAGACTGTTTTCCCCTTCCCTCAAAGGTCAACTGAAAGAATTCAAGTCCAACTGTCACACACCATAATACAGATCCTGATATTTTGATAGAAAATCAATTTCTGAAGAAATGTGATGTGATCCTGGAGCTGTGACAATTAGTGTCTATCATGTAGTCGTCGAGTATGAATTCTCTTGCTTACCACTGTAGCATTAACACTTGTCATATTGAACGGTTGTCATTACCGAATATGCATATCAGCTGTATGAGGTCGCTGACCGGACTGAGTGATTGTTCCGAAAATTCCTCTAGCTGTCAGAGTATAAAAGAAGTGACATATTACGTAACAAGGAGAGTATTAATAAAGTTGTCAAAGTCAAGAGTTCTGTTTGTTTCCTTCGCGCATCTCCTACAATCACCTTTTCCTTTTCTTGTTTGCAAGCATTTAGAATCGCTCACAATACCCTTACATTGTTGCATTTGAGTAGAACGGACAACATATCGTATTACTTAAGAACATTACGTAAATATACTTATAAAAAGAAAATGCCTTAGAAGTTCATCTGCCCTGCAGCCGACATATTATGTAGATGTACAAACTTTCATGTTTCATGTTTCAGGTCAAAACATCTCTTGACTCATTGAAAATCACGATAGAATTGTATAATTGTATTGACATTTGAATCAATCGAAAGGTTAAGCATAGTGTGTAAGGGGCCAAATACAGGTATCTTTTTGAAAATGCAATAAAATTAACCAAATTAAATTATATATGGCCTTATTACTAAGAACAAACATTCCCATTAAGTATGAAATAAAATGCCGTCCACAATGAAGCTGCGAGTCGGCCAATTGACATCGCCAAGACGGCAGATAACACGATTTGCGAATTTGGGGCGCAAAAGTTCGATTGTGGCACGTGCTGTGGGTGGCATCATGCATGAACCAGAGGTCTACAATTTTAGTAAAAAAAAACATGGCTCTGTAACGTCCACCGTTGACCGATGCGTTGTTCCCTCATTTTCGAAGAAGGCCACAGCAGCCACTGTCTTATATATGCGCACCGTACGACGACGGGGTCCCTTAGTGTTGTCCTACCATACCAGTCTCACGAACTTTTTGCACAAACTTGCGTACAGCAGTCGCGGTAGATGATTCATTTCGGCCAAGACTTATTCTTTTCATAAAAACCTGGAAATAAGTTGCCAATATTTCCCAACTTTGTTCAAGCGCAAAGCGACTCATTTCGTTCCGTGGAGGTATGATACTGATTTTCTGTCAAGATTTCGAACGTCTACCCTGTATATTGGATTCAAATAAGGACTGGTCACATTTTTTTTTAAAGAAACGCAAACAATTTGAGATTAATTAGTTGTATGTAGAGCTAGGTTCGATTCCTGGTACGACAAGAAATACTTTTCACGGCCCCACCTCTTTCGAGTCACTGACAATGCTCAAAGAGTATAACTGCCTAGAAAAAGCTTATCAAACTTGGCCGTTCGGAGTCGGCATAAAACTCTAGGTCCCTTCCACTCGAGATAGAACAATAGCACGCATAGCACGAGTGGTTGCTGAGAAGCTAGGCTTGCCCCTCTGCGGGCTGTAACGGCAACCATTTTCTTATTATTATTATTCGTATGTCCACCGGCTCAGTATTGGCTCTAAGCTTCTCTACAGACCAATAACGTAGACCCATTAAAAAGCATAAGAGTGCTAATTCACACTATCTAGCAATCAATAGATAGGACCATTAGCCGATAGAACCCGTTCATCTTATTGATTTTTCAATAATTCAATTTTTACACCCGCTGCAACATGTCTTTGTAGCGATTTCCAGTGACTGTAGCGTGATGCTCATTTTCCTTACCGAAAACAAATGACAGCTTCGGGAACGGGATGGAAACCACATTAAGGTGATATTTATTCGTTGACGTGGTGTTTCTCGAAACTAATACGCATTTTCATCGATAATATTTTTGTTCACCAAGCCGTTTAGCGAAAAAAGCGTTTCATCACTGAAGATGAAGGACTTTGTTAAAAAATTGTGCTCCCCATGATGAAAATGTAGCTACTGAATGTTTTTTCAGCGATGACCTTAGAACTGCATTTGGGGTGCAGAACTGACCAAACACTTTTCATTGATGAATATAAACCACAATTTCGTAGTATTTGTTGTATTGAACCGTTAGCTTTGTAAGAACAGTTTATTAGTTTTTGATTTTTTGATGTGCCGCGTTTACTGTGGAGTTATACTCCCTCGTATTTCATTCAGTACATTTTGTATGGAAAGAAGTTTCGATTGCCTTTTTCAAACGCGTTAATTTTTAGTTTTGAAAATTTTTGTGTCGGCAAATCGTGGCCAGAAATATATGGGCCAAGGCAAAAATGACAAAATTATTTGGTGTCGATGCGCTGCAGAGCAACAGAGGGCTGAGGAAATGAAGAAGAATAGAATGGAGCATGGCTGTTTTCACGACAAACAATCTGCATTCAAACGTCTTTTGCCAACTGCTATTATTGAATCAATTGTCTTAAAAACCAATAGAAAAGCAAAAAGGGCAATTGCAGATAATCAGCGTCAAGATAATCCAAAAAGACTGCGAGCTTGGCAGAATACCAATGCCGATGCGATCCAGGCTCATAATGGCATTTTACTGTACGCTGGGAAATAGAATTCAGTTCAAGCTAAAGATTTATTCGCCAAATCCTATATGCCATTCTATGGAATAGTTATGTCATTGGAGCAATTTGAGCAAATCTCTCGTTGTTTAAATTTCGGTGATTCAAGAATCCCATTAGCTCGATTGAGAGAAGATAAGCTGGCTCCATTTCGCCAGATATGGACTCTCTTCCAGATGAGTTTGAAGTTGGCTTTCATCCCATCCAAAAAACTAACGATTGATGAGCAGTTGGTAACATCGAGAAACATATGCAGTTTTTAGGCAGGAAAGCCAGGAAAGTATAGGATTGAAATATTTTTGCTTGGTGAACAAAGATCAACTGGAGTTTCACATGTCTTGGTTCTTCGACTTCCCAGGTGCAAATTCAATATTGGGGCAAACATTACCATGGATAATTTGGTGCGCGGCTACACTCCAAAGTATGGGTATGCCAATGGCAGCAGATCAGGAGACACCCCACCACCCACTGAAAACAATAAAACCGCAATTGAGGACGATTGCGAAAAACGATACAAGCCGCAAATGGTCTGAACTGGACACTTGCAGGATATTCAAAGTCATCTGGCCTATGCTAAATCAAGGAAGGACTTCCTAAAGCTAGACAAGATTATTAGTAGAGTGATGGGGGTGCTAACTGGCCACTGTCTTATAGGCAGCCATGCCAGAAGACTTGAGGCACCTTATAACGACTTCTTCAGAAGCTGTATGGATGGAGAAGAGGAAACAATATTACACTACCTCGGAACATGTATGCACTTGTGAGTACTACTTCAACAACCTTGAGGATCTGAGTAACATTGATCCAAAGGACTTACTACAATTTCTTAAAGCCTCCAAATGGCTATAAAAGAGGTCAGAAGAAATCACACATGGCCAACAAATCCCAAGAAGAATACAAAAATCCCGAGAGGGAAGAACTACAAGTCAAAGTGTAAATGGGTTTTGGACACAAAGCAGCACACTGGACCGGATGGTCTAAGACTTCTAAATCACTCATGCAATCACCTACCTACCTCAAAGGGAAAAGCAATCCTTGGCCGATGGTGCATTTTTACAACAGCTTTTCAACTGTTTGAGTTATGTCATCGGGCTTGGAACACCAACAAATCTCAGAAGCGAAAAACTTTTCTCATAGAGTTGGCAACTGAGTTGGTTCAACTACACCTGGACAAGCGGTGCACACTTCCACTGAAGTCATTCGTTAAAATTGCAATAGATTTGATGGGTTACCTTCCTTTTCAGTTATATGAGTAAAAAAAAATAATCATCCTACATCATTCTCACTAACAACTCGTCTTCCTATAGACTAAAAATTCATTGCGAAGATGTGAGCCATGTATGTACCTGCGCTCAAAGAACAAGGACACAAAAACAGAAGCCGTTTGTGATCTATGCTGCAAGCATTACATTCGAGCTTGGGAACACTAATACCTGTTAAAGTTTAACAACCCTTTTGATGAAAAATGTTTGGAAAAAGTTGACACTTCTTTCAACCTGGGTCCATCTCCACCGGGTCCATCCAGACAACATTCAGGCGCTCCTCAATTACCATCGTTCAAACGAGCTATATTGTATTAAAAATGTATTTACATGTACAATAATATAATATAACTTAATAAAATTATTCAACCAATAAGGATTTCACTGCCTTTAGTTTATAGGTTAATTATTGTATAAAATATATGGGGAATACAACTCACCAAATAACGGAAATATGTATGTCCATCGGAGGATACATGGTTCTAAGGCTAATGGTACGTTCACAGTGAAAGTTTAAAGTTCCCTATTGGAAGCTCTTTATTTTTCATATCGTAAAACTCTTCGAACTATCACTGAATCATCATCACTTTTAGGTTCTGACTCCTTATTTTTTTTTTCTATGCCACATTATTCACAGGAATAGTGAACATTTTGAAGTATTGCATAATATTGCAGCTTTTTCCAGTCATGGTGGTCTCATTTCGGTGAATTTTCATTATGATTGTGCATTCACTTTATACGCTGACTGTGTTTGTGCATATGTAGTGCTTACAATTTACATAGGCATGTATTTTTATTTTAGCTTTTTATGTTGATTTGGGTTGATGTTCATAGTAAAGTCAGCAAATTCAACAAAAATGTTATGACTTCATTGCTTGATATATAGCAATTCTTTCTATAAACGTTATTTAATGCACGAATCTGAAGCAGAGTGTTGGCACTAGTATCCGGAGAACTCTAGTGTCCCAATACTAAGTCGCACTTATGAGATAAATAGATACAGCCGTTGACAACTAATTAGAAACGATACCAGCATTGTAGCGTTCATTACTGTTAATAACATAACAGTAAACTTTTTGATATGGTTACTTCTGTTTTTATGCCCCTTTAAAAAATATGCCTTCCCATTTTGCCAGATTGTATGGTTTGCATAACAGTCATATTTTAGTTGATCAATTGGAGTTCTTGAGTAGACAACTAATTAGAAACGACTCTGTATTAAATAAAATACATAAATATTTAAAAGTTTTTCTCAAATATTTTGGTAAGATAGCACTGGCTTACATTACAAAAATAAAAAAAATTATTATATTTAAATTAAAAAAAAAGATAGAAATGGGTAAAGGAAAGAGGTGTACACCTGACACGCGGAAGGCTATTGTTGAGCTAAACAAAGCGCGTCAGTCATATGAACGCATTGCAACGCAGTTAAACTGTTCCAAGAAGATGGTATTTGGTGCAATTTCCCATTTTCGTAAATATGGCACCACGGAAAATGTTCCTCGCAAAAAAAGACCCCGCAAAACTAGACAGTACATTGACAGAAAAATTGTCCGGCTATCAAAAGCGGATCCGAAAAAAAGTGCCAAAGCAATCCAGCGTGAAGTAATGGATGAAACGGGTATCAATGTGTCTAAGAGGACTGTTGCTCGTCGTTTGACGGAAGCCGGACTTCACGGAAGACTAGCGCGAATGAAACCGATGGTCAAATTGGCACAAAGAAAACGTCGTATCGACTTTGCCGAAACCCATGCTGCTTGGACGCAAATGAATGGAAATTTGTACTATGGAGTGATGAGACAAAGATAAATAGGTTTGGTCCGGATGGTAGAAGGTACGTCCGACGACCAAGAGGCAAAGAACTCGATCCCAGGTACACCTCTCCAGTAGTTAAGCATGGCGGTTCAATTTTTATTTGGGGATGTTTTCGTGGAACGGCGTTGGACAAATTCATCGTATTGTGGGAACAATGAATAAGGAGCAGTACGTTGACATATTGATAAATGTAATGCTACCATGGGCGGAGGAAAACATGCCGGTTATTCGGTCATTCCAGCAAGATAATGACCCTAAACATACCGCAAAGCTCACAAAAGCATTTTTTGACCAAAACTCCATGCGTGTACTTGACTGGCCATCACAAAGTCCAGACCTAATCCTATAGAACACCTTTGGAGTGATGTTAAGAGTGCCGTCAGTACTCAAAACATTTCCAATTTGGATGTTTTTGTATGAAAAGCTGAAGGAAGCGTGGTACGCGATTCCAGTGGAGAGATGCCGAGGCTTAATCAGGTCGATGCAGAATCGTTGCGGAGCTGTGTTGAAGCAAAGGGGGTTTCCGACTAAGTACTAGTCATAATAAGACACTATAGTAAGTTTCGACATTATTTGTAAAGATTATCTTATATTTTTGTAATCATTTTTCCAGCGTTTCTAATTAGTTGTCATAGTTCAATATGGAGTTTTAGAGCAAAAACATCTCCAAAACCATATTTTCCAAAAAGAAACTGAATGAATTATGTTTTTTTGTCTTTTTAAGTTCCAATGATAATTTAAGAAAACAAATTAATATAAAAAAATTATGAAATAAATGAGAAAAAACTGACCTCTTTAGTTAAAAATATCGTTTCTAATTAGTTGTCAACGGCTGTACATCACACACAAAATGTCTCAAATTTAACAACAATTATAGTTTAGTAAAAGAAACTCAATTCAACTATTAATTTATATTTATTGTTTGGAAAGAACTACTGTTCGCTCTGAATGATCGACCAATGCTTATTCCCCTCTTCATCAGGAATACTTTGAGAGATTCTTCCCAAGTCTCCGTATGTTGTCGATACACAAATAACTAAAAAAATACAATCGTTTATGCATCTCACAAATTCATGACAAGTTTCGATTAAGTCAATTGCAAAGGATGCGTCCTTGGATAACGAATTCCGAGGCCTGTGAGTGCGATAACGTTTTATGTACATAATAATAATAATATGGGTGGCGCTACAGCCCGTATGGGACAAGGGCCTAGCTTCTCAGTAACCACTTTATGTACATACTAAATTAATAAGTAATTGACGAGTATTTTACAATCATATCCTCATCAAAAATAAACACCTAATTTTCAGTGTCAGAATACTAAGACTAAAATTGCAGAGCATTTTCAGTCTCAGGACAAAATAATATTGTAAGCGTTGCCACCAAATACACACAGAGTGCAATTGACGGAGGGAAAACTGGCGAAAAGTTTAGAGATGTCCAAACCGAAATTTTCTTAAACCGAGTTAACCCGAGTTGAAATTGAAGCAATCCGAGTTGCAAATCGAGTTGACTAACTCGGTTTGAAACAGTATTATTTGATTTATTGATGGTACCCAATTCAAAATATGTACATACACATGTTCCTTTTGTAACAGTCAAACTTCAAACCCAACTCGGGTTGGCTTGGAACACTATTAGTATAATATATTCACTTTATACCATGATGAATAATCTCTGTATAATACTCAATTCAATTGATTTGAGAACTGAGGGTCGACGTTGAGTGTTGAGACACCAACAGCGTTGCCGGTTTCACTTCAATCGAAGTTTTTTACTTCGTTTTCATAGACACTTCCTCTTGCCCAAAAATGCTTTACTTTTTGTAGACTTTATATTTTCCCTCCCAATCGGAAAATTGCATTATTCAACAATGCACTCTTCTATCAAGTAGTCAAAAATCGTATAGGCCCTCGAATACATCGATTCGATGACTACATCGATAGATGCATAACTAGTTGTTTAACATAAAAATCTCAACTTTTATAATAATAATTCAGTTTTCAGCAATGTTTTCCGAAAAATACTACTGAGATGAGATTTCTTCGTGCTGTTGTGGGAATTACTAGCCGGGATAGGGTGAGAAACACGGCAGTGAGCGAGGAACTCAACATTGAGCAGCTGCTTCTTCGAACGGAAAGGGCTATGCTTCGGTGGTTTGGTCAAGTGGCACGAATGTCCCCATCATCACGACGTCCGAGGCGGGCGTTGAATGCGATTCCATCAGGTAGGCGACCGCTTGGCAGACCCAGGACTTGGTGGTTGGACCATGTCCAAAAACTCGCCTGGTTACGCTTGGGCATAGCTCCTGATGAGTTAGAGTCGATGGCGGAGGATCGAGTTGCCTGGAGATCTCTCGTGCGTGGTTTACCCCGCGACCCCTTTATTGGATCATGCGGGTCAAAAGATGATGATGATGATGATGATACTTCACTTAAAAACTGCCAAACGGCAACGCTGTACACCAATAACAAATCATCCTAGAAAAAACAGCCCATAGTATTTTACACAAAACATTCAAACACAACTTGTTTCACAAGTATGTGCAAAAAAAATAGAGTGAAAGAAGAGTGTAACTTTTTGACATAATTTCAAAGGCTTGGATCTAACTCGGGTTGACTCGGTTCATCAACTCGAGTTGACCCATCTCTATTTGTAGTCTTTTGAACGAAACTATTCTTACAAACATGATCTCTTTTTGAATTCTGACTTGTTGTCATAAAACCCGGCAGCTATAGATTTCTCCAAATGTATTTAGAAGAATGTTGTATTTTCCTCGTATTTTCTCAACTCACTAAATTCTTCAAATTTAAAATAGCTGCACAAGTGATAGAAGCAATATCAGCAGAACTTAGAAATGTTGGAGTTGCTGCCGATTTGCTTATAAAGTAATTTCAAACGAAGAGAAAATTTATTAGCAATGCTGCACTGCAGCAAAATCCCAGGAGGATTAGGAGATTTAAGCGTTGGGGTTAGCAAGCTTAATATAGATGCGACGTTAGAGAAAGAAACAAATAGAGAAAACTTTGAATCCGAAGCAGAACTAAACCGACAAGCTGCAACTAACGTCAAATTTACTTTTCACTAAAAACTAACAAAATTTTTCATTTCAAATCAAAGATACTTCTTCTTCTTTGTTTGGCGCTACAGTCCGGGGTGGACCTGGGCCTGAACCTACAAGCCTCTCTAGCCAGCACGATCTTTCGCCAGCTGCCTCCAGTTGTGACCAAGTTGGTTGAGGTCCTTCTCCACTTGTGTGCGCCATCTCGTTCTGTTGCGTTGTCCCAACGGCTCGGAATCGAAGACTCTTCGGGCCGGAGCTATGGTTTCAATCCGCTCTACGTGACCTAGCCATCTTAAGCGTTGGATACGAAGACGTTTAACTAGGTGCATGCCGCTGCACAGACCGTACAGTTCGTGGTTGAATCTCCTTCTCCAGACGCCATCAATACAAACAGGACCAAGGATCGCAAGCAAAGCTTTATTCTCAAAACGACCAAGAGCTTCTTCATCCGCTTTTAATAGCGTCCATATCTCTGCGACATAGAGCAGGACAGGGATGATTAGAGTGTTATATAAAGTCAAGTTGGTGTTTCGAGAGAGGGCTCTGTTACTCAACTTCCTCTTGAGCCCAAAGAAACAGCGATTAGCAAGAATAATACTGCGCTTGATCTCGGTACTGGTATTATTGTCCCTGTTTACTGCAGAGTCGAGGTAGATGAAGTCCTTTACTACCTCAAAGTTTCTGTTGTCCATAATGACGCTCTATCCGAGACGTCGATGTTGTGCGTCCTTTCGTGATGACAGCATGTACTTGGTTTGATTTCACTGCCAAACCCATTTTTGCCGCTTTCGCTTCAATGCCTCATTGACAGCTCGCTGTGTTCGTCCAATCACGCCAATGTCGTGCGCGTAGGCAAGCAGTTGAACGGACTTTTGGAAGATCGTGCCTCTGGTGCTGACATTTGAGTTTCGCACGATCTTCTCAAGTATGATGTTGTAGAAATCACATTGTTCACATTGATTTCTTCAAAGATGAGCATACATTGTATATAAAACTTTCGTGTTCGAATACTATAATAATATGTACTAAATTGTACTAAAATACTAAATTCTGCTGTCCAGATAATTGTGTAAGCCGAAAGTTATTTTTAGATTTCTTATTCTTAAATTATATTATGTGAATGTCAAATTATCAAAAACACCGGCGAAGCCCTTAGAGTAAGAAAATATATTCAAGTCAACGTTAAGAAATAGGAGAACTATCCGCATACTGGTACCTTTGCTAAACCTGATTAGCTGCACTTACGTTTAAGCGAATTCGCGAGCAATTAAGTGTTTATATCAGTGCCGTTTCACATGATACGCGGTACATCAAATTACTTGTGTGTCAGAGTGTTTTAACATTTTTTTTTTAAATATCTGTTCTCTTGAAAGCTACTCAGTCATCCTGCAAAATGCATCTTCTTAACTCCCTCTCAACCACACAACTCAAAATTACAACCACAGATTCAATCGCATGAATGGACTAAGTCCATGTCGCATGAACGATTTGCTAAACTGATTCAAAATGTTCTGATTGCAATTTCTGGCTGTTAGTACATACTTAGTTGCTCAATTGCTTCCCCGTTGTTGCAAAATCCCTTCGTCATGAACACATTCAAATGAAAACATGCACATAACCGATCTTCATTAGCGAATCTAATCAAATCGCATGACGCCGTATAAGTAGACTTATTTTGAGTGTTAATTGGGTTTGATTTTTGTTCACACCAGATCCCGCAAATTTTGCCAATCAAACAGAATTACTTGTGGCCCGTCCCTGATCAAGTATCAGAAAGTAAGCAAACACGTTCTTCACAAACAGGAGTGGACGATCGTAAACATCTTTTTAACGGTTGGCAGAATGTTCGCTTTCGAATTTTGCAACATTTTCAGCTGTCCACCTGACCTGGCCCCAACTACAGAAATACATACCATTCAATCCAGTCGACAAATGCTTTTGAGTTGAATATGTTCACCTACTGCCGCAGGCTTGATCATTCAGTGATCGTGTCAAATATTGATGTCAACTTGATTCTCATGAATCCGTTCATCGTGGGTTTACCTAAGGGAATTAATCTATTGCATGACTCTACAGGATCACCCAACTGCGGATAATCAACTCCCCAGAGAGCCGTCGCAAGCCACTCTGGAGATCCATCGTGATCACTGACCGCGTTCGCCACCGGGGTCGATTACAAATGCATGGAGTCACCAGATCTACGCTCAGTTGTTCATTTCCCGGTCATAAATTTCTGATCATACATCAAGCCCAGACAATGGTAACGTAATCGGTCCCACTCCCATTTGAGAACTAATTGCAGCCCCTGCGGCTCTTCACAAATCATGTTTATTGTTCGGCTCGGCTCATCCCCAGACTGAGGCAGACACTCAGTGCGGACTGCAACCTCGTACCGTGGCATGGCATTACAGTGGCACGACGGCAAGGCGCGCCGCGCAGCTCTGTCCCTCATAATGGTGCATCTCGAAGCATAAAACCCAGTCGAATGGCAAATGTGAATCTCCTCTCAACCGTGAAACCGTTTCATTACCCTCTCCCCCCGCATTCAGAACGAGAGCTGCAGTCTCTGGGCCGCCATAGATCATCCTCGTTGAGTCCGCCGATGTTGGTCATGAACCCGTAATTCACTACCCCGCCTGACCGATCATAATGAGGCAATTGCGGTCGTTCTCGCGCATATTTCTCCTTATTAAGCTCAATTTCGGACCTTCTCAGTGGCCAATTGGGCTATGGCTCTAATGATACCTTCTGGACGTCGTCGACACAGCGAAACACGGAAATGGGTTACGTGGTTGAGGTAACATATCGCCCGGAATTCGGGTTAATAGATTACCGAATTTTCCCTGCACACACGGGGCCAGGCCTAGACTCTGTGGGTTGGCATCGGCCATTTCGCACGTCGCGTCGTCTGCAGACGCAGACACTGATGATTTAGCACTTCATTAATGGCAGGCCCATAGCTCAGCTCTTTATCAGTCGCACGCACGGCCCGTGCGACGAGGAGCTTGTTTAGTACGTACGCGCTCGCGCGCACCGCGCGGAATATGGGAAAGTACTTGATGATTTTGCACGAGAGGTGCCGAGAGATGATTTGATGAATTTATGGCCGTTTTTATCTATCGGAACGAATGACGTGTTTGTCGAAGCGGTGATCGGTGAAAGGTATGCCTGCTTACGTTTCGAGACTGACCGTGTCAGGGAATTGAGTTGCGCACTTAGACTTTTGCCTATTAACGCTAACTTGTCATTTTGCTGATGGGTTGCTAAGTTCTTCTGCTTCTTTTTGCTGCACACAAGACTCTTTTGTTTTGCACTCTTCTCACAATGGGTGCGGACGGCGCGCCTGCTGCTACAGTCGTTCAGTCGAAAGTTTGCAAAACAAAACGATGGTGATTAGCGCTTGATTGTTGTTTTGGTTGGCAATCGTTTATCGGGCGGACAGTTAGAGTGGAGGTGAGTTATGAGAATTCTTGTCATATTCCAATCGTGGTCGATCTTTGGTACTAATCGACTGGAGATCGGCAGATACACAAAATTGAGGTAATGTCGCTCCTACGTGGGAAGAGACTCGAATTTCAGAAGTTGGTACGAGAAATGTCGATTCGTTGAATGCCTGCATCACAGACTGTTTTTGCGTGGTTGCACACGGAGGGCTGAATGACTCTTGACAATTTATTCCGTAAAAGAAACAAGGTTACAGCCGATGGGTCGGTTGTAGATGTTATTCGACCCGAAGATCAGCCCTCCCATGAACGGAGTGTCCGGAAAAGTGGCGACATTTCGAAATTACCAGCCCCATCAGCAATGCAACCAGCTGTGCTGTTGCCTGACTTTTTACACCGCCTTAGAGGGGGGAACAGAAAATGGACAGAAACAGAAACAATCTCGAACAGTGACAAGACCACTAGAACAAAACAACCGAACGGACAGAAGCTACTCACAAATGAACGAAACAGGTCTTCGAAATACGGACTTGTGGGTTGAGGAGCAACTGAAGCAAATCAATAACGATCTGACAGACTTGGTCAGCAGCCTAAACTTCGGCAAGTTTTTCGAGAACGTGAAAGTGTGTCCGCTACGACGTTTAAAGCTCCTTTAATGATCCTTGTGAATTGCTCTATGAAGTCCATTTGACGCTCCTGCCTAGGGCTGAGGACTAACAAATCTTGCCCCTCTACAAAGTTCCTTAAGTGTTGTATTGCTAGTAGCACTCTATCAAAAGCCGAGTAATGCGATTGTGCAGAAGATATTTTTTTGACTGTAGAAGGCAATTTTCTCCCAAGTTTCTCCTTTTTTTGTTGCAACACGACGCGTCTGTTGTTATGCTGAGTTTAGCATTTTCTTGTGGGCACACAGTATTGCTTCAAACAATAGTTGTTTATTATTGTTTCCTGGTGACTATGTTTTCATTTCCGATTGTGGCGTTAAAGTCGCCGAGTGTATCGTACTCCGGATAGGCTGCGCAGGCACATAGCAGTCCTCTTCGATAGAGTTTTCAGTCTCGTCTGTAGGGAAATGTGGCCATTTAAGGCTGATGAAATTGAAAGCTGATCACAGGCAGACTGTTGAAGTTGATGACATAACTGCTTTCTCACAAAATCCAAATATGTGTCATATTTTGTAGATATGACGAAGCCATCAAATTAATTTCGTTAAAAAACAATAAAGAACGCTGTTCATTTACTTGTAATATCACACAGAGCACTACTTCTTACAATTGAAGTCGAGCAAACGCTGGTCTTGCTTGCCCGCAAGCATCCTCAGCTTACATATGAGGACAAGTAAGTCTTGTGTTTTCAGCACTCTCACTCCCTAATCATCAAGAGCAAAGAACCACCTTCACCAATCTCTCTCTCTGTTCAAATCGCAAATATTCAAGGTTCCCACAGACTTTCCCATGGTTAGAGTCAAAGTCTCGAATTTCATACGTTACGCAACTCAATTAACGACATTATTCTCAATTGGCCTCCATCAGTGGTAGTAACTCAGCTCAGAGACAAATCTCAACACCTGCCCGTGACTTTCAATTGTGTCTTATACAAGCCCCCACAGTGGCACTGAATAAAATGAGATACACACCTCCGAAGCTAATAAGCCGATCTCTCAGTAATTAAAGCCCGTTAATAAGGTGTAACAACTCTTTCACGCCACAAAATCGGTATTAATTACCCACTCACCAGCAGCAAGTCAACGCAACACCAACACCAGCAGCAGTCGCACGTAAGGCAAATCCAAACACGGAAGCTCACATCATAATAGTTAGCCCCGTTGACACCTTTCACTTGTGTGTCTCGCAAAATCGCTACTCTAAAGAAATTCATTCGTTCGTTCGATATCAATGAATGCCGAGAGCTCAAGCTCAAATGGAAGAAAAGTGCGTCCCTCGAACTTACTTTTCAGTCGCAGCATTCTGCATGTCGAATTGGCCATAAGACACTTCTGGTTGACGCATGGCAGAGCGACGCGCTCGGCACGTCATTGGCTGGTTTGCTAATTTGACAGAAAAAAAAAAACCGACGCCGAGAAATGTCACCATTGTGGTGTGCAGTGACAGTGGCACTGTGCAGCGATTTACTTAATTACACACAAGAGACCTAATGAATTTTCTAATAATAGAGGAAAGAGAAGAAGAAGGAAAACGATGCTCGGCTACTTGGATACTTGGGATTCGTGCAAGCGTGTGTGTCGATAAAGTTATTCGGTAAGCATTTTCATTTCTTTCTCGATCAACACGGGGGGAGGGGCAGCGATGAGATATTGCGTAAAACTTTTATTACTACCTTTCGCGTATAACATTCGAGGGGTTACGCAACATTTTGGTGGATGTATCTACCACGCTGTGCATCAAAAGCTGGGCGGCTTGTGGTGGGAAATGTGTGGCAGAGCACCAGGAGGGAGGAAGTCATCGTTGCTTTCCCTGTCCCCCCAAACGGGTGGACCTCATTTTTTGCGATAGAATAAATTAATCTTAATTACTTCATCGTTGGAAGGCCACAATCAATCTTGTGGGTAAAATGTGCAAACGATACAGTGAAAGCTAATAAATAACGCATGCATTTCGCTGAAATATAAATTGGATTTACATCGACTTAAGCTGTGCGTTGGCTTTGTTTTCTACAATTTCTTCGCCTTTCCGGAGCTGGGTAGCGCGGAATTCGCAGCTTTGGCGGTTGCGAGTTGGTAATGAGATCAGTGATCTACATCGGGATGGCTTGAGGCGGGGATTTTACACAGACAACAATAAGTTGCGGAATCTGTCACAGATTGTGGTGCGGAAGTTTTTGTCTTTATTGGGAGCAGCAGTTTGATCGACGACAGGGGTGGCTGCGGTGGTGGTTTCATGGCTTTTGAGAGTCTAATCGGTTGGCTGAGACTGAAGTGACTCAGTGGGCAACTCTGGATATTCATACAATTACTGGCTCGTTTATATTTTTGATTGACGAGAGCAAACAGTCGAGAAAGCATTTCCGGAATTTGAAAAGACATCTTCCATGGATCTGTCGATTGACGAGGAAATGTCCAAATATGTACACATCGACGGCTTGGTCATAAGATAATGGTGAATGATTTCTGTTTCGAGCCAGTAGAGGACGTCATCTGCATAGCTCAACTTTATGATGAACACTGCACAAAAGAGGGCAATTAAGGGACCAAACGATGGACGCAAAAAGCAAGAACCAAAGCAAATTGAGGAATATTCCATGTTCATACATCAGTCCGTCTGCTTCTACTACTGAGTTTTTCTAATACAAGACTGTGATCATCCCAAGATCGTGCGGAACTCACCTGCCAACACAAGAGGCACGATCTTCCAAAATTCGACTGCCATACGCGGGCGACTTAGTAGCGATTCGTCGAACACAGCGAGACGACAATGAGGTATATTCTGGTATTCAATCGGAACGCCCAAAATTGGTTTAGCGGTGAATGAAGACAAAACTGTCTTCAAGGAAGGACACACACCATGGACGGCTTGGCCACTAGGTCACCATCATCTGTAGCCGTATTTGAGGTAGCCAAGGACTTCGTCTATCTCGTTTCTCGTGTAAAGAGTATGAATACCATCCACACGAACCAATGTCTGCCAACTTGGCGTACGTGATTGGGGGCAACTGTGTAAAGTTAATGGTTGAGGTTCATGTCAATTTAATGGAAAAACGAAGCAAAAGACGAAGATCAATCCAGATCCATTTTACAGTACAGACGGTTGTAGAATACCGAAATTCGTATTCATTGTAGTCCCATAGAAAGACACGGTTAGCTTGCCCTAGTCAAAGGATAACTTTCAGCTAGACTACTAGGAATACATTTTTCATTTCATTTTTTATTCATTCCAACTTAATCTTAATTTTATACAATGTTTATTACAAAACGCGAATCCATTAAGAAGGAAGTTAATCATTCTATAACTATGAAAGTTAGTGTTGAATGATATACAAAATTAAACAATACAAGTGTAGGATAAGCACTACATAATAGGAGGGTGAATGATATACATATTCTATTAATAAAAATTCCAAACCAACTATTTAGACTGCATAATGTTGACAACAGTAGTTAGTAGTTAGAATTCAATGCACGCATCGAAAGACAGCATCAATGTTCACATAGTCAATCTTGGATAGCCAATGCTTAACTTTTTTTAGCAATGAATGAAAATTATTAAATTGTCTTAACGCAATAGGTAGTTTATTAAAACATCTAGAAGCAGTGACAGCAAAAAAGTGAGCGAATTTGATTTTATGTGAGCCGGTAACATTTACCAAAGCTTGATTATTAACACGTAAGCTGTAATAATTAGACGTCCTATTCAGAATATTACCACTGCGCTTGAAAAATTCTCTGAGAACTTTGAAAATGTAAAGATGTCTTAAAGGAAGAATGTGTAAGTCCTTGAAAAGCGACCAACAATGAGTTAAGCGATATTTACCGCAGATTATTATATATACGTAGGGGATCAACAGTATTATCATAAGCCCCTCCCCAAATTGTAATACCATATTGCAGTTTTGGGTTAGCCAGTGTATAAATAGCATTGTTAGTATTTGCTTAGAACAGTATGGTTTTAAGAGATACAGTTTTCGTATTTTTTTTTTAATTCATTTTTGTTTTATTTTTAATTCATTTACTTACGTGCTAGACAAAAATACTTAAAACTAGCTTAACTATCTTAACAATTGTTCTTACATCTAACCTACTGACCCTATTCGGGTACTCTAAGCTATTCTGATATATATTTAAGATTGCCTTTCGGCTTAGTCTATGTTTTTTATTTTTTTTTTTCAGTCTGCATTTGTTTTTCGTTTAGCCAAGAAAACTGGTAAAAAAACTTGGCTTAATCTATCCGTCTTAACCTACCTTAAACTAGCTTAACCTAACATTAAAACTTAAAAAACTATCTTACCTTTGTCCGTAACTTTACGGACACGTGCACAAGGGCGTATATGTTATGTATATGCCTAACATATATAATACACCTTTTTTTTTTTTTTTGTTCTATATATATTTTCTCATTTTTTTTTTCTTATGTACTACCCTATAATCTATGTAAGTTGGCCACCATGGTCAACTATCGCGTCATCATCTTGAATAGCCAGCGGCGGCAGAGACTGGTTTTGGTGTAACCACCAGTAAAATTGCCGTTTTTTGGCAGACTCTCGCCTGTCTCGAGCAGAGATCGCTCTGCTGAACCGGAGGAGATCCTCGTGACTGCGAGCGACATCCCGTACGACGTGGAAGATGACAGGACATCCTTGTGGATCCTGTATTAGGCCAATTGTATCGAGATAGAGGAACACTTCAGGAGGCATAAAGCCGGTGAGGCGCACTCTCTCATGGTACATAACATTGGGGTAGTAAGCCCCAAAGATCAGACTGTTGAAAGAAGTCATAGCTCGTGCAATATGCCTTCTGATCAGTTTAATAATAAAATTATCTATCCTGTTCAAGTTTGCCTCGTTGTACAGGACCTCGTTAGGATAGAACTTCTTGTACTCCGACTCGGGTGTACGATACAACCGGAGACAAGTGCGAAGACACTGTCTCTCGAACAACCTCATCTTTTCCATCTGGGAAGGACTCACATTGAACCACAGTGGACAACCGTAGGCCATAACTGGCCGGATGAGGGCCATGTACAGTTTTTGTATTACCAGCACCATATTCGATTTTGTAGATATACAAGCTACGTACTTTCCAATTTAAGTTTGTATAAGTTAAGTATAAGTTCAATTACAAAACACTTATCTGAAGATGGAAGTGCATCATCATAGTTTGCATGACCACAACTATGAACTGGTAAAACAAACCTTTTGCAGTCATATGAGTGAAATATCATGTTAAGATCAAGCATATTATTGCCTATCTCTTTAAAAGTCATACGTTTGGATTTGGTACTGACCACTAGCTTGTGGAAAGCAAACCACTCCATTAACTTATGGGTATCTTCATTCATACTAGCAACACAATTAAATGAATTCACTTCTTGATACGTAAAAGCTATATCATCTGCAAAAGCGGTTGGGTGGCCATTAAAGGATTGTTAAAAAAGTGAATTTATAAAAATTAAAAACAACAGAGGACCAAGGGCAGAGCCCTGAGGGACACCATTCTTAATAGTACGAGAGTTACTAAATACAGCATTTATTTTCACTTTTTGTTTTCTATCTTTAAGATACGACTGAAACCATTCAAAAACAATACCTGCTGCATACAATTTATCTACAAGCAAACCATGATCTACTAAATCGAAAGCTTTAGACATATCGATGAACAGCGCCTTAGTAGGTTTGGACAGTTAAAACCATCATACAATTTAGACATTGAAGAGATTCGCGGTTGGAGAAGGAGCACAATGGTTTCCTCATATCCTCATATCCGCAACTTCTGCAGAAGTCTTTGACGGGCAGAGCCAATCCAAAGCCATGAGTTCCATGGTGCAGTCCTAGTGATGACGCCGATAAGTTAGGTTAGGTCAGGTGAGAGTAATTGTCACAGCTGAAACAGTTGTACTTAGGCTTTGTATGGATCCCTTGTGCTATCACTAACCGGTGATTGATGCACCGATTCCTCCTTAGCCAGGGGAACTAGGTGACACCTAAGAAGTACCTTCTGGTATCCACTTCTCTTCGGAGATTTTCCACTTCAGTACTGTATGACCCAGTTTGTTTTTCTGATGAATTTAGCTATGTTCTGAATTTTTATATTTGACATTTCTTTTAGGCTGCCAAAATGATTTTCCCTGTTCTTTCAAGGGCTGGACTGGTGCCGAGGTAGTGCAGTGTGGTTTCAACCTCTTCATCATCTCTGCAGCTCCTGCAGAAGTCTCCCATTTTTCTTGCATGTGAGCCCAGGATACAGTGATATGTGCATCTAACCACTATCTCCCTGAGAGATTGGCTGGAAAGTTTCACCATCTTTGATTTAGTTGATGGTGTGTCCAGGTCCTTGCTGGCCGCCTGATTGTCTATGTGTATTACGATAGATAACCCGTCTATCAGATTCATTGACAGGAAATAGGCAGCCTCCTGGATAAACTTTAACTTCTTCCTGGAATACACTGTAGTCGTTAGACAGTCGAAGGGACGGAGAGAAGGAGATCTCCGACGAGGACGCGGGTACTACGAATCCGGTGCATTCGTCCGTCTTGGAACCGTCCGTGTAAACTTCCAGATTGGCAGTTTTTTTGACCATATCTTTGGACCAGTCCTCCCTATATGTGATTAGTTTTTTGTACCCAGATTCGAAATCTAAAAAGGGTGCTAATATAGTCAGTATGCTTTGGAATTATCGCATTCTTCATTATTTCCATGTGATCTGGTTACACTCTCTCAACATAATGGCTGCCTTGGTAGCTGTCAGCTTCCCGTGTGTGTCCATGGGAAGCTGCTGTGGCATTGTTTCCATTTCGGCTAAAAGTGTGGAACGAAGTGGTCCAGTGATGCAGATACACGCAGATCTTTGGATTCTGCTTATCTTTTTTCAAACTTTATTTGATTATCAGTGTTGTCCACCATACGAGAATGTCGTGATGATGCCGATAAGAGTCCTAAGAGTCGGCCTGCTGAGTGTGGGCTTCAGGCCGTGATCTTCTCGGAATGAGTTTCATCATTGTTTCGTCAACACACCTAAGAGCTTCAGCAACTGATGTTTTGCAGTAGCAATAGGCGTGGATGACTACTCTCCAGAGCACTGAACCAGTAACCCTTCTAGTGAATACAGCGTAAGAGTAGGTGCAACTATCAAGAGCGGTCTTATTAAATTTTGCGTACAACTGTATTCAACTATCACTGCCATAGATGTGTAAGAGGCCCCTATGAAAAGGATTATTCTTACAATTTCCTTGACTAGATGCATATGAGCATCGGCCGTAGCCCGTGGCGTTGTGGGTATGTGCGTCGACTCCTGCCTGTCTAGGTTCGATTCCTGGTACGACAAGAAATACTTTTCACGGCCCCACCTCTTTCGAGTCACTGACAATGCTCAAAGAGTATAACTGTCTAGAAAAAGCTTCTCAAACTTGGCCGTTCGGAGTCGGCATAAAACTGTAGGTCCCTGATAGGTCCCTTCCACACAATAGCACGCACAACACGAGTAGTTCCTGAGAAGCTAGGCCCTGGCCCTCTACGGGCTGTAGCGCCACCCATATTATTATTATTATATAGATGCATACGAGCACATGACCACATGATGGCGACATTCTATTTACATATTAAAACCTAAGGTGGTACCACTGCTCATACGATTAACCGCCATCCACAATAGATCCTATGGTGTTTCGCAGTACCATGTGACGAACAAACAAACTAATTAAAAATCCCCATTGGCAGTCATATCCTGCGTAGCATCTTTTTTATCAACATTTCTGTGCTTCCCACCAAACGAACACTGAAATGATATCGAATTGATTATCCCAACTCCCCCTTGTGCGAACCTCATCAGGAAATCGGATGGAATTCAGTTGGGTGTTCCGGCACAAGGAAGGTGATGAGGTTTGCACTGCATCGAACCACCATCTGTTGATATTTACATTTTGATTGAGTCGATCCGCTAATTAGCTGATAAATGCACATATTCTGTTTTCTCCTCGAAACTAACCAACTCGTCTGGCCTGTTCGTTCGCGTCGCGATATCCACAATAACATCGAAGCATGCGTCGGCCAATGTCAGGAATCTGCATATCTCAGTGACCAAATTGACTCGGACTAACACTCGGCTTCCGTGTTGTTTCCTGCATGGTCTGCTTTCCGTTCCTATACACGAAAGCGAATTAACGCAAAAATTACAATCAGTTGATACGACGATAGCGCAAATCGACACATGAAACAGAAAACGTTACATGTACACTGCGTGGTAAATTAACGCGTTTAAATGGAGAAGAAATTTATGGTAATGGAGGCAAAATCGTGTGTGTTCTTCTTAGAATTCTATGTGAATTCCTTTGTTCCAGACGTCACTGTTGTCTCTCCGAAAAGGAGTTAGGACGTGAAGTTTGCGGCATATGATACGTAAAAAAAACTTCTTATTATATTATTATAATTTGACGAAGTTCAGTACAGTCAGTCAGGGCTTCAGTACTTCGTCAAATTATAATAATATAATAAGAAGTTTTTTTTTTACACGTTGCCTAGTCAAGTGAATACGCCAACCATATTTTTAATACATAAATAATTGACAAAAGAAAACAATGAAAAGCCCAAATCAACTTCCTTAACCTCTATCCACTCTGGCTACCTGCTTCAGGTTGCGCACACCAAGCTGCTTGAGGTCCTTTTCCAAGTGTGTGGGCCACCTTTTAAACAGTTATCCTTTGTCGCATAGTCATAAAGCCCCTAAGTCCAAGACTGTGGCCTATAGAGCAGAAAACTTATGATTTGGATCCATAGACGCCTGACTAGACTAGACGTCGCTGTACGAATGAACTTTTCTTTCGGAGAGACCAATGACTTTCTCCGCTTTTAAAATTGTCCATTGCTTTTGAGTTCAAAGAAAGAGCGGCAAGAGAATGCATTCTGTACCGGTACTGATGTTCTTCTATTTATCGCGGATCTATTAAACGCAGACTACCGGAATGTTATTGATACCTATTGTGATTGTGTCCTGTTGATGTTGATTTTGTTTGTCCTTTCTGCAAGACAGTAACTTTTTCTCTCGTTCATCAGTCACATTTTAGCCGCTTCCACTTGAATGCCACCAAATGTCTCAACGACGAGTCACTGCGTTTGAACTTTCACAATATTTTCTCAAGAGATATGTCGAAGAAGACACGTGTCGCCTTGTCAAAGATCGAATAGGTGATGGCTGCCCATCTTGAGAAATTGGGCTTTTTCCAGGACTTGTTACAAGTCTGTTGGTCTGGTCTACTCCCTAGCCTGAAGCAACACAGCAAAGGTTCTATCAGACTGTTTACGAACGACAGAGTAGATGGTTATCGCAGTATTCTTGTCGATCACTCAAATGATACTGGAGTCGAGCGTGCTCTCCACCGATAAAATTTAACAGATCCAATACAGGTCACAAATAAAAATATGTAAGTATATGCAATATGTGATACGAGGGTTGCTTGATAAATCAGTGGCATTTTTGAAGCAGCACAGTTCATATAAACCGATCACCAGCGAATATTGTTAAGAGCTTTAGGAAAGATTCGAGCAGGATTTGTCGAAGAAAAGGGTGCTGTTCTATGAAGACAATGCATGGGTGCACAGTTAATTAGTCATCATGGCAAATCCGTAAATAGGACTACGAACTGCTACGGTATCCAGATCCAAGGTGTATGATCTTCAGATTTAGTTCCTGTCACCATTTCCTGTCTCCGATCTTGAAGAAATGTCTGGGTTGTAGGATTTTGGCTCGAATAACGAGGCCATCACTGATAAAGGGTGTTTTTTTAGAGGTATAGAACTTTAAGTTGGCAACACTTTTTTAACTGGCGGCCATTTTGTCAGCTGTCAAGTGATTTATTTGATGTTTGGTTTTGCATTTCAACATGCATAGACTGACGCCTGAACAACGCCTCCAAATTGTGCAAATTTATTTTGCATCATAGTTCTGTTCGAAATGCGTATCGCGCATTACGTCCATTTTCACCATGTTCACTTTTGGTTGAATAGGTACGTCAATAAACAAAACTGCCGTATTTGGAGTGATGATAATCCTCAGGTGTATGTTGAGACACCGTAACATCCTGAAAAACTGACTGTTTGGTATGCTTTATGGGGTTGTGGAATAATTGGTCCGTACTTCTTTAAAAAACCATGCTGGCCAGAACGTTACAGTCACTGGTAACCACTATAGAGCCACGATTACTGACTTTTTCGTTCATCAATTGAACAACCATGATGTGTAGGAGCTGTGGTTTCAACAAGAGGCTCAGCATATCATACAGCTCGTGCCACAGTTGATTTATTGAAGGAAACGATTGGTACCGAGGTACCGGAACCGTGGTAATAGTTCCACGTTACGGACCCGTGAATTGGCCGCTTGACTATTTTCTGTGGGGATATATGAAGTCGCTAGTCTACGCCGATAAGCCCGAAACGATTGACAACATTCGCAGCGTTATTGCCGATGTACGATCACAAATGTTAGTAAAGGTCATCGTAAATTGGACCACCAAATTAGACTACGTCCGAGCCAGAAATCATATATCAATTATAATGCCAGAAGATTATCTTCCGAATAAAGTAAATTTCATGTCAATTTAAAAAGATCATCTTTGTTTTAATCCATTTCAAAGTTCTATACCTCTAAAAAAACAACCTTTGACCCTTGTGAAAACCTCAATTTTGGAGGAAATAGACGAAGTAGGTATAACGCTGGACTGTACCGTGCAGAAGGATACCTTATTCTTCTTCTGATGGCGCTGCAGTGGGGGATGAATCTAAGATTATAGAGCTGGGACAATATTTAGCTCGAGTCGGCTTGGGTGCTTCTCGGCATTTGTGCCGAGCGGTTTCGTGGCAGTCCTCTAATGCGTTGTCCCACTGGAGTTGTAACAGAGTTGTCCATGCTCTCTACATAGCCTAGTCATCTAAGGCGTTGAATCCTCCATATTGTCCTCCAAACGACATGAACGCAAACTGGACCAAAGACTGATAGGATAAATGGAGTGAAACTTCCCAAAATGAATCACAGCGAAAAGCTGAATTTCATAAATAAAACATTTTTATGTTTACTCTAGTCATTTCTACATCTCGCACCAATGAATGATCCTCGCCTAATCGACCACACATGCAGCGAACAACAACACCTTAGCCCATCAGTTAGATAAGAGACTAGGAACTCATCAAAAAGCGATCACAGAGCTCAATGCAAGACACCACAATTTCTACACCTAATCTAACGCTGTATCTCGAGCGCCTTGCGAAGCAACCATTAGCAAACACCCGCCGGTCGCAGTGTAATTGCAGGTGATGTCGAGAGCACAACCACATCTCATCACAATCATAATCGTCGTGTACTCTTGCGATCGTGATGCAAAAGGGTTCGTGTGTCATCTGCCACACTCCCGTGGAGCGTCAACGCACCGCGCCGCACTTTTGTTGCGTGAAAGTGATGCTGTGCACGATACAAATATTCATTTTCGTTTTCTTTCTTGGCTGTGTTTGGACTTTGATGGCTGCGAGGGCCAAATTGACGGACAAATATTTGCTCAATCAGTGCGAACCTTTTGTAAGCGTTTTAGCATCGCTTCTCGGCTAAATGCAATTGGTCTTAGTCTACTTTGTACCTGGCGGCCTGTGAGTGTCTAATGTGTTTGATTAGGTAATGGTCGGTGGCAGCGGGACAGGGGGGAGGGCAAGCTAATTGTGGCGTTACGTCGAATCGAGGTTGTGTCATGAGTTTAGGGGCCAGGGCAGCAAGGTCGGGCAAAATTGGAGCAATGCTGGGCACACGAAAAGTTCAAATGAATTAACCACGGCCCGTGAGTGTTTTAATTGCAGTGGTTATAGGTGCATTTACGAAGTCGTTGTTGTTTTCATTGCGGGCGCACTGATGCCCAATGATTCGCTGATAGATGACACGGGAGTTTGATGTTTCATCTGATTGCGGGCCAGATGCAACCTTGAGAGAGACGGATTTCGCAACACTCTTTCGGTTATTTGGAGATGTGCACACAGTGAGACATTTCGTGTTGAAATGAGATCGAGTAATCTACTGACGTTTGATGAGTTATATCACTCGTGGCATCAAATGGATTGAATTGTGCTTCGTTTATTAGGCAGCGTATTTGAGGGAATTTTCGTTTCTCATGAGAAACGATGGATGCTTGCCATACAAACGTGGTCGATGCAGAATGATTGCAGCATTTTCGGTAAAAGGGTTGGATGTCGGATCCTTATTCGTTGTACGAGAGATTCATGTTCAAGCTGTCAAAGGCGTATGATATTTACGAGGGTAGTCCAAGAAGTTCAGTGCTTAAAGACGAAACGAATATAAGGTGACTAGATAAGAAACGACAGGAAAAGAAATTTAAATAGACCAACAACAGTGAGATGGGCAATTAATTCTAACTTTATTTTGAAGCCATGTATATGTATGAAATAGTACATTATTCAAATGACTGCCTCGTTATCGCTGGCAATGCTTCAAGCGGTCGGTTTAATGTATGCGGCGTTATTTCGACATTAGCGTCTCGAATATTGGCGCGTGATCGCGGCGGCCTATTGATGAGCACTCGCCGTTAAATGCTTAGTCCGCCTAGTCCGCAAATTTTTTCCTTAAAACTTCCAGTGCTGCGTCGGTTGTGTGACTTCTAGGTCGTCTTGCTGGAGCTACAACTCGTATATATCGATGTTGACGACCTCTGGCCACATAACGTCGGATAACAACTTTCTATACCTGATACAATGGAAATAAGGTCCGAAGATACCGCCATGCCACAAACCGGAACAAACAGACAATCTTTGTGGATGCACTGATGCTTGGTCAGACATTATCGATTGCGCTGGCTCCAATGACCGAAAATTTGATGTTTTATCAGAATTCGCCAAACATACCTAGCCCCCAAATTAGCGAAGTCAAAGGGTTGTCATTTTGGCACAGTTGTCGGCCCAAAACCAACTTTGTATGGGTGCTGGCTTAAGGTCCAACGATGGGATGAATTGCCTGCACACCACAGTGGCCATAGTGACGAGTGACAACAGACTCGGCGAACTTACAACTAATCTGGAACTTAAAAATTATTTTCTAACACCTTCCCGCGCGTTCGGCAAGCTTAACGCGATGCACGATGAAATGCCAAAACCTTACTGAATATTTTGACAGCTGGATGTCATCGGCATGTTTGACAGCTGTTGAAACATATCAATAGTAATTGCTGCCTGGTAACCCTTTATGTTGTCTTCGAGTCGATGTTAACCACGTGTGGCCCAAAATTAATGAAAGATTTAAATTTGCCACAAATTGAGCAGTAAATTGTTGGCAAAACTGAACAAAAAAATTTAATGTCAGGACAGAGGTGTAAAATAATTAAGTCATTTGCGAATAGTTTCGTTGAATGTACCCAATTGAATTTATGAAAATTGAATTCATTGATTGATGATGAATTGTAAGTGTAAGTCACCATGCATTTGAAAGTCATTGAATGAGAAATCAACTTCAACAACTATTCAACATGGAATCAAATGGCCAAAAACATCAAAATAAAGGGCAACGAAGACGATGTTGATGATGCAAAAAAAAGATGATCGAAAAAAATATGTTCAATATTCGACTACAGTAAAATCTCTTTGCTTCGGAACTCTTTAATTCGGAAAGAAAAAACTATTTTTTTCCGAACTACAGAGATTTTTCAAATTAAATGAGAGTCGGTTTTCAGTTTTTTACGTAAAACTTCAATTAAATTAGCAAAAATTAAATAACGCAGAAATTGAACACGTATAGGTAGCAAATACATCTCAAATATGTAGAATTCGGAACAAATTATCAAAATATCTATTGACCGGGACTCCGGCTATTCAAATTTACAAGTCGGGAAAAAATCACAAAAAAAAGAGTTGTAGATGTTTTAGATGTTGTTTGGGTTACTAAATTAATTGTTCGTTTTAAGTTCTTGCATTTTTGCAACAATAGGAACGCGTTTTAGTGCATAAAAAAAAATTTTATTCGCAAACATCTTCACCCCGACCATTCCGAATTAACGAGCTTTTACTGTATATGCTTACACAAGCTAGTCTACCGCATAATAGTGCAGCAGCAGAAAGATGATATTTACACTTCAACAACATCAAAAGTAAAAACAGGGGTTAATAAGATATAGGTACCGCTTCTTCCCTTTTACGAATAAAATAGTTTGTGGCTGTCCTAAACTATATTAAACCCGTTTTATTTTAAGGAGGGCTGCCTCTTAACAAAATCGTTAAAAATTAAATCAGTTTGCACAGAATTACAGTATAACAGTGTAATTAATTTATCATATCTAACATTAAAAGGACAAACTGATTAATATTAAAATAAATAGTTCCTGTTTTTTTTTATCAGGAATTCTATTGGCTACATATGGACCTACATAACATTGTTTAACTAAACGGTCAACAACTATCGCAAAGTGCCTAGGAGTCTATATAGACCCTTAACTCAGCTGGAAGATCAACCTTGATCAACGGATCATGAAGGCATGTATAGCTTAATGTGCCTGGAACAAAACCTTTTGTTGAATGTGTGGTCACACCTTAACTTGATTCGACGAATGTACACTGCCATAGTACGTCCAATCCTCACTGATGTTGGCCGACTCTCAAGAAAAAAAACAATATCACGAAACTATCAAAATGTTATATCCTTTCATTAATTGCAACTCAAATCTTTCCAATAAAAATAAACATATACTTAATTCGCAAAATTGTATTTCAAGCAATCCTGCTTTACGGTTGTTAGGTTTGGGTTAATTGCGCTAAATCATCTTAAGAAATTACTACGTTCCCACATCAGTTCATAAAAACCCATCAACACTGGATTTCTTTATAACAAATATACCAAACAGTTGTTCTCAACCAAGAATCCATAACAACCTAAGATCTGACCATCTTCCGGTTACACTAAATCTATATGTTTTGCAAATATTCGGCGGCGAATTGGAATTCATTCAAATCTTCTACTGACAACAGCTTAAAACGTAGTAACACACAATTAGATTTCATCTGCAGTACCACTCAAGTGGATGCAATGTCTAAAACTTTACTGAAGTTATCACCAAAGTCGTGGATTGTTCCGTCCCTAAGATTTCTTCCAAAAATATAAAAGCTCCACTACCAGAGAATATTCTCTTATTGATTCGACTAAGGAACTCTGAGCGAAGAAAGTGGCTTCGCTTTCGAATAGATTCTTTTCTTCATGAATTTCCTCAACAAAGCTATTAAGGAAGCGGTTGCAGCATACAAAAACACTCGTTGGAGTAATGTACTGTCTTCCTTTGATAAATCTAGTAAACCATTTTGGAAGGTTTCGAAAATACTTAAGAATAGGTCCTCCAACATTCCGCCTCTGAAAAACCTCGATCGCCTCTATATCAGCCCAAATGAAAAGACAAATCTATTAGCTGACACTTTTTGTAATAATCATGCATTAACTGCACAACAAAGTGACGATGTCACTGATAGAGAAGTAATGCAAAGTTGTAAAATCGTTTCTAGTTCTCAGGTTCTGATAGACGAATCCTATTTAATTACTTCATCTTTAGTCAACGAACTAATTAAAACATTAAAACCGAGCAAATCTCCAGGTTTAGATAAAAATAGGTTGCTTAAAGCTTTACCATGTAGTGGCATTCATTATATAACTACCATCTTCAATTCATGTCTAAAATTGTGTTACTTTCCCGTTCAATGGAAAACAGCTCTTGTTGTGCCTATTGCAAAACCTGGCAAACCCAGAGAGAGCCCGAACAGTTATAGGCCAATAAGTTTACTAAACTCCATTAGCAATCTTTTTGAAAAAGTTGTTTAAGAAAAAATCAATAATCATTTAATAGATAGAAACATTATACCAAATTTTTAGTTTGGTCTTAGAATAGGTCATAACACATGCCATCAATTAGCAAGAATCAAAAAGCACGTGAGTGATAAATTTAATTCTAAAGAATCAACAGGACTAGTGTTATTAGACATTGAAAAAGCGTTCGACACGGTTTTGGCATGACGCCCCGATTCACAAGCTCCTGAAGCTTAACTTCTCAATGCAAATCATCAAATTGTCCAATCCAAAGCTTTCTCAAAGACAGACGGTTTGCAGTCAAAATCAGAAACAACATATCTAACACCAAACATATCGAGCACGGCGTTCCTCAGGGATCTGTTCTGGGGCCAATTCTGTTTAATATTTATGTCGCAGATCTGCCTACTTTCAATAACAGTGTCAATGTTGCAATGTTTGCGGACGATACTGCATTATTTGCATCTGGTAGATTATTTATAGACGTCTTTAATGTACTACAAACTGCTCTCTCGCAATTTGAACAATATTGCTTCCAATGGCAGATAAAGCCAAACCCTCAAAAGACGCAAGCTATATGGTTCACTAGGTGTAGAAAAGAGTGCTACCTACCTAACATCAAGCTACGGTTATGCTCTGTGGAAATAGATTGGGATGACAAGTGCAAAAATCCAAAACTAACCTTTCAAGCTCACATTTCTGCCACAATAGATAAAATTAATAAACTAACAAGATTATTGTATCCATTGATTTGCAGAAATTCTAAACTAAGTTCTGATAATAAATTACTTATCCACAAATTAGTTTTCCAAGCCATTATAATGTACGGGGCACCAGTATGGGGTGATTGCGCTAAAACTCACAAGTTAAAGCTCCAAAGATGTCAAAATAAACTTTTAAAAATGTTTTTAAATCTGCCTTGGCACTTCTCAACCACCAGACTTCACCTAAAAGCCAATATCAACTTGATTAACTCTCTTATCTCCAAAACTAAAGTAAATTTCTACAATAATTGCTCTGTATCTCGAAATGAACTTATAAAACAACTTGCACCAAATTAGCATAGAAAGGTGAATCCTTGAAACGGGCAAATGCAATACTAGGTTAAGTTTCACATAAGGGTTTTTGTTAGTAGTTTTCCCTAAACATATTCTTTTCATAAGCATATTAGCTAATTGTTGTAAAATAAATTGTATCGCTGTAAAGGATAAAATGTCCTAATTCTCTAAAATAATGTAAGATATGAATGTAATAGAATGCTTTGAACTACTTAAAATAAATAAATAAATAAATAAATAAATAATCTTAAGAAATTACAAATATCACAAAATAAGCAACCAAAAATGATGCTTAACTTACCTTGGAATATTACTTATATGCCATCTGACTTACCATGTTGAACTTATCTTCGATAGAATTCAAAAGCTAAATCAACGATTTCTAGCTCGGAGCGATTTTCTGAAAATCCCTTAGTCAAGCAATTAACTGCCAACAATGGCTGATATTGATTCTATCATTACTTCTTTTGTTTGTATTTATTAATTTATTCATGTATTTATGTATTTATATACATATTTATGTATTTATTTATTTATCAATTCATTTGTTTATTTATTTATTCATAAATCTATCCAATTAACTAATTATTTAATCATTTATTTATTTGTTTGATTTTTTTCTTTAAATAGTGGGGTTTTCTTTGCATTTCCCTTCGGATACTTCCTTAAAATGTAAACAAATCAATTCATATGTGTTATGTATTCATTTTACAGATGAAAGATAGAAGTTATCATATCTCTGAATTGCAAAACGTGTGGTATTGTGTTTTGAAACATTGTATTCGCAATAAAGAACTGTCTATCTAAAAAGGTCCTGAATGCATTGAGACCACAGTTGCCCTAAGGACAACTCCTTCGGATGATATAGCAGTCATGCTCCATTGGTTGCTTTTGCTCTTTCAGGCCATTAACGCTATTAAGGAAGCGTGTCGTCTAATTAGATCAATCGAACATACAAGCTCGATACAAAGAGTAGCTATCCTCGTTGATAGCCAAGCTGCCATTAATGCTATAGTATCAACCACCATATCCTCTAAAATAGTTAAAGATTGCCGCTAAGAGCTTGCTTTAGCAGATAGATTCAATGTAACCATAGTCTTGGTCTCAGGGCACAGAAATGCCCCTGATAATGAAAGAGCCGACCAACTAGCCAAGCAAGTTTCCGCACTCAACAGCTCATCTGCCATGGAGATGCATATACCAATGAAACTAGTCGAAGCTAGATCCAATTCATACTTCTGGAACGAGTAAATCGTTAACGAACCACCTATGTAAAAGCCAGGAAAACATGGCCGATATACAAAAATACACGGACTGAGGAACTCCTTTGTCGAACCAGCACTGACATCGTAAGAATCACAGCGGTCATCACGGGACACTGTATCACCAACTATAATGTGCATGAGCGAGCATGAGCTAGTGTCAAATGTGTATGGGTGAGTAAGCGAATACATCCACCCCCATGAGGCAACCTACAATGTCGCCCATGAAGGTATGCGAACATTTCGTTAAGCATGTGCGATAATACAAATGTTTCGTTAAGCATGAGCTAGTGCGAAATGAAGATTGAACTTTTGAATCGTTCGAAGCTCAAAATACAATCTATACGAAACGCGTCATAGAAATCGATTTAGAATTCCATGGACAAACAAAAGCTTAGTAAATCTATGAAATGTTAAAAGGAAAGCATATTCAAACTATGTTTCAAATAAAACGAGTTTAAATCGTGAACGATTCTTGAGATTCAGGAAAGAATATGAGTTCTTGAATAGATTTTTATATAAACAATACATCTTGTCTGTAGAAACTTCGGTAAGGAGCCATGGTGCATCATTTTGGAATTACGTTAAATCAAAAAGAAATTCCTTGGGCTTGCCCAAGATAATGGGATTTGGTAACCTAACTTCAACAAACTTGGATGAAACCTGTCACCTATTTGGCAACTTTTTTGAGTCTGTCTATAATGGGTCTCCGGTCCAGACAACGATGAACCATTACTCCAATATACCCGAGGTTCTCGATATAGGTGTATTAGAATTTACGGATCAGGATGTAATAAATGCCTTAACTAATCTTAAAGTAAATTACAGCCCATTCCCCGATAGGGTCCCGGCTGGTATTTTAAAAAAAAGTTAGAATTCGCTTTATCTTCCACTAAAAATTATCTTTAATCAATCCCTAAAAATGGGTGAATTTTTAAATGAATGGAAGTATTCTTTACTAGCGCCTATATATAAAAGCGGTTTAAGGCAAAAACTAGAAAACTATCGACCAATATCCAAGCTTTCATCGATACCAAAGTTATTTGAAAGTATTGTAAAAGAAAAATTATATTTCATGGTAAAAGAAATTATTTCTAATAACCAGCATGGCTTTATGCAGGGCAGGTCATGTACAACTAATTTATCATTATTTTCAAATTACATTTATACAAATTTAGAAAATCAATTACAAGTTGATGTACCGATTTCTCGAAAGCCTTCGATAAAGTACAACACACCTTGCTTTTAAACAAGTTAAAGTCTTTGGGATTCCATTCGTCAATGTTAGAGTGGTTTTCCAATTACTTAAAGGTCAGGAAGCATTTGGTAATGATCGATAGTTTTAGCTCGCGAGTAATAAAAGTTACATCGGGCGTTCCGCAAGGTAGCCATATGGGGCCATTACTCTTTCTTTTGTTTATAAATGATGTTCACGAAATTTTCAAATATTGTAAAATCCTAACATTCGCAGACGACTTTAAATTGTATTTATCTATAAATAGTTTAACTGATTGTAATAATTTCCAATTGGATATCCATGCACTAGTTGAATGGTGCAGGCACAATGGACTAGAGCTGAATATTCAAAAATGTAATATCTTTACGGCATATCGAATTACATCCCCGATTGTCTATGATTATTTCATAAATGATCATAGACTTAGTCGCCTAGAAGAGGTTAAAGATCTGGGTGTAATTTTTGATACTTACTTAAAGTTTGCATCACATTATGATTATACAATTGCGAAGTCTAATGCTATGTTAGGTTTTCTGAAAAGAAATAGTAGAGATTTTCGGGATTTCCATCTATTGTTCGTTAGTCAGAACGTATTTAGAATATTCTTCCATCATTTGGGATACAAAAGAACTCAGATTCGAAAGAGTACAAAAAAATTTCACGAGATATGCTGTCCGTAAATTGTATTCCTTCGAAGAACTCCCTAAATATGACGATAGATGTAAAATAATAGGCTTGCAAACTTTAATTTTTAAGGCGTAAGGCAGCGTCAGCCATGTTCATCCGCGATATTATTAATTGCCGTGTAAATTCACCAGATTTACTTTTTCTCATGAATATATATGCTCCCCAAAGATCTGTTCGGATGAGAAATTTACTACACGATAAGAGGCATAGAACCAACTATGGTGGTAATGAACCTATTACAAGGTGTATAAATACTTTTAATGAACTTTCCAACGAAATTAATTTTAGCTTGTCTCGATTGGAGTTTAAAAAATTTATCCATGCACTATGCTTTAATTAATACTGTTTATTTGATGTAATCTGTGAGATGCAAAATCGGTAGATGATCCTTAGTCGCGCAGCAAAATCTGCTGTGTACAGCGATACTGAGAGTTAACACTTAGAGAACGTAGTGTTTTGTGTACTCTGTAAAGGGAAAAAAAAAAATTCTACTCAGTTTCGAATGACATTTTTATGTCTGTCATTCGTTTGTCTTTCTACCTAACCTAACAAAGATTAAATGAAATAATAATTCTTACACGACAAATTCATATTTAATAACTGAACTGAACACAACCTTCTCATTCCTGTTTAGTGATGCGCCCGGCGTTGGTAACCTCAACGATGCGCCGCAGCGTTGTTGGTAGCACCCGATAGAGATCACACAAAAGGTTCCGACCCAGCGATGAAAAAGTCGGTACAATTGTACTGTTTTCGATACAGTCGCCTATGCTTTTGTACACAAGTACACTGCGATCAAATTCAGTACATTTTACATTTCGACATTATTTGGTTTCATACATGATACAATCGTATTTGCGAGACAAAATCGCGTCTTTTAGAAGCGTTTGAACAAATTGGTGCGTTATTTAAAATTCTTTATTTATTAAAATGGTAATCTATGCAATATTTGGTTGCTATTTGCACTGCAAATATAAGAAGCGAGGCAAAAACGCAGAAAATAAAGAGAAACTTCTTCGTTTGCTCTAAACACGTTACTAAGGACCAATGTGCGCTCAATTTGAATTGCTAAATTATTGTCCTAAAAATTAAAGAATTTTGATGGATGAAAGAAAAGCCACTTTTGAACTAGAAGTCGATGTCTATACCAGGACATTAGAGGATATGCAAAGCATTGTGGTTTGTCAGAAGAACTAACTTGCTTCCATTTCATAGAGGCATTTCGATAAGTATCACTGACTTTGCTTTTCGAGTGCCTAAAAGAAAACGTTGGTGCTGACTTTGCTCGTTACCTACCGACTGAAAGAAAACTTTGGTGCTGACTTTGCTCCTTGCCTACCGACTGAATCACGATATGTAAGAGTTGTTCTTTGGTGTAATACGTGCCATAGGACGATTATATGACCATCCGAGCTCACAAATATTTACGTTTCCGTTCCTATTTAGTCGGTAGGAATGAAGGATTAACATCTGATCTCGCAAACGTCGAATTGGTTATTGAAAGAGAAGCCGAAATGGGTATTCAGGTCGAAAATGAGTCGGTCAGTATGGAAAGTAAAACCATCACTTGCTGATTATGACAACATACCATGAGTAGATGACGTTACAGATGGACGACATAAAATACGAATCCCTGGAGTCCTTGACTGAATATGTCCTATTATCAGTTCAGTGCTATAAAAAACAAGTGTCAAGTGTGATAAAATTGTATCTTGTATATTTGTAGTTTCTATTCAGTAAAAAAAAAATATTCAGCACAATTTCAGTACAGTTCCTTATTTGGATTTCGATACAATCTCAAAAGTCTCTTTTTCATCCCTGTTCCGACCTGGCCTTGACGAAAATCCGTTCAGGCTGACATTCATGGTGGAGGGACTATAAGGCAAGAATGATGTATTACAGATTACGCATTGCGCATGTCCGTCACGTTTGTTTACTTTTCTGACATATCGCCTACATCACAGGTGACAAGAGCATATTATTTCCTTCTGAAGGAAGTAGGCTTTGGTATATAAATTCTACTATTCCAGAATCTACAATTCGAAATGGGTACCTATGTTACTATATTTATGTCCATACTTACGTTTAAGTATGATGGTTTATCAAGGATAAGTATAGAATTATGCTATTATACTACTGTTCCAACCACAATCCATAGTGGTACATTCATCCAGCTACATGTATTTGGATGCAATATAAATTAAAGCAGGACAGGAGGATATGATTGCAAGTTTGTTGCAAGAAACTGCAGCTCTTCTTATAGTTCCTGAGTCGCTCGACTCGATTCGAATACAATTTTGTTCCTTTTAGATCAGGTGTAGGTGCCTCAATGAAAATGCTGTTGTGAAGTAACTGATGCAGATAAGGTTACAACTGGTGGTGGTGTTGTTGAACAACTCATTGAAGTCGTAGAGTATAGTTTGGATCGTTGTAGGGAATTAGTTACTCAAGGAGCTAATGTAACCAGTCCGCCAGGTTTTCTTTTTGGTGTCCTTTGATTCTTGAGCAACAAAGCACCGAAATGCGACAAACAGCTATGAACGGATATTCATGTGCGAGCGTTGAAAGCACGCTTTCATCGATATATTAATCAATTACCAAACAAACTTCTTTAACAAATATGACAGAATTCAGTTGAAAGATTAAATTGAAGATTTAAAACAGAAGATGTAAGTTCATGCTTACTTGTAGAAGTACAATAACAATTGCAACCATTTTTAGTGGAAGCTTCAAGCGGGTGCAATTTACAATCTAAGTTTACTTGGGTAAACGATCAAATTAATTAATGAGGATTATCAAAGCCAACAGCGGTACTAAAGGATCAAGTGCAACACCTTGAAGATATTTTTGAAAGAGGCAATGAGGAAAATCTGCTCGTCTCCAGCGATTTTTTTAAAAAAATACAATGAAAAATCCATCCCTTATTCATCACTTTTATTCAATGCATTGTGATAAATAACACATTACACATTTAATAACACTTTAGAAAATACAAATGGAATATTAAAATAATATTTCACTTTAAAGTAACGCATCTGTATGAATGCTTCTCACTACTTGTTCAAAATAATTTAAATAACAACCCTAATCAGGCGAAAAATTGTTAAAACATTTTAATAATTCAATTAAAAATATATTAAAACAACTTTTTCTTCTTGACACAATTTTAAAACACTATTAATCTTAGCACAAAGCCAAACATAAGTTATATATCTTGCAATTCGTATGGAAATTACATAGAGCTGTCAAATCGGATGTCGCCTGTGACGTAGGCTGCGCAGAACGAACGAAAATTTAACTCCTTATTGCGTAATCTTCTATATCTCATTCCTGACTATAAGGTGTACTGGTACTTGTCAAAACCGCCATCTTTTTGTTTTGTGACGTCACTCAGGGTCCATTTTTGACACTGGACAGATGTATTGCTTAAGCTTACATCACAATTCAATTTCGTATATTAAAAAATGAGGAACGAAAAACAGGAATGGAATTGCAAATTGATGAAAGATGAATGGAATTACTTCATTTATAAAAGGAAAATTCAACAAGGCTGCAAAAAGTAAAATGAGTAGGAAAATGTTGAAAGAAATCCGTTTTTTTGTTTTTATGTGTGTAAAAAATGTTTATCTGTTTCCCCCTTAAAGTTTCTGTTGACATCAATAGAACAAGTTCAGCACACCCCATATTCCTTCCACAATGTGTTTTTGATCCAGTTGCCAGTTGTTTCGCGTAACTACTGTCGAGCAGCAACCTGGTATCATCCCACGATAACTGTAAACGTGTACAGTCAAAGGTCGAGCTCATAAACGTCAAACTGCGGCAGCCCTGCAAAATTTGCGTTCATAAATGTAAATACATTGGCATTGACTATGCATCAAAGCAGTCGACAACTGCGTTCATAAAAGCAAAGCGACAGTCAACTGCGTCAAGTTCATTCGAAAAACATTATCCGGAATTCAAGAATGCATCGAGAACATATTCTGTGCAGTGCAAGGGCAACAATCTTGCAATTATGAACTCAACCGAAGTCGGAACACAGAAGCCTGTCATATGACTGTCGACTGAACGGTTTAAAGGTAAATTTATTGGCTAACGAGGAAATTTAATTCTCTTTTGTTAAGCCGTCTCAAAAATTCGATTTTTTGAACCAGAGTTCATACCGCATGCAACACATCGATATAGTGTCTCCAATTCAAAACATTGGTGTTGTTCAAAATCAATAAATAAAATCAATAAATCCTCACCCACTGACTCATGTGTACTTTAAACCAAACATAATACTAGTATTTGTATGAAATCCTTGCACAAACTGACTACGAACTATGTTTCTATAAAATGAGTCATGGTATACCAACTGGGAGTCTTTTTACCAGATAAACACCTATATTATATCGCTACATGTATTCATGAGTGGAATGTACATCAGAAGGCAGATATCCTTATACACAAACATGTGTATGCCTCCTGAGGGGTGGTACGCTTTCAATTCGATTCCTCATTTTGCACATGCGTTTGTATACTTAGTGACATTGGAACTCGCCAACATTTTCATGCGACGTCACTCTAAGTGGAAGGGGGATGAAAAAAGCATATGTATACCCAAAATACTTGGGCGATTTTATATAAAGGCGTCTACAATTAAAACAACTAATAATTACCACGACACAAAGTGTTTGTTCAATTTGAAGACAGTTCCTAAGTTTTGTATCAAAGGATAAAGTGAAATTGGAGGCGAGGCTAGAAATAGCAACAACTGAACAGTACAGTTGCAGAAACATGAACCGCAGTTAAAAATGTTGGTCTTCAAACTATTTTGTACGTCACTGTAGACAGCTATAACTTGGAAGTAGTGAAAGACTTTGTCTACCCACGGTTCGAAGTTAACGCAAGAAATTACCACCGAGGAGATAAAACAAAGGATCACACTCGCCAATCGCTGTGTCTTTGGGCTTGGAAGGCAATTGAGGAATAAAGCCCGATCTCGAAGAACCAAGATATCCCTATATAAGCCCTTGATAGTCCCAGTCCTGATGTACGGCGCAGAATCATGGACAATAACGAAAGCGGACGAGGAGATTCTTGGTCGCTTCGAGAGGAAAGTCCTTCGTATTATCTTGGGTCTCATATGTATTGATGGTGTTTCGAAGAGCAGACTGAATGACGAATTGTACAGCGACATCGATCTGGTCAAACGAGTTTAAGTCTCTCGTCTCAGATGGCTAGGTCATATAAAACGAATGGACACTTAATGCTCCCGCCCGGAAAGCCTTCAACTTCAACCCCGAGGGCCAACGCGGAAAAGGAAGACCACATGGTGGCGTACACATTTGAAAAGGGACCACAATCAGCAGAACGTGCGTAGCTGAAAGCAACTAGCACAAGACTGTGCTAGATGGAGAGGCATGTTGGCTGAGGCCCAGGTTCACCCGGACTGTAGCGCCAGCCAAAGAAGAAAGAAATAATTTTTGTAATAAATTTTGACACTCTTCTAGAGATAAAAAATATAGCACTTTAACGGAAAAATAAGTTCAAGCTAGCCGGCGTGTTTTGCAAGATCCTAACACTTAACCTGCGCATCATAGCAAAATTCTTTTAATTCTTCTAACCTTACGGTGTAGATGTAAAAATGGGCGTATATTTTGACGATAATGTTTCAATGTCAAGCTGAGGCAAATCAGCAGCAGTTGCCGGAAAAATATGTTTCAAAGTGCCACCACAACTACCAAAAGTGGCATTTTATATATATATAATCTTCTTTATGAATTGCCCCTAATTATAACATTTTAAAGAAACAAAAAATATAAACAATTAAGTTAATATATAAATAAGGTACCATTTACACATATTCATCGAAACTTAACGAGTGTTGAGCGATATTGTACGAGAATTAAAAATTATCCCTTTCCTCAATCGACTCAAATAGCAACATAAACTACCCTCTTGAGCAAAACAGGGAGAGTGGCCATCGGGTGAATCAGGACATGCCTCTTTGGATCGCGAAAGGGTACGGTCGTTGGTTTGCTGATGGTAGAAATTCGCCTTAATACGAGCGTTCAACACTCTCGGAACGAAGATGTAAGCCATTAGCGACTGTTTTATAAGCGTTGATGATGATGATGACCTAACGCGTTGGGCTAAGTGAAACACTGTCACAAGCCCGTCAGGGCACCCGTATACCCGCCTACCTATCTGTGGCGTATTTGGAAACATACAACCGCCGGATGCTTTAAAAACTTCAGTTCGTCTATCGATAGCAACTGCTTTTGCTGACTTTATCCTCCACATCGTTATCTTGGTCTCATCCACTTTGGAGGACGCACACTTTCCGGGTGTGTCAATGAGCAAAACCGACTGAAATCACATGTCATCAAAGGAACAATGGACTCCAAGAATGCCTTGATTTTTCACACAGCAAATTTGAGTGCGACAACGCCTTCAAGACCACATAATCAACCACATATCTCTGCCTGCATAATTAAACAGTCAAACCACCAGAGACCGACTTTGATCGAGCCGAAACCAAAGTGTTATCAGCTCCAACCATAGAGTCTGCCAAATCGACGGAACGATGACCTTATAATCACCGCTAGGGAGCTGCATAAGTCAGTGACTGAATTTGTTCAGCGCGATGAATACGCAAATCATATTGGTGTGCAGCACGCGGTCGTAAATATCTTCTTCGTCATCCGGAACCGGAAACGATATGAAATCTGACAGCATTAATGCGCACAATCGCGCGCAAGGTGACTGCAAACAACTGGAGTTCCGTGTCCGTGCCTGGTCTAATCAATTTTTCAAGCTGATCGGGCAGCTTGACGCAAGTGGCACAAGCGGTTGCACCTGCATGCGCTGAATACAACCACACCCATCCTTCAGCCTTCACAGCTTGGCAGAGACTTTGCTCACAATTCTACACTAATTACCCGAGTCGTCGAAATTTCGTTTTCTACTCCAACAAAGTAGCTCATCGCCGTTTCCCTGGTGTGCGCCTCCATTAAGGTCACTCAGCCAGCCGAGAACCCAAATTTGATGGCTTGACTGACCTCGGCTCATTACTTCACCGACTGTCCACAGCCGAATTCTCATTTTTCTTCGCGTTCTTTCACTCGCCACATCGCGGCAGCCGGCGCCGCTCAGAAGACCACAACGAATCGCGTTGGATTGCTGACACTCTCTTTAGCTGCAGCTCCTGATGATGTGCTAATTACTGAATTCACTCCAAGTGGCGTCAGCCCTATTTGTGATCTCGAATCGCCATTAGATGCACTTGCTTTCCCCCTACCACCGTTCAAACTCATCCGACTCGACGCGTACTGGAGAAAATCGCGAAGCTCTGCCGGCGGCGACGGCGCCGCGCACTGGCCGACAACCAGTATCGCTGGGTGATGTACTTGGGCAAGTCGGTCAGCAAATGAAACTGAATTCGTAGCTACCTTGGATTTTGATCGCCCAGGGCATGCGGCTCTGGGTGGTGTTGAGGTCATAGAAGAGTGGTTTTGTCGCTTCAAGAAGTTTTACTTTTTTTTTTTCATTTTTTCTCTTCTCTGGTTCAACATTTTCGTCGGCTAGGTCCTCCAACTGGCGGTGGAGGGGGGGGGGGGTCTAAGAACCCACCGATCCGAGGAGCGCATGTGTGTGTCGGCAAACAAGCAAGCAGCATCTGCTGGGTAAACAATGGTAACGAACTAATAAATAATATCAAGTGCAAAAGATACGAATATCTTTATTTGCAGATTCACCACTTTCTCTTCATGGTTGTGGATGGGGAGTGTATATGGCTGGTTGGCTGCCTGGCTGAATAGCTGGGATGTATCGGCCAAAGTGTCGGTGAAGCAATTGTGTGCATTCTTTGGTTTCTAACCGCTTGCCTGCCTACGATTGCGTATCAAGTATGAAATGTTTTCTTCTTTTTCCAACTCGCCTTCGGGCGAGCCGCCGCAAGGCACCTCGGATGCGGGTTCGTAGACGCTCAAGAGGGGGCATTAAGGCATTTTGCGGTTAAGATGAAGTGCTTAGTTAGGGTTTATTTATGCGATCTTCCCCCTCCTCCCTCCACCTGGCTGATTATTCGCCATTGTTTTGTGCGTCTAACGAGGCGATTTGTGCCTCTGCCGGATCACTCAATTAGGACTTGAGAGGGAGCTGTGCTTGCGCCCTTACGACACGAAAAACCCATCGTACTGCGGCAATCAATTGCCCATTTGGTCGGTCGGTTTGTTATTGAAAATTAGGAAATCCCCCAAAGCGCCGCCGACTTGATGAGCCATGTAATGGAGGAATTCTCGGAATACTCGCATCTGTGTTCATTTAGGCCAGCCATCGTTGCAAAAAAAAAAAAACGTAAATTGTATTCAAAAAGTCATTTGTCTTCATTTGAGTTGAAGCTGAAATCTTTCGCTGGGTGTTGAAACTCGAGTTTCTTTTCCGAATTACGTCGTAAGCGTGTTTGCAACAGAATAAGCCAGCGCCACGCTCAAATAGAAACCGATGAAAGGACGTTCAGTGAGAGTGTGACTCTTGGTCGACTTTTTTTTTTTGCGACGCTTGAAAACTTTCGACATGAGTGGTCACTTGTCTTGGATTTCGCATTGTTTGAAGAACAGTCGAACCTCTTCGTGGTAAAGTGGTCACTTCTGGTAAGAATCTGGTGTACATGTGTTTGCTCGAGGAACTTCACGGCGAAGTGCTTCTATGTCCCCTCATGGTGGGTTAGATTTCATTGAGCATTTGTTTTGATGGACGATTATTGACCGAGCAGACAGGTTCATAGTCGGCAGTAGCAAAGTCTCAGATAGAAATCAACCGCTTCCCATGAAGCGAAACACGCTTGGGGGTATGGTACATCGTGTGTGGATTGGCAAGGTTAGCAAAGAACCTTTGAAGTGCCTTAAAATGCGGTCATCCAACAAGAGATGTCATTCTAAATTGTGTGCTATTGACGTATATCAAAACGGGGAAATCATTGTGATGACATCTGGATAGTGAAAATAAGGAGGTTATTATATATGTGTCGGTGTACACGTGCATACGCGCCGATAATCACTACAAAATGTCGAATATACGACGAATAAATTTCACAAAGATCCAGCTGATCGTCATCAAGTGAATTAAGTTTTCTTTCGTAAGCGCTTTTAAAATGGGGTAACGTTCGTTACATTATATCCTGGGAGTTAAAAAATAGTAGAGAGGGAGAGGAGACATTGGTCGTAAATGCCTACGGTTTGCATTGACTGATGATTAGTGAACTTGGCTTAGGTATTACAGATTCGTGTGAAAAGTCTTTCTAAACGTCTGAAAGCAGACAAAATTCAATTTAAATTGTTTTTATTTTTCAATATAATCTCCCCTAACATCAATGCATTTGTTACATCTTGAGATAAGCTTTTTTAAACCCTCAAAAAAATAAATTTCCTCTTTCTCTGCAAAATACCCATTTATTGCCGACTTGAGTTCTTCATCATCCGAAAATCTTTTTTCACGAAGACATTTTTTTCAAATCCGGAAACAGGAAATAATCACTAGGAGCAAGGTCTAGACTATAGGGTGGGTGTTGGCTTTCTTCGAAAGCACAATCTCGCGCAGCAGCCTTGGAAACTCGCGCCGTGTGAACAGGAGCGTTGTCATGAAGAAGCAACACACCCGCTGCGAGTTTACCCCGTCTTTTCTTTTTATTTTCCTCCCGCAAATTATGCAAAGTGGAAGCGTAGGATGTGGCGTTGATGGTTTCACCTTTTTTTTGTACTCAATGAGCAAGATTTCCTTTGAGTCCCAAAAAACTGTGGCCATGAGCTTCCCGGCAGACGGAGTGACTTTGAACTTCTTGGGGTCTGTTCCTTTTTTATGCTAATGCATGGACTCTTGTTTGCTTTCAGGGTCATAGTGGTTGACCCATGTTTCGTCACCAGTAACAATTGGATCCATAACACCGTCCGCGTTCTCACTACACATCTCCAAAAGCTCTCTACAGCATGCAATTCTCACTTTTTTCTGAGGCGTTAGTGAGCATTCGTGGCACCCACCTTGCACTAACCTTTGAAAGGTTAAGATGGTCATGAAGAATGGTGTGAATGGTACCAAATGAAAGCTTGGTGATCTCTGCCCGGGCATCCTCAGGCATGCAATTGGTAAGCCAACTCGACACGAACGCCAATATATCGCCATGACTGACAAAGTCAGATGATGTTAAATGATCAAGGGCAGCGAGAAAATGATGCGTAATAACCGGAGAGTTGATGATCGCGATGCATGTGTATGTCCCTTTCCCTGGATACGTTGCCAAGATCCGAAAGCCAAGACATCGATCAGCATCTCCCTCCACAACATGACCTCTCCTTCGGATATGCCATCCTCTTTGAGAGTAAGAGTTAGAGATAGACGTGGATGTTATCCGTAAGGTAAAGCTCTGTCGACTATACTGGCGCGGTCACATCCACAATGTCCCAGCTATGTGATTCTTTGAGTCCGAGCCACTTAGTTCTAGAAAGACAAGAAGTTAGAACCTCTTGTGTACCTCAAGCCTCAAGCGAATTTCCTTGGGTTGTTGACCTTGGAAGTAAGTAAGCAAGCCAGCAAGTTTTCGGTAAATTGCTTCCCCTATTTGTTGTCTAATGCCTATAGACTAAAGCCTAATGTTAGTTTTGGTGGGTAGGTAGGATTAGAGATATCTAGAGTAGCCCGAGCTTGGTAAGTGGCAGTGTTCTGGCGCACACTCCTTTCCTTTCAAAAAGAGAACTATTCAAAGTTCATTCCACCAATGGACCTATTTAGCACAACTATGCTTATGAGCTTAGCAGTTCCGCAACTTTATGGCTATTGACAGTCTGCATCGTGACGACGTCCGCCTTAAGCGCTTCAAGCTCATTTGAAGGCTTAGAGGGTTAGACAACTCTTCCCGGTCTCTAATGTGAACATCTATTAGTCTCTCCGTTGTCTTGAGTTTAAATGATGTTAGACTTATTGGTTTGTAAGATTTTGGCAGCTTACTGGGTCTATTACCCAGTTTAGGAATGAAGACCACATTAACCTGTCTCCAGGGAGTTAGTATGTATCCCCAGTTGTAGCTAGCTCTAAATAAAACTGTCAGTTCCGGTAGAATGAGACTAATTGATTTCTGCAGAAGTGCTGGAAAAAGACCGTTACAATCGGGAGTTTCGAAAGGAACAAAGGTGCCCAACCTTATCTGTGCTGAATTTTTTTCCAGATAGACTATTAACTCTTCTGTTAAATGTTATGTTCTATGGTCTGTTATGTTGGAGTGCACATGAGATGTGTTAAAGGACGAACCTGGGAAGTGTATTGCAATGTTCTAAGTGTGTCTTCCCGATCTGTCGTGAAGGTACCGGCATTTTTCTTTAATAACTCTGTCCGCAATGTTTTCGCAGCATTTTCTCCAGGTAAATCGGTTCTAACGTCTCAGTTGTGACTTGTATTCTGTGAGTGCAAACCTATGTATGTACATTCGACCCACATCTTCGTTTTCTTTGCTTAGTTTTCTGACTTTTTTCCTGAAATTTGACAGTTGATCAATCCACCAAGGTACTTTGCGTTTGTGAACAGTGGCCTTAAGGACACAGCTATCATAGTAGGATCTTGAGTGAATCCTTTTTGAGGACTGCTTGATTTCCTGGAGTAATTCACAAGCGGTCCTCGAATGTAACCTCGAAATGTAAATAAGACGATCATTAACGCGAGTACGGCTCTATAGCACTTCAAAATTCGCTCTGATTTGTTAAATAAGCCTCTGTCAACAAACAAACAACCTCACATCTTAAATTTGTTAGAGAATTTTAGCCAAAAAACAAGCTTTTGAAAAAAGGAATGCTATGCCACATAGGAAGTTATTTCTCCATTCAATCATTAGCCCCGAATTGCCTCGAATATCAGAATCAAAAGGGGATTGGATCAGAAATTATAACTTACATCACCCAGCCACCTAAACATCATCAGCCGAAAGTGCAGACCTCTTCGTTACGCATGCCAATTTTATCTTCAATTACCCCTTTCAAGGCTAACTCCAAACATCTGCAGTCAATCTCCTCATACCGACGATGTATGCATTAAATAAGGAAGCCTCTATTCAAATCAAAGCACTAACAAGTGTCGAAATGCATCATTTCCGCGCACACTTACCGTCTCAACCGAACCGCAGCACTATGTCGTTACATCAACCAGTCAAATTACCGACTCTGACGAGGCCGGCGCATTAAACCCAAATGAAATGTCACTTTCTTCGAGTGCGCAAACAGAACACACACACGCACACACAAAGAGGTAGAGGAAAGACGCACACAAATAATTGCCATAATTACCATGCCTCAGATACAAAACATATCCACGCATAAATCTTCCGATCTTTGACACGTTAAATCCATTCAATCAAATTTTAATTATGCGTACAACCGATCTGAAATGAAATACTCATGTTTCGTGGCTCATAATTATCCGCAATATCAATTTGAAGTGCAAACATTAACAGATACTTTATCATGCACGCAGTGCATTGTTGTAACGTTTCGATGCGCAATTGCACACACAAACTGCTTTGCACCGAATTCACATGGATTTCTTTCATCTCTCTTCTTTGCAGGAATTCATCGCAAGCAATCATCTAATTTGATCATTTCAAATGTGTGCACAAGTATCTGAATGCTGTTGCAGATGATGATAGTAAGTCGCGACTGGAGATTGAGCAGCATGCACAATTGAGTTTGCAAAGGATTGGCGCATAGTTTTTGTTCACAATTTTCCGCACACTTTATTCAATCAATGATGGGAGCAACTGCAAGTGGGGATATTCAAACGAGCGGCGGAGTCAAGGATCGCTGCTGATCGACACACGATCGTGATGGTTCAGTGGTTAGGCGTCTAAAGCGAACAACTTTGGTTGAATTTCCAAAAAAAAAACCATTTCAGGCGCGTCTAGTCTGAAAAGGAAAACAACAAAAAAATAATAAGAACAGCATCAAACAACCGTTACAATAGACTTACAATCAAACATAACCACACACAATCCGCTGTCGAAGAATATCAGTGAAAAAAAAAAAGAACAGACAAGCAAACAAGACCAACAACAGCAACAGCAACACAAAAAGTGAACAAAAATAACACTCAAAGATTGAGAGAGGAGTAAGTTTTGTGTTGTTTTCTTTCTCTCCCGTGGGGTCTGTGTTTTCTTCTGTTTTTCCTTCACCGTGTACGGCCTTAAGGCAAAGCTTTAACTTTATTGCCTCTGTTACGATTTCAATTCACCTGACCACTTCAGTTCGCGTAGACCATCTGTACAAGACGCACAACATCACCACGCTGCTGCATTGGCTGCAACATTTAGCACACGACAACGACGATCAAATGATCAGACGATCGTGCAACAAAGTCAACCGCTCACGAAGTGAATGAAAACAATATTGTGCTGCGAAATGAATGATGTATTTATTGTCGCCGTTAAGAATCGCGATATTTGAGAATCTTTTCGGTCGTTATGTGAAGTTTTTAGACTGTATCTCATATCAATCGAATGCCGACTTAACGGTCATAAAGAGTGTACGTGGTTTGTAGTGATCAAAATCAAAATCAAAATCAAAATCCCCATCGCTTGAGATAAGAAGAACCACCGTCATCATCATCAATGTGTAACACAGAATGAAAAGAAGAAAATAAATAATAATAAATCGAAAACAAATCATTCGCTTCGTAAAGTTATACATTTTCAAGTGAAAGTGGTATCTCATTAAATTTTCCTCTCTTTTTTTCGCAATAAAGTGAATCCAAAAAAAAAAAAAATAATATAGATACATCTTTTTTCTTTTTAAAAGAAAACAAATTTTGTGTGCTGGTCAGTGTTTGAAAGGAGAAGAAACAAAAATACAAAAAAAAAATGGGTGGCAACTTGAGGTATCTCAAAGTTTGCTTCGGTTAACAAGAGATACAAGAGATACACAAGTGGAGTTAATTTTTTGTTGCTTCTTGTCGAAGTTTTGCACATCTTTTAATTGGACGTCAAGATCTAAGAAGGAAAAGAAAAAAAATCTCATATCTACCGTTGTGTGTGTGCTTTTTTTTTTTTTTTGAAAAAATATAAAGAAGAAGAAAAAAAAAATATTTACTAATTGATTCAACACATCAAAGAGCAATTCATCAAACAAACATGGTTACGTGCAAGGTGGATACAACTGTTGCCGTACCGAAATTTAGTATTAATAAAATAAGTGGTAGTGGTGGAGGTGGAGGTGCAAGTGGTGATCGTCAGCGCGCACGCAAGACATCGAGCAATTCATCAGGATTTCGTTTGCTTGACGCTGATCAATTGGACACGGCATCAAGTGTTAGCCGCAACTCAATTTATAAGCTAAAAATCGATTTGATGTTCGACGATACACGGTGAGTAACACAAAACCAAACAAATTCCCTCTTCCATTCCTTAGAAAACACTGAGGCTTCAATCGGTGAGTCTTGCAGTGAGTAGGAGTTTGAGAAAAAGAAAGGTCATCATGGCATTTGGGTTGACATTTGAATGCCTCCTTCAGACAGCCACGCGGCCATTCATTGTATCATTTGTCGGTTGCTAATGATTTTGGCATAGTTCTTCTGTTCATTGTTTGGAGGCAAACATTTAATAGCAATGGAATGCTTTTATTTACGCTTTCTAGTGGTTTATCATTTGTTTTCTGATAATTGGATGTTTTTGAGTGGTTTTTTGTGAGTGTTTCGGGGCTTGACTGTTGCCTCGTTGTGGAAATGATTACCGGACATTTTTTTTTTAGTTGTTTTCCAGTGGCTTTCCGGTGAAGCGAGCATTTTATATGTGTTGTGATCTAAAGTTTTACCAAATGAATTTTTTCGACACGTCCTGAGAGCTTCAACATAAATTAAGTGATATAAATTAGTCTTTCTAGTGTAACCCGATTGTGGTGCCCATTGATCGGTTCTCCACAAACAATAATTAGTGACTTTTATCAACGAAACCATCGCTTTTATCAACGAAACTACCGCTTCCAGTAGGTAATTCAAAGCATAAGTGTGGCTGTCTCTAATGGTTTTAATGATTTTAAATGCGATTTATATCGATTTATGCGATGAACATTTCTAGTTTTTACTCGTCTGGCGCCCAACAATAACGCTTGAAAATTGTAATGTTTTTTTTTTTTTTCAAATCCTTTCTCTCATGGTTTCTATACAACTTGTTAATCAATAAATTCAAATATGGTTCTTATGAAACAATATTGAATGTATTTGAAGGCAGTAAGCAACTATTTTTTGTCGAAAACGAAGTCCTTTCCGTCAAAGTCTATTGCGTACACTCAGCAATCTTAATTCAGTTCATCTCGTTATCTAAAAGGAATCTCTGGTTTGTTTTCTAAAAATATTTTTGTTTAATTAAAGCAACACCCATAATAAATGCAAAAAGTATCTAAGACAGACTTAGCTACAAATTACTATTATTTTTTACTGATTCATAAAGTCGTCAGTGTCAACTGGCACATGAACCACAATTTCGGATAGATAAACTGTAAGGCTTGCGGCACATTTGTATGCAATCTTGTGTGTAAATTTGTGTAGAGAAGGGTTTATATTGTTAGTCGTAGTCCTATAAAAGGTATTAAAATATAAATAAAATCTGGTACGAAATCAAGACACACGACGAACATATGAACTCAAATGACGGCAAAGGGAGTGAGTGCATTTTAACAATGTTCTTAAACCTGTGCTGAGTTAAAAATAGAGGGCAGCAAATACCTACTTTTGAGCATTCGAGTTTCTGAACTTATCTGTGCGTCCGAACACAGGATTGATTGTGAATTGATGAACATTCCTGGCAAGATGGCAAGATGAATACTGTGGGTGAATACATTGAGAGAATGAATGCAATTGTCTTGATCTCTTGATCATTGTTTGTTAAAATACCGATGGACCAATGACACACTACGTCGGTGTCGCAGCTTTCACTATACGCTACTGATGTTATTTATAAGCTTCATCGATCACTTATAGATTGTATTGTTTAAAAAGTCCTAGAAATATCGACACATTTTTCGAGATCTCGAATACGGGATCGTTCCAAATCAGTGTCCTTATTCTGTAAGAAAAACAACTCCTACGGCGTTAAATTTGATCTTAAAGAGCAAAGATTGGAACTGTTTATTGCAAATAGTGCGATTTCCTGCTTCCGGTCTCCATATATGCGCCACAAATTGTTAAATTGTCTTTCCGATTGGTGTGCGCTAGTCCCGCGTTATGCCATCGACTTGGAGTCAAAGACTCTTTAGGACGAAGGCATGTATGTTGTCCACATCATCTACATCACTCAACTTAAGCGTTGAAATCTGATCCATAGCTAGAAAGCGCATGGAGTTCGTGGTTGAATCTTCTCCACCGTATGCCAAAATATCTCACGCAGCACTTTTCACTAAAAGAGACCAAGGACTTGTTCATCCGTATTTAATTCAAAAGAACTGTGATGTTCAAAGTCTTATATTACGCCAACTTGGAGGACTTCATTACTCAATTACCAATTATGCGCAAATAAACAGCGATTTTTTATTTTGTCCAATTTACTGTGCTGCCGAGACGATGTCTCGAAGTTACATCCCGACCGATTTTAGTCGCATTTAACTCAATCACCCCGATTACGAAAGTCGTTTTACTAAACCGATAAAATGCGTTTTGAGAATCGAGTCACTTTAAAGGCGTTTACATATAGTATCGATATTAAGAACCTTAATTGCTTCGAACCTGAGTTAATTACGCTCCGCATTAAAAATATTTTCAACATTTTCCAGTAAAGATTTTTAGAGAATTTGATGTGCACTCACATGGACATCAGGAAAATCAGAGATCAAAGCTTAATTAATTTTTTATTCGTAAACAAAGTTTCAACTTTCTTAAGTAAGACATAATAATAATAATATGGGTGGCGCTACAGCCCGTAGATGGCCAGGGTCCAGCTTCTCAGCAACCACTCGTGTTGTGAGTGCTATTGTTCCATCACGAGTGGAAGGAACCTACAGTTTTATGCCGACTCCGAACGGCCAAGTTTGAGAAGTTCTTGTCTATTCTTTGAGCATTGTCAGTTACTCGAAGTTACTCGGCCGTGAAAAGTAGTCGACGCACATCCCCACAACGCCACGGGCCACCACCCAGGAAGCCAAAAGCAAAACATAAAGGTTTTATTATTATCTTTCATTTAAGTTACTTATAATACAAAATATAATGAATTTAATGGAAAATTCAAAAGCAATTTCGTTCACTAGTGAAGCATAAATGAATTGTGCATTTTATACCAGTAAACATGTGTTGTTTCCTTACATTCCTATTTATCGTATTCTGGCGGATGATCGACTGTCATACAGAATCTCACTTGCCAGTCCGATTACTGTACCGCAACGACGTTGCTTTGAAATACTAGTTTGCGTATTTGCTGGACTGCTGGTACCAGAAACAGGACGTCTTTTTTTTCGTGTTATTAGTTGTCCCATTTTCATTAGACAATCTGCAACACGCTGCCGAATGTGCAACAAATCTAAAACATCTATCTTCCTGGTATTCATTCAACCCAGCTGTTTGGTTAGTGCTATGTCAAGGGCGTGAAATATCATTCGCAAAGTCCATTTTCTGGATCTGATGAAAATACGGTATAAACTAATAAGATTATCGGTTTCGGATCTGCTCGCGCTTGTGTTCCAAGGCGGCAGTTGATGTGTCAATTTGAAAGTTGCTAAACGGTGTAATTTTCATAATTTCTATGTGGAATCTATGTACGTGTTTAAGTAAATGTGAACAGGATTACAATGGTAATCGATTAATGAGAATAGTAATATTTGTAGTGATAGAGATTTTGAAAATAATTTTTTTACCAGTTTGATTTACCAGATGCTAAGTATAAAAAATACAACCCTTTTTTAGACTGTTGATCTTAGATTTTATAATGCAGCGTTTGCTTATTATAGTTTGAGGAACATCCCTTTTAAGATTCGTTGCTAAATGTCTGCTAAACCCTTTATTTGTCTTCGGCTGAAAACTGTAATCCTTAAGAACTAAATACTTAATGCAAAATACATTGTTACACCATTCTTAGTTAAAACTTGATTTTCTATTTGAGGAGGTTACGACGTCTTTTGTCGTTTTACTTGGCGTTTAAGTATAATAAATCGACTATCAGAATACCGATACAGGACAAGTGTCAGACAAGAAATTCATTCCACATGTGGTTCAGCCGCCGATGTCATTGTACGACGGCTTTATCCACAATCACAATACCGACATTATGGTGTCGTTTTAAGAAAGGCGTTTAACGACTTTCAAAAAAGGGGTCTACCTCAGTGTTCGCGAGTTTTGCACAAACTTTTAGATTTTTCCGCTATTCCAACTATGTACATTTTGAAACAAAAATAATGAAAATCGCACATTTATTATTTTTTTAAATATTCCTTGACGATGAAAACTAGTTCTACTTCCTTAGAGTGATCAACTTTTATTAATCTTGTACTGCGAGCTCTTGCGTTGTCGTCTTTTTGTCGTCGGCTTGCCGCAGAACTCAAATATGTCATTAATTCATTCGTTTTAGCAGATAATTGATGTGTAAACACCAATTTTGAATCTTAGTTCTTATGCAGCCACCTTATTGTTCAGACCAAGCACCAAGTGATTACTAACTGTTCCCCTCACTCTCCTATTTTTTGGCCAATACGTACGAGAGCTTCTATGAGGGAGGTAATAATAGCCTGACGTTTAAAATGGCAACAAATTGTCGAACAATACTATGTTCATTCAAACTACAGTAGAATTCGTTCATAACGACCACTGACGTGAGACAAACTTGTCGTTGTTATAAGCGATTGTCGCTTCATCCGAACGATTTTTGTTTACTAATTGTATTCCGAACTAAAAATTAGGTTTTCACTTCGTCGTTGTAACCGAGATGTCGGTATAACCAATGTTCGAATTCTGCTGTATTATAAATAGAATTTCTTTCAAAAACAATGCATTTGTTCTTACTACAGCTGTTATTAAATCTTCGATGTATCAATAAGATAACATAAGAAGACCATACTTTATCCAATGGATTACTAGGATAGGATAGGAATGTGGGTAGACGTGCGGATGCACGTCTCACTTAGGTCCGTGTGGACCCATTGTGTTGCTCATAGGGGGAAGAGTTCCTCCTTGTAGCCTAATCACACTCAACGAGACGTTGTATTCGTTGTTGACCTCTCGTCGTCTAGCCAGCCCGACATCCTAATGAACCTGAAAAAGTTAGATAATCTGATGTTATGGATTTCTTCTAGGTCATGGAAGAAGAATTCTCCCATGGTCCTGAATCGCAGTTGACTGAGACTTGGGCAGTAGCAGAGATAGTGAGGAGTGTCCTCTCTTTCTTCCACATCGCCGCATCCTCTGCATATGTAGTCATGGGATAGTCCCATTTTAGTTTCATGGCATTTCAGATGGTTATGACGCGTTAGAGCTACGACTACCATCCTCAGTAGGCTTTTGCCACACTGGAGGAGTTTGTCGGTTTTAGTTCTATTAATATCGGGCCATAGCATCTTAGTAGTCTTACAGGTGGTAAGGTTGAACCACCTATTTCTTGCTATTTCTAGAATTTTATCATTCACCTTCTACCTGACATCTGCCAGTGGTGGTTGAATCAATTCAATTGCCTGGGATTTGTCTTTTTCGGCCCCTTTTCTGGCAAGTTCATCAGCTGCCTCGTTGTCGGATATGTCCCTGTGTCCTGGGACCCAGCATAGAGTTATCGTGTGTTGCACGCTTAGAGTTTTGAGCTCCTCGCGGCAGCTCGCGACCAGCTTGGACTTGATTTCTTTCGCCGAAATTGCTTTGATGGCCGCTTGACTGTCAATTAGAATGGTAATATCAGCCGGTGGTATTTCCAACATTGTTATCATTCTGGCCGCTTCTTTGACTGCCAGGACCTCCGCTTGAAAGACGCTGCCATAATCAGGGATCCTGATAGAGCAGCGTATGTTTAACAATTCGGAGAAAATGCCCGCACCTGTGCCTGTTTCCATCTTCGATCCATCAGTGGATGCTCGAATTTTTGATGGGTTCTTTTGTGGTCCACTCTTCCCTCGTCGGGAAATAGCATCTGAATGGTATTTCAAAGTCGAGGAAAGGTAGTGTATAGTCACTTTCGGACTGTTCTATTTGTAGTCTTTTCAGTATACTAACATCACCAGTGGTACTTGACAGCCAGCATTTTGATTGAATGCTTCTAATGGCACTTTTAGCAGCGTTAGCTTGCATGTAAAGGTCAAGTGGGAGAAGGTTTAGTAGTACCTCCAGGCCCGCGGTTGGGGTAGTGGAGATAGCGCCTGTAACTCCAAGACATGCTAGTCTCTGTATTCTAGTAAGCAGTCTGAGGTTGGTGGATTTCAGTGCGGCTTGCCACCATACCACGCTGCCGTATGTCAAGATTGGCCTTACAATCGCTGTGTACATCCACAGAATTGTCTTGGGGTTCGGACCCTATTTTTTGCCGAATATCCTGTTGCTCAGGTATAGGGCACAAGCTGCCTTCTTGACTCTTTCCATTAGGTTGAGTTTCCAAGTAAGTTTCTTGTCTAGGATGATCTCTAGGTATTTCGCGCTATCCGCCAGATTGAGGGTCGTGCCTTCAATTGTTGGGGGGTTAAGGCGTGGAATGACCCTTTTGTTGGTGAATAGTACCAACTCAGTTTTTTGAGGGTTGATTCTTAGACCACAGGATTTCGCCCAATATTAGGAGGGTTCTCATTGCGTTCTCGATTGGCTCGCTAAGAGTCGGGAGAAATTTACAGCGAGCTATAATCACTACGTCATCAGCGTAGGCAATTGCTCTGGTTCCCGTTAGTTTGAGCTCTTCTAGTACTTCATTAATTACTAGTACCCATAGGAGAGGGGATATAACCCCTCCTTGAGGAGTTCCTCTTGCAGCTGCAACTTTAATTGTGGAATGGATTACTAAGTGCCCCTTTTCAGCTATTTCACTGCTACCGAAGGAACCAGCATACCATTGTCGAGTGCTTCCTAACTTTCCTAACGCACGACTAGCTTGGACATTCTGTTGGCAAAATTCTTTAAATGAAGATGATTATATTAGTTAGTGTATTACAAACACTGGTATAACTCTGGCAACTACTTTGACTGGCAGAACATCTGCTTAAAAAACACTGTTACAGTCAGGAGGTCTGATTGCGCGTTTAGCATTGAAAACCCAGTTTATGTGCTAAACACTCAGCACTCTCGTAGGGAAGAAGCAGTAAGAGGGTAAACTATAAACATTTCGTTGAATTATAGCAGAATCGCCTCCAACGTCAATGTAGCTTCCTTAAAAGTTGCCAAGTTGTTTGAACAAACCGAAGTCTGGTTTTGCTGGCATTCGTTATCTTGCTGATCATATTTTATTTTTATTTTGATCTCGTTTGGAAAGCATTCCGATATGGTGAAGATGTAAAGAAAGTCGTCTTTCAAATATCTTATTCCTTAGTCACGAAACTACGTAAATATGAGAACGATTAAACGAATGAAAGTGAATATTTATGTGTTCGCATGGATATTCGTGGAATTCTTGGATTTTACTCACGTGTCATTTCATCCGGCTCGAAGGACCAAATGATCGATAATAGAGAAGAACATAGATAGGAAGACAAATTCATCAATTATGAAGCGTTCTGTATTTTTCGGTGCTTTGCTGATAAGTGAGTGTGAAAATGGCATCACACACTCGTTTGTCTCATCGTTCCTGTTTGCATAACAGCCGCACATGTATTAATAAGTAACAGTGGCGCCGCCCACGCCAAATCGTTTCCCGTATGTTAAGTTAAATATCGAACTAAATTGGCGAGTTGATAAAAAATTCAGTGATCAACGCCAAAAGGAGAGGTTATTGACTTCAAACCCAATTTCCTACAAATCGGATTAACAAATTCATCATCTTATCCACTAACTAACAAAGCGCACATAATCCATCATTACAAGCAAACTCATTCACCTCCACTCTCCAGTAGACAGTCTTCCACAGCCACAGCGATTTACTGACATTAAATGGTGTGTTTTGTCGAGAAGATCGATCGATGGCCTTCGACTGCTTTCTTTAAACCACCACCACCAGTACCACCACTTCCTCGCCGTACCCCGAACGACAATAGTTGACTTTCAATTCGAGCATGAAAAGTTGCCATCCAACTTATTCAAATGCAATCTCACCGAAAACACGTTCCGATACACCAGTTAGATGGAAACATTCAAGTGGACCAATGGACGATGAATGGTTTTCATGCAAATTAAAAATGTCCGCTATGCAGTTATGGCACAAACTGCAATCAATGGCGATGCATTTTATCGTGTAATGCGGGTTTTTTGCCTGGCAACTCAATTTCGGAGACTATTTTCGTTTGACGGTTGTCATGTGACAAGTTTTTCCTTAATAATTCTTTAGAGGTTTGATTTTCTGCTTGGCAGCACTGTTTGTAGTGACAGCTGACTTGACAATCGTGAATTGATTCGTTGTCGGTTTGAATTGCTTGAGGCACCGCTTGCGAAGTGTGTGGACTTACTGTAAAAATCAGGTTCAGTGCGCGAATCTCATGTTTCGTGTGTATGATTAAATGGTAAATAGTCACATCGACTACGACTACGCCGATGAATAAAATTGCCGATCTGATGCACAATCCTCCAACGTCATGACGTCCGCTAAAAGTCGCTATTTGATAGGATTTACATATGTGCTGTTCTCACATGGACTTAAAGTGTACCCGGCATGGTCCCCTCCTGATACGTGCACAGAAGTGATGTATACCAATTTGATCCTGGATTATGCCATAAGACGAAGACGGTATGAAGATATTTCTCTTGTCCATAAGACAACTACTTCTGAAGAATGCGTCAAGTTAATAACATTAATAACGAATAACGACGAATATTCCAAGATTTTGCATAAGATGTGGAGAGTAAACAATCACTGTTCGATATTTGGATCAGTTAAAGAGCCCCACTTCCTTATAAGTTCAACAAAGATTCCATTTAGCGTTAAATGCCTTAAAATTTAACCCAAACTAGACCTCGTCTTAAGTCCAATTGATGTATGGTTTTGTTAACCTTCCAACCGCATTCACCCCGATTGAGTTCAGAAATTTAAATCTCTACTTGTTGAGGTTCGATTGGGCCCAACCATAAATCATCCCATAAATCATGATTAACAGTAAGTCCAAACGTTGCCGAGTTCTGGCGCTTCGAAGAGACAGGTTTCTTCAACATGTTCCAAGTCTTTCTTGGCTTTTGTCAATAAACTCTGCTCTTAGACCTTTCACCGGCTGTGTAGATAAGGCGAAATACAAACATATTGCCGCTTGTATAGAGCTGGTATATGGTAGAATGTCTTGATTTGACTTGACTAGGATTAAGATAATTATGAAGCACAACTGAGGGGGTAGCAATTTAGGGATGTTGAAGATAGTTGTCTGAGAGTTGGGCCGTAAACCAATGTATTTTGTGGTCTTCGAAGTGACCGGGGATTCGAGACGAAGTTATCCACAAGATCCCAGATTTTAAATATCCAAACTAGACTGACTGACAAAAGAACCCACAACCCAAACGTTTGGGTTGAAGAGAGTTCCAGTTTGAACAGGAGTTAATTTTACAGTGCAAGAATGCATAAAGATTTTTTATTAAACTTGTACTGTTTAGACATTTCTTTCTGCACATGGCTAGTTGTGGAATATATTTGTGTCGCTTTGCTGAACCTACCGTCTTTGGCGCAAAGACCTCGGGTTCAATCAGCCGAAAAAGCGTCCCGCGTCCCCGAGTTACAATCTGTTGAATTCAATAAGACTTATTGTAACTTAGTGTCCGCTCATTTTGCCAAAGCTGATACAAAGTAAAATTTGCATTTTCAACACACGCTTGAATTTACGAGTCGTTTCCTCACAAAGTCGAACATACATTCTGGCATGTGAAACAGTTGAGCCATTGTTTACAAAAATTAAAGAAAGCCTCAAGGTTCGGCTTGTCAAATGTCCAGATTTATCTAATGCCGAATTGAATAAGCCGTAAGCAAACAGATAGCTCTCATAGATGGATGCAACACACGGTAGGTCAACAAGGCCACTCCGGTGGGAAACAATTAATTAAGTCCGAGACCGTGAGGATTTGCAGATGACAAGAAACTAGTTCAAGAAAACTTGAAGAATCCATTTCAGATCTGTCAATGGAGTGTTTTTATCCGAAAATTCGACAGACCGACACAATATACCTAGAATTACCTTTTTTCATCTCACTTTAAACATCTCTGTGCACAAGGTTCCTTAAGGACGAATGGTTTTGTTCGACGTCCCAACTGGGTTTTTTTCTCGATTGAGTTCATTGTCTCAACCTCTTTGTATACAAGGATCTTGTATCTCTATAAAGTTGCAGATCGGCTATCGACATTGCATGTAGGTCGTTAAGTGACTACGTGAAAATCGCTAGCATTCAACTTTTTCCTTGCATGCGTCAACTATGTAACTTAGGGTAGGGAGACTCAATCTTAACAGCAGTTGCAGAAATTTAACCCAAATACGCCACCGTAGGATCAACGCACTACAGCCACGGTGGTAAGTTTATGGCTACTCGAATAACAACTCAAATAAAATGAGCCTATGACCTAATCCAAACTGAACAGTCTTTAAAGTGCCACAAAGGTCCACGCATCCAAGCTCGCTAAACGCTGGTAGGATTGTGGCCACATAAATTGAACAAATTGGCGGTCATTTGCGTCCTTAAATGCATGCAGTCGAATCATTTCCCGCTGCTTATAAAGGGTGATTTTTTAGCTATTATATTGGCAACAATGGTTTAAACAGCTGACGCACGTTTCGTGTTTTGTTTCACTGTCAAACATCTTCAGTTGGTCTATAATTTAACCATGAATCGTCTTACAAACGAACAACGCTACCTACCGCAACGTAAAATTTTTGGTGAATGGGCTCTTGGAAAGTTGGGCGAAGATCCACTTTTTTACCGAAAAATTGTGTTCAGCGACGAAGCAAATTTTTGGCTCAATGGGTACGGAAATAAGCAGAATTGTCGATTTTGGAGTGAATATCAGCCAGAAGCATTGCAAGAGCTACCAATGCATCCAGAATAAGTCACAGTTTGGTGCGGTTTATGGGCTGGTGGCATCATTGAACCGTACTTCTTCAAAGATGATGCGAATCGTAACGTAACTGTGAATGGTGAGCGCTACCGTGAGATGATATCCAACTTTTTTTTGCCCAAAATGCAAGAGCTTGACTTGCATGACATGTGGTTTCAACAAGACGGTGCCACATGCCACACAGCACGCGCAACAATGGACTTATTGAGGGGCGAGTTCGGTGAACATTTTATTTCACGTTCGGGACCGGTCAATTGGCCGCCTAGATCGTGCGATTTATGGCCTTTAGACTATTTTTTGTGGGGCTATGTTAAAGCTCATGTCTATACAGACAAGCCCGCTTCAATTGACGCATTGGAAGACAACATTGAAGCATTAATTCGTGAGATACCGGCCGAAATGTTGGAAAGAGTATGCCAAAATTGGACTAAGCGGATGGACCATTTGAGGCGCAGTCAAGGTCAACATTTGCATGAAATAATCTTCAAACATTAAATTATATGGACCGTACTATCGATTCAAATAAAGATTTCATGCATTTTTCTGAATTTTATGTGTGTTGTTTTTTGAAAAACTTTCCTATAGCTTTTAAAAAATCACCCTTTATTAGTCTCCCTAATTCAACTGAAATTTAACACCCTCTCTATGTTATGCCAACCACCCCGGGCTGATCCTTGGCAATGGGTGCCTCTTAGCCAAGATTGGTGAACAATGCCATCCTGAAGGCATTCGTCTCTTCTCTACTTAACTCAATCTTTCTGCCTTTCATTGACTTGATAGTAGCTTAGGCGGGTGGACATGACCATTAGTTTTCTAAAAATTTTCCAGACTACATGCATCCATGATTTTCTGTAAAATCCAGAGCCCATACCGTTCCTGTAAGCAAACTGAGAAGACTCACATTGTCCCCCATTAGGAGCTTCGCCACAATTAGCTTTGAGTGAAGTGACCGCAGATGACAAGGCTTATTCTATGACAGACTTCGATCAGTAATATGCGTGTGGATATTGACACAGATGCATCAATTCTCCAAGGCTGATAGCTGTTGGTTGCCTCGTCGTGTGAAGTTACAGTACAGGGCGGATATGGGCCAAATAGTCTGTCCTTGCTATATCCATGTTCGCAGGATAAGTTCCTAAAGATTTTGCTCACTTTTGGTGACCACTTTAAACGCCACCTCCATTACGTTGTCCTTTTGTCTCAAAGTCGAAGGCTCTTCTGCGCGCGAAGCCACGTTATTCATGTGGATTCGCACACATTTACCTAAATCATTTACCACAATCATATGGTTGTTCAGTTCGTTGTTCCCCCAATTGCCATCAATGGAAATGTTTAGAATTGAGACCCAGTCTGTATTCATTGCAGAATCGCTTGATAATCGTGATCTCAAAGTCATCAGCGTATCCCAGGAACTGCACATCTTCACTCGGCGTTAACACCAAACTACAACAGTGACTATTCTAGCATTAGTCCGAAGAAGCCACACAGCAACACAGCTGTCTGACAACTCTGCAAACTCCAACAGCTTACAACCTGAAGACTTTATCATAACAAAGACCACTCGTAGTAAACTAAACCATCAGAGTAAATGCATCGGCTGAAAACCATCTCATTTTACGATTCCACAGTTATCACCGTTTCCATCTCGCATGACTCATTCAGTCCATTCTCGAACCCATTTCCATGGCAAAAAAAAAACACAGCCGCCACCTTGGGTTGCCCAACAAAGAACCAGCAATATATTCAAATTTGTCTACAAATACCGTTGTTAATCGCCTTTTTTCAGAATAGTTCCAACAGACAACAGAAACGTTACTGAATTAATTTATTAACCGCTAAACAAATGAAGATCCGTTCCCGATATCTCATTTCCATTTGACACACTTTGCGCCCAAACAACCGAAAATCCCACAAAACCCGTGCGCCAGAATTCCCAATCAAAGCGACGGACATTCAGACGTTCCTTAAATGAATTCAAAACTGACAAATTATTGACTCGAACTCCTTCTCTCTTCATCTGCTGAACTGCTCAGAAACTTTAGACGAACGCGTTGGCACCTATCTCTTGGGAGTCTCCCGATCCAAATGCCGACGCAGACGCGCACATTTTCTCTTGGCCATATGCAAATGCGGCGATGGGATACATAAGTCTTCGCGGCACGACTGTACGTCGTACCGGTTCGATTGAAACAATAATCTCGGGCACTTTTCCATCGGCCGATATTGGTCGATATCCGCGACGATTGTCAGAGGCAGATGGCTCGATCGAGCGTCCGCTACACACAGCCGCAACCATTTGGAATGAATAACTGCGAAAATATTTCGATTCGACATTCTGAGCAAACATCTGAGCGGAGATGGGGAAAATCCAATTAACCTCCATTATTTGCTGGCTTTCATGTATCTATCTCCACTACCGGTCCGATGGTGGCTACTTGGCTGGCTGGTTGGTTGGCTGACTGGCTGGATAGGTGTGCTCATCTGCATCAGAAGTGGGCCTCGGCTGGATCAGGAAATGCAAGTTCTGTCGATCTAATGAGGCGATGAATGTATTGGCACACTTCTTGGGGCACTGAAGCTGATGATGATGGAACATTTATAATAACACGCTTTTGCCGTTCCTCGCTGGGTCGTTGGTCGTTGGCCGCTGCTAAGTGGGATTAGATACAATTTGAGGTCTCACATTCTCGCTGCTGGGCAACTGGTTGTCTGTGTGCGTGGAGTGGGGCGGGGGGATGACTATCAGTTGCTTTATGTAATCACTGGTTTCGTCATATGTGCAGAAAGAACAGTTTGGTTTTGTTTATTTTTTTGCCAGCTACTAATTGTATGGACTGTTGCATAAAAGTATTGGGTATTGACAAGTGATACGCCTCCGTGTAGCGGCTACCAGCGTGGAAAGATGAAACGTGAGAGGTCTGCCATGTCTGACAATGTGCGCTGAGAACCTTTGTTCGTGGTCAAGTTCGAAGAAACGGGAAAAAAGGCGCCTTTTATGCTGCAGACCCATGTGGTGTTGGAAGCAATTACTTGCTCTTTCATTAAAATGGAAGCCATGTGCAGCTGATTAACCACGTTTGTTTGTTAATGGGACCAACAGATTGGTCATATTTTTGGGTACAGCCAAATTCTTTCAAGTGTCCCTTAATTGTTGCAGTCCGTACTTATGCCACCCAACTGGGAGTAACCAATCGGTTGAGAAATTTCACCAAGAGCTATATTCTAACACCACGGGGGTCACGAACCCTGTAATGAACATCCGGTTTCAGCCTCACCAAGCTGTTGGCCTCTTGTGCGACCCACACCGCGGGGAGAGTTGCAGATAATTAACATCGCGTCATGAAGTCTATAAAGACTATCGTGTCATGGATCCGGTTTACTGTGGAGTTGCATAGCAACTGGGTCCCCGAAGAGCAGCAAGAGGCTTTGAATAAGCCTCGCTCTTCACCAATGTGGAGGAATCGTCCCATTAGGCATTACTCCATTGATACCTAAGGCGGAACTATACCATGAGGTTGCCGTCTCTTGACTCCATGGGTGAATGGATATCACGGTATAAAAGGAGATTATGTACATCCAAGCACTTGAACCTTGAAGTAGTCCTCCAATTAACGCGGGGGCTCTTTAGATCTTTGTTCATGCCAAAAAGTTGGGAGCCACCCATCCAACGAAACATTTAATACGCGTGAGTTTATATATTTGCCTTAGGTACTTACAAAACTGTTGACAGCTGACGATGGACAGTGCAAGCTTTGGGGTGCTATTGGTTGAGGGCTAGCCCCCCACTGGAAGACATCCAGCAATGAACCGCTTGTGAGGCTTAATAATGGAGATCTAGATCCACCTCGGACTGACAAGACAAGCAAAGCAGAACGTTCAAGGGTTTCCAAAGGTTGCGTTGTCTCGTGACGGTGGTTCAATTCCCAGCACGAATAACTTCGAATCACTGGCATGGCTCAGCTTCCCAAACAGATCGTTCTTCTTCTTCTTCTTTTAGTGGCCCTACAGTCCGGGGTGGATCTGGGCCTCAGTTAACAAGCTTCTCCAGCTGGCACGATCTTTAGCCAGCTGTCTCCAATTTCCCGCACCAATTTGGTTGAGGTCCTTCTCCACTTGTTGGCGCCATCGGTTTCGTGAGCGTCCTCTAATCCGTTGTCCCACTGGTTCGGAGTCGAAGACTCTTTGGGCTGGAGCAGTGTTGTCCATGCGCTCTACATGGCCTAGCCATCTTAGGCGCTGAATCTGTAGACGCCTGACTAGGCTCATGTCGCTGTACAGCCCGTACAGTTCATGGTTGTATCTTCTTCACCAAAAACCATCAACGCAAACAGGACCAAAGATGGAACGCAGAACTTTTCTCTCGAAAAGACTAAGGACTTCTTATCTGCTCTTGAGACTGTCCAGGCTTCTGCGCCATGGACCAGAACAGGGATGATGAGGGTGTTATATAGTGTTAACTTGGTCCTTCGAGAGAGAGCTCTACTACTCAATTGCCTCTTGAGCCCAAAGAAGCAGCGGTTGGCAAGAGTTATTCTGCGTTTAATCTCGGTACTGATGTTATTGGCGAAGTTAAAGCTACCTACGGTGCCGTTCTGGCCGAGACGTCGATGTTGTGCGTCCTTTCTCGATGATAGCATGTACTTCGTTTTATCCTCATTCACTGTTTTTGCAGCCTCCGTTTCAATACCAGCAAACGCTTCATTGACGGCTCGCTGTGTTCGACCAATCATCAACGTCGTCAGCGTATGCTAGCAATTGTACGGACTCTAGTGTTGGCGTTTGAGTTTCACACGATTTTCTCCAGAATAATGTTCAAGAAGTCACATGACAGCGCGTCGCCTTGTCTAAAACCTTTTTTGACATTGAAGGTCTCGGTGAGTTCGTTACCTACATTGATGGAGCAGCGAGGGTTCTCCATCGTAATCCTGCACAACCTGACGAGTTTGACAGGAATGTCAAAACTAGATATGGCGTTGTATAGTTCGTCTCTATGCACGCTGTCATATGCGGCCTTGAAATCGACGAATAGGTGGTGGGTGTCGATTTGCATCTCTTGGGTTTTTGCCAGGATCTGCCGTAGTGTGGAAATTTGGTTGATGGTGGACTTCCACGGCCTGAAACCGCATTGATAAGGACCTATCAGGTTATTCAGGAATGGTTTCAGGCGCTCGCACAAAACGGCAGAGAAGATCTTGTAGGCGATGTTTAGGAGACTTATCCTTCGGTAGTGGTTGCAGTTGAAGTTGTGTCCTTAAACAGACCATTCGGAGTCAGCATAAAACTGTAGCTCACCTAAACATGTCAGAGAACAGCAGCATGCACAACGTGAATGGGCGCTGTGGAGGCTAAGGTAATCCACAAGTCCAGTTCGACTGCGGCGCCACTCATAAGAGGTTTTGAAAGCAACGTAGAAACTAGGCAGTCACACTTAAGCCTCATAAGCTTGGCACCAGTTGGTACTTACGACGAAGCGTTTTAGCTGGCTAAGGTTGACGGTATTTTTTTCGCTGATTATTGAAATAGTAGGTCCCTAGAGAGTACCTACGACTTTCCATAGAGCTACATGAGTAGAGGAGGCAATTTATTGGATGAAGTCCCTGAATACACAGAAGTCATTGTGAAGCTTTGTCCAAGAGGTGTCCAAGGAGATGTTCTACATATATCCTTATTGTGAGGACAGCATATACTTCGTTTCTTCTCTTGTTTACCACCAGACCCTTTTTAACCACTTCTGTATCGATGCTGGCAGACGTCTCATTCACGACTCGCTATGGTCTGCGAATTCCGTTGATGTCAGCTGCACACATACGTTTGCTAACAGCTTAATGGATGTGAGTGTATTGACACATGCATTTTGCACGATTAAAGTGTCGAGTCACATGACAGCGCGTCGCTTTGTTCAAAACATTTGTGTAAACAAGTACATAAATACATATATATTGTATTGTGACTAGGATTATTTTACAATGACTGTGAATTTAAATTTAAACAGCGAAACAATGTTGAAATGAATTCGTTACAATTTCTGTGTCATCATCATCCATGAACTGAATCTTTACAGTTCTTATACACTTCATGTATGCACTGCTGATTTTATGTCTTCGTTTGTAGAGCACGTCATTGAGGCCCAGTCCCCAGTACTAATCGATTTGATATCTCATTACACTCAACTAGTCCTCACACTAACTAGTTTCTGTGTGTTCAGTCAGCTTAAACCACTTAAATGTTATTATTGCTTCGTGCAGAGGTGCCCATTCATGAGATGAGATGGGATTTGAGGCACAAGATGAAATTTAGATGTAAGGCAAGGATGAAGCTAATAAATTTAGTGACGATGATTTACAACTTTTCGTTGGTAAGGTGCAAGTAGACTGGGCGTTGCTAATGTTCTAAAAGAAACCCTATTCCGATTCATTCACGTCATAAACATTAATCTCCTATGCATGCTCAGTTATAAAGGATTTCCCAATTGGAGCTGGACAACTTTGAATTTCCACTGTGAATGCACCATTTAACTGTCAATGTCAAACCATTTAGTTAAACCAACATTTTGATCATTTGTGCAGTTCACAAAAGAAAAACTTTTACAAATACAATGCATTCTCGATTACCGCAACTAATAGAAACTGGAGTGGTTATATTTATCGAGTTTCCGTCTATATGAAAAGTTCCGATTACTGCGTTAATAAAGATGAAAAAATTGAGGAGTTGTGTAAATCGAGAGTTGCGTTAATCGAGAACGTACTGTAATTAAAATTTATTACCAAAACTGAGTCGGTGACGAGAACCTCAAGAGCATAGTGCCGCTTAGCCTAGTGAATAAAGTTCGCTGCTGGAGAGACAGCCGCTCCAATGAGACAACGGGTTGGTCGAAGTGCCGAGAATATTGCCACCGTTCAAGCGTTCGTCGCTAACGAACCAAAAGAGTGGATTCCATGACGAATTTGGGCATCGCTAAGTCGACTCTATAGCGAATTTTGCGAAAGGATCTTGGTCTGACTCAAGAGATAAAGCCACTTGAACAAATGAAGCCACATACGTCCCTGGATTAGGCTCTAGAAATGTTGAAAGAAAATGGCGACTTTTTGACATCTACAAACAGAATATGCGTTATTGGTTAGCTGCCCTCATGTGTTTGGGAGACGCCACTTCATCCACAAAAAGTGAGGCGAGGTCATCCCGAGGGGTTCAGAGCACTTTTTTGCAACCTTATTTCTTTGGTCATTAATGACAAGTTTCTAGACATTTGTGGCAAGTGGTTTCAACAAGATGGTCCACACTGCGGGTGTAACAGTCGACTTATTTAAAACTCAACTTGATGAATGTGTTACGTCGGGAAATGTTCCCGTCTCTTACCCACCTAGATAATGTGAATTGTAAGTTATTTTTATGGGTCTACGTTAAATCATTGGTCGATGGCAACAAGCCGGCTAACAGTGTGTTATCTTGCACATCTAGTGGAGCTTAATTCAAAAATCAAAGTTGTCCCGATGACAAAAGTTTGGTATCAAAAGGTAAAAGCAGGTAAAAGGCAGGTAAAACATCAGACCTCAGCGTCTTGCAAAAAAAATCCTTAAAACGTTTACCGTTCAGTGACATAACAAACAACTAACTTTTTTACAAAAAGAGACATAAAATATCAGTTGCTTTACGTGAGTCAAATTCATCGTGTGCGCTTGAAGTAGTTAGGAGAGCTAGCCTCTTAATTTGTATTTTTTTCATTTCTTTCCTGGGATCTATACATTCATTCAGCAAAGTTTAAATCTTGTATGGCCATAGGAAGTGGTAGTAATTATCGTTTTGCTTGAAGACCTTAGGATTATCCATTTTTTTTAACATTGTGACTTAGCATTGACTTTCAAAAATGCTCCCTCGGGAAATGTTTGTCTATTAGAATAAAGTTTCCGTTTTTGTACCTAGACTTACATAGTGCTCGTGCAATGAAGTGCAATGAAAATTTAATTTTTCATACAGAGGTGGTCAAAAAATCAAGCCATTTACACATCCAACTTTTGTTTTTCTTTTTGTTGTTATTATTTTAAAGGTTTTTTTTTTAATTCTGTTCATCTTAAAAATAATGTAACATACAATAACTTAACATAAGTTAATAATAAACAAATAAGATCAAGTCCAGCACTATTAAAGTTCTAGTTAAAGAATTCGTTAGAGGAGCACAGAGGAATATATAAAAAGAGTCGCTGTTTCCGTCGAAGTGTATGGCTGAATCATGAAATTGGGTTCAACGAATCGACAGCTCAAAACGTGCCCTTGGCAGACTTATGAAAGACGTCGAATTCCATTTTTTTAACCAACAATAAAATGTTGGAGATGTACTTAAAGCATGCTTGTAGGAACATTCCATGAACACACAATCAGACAGTGGCGTCTACAACGTTTCGAACTACAGCAAAGGATTACAATTTTTTTAATTTTACTGCATAAGCCTATTGTGTCGTAAGTAGACTTGAGACATGGGGGCGGACTCAAAGGGGTTTTATATGAAGTTTATGCAGTAGTTCATCAGCAAAATCGTTCGTCATGGACAGGAATACGCGGTAATCTCTTGACGCTAGGTATGGACTATAAGATGGATTCATAAGGATCTCCCAACCAAACTCCCGGAGCTTCTGGCGAATCGCTATCGATGTTTGTGGTCTGGCATTGTCCTGATAGCACACAATTCCTCTCCTATGACCCAAAGCTGGTGGCTACTGAGCGATTGCTTCCTTTAGACAGTCCAATTGTTAAATATGCAGGTCCGCAGACAGTCCTAGCTTGGCCATCGTTTGAGCCGACTCACCGTGATTCACTTTTCGTTACCAAACCTCGACTCACCGCGATTCAAGTGATTCACTTTTCGTCACCAAAGATAATCCGCTTAAAAAGTGGGTCGATGTTGTTGTGATTCGTAGATGGAAATTCGTTCCATGAGATTCTTAGATTAACGAAAGGGTTCACATTTCTTTGTCACTGACTGCCATAATCTTACTTTGTTCGACCAATGCGTAAAGCTGTTGGCCAGAAACCCAATGTGTTCTAAGACTCCCTCCACACCACTTCTAGCTAGTCACGCTCTGTTCACGCTCACTCAAGCATTAGCTGCTGCACAGGTAGAAACATGTCACTATTGTCAGCGGGGCCAGCTCACACATTCTCGCATAATTAATGTTATTCTGGCTAGTCCCCAAATGTTTGCTCTTCCCAGCTGTGGTTAGGGACTTCTAAAGAAGCAATCATTCTGTGAATCATTGGGTAATAATCATTTATCGGCAATTTACAACCCACACGCATGCCTCCAAAGTGGTCCAGCATTCAAATTGAGCGGCGAGAGGCCAGATATTTCCCCGAGCAGATGCAACTCAATGTCACTGCAATCAAACGCCCCACACACATGCATAAGCGAATAACTGTCCATTCACTCATTCGATTGCGTTTAAAGAAAGCGCCCATCTTTTGTTGGCCAGTGATTGATCTTCGTTTATTTTACGGATTTCCAAAGGCGTCTCCGCTTCAATTTCGTCACCAATCGAGAAACAAAGCCATCTACACAAGGCATGACACGTGTCTACTACTCTATCTTTCATCTCAAGCCGAGTATTGTCACGTTCGAATTAGACATGTACCCGGGCGGGGAACTCTCGTCTTTGTTGCAACCGACAGCGTTCAGTGAAAGTTCCACAATCTGATAAAAAAAAAAAACTGTATCACCGGCAAGCGATCAGTCTCTTCCTCTGGAAGATTCTTCATGAGGTTAAGCTTGTGCTTGACTACCGGGCAATAAATATCAGCGCCAGCACTAGTAAAAGTGTCAAAACTTTTACCATCAGGCTTGTCGTCGAGTCTCATGAATTAATTTCGCCAAAATTCGATTTGGCCCCTGACCCACTTCCCATTTGGCGGTGTCTCTCGAAACTCCACCGGAATACATTTATCACTTGCCGCAGATACTCTGACAAATGCGCCGGTTGGGGGACTCGACTCTCTAATGGGCTCATTAGGAGGGTATCGCGCTTACGATGACACACTCGCCTAATTTGATAATTGTCAACTGCTTAGAACGTTCCCAAGGGAAACAGTTTTCGGTGAATTGGGAGAGCACGACCATGTCTAATGGCAGTCATTAGACGAGGTTGTCTCAGGCGTTTGCTTTTGTGATTGTATCTGCGAATGCGTACACTTTCCCAGCGTTGAACTCTGACTGATGTTTTCTTTTTTTGTTTTTTCTACTCGTTTCAGATCTATTCGGAGCAACCGCTTGGATGATCCTCGCGGTTCGCATCGCACGCGCTCCATCATCATGTACGGACGCAGTGAGTTGGCCAGCACGGCGGGCGAGAGCGCCAGATCGATACTGCTGGAGGAGCCCAGCGAACCGAAGGCCATTACGGAGACAATGAAAAAGGACGTTCGAAGGATCAGTAATAGCGTGCAAGCACAAATCGAGCGAATGTTCACAGATGTGGCCAAGGATGCGACGTGTAGCTTTGCTGTGACCTGCCTTGGATCGTTGCCGCTGAAGGATAAAGTGACGAGTTTGCAGGGACTGCAAGGACCTCTTAGGGACTTGTATCTACCCGAAATTTCAAAAGCTGTAAGTATTTGAATGTTTTAAATTTAGGCATTTTTAGAAGTTCCTTGTAAGAGATGCATGTACGATGGTTTTTGAATATGATGAATGGGGCTTATGTGACATTTTTGGATACTTTTCAAGAAGCACACCCTAATGATTTAGAGCCCAGCGGGTGGCTCTGCCATTGGATTTACGTGCTGAATGTGTGAGTTAAATACGAGCTAAAAAGCCTCAGTTCTCAAACTATGTACACAGTGTTCCGGTTGTATTATCGTTTCCAAAACCATCAGTAAGTCAATGTTTTCGTGCTGCAGAGGGAATTAGGCTGAACCCAAGTGTCGTGAAGAACACAGTTTGTTATTGAAAGCCACGAGCATGGAAGTAAAGGTGTCGCTCATCTCTCATCTCTAGAAAAAGTCAATCTGAGGCCAATACTTCTTTGTCAATCAAAACAAAACCGCTTTCGCACTAGTTCAAAGTTCAAAAAGTAATTAAATATCTCAACTTTCACAAATCAAATCCACAAAGGCTGTTAAACAATCCATTCCCTTCGTAAAATTGGTGAATATTGGTCACATTCTTTTTGTCGACATAGGACTTACGTAACATCTTTCCAAGATCACGCATCGAAGCCGTTTTCTCCCTCATTCACCTTCGTCGCAGATAAGACCATGTATCGGACGCAGAATTTTTCCTAGAAGATGACGAATCCTGTCTTATGCGGCTTGCTTATCTTCTTCAGGCTTCATCTTAGCGTTGATATTTAGTCTACATATATCCGATTTGCAGATTAGTGCGATGCAAACCGGCTTTAAACATTCACACAGTATACTGGACAGGACTTAATATTCAATTACGGGCATTATTTTTGGTAAAGATTGTGGGCATATGGAGCTGATATTCCAGTCGTCGGGCATGCTTTCGTATTCCCAAATTCTACAGATGATCTCTTGATGGCAAAACAATAATTTTCGATGTCAAACCATCAGAGCCTGAGGCTGAAACTTAACAAAGCTAAGTCGAATGTTGCTTTCGTTTACCGCATGCTTAGGTTAGGTTAGTTTTAAGTGGCTGACTGTACACAGCAGTCCTACTTATACCAGCAAGGACACATTGTTTTACCACGCGGATTCATTTGACCCTATTGCGCAAAGCACTTAGTGCTTTTGATTACGCGTTGGAGACTGACACTGATGCTACTTAGTTGACAGACTGTTGAAGTAGATGGCGCTGCAATTACAGAGTAGATGTACATACAATAGTTTCTTCCTTCTCCTCGTTTCTGCAAAAAAGGAACGCATAATCTAGAGGCGTGAGTTACAATGCCGCAGTGCCCAGTTATAACGCCGATCAAAGTTCTGAGATAGGGCCTACCCTTCTGATCAGACTGAGTGAGGGTTATGGATCGAGAGTAGGATATATTTGTTCAGTGCTGGAGCACCATGCGCCAGTAGACCTTGTACGATTTGCACATGTCACGGCGTTTCAAACATCAGTAGATATTTGGCGGTGTACGATTTGCACATGTCACGGCGTTTCAAACATCAGTAGATATTTTGCGATGGCGATCGGCATTTCAAGCATCAGTGATATTTTGCGGTGACGATTGGCTACATCCTTAAATACGTCATTAATGTCTTTCACTTTCAGCCGCGCATTATGTGTCAGGTTCAATTCCTAAAGCAAAGCGTCCGAATTTGAACTATCAACAGCATTGCAAACAGTTCCTAGGAAAAACAACTGATAATCCCACAAAACCTAAAAGTCTTACACGTCCAACACATTTACACCACTTTACCTAAAATTTAAGATATTTTAATTCTGCTAAATATATTTGCTCAAGAGTTATTTGTGCTACGACCCAATATTTACATTTACCGACGACCCCATTTTATCCACTTTTGTTGAAAAACACACCAGAAAAGCGGTCCGAATTTAACAATGTTAAATGTGTATGATTTCGAGTGCGAGGAATGTCAAAATCAAAGTGAATCTTTATTTCATACCGTGCCATTTATGGTGAATTTTCGTCATTTGCTGATGGACGTTGAAGCAGTAACACCTCTCGCATGCATCCTTTCATTTCAAAAAAACATCATGAAGTTTTATCAATTTAAATGCAGGTATAGAACTTTGAAATGGATTAAAACAAAGATGATTTTGAAATTGACATGAAATTTACTTTATAATTTAAATATGATTTCTGGCATATGACCGCCATGGCAGGCTCGGTCGTTGTATAATATGGAGGTCCAATTTTCGATGACTTTTCCTACATTTGTGATTGTATATCGGCAATAACGCGGCGAATGTTGTCCTCCAAGTGGTCAATCGTTTCGGGCTCATCGGGGTAGACTAGTGATTTCACATATCCAAACAGAAAATAGTCAAGCGGCTTTAAATCGCAGAATCTTGGAGGCCAATTCACGGGTCCGTAACATGAAACTATGCGGTTACGTAAGGTTTCCTTCAATAAATCAATTGTGGCACGAGCTGTGTGATATGTTGCCCCGTCTTGTTGAAACCACAGCTCCAGCAAATCATGGTTGTTCAATTGATGAACAAAGAAGTCAGTAATCATGGCTCTATAGGGGTTATGGGTTATAGGACTCTAACGTTCTGGCCAGCTTCGTTTTTAAAGAAGTACGAACTAATTATTCCATCAACGCATAGAGCGCATCAAGCAGTCAGTTTTTGTGGATGTAACGGTGTCTCTATATACACTTAAGGATCACTCTAATTGACGTATCCATTCACCCAAAAGTGAGCATGGTGAAAATGGACATAGTGCGCGATACGTATTTCGAACAGAACCATGATTTTTTTTTCTATTCCTCACAAGATGGCAAGTTCATTCTTGACTTTTGGTATATGTACTGCAAACCAATCGTATGTACAGCATTGCCAGATAGGTAGGTGAAATATAGTAGTTTGGTGAGGTGAATTCGGTTAAATGATTTTTGAGTTCTTATAAAGTAATATTTCACTCATTATGACATACAATTTGTGAATTAACTTAAATTTGTAATATCCTTTAGAGAATTGTGGATATTTTATGCACATTTAAAGATACAATTTATGTCACCAGCATAAAAAGCGGACATATAAATGTGTATGCGATAATAATTGGCGTGGGAACTCCACATGAAAATTTTAACAAAATTTGTTAGACAGAAGTAAAGGGTGATTTTTTAGTTATTATCTTTTTGGCAACACTGGTTTAACAGCTGACGCACGTTTCGTGTTTTGTTTCACTGTCAAACATCTTCTGTTTGGTCTATAATTTAACCATGAATCGTCTTAAAAAAGAACAACGCTTGCAAATTATTGAATTTTATTCTCAAAATGCGTGCTCTGTTAAGAAAGTTCATCGCGCGCTTCTTCCGTTTTTTGGTCAGCTCATTTTTGGCTCAATGGGTACGTAAATAAGCAGAATTGTCGATTTTGGAGTAAATATCAGCCAGAAGCATTGCAAGAGCCACCAATGCATCCCGAAAAAGTCACAGATTGGTGCGGTTTGTGGGCTGGTGGCATCATTGGACCGTACTTCTTCATAGATGATGCGAATCGTAACGTAAGTGTGAATGGTGAGCGCTACCGTGAGATGATATCCAACTTTTTTTTGCCCAAAATGAAAGAGCTTGACTTGCATGACATGTGGTTTCAACAAGACGGTGCCACATGTCACACAGCACGCGCAACAATGGACTTATTGAGGGGCGAGTTCGGTGAACATTTTATTTCACTTTCGGGACCGGTCAATTGGCCGCCTAGATCGTGCGATTTATGGACTTTAGACTATTTTTTGTGGGGCTATGTTAAAGCTCATGTCTATACAGACAAGCCCGCTTCAATTGACGCATTGGAAGACAACATTGAAACATTTATTCGTCAGATACCGGCCGAAATGTTGGAAAGAGTATGCCAAAATTGGACTAAGCGGATGGACCATTTGAGGCGCAGTCAAGGTCCACATTTACATGAAATAATCTTCAAACATTAAATTATATGGACCGTACTATCGATTCAAATAAAGATTTCATGCATTTTTCTGAATTTTATGTGTTCTTTTTTGAAAAAATTTCGTATAGCTTTTAAAAAATCACCCTTTACATAGATGTGCAACTACTACTAACCCCGATGTTTCGGCGATGTGGGTTGTTTTATTATGCCCATAATCTAACCTGGATTAGTGTGTAATGCACCTATTGTACTATATAATCGACATATAAATGCTTGAATTCACAGGGACGAAGCCCAAAAACTTATACCGAATGTAGCTCTTTTAACCCAATCATTCTGATTTGTTTGAATAAGCATAGTCAAAGTGTACAGCAGGCATGTCAAACTTGTCAAACTTACGGCCCGCATGATTATGCCTAAAACACAATAGTACGTTGCTGCGTTGCGTTGTCTTTCAACGCACTCATTTCTATGGTCGTGAACAAAATGTTGCGTCGTAGGATTCGGTAAAAATAAGAGAGAATTAGAAGATTCTAATAATATGATACATTTTGCATATCATGAGACCAACACACCCAATTTCCGACATGTTCGATATTTTTAAGAGAGACATGCGTTCAACAGAAGCTTTGCTTACAAATTAAAAAAAATTGTCTCCCAAATTGAGAGTCAACTGACATTTGAAAACTAAAAACAGCTGCTTAAAATTAATTTAACTACAAAAGCTATTTGAAATCAATGGGGAACTGCCGACAATTTAAAAATAATGAACACAGCTGATGATTGACTTGACATTTTCAATCTTGAAGCACTGCGTTTTCTATCACAAAGTCGAATGCAGCAGCGCACTAGTGTGTTTCAGACATTATTTCATTTATTACAAAGTAAAAAAATAAATAAAGTTTCAAATCAACCAAATAATTTCTTAATTCTAACTCGTGTGAAATGACATATGTCGAAGAATTTGGCCCGCACAATGAACCGAGTTTGACATGCTTGGTGTATGAATACTCAATAAATCCACTACCCCGACTACTGATTTTCCGCTGTTTGCTGCCCGTAACGGCTTGGATGATCTCTAAAATTGGAAAACCCTTCGTGGATCGCGCCTGCTTTCTGTGTATTGCGGTCTCAGGTTGGCAGTTCATAAACAGAACGTGTAATTCGTGGAGGGAACTAACTTTTGTTGAGATTTTTCTCAATAAGAAACCTCGATAATTCGATGCGTATCTTTTTGCATATCAAGATGTTTAACTTTTTGTTTGGAAAGCGATCGTTCGCAGTTCATGGCTCATATGAAAAGCAGTTAAGATCAATGCTTATCGTACACCAGATTTGAAAAGCTGTGGTATTGTTGAGTGGACGCACTTACATTGATTTAAAAGGAAAGTAACTCATATCATGTACAAACGCTTGTAATGCCTGAAACAACAATTATAAACATTTCTTGTGTAGCCAGGCTACCTCCAAGACTGCAAATATATATAATCCCAAGTCGATCATTTGTTGCTGCTTACACCAGATTTATTGTGATGGCATGTGACGTGCATGCTGCATGACAATGTAGTGCTTGTCAACTGCACGTATTTTTAATGACTCTACTTCATTCTTCGCCTCTGATTCTTACACAACTTTTCTAATGTCATCATTCGATGTGACGATGTCATCATCAAATTGAATGCGACGCCCTCTGTGACAGCAGAGCATTTTGACAATCTACATAATTGATTTTTGGCACATTCTTCCCATTGATTGCTCAAATTCTCTGACGCTGGTCAACAGTGGAAAAATTCCAGTCAATGAACTTCAGAATTCAGCAGCTGAGAATTCGATAAGATGCCAAACCTAACCGACTGCAGAATAGTACCAGGTTTTGATTAAAAGTAGAATAAATTCCTCGAGCATACTAAAGTTTAATTTTTTTCGTTTACTCCGGGAGTCAACATCGCGCATATGTACAGTTACTCGAAGGCCATAAGACCAGCCATCCCAAAGCAAGCACACATGAGTTTCAGTTCAGTGTGCCCTTAAGCAGATGTACATGCATAATATTACAATTTCTCGAAGTCCCAAGAAGCATCTCCTTTCTCGATTGAAAACCTATTTCAAAAGACCAACAACACCACGTACCAACGGCGAATAAATTATACACTGGCACACTATTTAATGGAAATTTCTCTTTCCGTCCGAAAAAAAAGTAAAAAAAAAAAAAACAAAAAACAAAAACAAGAAGAAATATTAAAATTTCAATTCACCAATTAAACATTTATTCGTCTCGTTCCGTTAATTTATTCGGAACGCTCTTTCTATTCACCAAATTCAATCTGGCCCAAAAAACCCATCACTGAAGAAATGGTGTGTATTTTGCGGCGCAGCGGTGTGCCGCGTGTGTGTGCTTAATGAAGGGAGCATCTAGAGTGCTGATTATGTGCACGGGTTACATGCAACGTGTAAACACAGATGTGTAACCAGTGTTTTTCGTTGTTTGCGGAATTTCCCTTTCGGCGGATCGCTGCTCAGCACAGGGTGGGCAAAATAAACACAATCGTGCACGCGATGTAAATTGATGTTAAGTAAGCCCGTGTCGGATCGGAGAGAGGTTAAAGGAAGCGATGAGGGAGAGTTGCAGTTCTGCTGCTTCCTAATCGCTGGTGCAATGGCCATAGTCTAATTTGAAAAGAACTAATTACTGAAGGCACGCAAAGTTAATGAGACTTGGATGCCGCCGTGTACGAGTTTAGCAATTCAAATGCCGTCGTGTCGGTTTCGATTTTCATGGGAAGACTTGGCCAATCATCACCGTATTCGTTGACTTGCCAGCAGATCACACCGAGTCTGAGTCGGCTTTGTGTCAGATCCAGTTCGGTTGACTTGTTACGACGTAGTGATTGGATTGAAATGTTCATTAATTGCATCTGAAGTTGTAACACAATCTCGGATTTCTTTTCTTCCATGGTTTTTTGACTCATGCACACACCTTTGCGAGCCAAGCTGTACATTCCCGTCAATTGGCGCACATAACATCGCTTCGTCGTCGTGGGACTTCGACTACAACTACCACTACGAGTGGCTTCCACTCCACTGAGTGTGCGAGGCGAGAGGACTAAACGGTTCACTTTAATGTTGTTCTTGAAAGAAAGAGGTTTTGTCTATGAGTCGGATTATTTATGCCGCCGCAAGTGCTCAGTGCGATTGATTTCGAAATAACTGAGAAAACTGGCAGCATAGCGTGCGGACGAGTTGTTTGAGCAAACAGAGAAAGCTGTAACCAACTGGAAGAGCGAGGTGACAGTTGAGACGAGAAATATCGAAAAGGATGCCATTGCCGAAAGTTGGACGAGCAAATGTACATATGTGGGTTTCTTTTGTGCACATCAATTTGCTTAGACTGAGAATCGCCGATTAGGAAATTTTTGGTACAAATAATGTTGCCAAGACTAACAAGTGCTTCTTTAGAAAATCTGAAACAAATGCAGACTCGTTCATTTTGATCCAATTTCGAGAGTGAACAAATCGAAAGATACTTCGATAGCTGTTTCATTGTTGTTCTAATGTTAGAAACAAATTAAATAACGGACAATGAAGAAAGGTACCAATCGACCCTTCTTAACGATTCTCTCTGTCGAATGTCAGCGAACAAATGTCATCCCAGTTGAATCGGTGGCAAAAGAAAAACAACATGAATGCTATGAAATCGCGTGGTTTGGATGAACTTTTACTGCAACATGTTTCCATCGAGTTGATGTACTTTTAAATGTCATTAGCTGTCAGCTTTGAAGTGCCCGGTAAAGGTGCTGTTTGTTGACAGGAAATAATAGAGCTGAGAAAAATTAAAAAATTGTATAAATATTTAGAAATATTTCTATTCAAGATATTACCTCTTTGTCAGATTGTCACAATTGTTTCGAAATCTAAAAAAGAACAACAAAATAAACTGAAGTTTAAACTGTAGGCTTGTTCGGTTTGACAACCTCTCACGAACGAATGATCTCAAGGGGATCAACCTGGCCGAAATCGCGAAGTTTCGAAATGCCGAAAATGTATGGCGAAATCTCGGAGGTTTGGATAAATTTGAGGAAACCTGGCGACTTCGTTTAGTTTGAACAACAACACTAGTAGGCGTTGTGCGTAACACTAGTGGCTTTTGTAGAGGCTATGCCCAGGTCCACTACGTGCTGTAGCGCCACCTACTGACTTTCGCTCCCTCATTTACCGGCGATATCGTTCAAGCTTCTTCGTTTTCTGTTGTAGGCGGATTTTTTCTCTGCGCATTACTGAATACTAAATACTTTAGGTCGATTGTACAGGGTGGGCCAAGTACAAGTTTATTTTTAAAAATGCAATAAAATGAACAAAATGATTTTTTTTTTCATTTATTATGGGTTTATTACTAAGAACAAACGTTCCCATTATTTATGAAACACAATACAACGTCGTTCAAGTGGGTGCCTGAGCTGTCTTCGCCGTAGCGCATTCTGTCATCCCAATTTCCAAGACCTTGTTGATGGTTTCGTGCTGCAGCTAACGGATTGCTTAGATGATATTTGCCTTCAGTGCTTGAATCGTTTCCGGATTATTGACATAACATCGCTGCTTCACGGTTCCCCACAAAAAAAAAATATCAAAGAGGTCAAATTGCACCTCCGAGGCGGCCAATTGACATCGCCAATACGGCTGATAACACGATTTGGGATTTTGGTTCGCAAAAGATCGATAGTGGCATGACCCTGCATGAGGTCGTTCAAATCCATGTCTTCAATTTCAGTATTCAATATTTCCCAACGTTGTTAAAAATACGCACTCTTTGGGCTAGCTAGTTTTCAATATATTTCCCAACGTTGTTCAAGCGTAAAGCAACTCATTTCATTCCGCGGAGGTATGATACTATTTGCAGCGGGAACAGCTTTCAGTGTCAAAATAATCTATGATTTAAAAAAAAAACACATTGTAAGTATATATAACTTTTCTTCTTAAATCCTCCACGTACGACGTTGCGGGATGTGGTATAGGTAGATACAACTTATCCGCGGCACTTTGGCTAACGATGAATATAACTCTTAATGAAAGCAGGTTGTGAAGATTCTGAGGCTGAGATTTGTGAACCTGCCTTCCATCTCTAAAGTGCCATCCATGCCGCAGTGAATATGTTAATCGACTCCTATGCTAAATATTTGTGTTCAATTCTGGACCCGCAACCTCCAGATTCAGAGAGTATAATTTACACGAAGTGTTTCACAAAAACTGTCATCCATAGTCTTAGGTCCCTTCCACTAACATCTAGCCCAGCCCTTCACCAGTTTCCAACGTTTTGACCTAATTTAGACCATGCTCCCATTAACGAATCAGTTCCAGTTTGTCCGCTCACAACCACTCCTACTATACATCACAGTGCAACATATTGGTTTTTCGAACCTAACGAATGACCATGTGCAACTATGTCAAACTTTCATTCTCATTTAGACGTCTTGATCTGTGTCAAGATGCTGGCCTGGACGTCTAATCAAAGATCATCTGCATAATTTTCCAGTCCTAAACTGAATGCGCAGCCAGCCCACCTAATGCATTCACAGTGAGAACATGACTTTAAATTATCAAGTGTCAAAGAACGGGTTCTGGCCTTTTGAATGTCGATACGAACATCTTAACTCGATGCTGTCGCTTATCGCGATCACTTAACAGAACAAGGTTTCTCTGTGTGTTGTTGTTTTTTTATGGATCTCGATTGATCTTCTCACTCTCACTTAGGCGTTATTATTGATCGTAGATCTTCCTAAAAATAGGTTTCCCTTTTTTTTCTCTTCAGAAATCACAAACCGGACTTTTGGACATTTGTGCGACAGGACTCCGAGTGAAAACCGGGAACAGCAGCAGCGACGCCAACATCACGCCCTTTCACAACATTGCAGTCTGGTCGGCAGTGAAATTCGTCGTCTCGGAGAAGGAAGGAGGCGCCGCATTCCTGCCACTAATCACCGATCCCGACAACATCGACAAGTCCACACTGTTCCAGCCCCTAACGTAAGTCATCCCTACTCATCCGCAGAACATTCGCCTATAAACATTCACTTTGCAGATCGTCCGAACAGCGAAAGGTCGCCTCGAGTTTTCACGCGCCCATCTTCGCAGTCGTGATGCGATCGTCTGGCGTCCCAAAGGTCCTCGAATGCCATGGCTTCGTGTGCAAGAGCACCGAGGATGCGATCGTTATCGCGGCCACACTCTACCAGAGCCTCATGGCGCACGTGAGCTCGAGCACACATCGGAACACCAAACGGCGGACGCCACGCAATCAAAACGGCGTCAGTTGCATAAGCATCGCCGGCAGCTCAGCGGTCAGTGGATCCAATTACATGTCACGGCCGCCGGTGCCGAGTGTCTCTGTGGGACGTAAGAACTCAGTGCGTAGCTCCCATCGTGGAGGCCCGCCAGTGCCATCGAGAACAGGGCGCAAGAAGCGCAGTACTTCGGGAAATTCGCTAATCGGCAGCAACGATGTGATCAACGAGAGCGTCGAAACGACCACGGAAGAGCGGAAGCGGAAGTCACATAAAACAAAACGAGCACCACCCATACCCACAGCTGGCAATGCAATGCTGCCAAAGGAGACCATCAGCAGTAGGATACCGCAAAAGGAATCGAACCTGAGCCAGCATCGACCCAACTCCGAGAACTCGGACATCTGCGACTCGTCGTACTCCGGTTCAAAGAGCTGCCGTGGCGAAGTGATTCTTGAAAGGCGCGGCAACAAGCAGTCAAGCCATGCAACTGACAGTCTCTACCGCAATAGCACGGGCACAGGCAATCGGGGCTTCGAAACGAATGGCGACATCCTGACTCGAGTGGCGATACCTAGATCCGGTAGCTTCCTTAACACTGGAGGGCTTACGCGGTATAAATCTCGCGCCGCTCGTCGTCATTCTGGCGGCAAAATTGGCGGAGGTGGCGGGTAAGTGATGCCTTGCCAAATGAGTCTGTTTAAGTGAGCAGTTTTTTCGGCATTTTCAGATCACCTCTGGGATTCAGCGAACTCTTCAACGAGTTTAGATTGCATGAGAATCTTCATTCATTGGATGACATTTTGAATGCCATTATCGATGCGGACGGGATGTCGTTTAATGATCTAAAACCAATCTACAAGGAGTTTCTGTTGAAACTGGCTGTCACGCTGACAAAGGACGAGCTGTATCAGCGATCGAAGAACATTATGCGTCGACAGAAGAAGAAGAAATTGAAACGAAGGAACAGCACTAGTTCACAGGTGAGTGAGAGAAATTGAATTCAATGCTATTCGGGATCATTTTTAAACTGAAACTTTTCGAGAGTTGCCATTTGTCCGAGACGCAACCCAAAATTTAAATCGTAGCACAAGCCGTTTGTGATTTGTCTCTGTCTTGAAACTATTTTGGACCCTTACCAAGAGTGATCATCAGGAACTGCTTCGAAATGTATTGTAATACTGAGCAATGATCCTGCCGGTCACTCATAATGACACCGCTTATATACTGCCTCCTTCTCGTTTTTATGTGGAGCGACAGAACGACATACATCTGGGCTTCAACTAACAAGTCGCTCCAACTAGCGAGGCCATGCCTAGCTGTCTTCAGCACACCAAGTTGGCTTAGGTAATTCTTGCCTTTTGTGTGCCAGATTGTGAAATGTGAAATGGGCATCCACAGGCGTAGAAGACATGATCATGCACTCTACCCTTAGGCGTTGGATTCATATACGCCATCCCTGCAAACAGGACCAAAAATAGCAGACAGGGTTTTTTTTCGAAGGCATGCTGTTCATGTTTTTGAACCATAGAGCGGCTGGGATGATCAATATCTCATATAAACTCGGTACGGTTCTTTTCTTCCTCTTAAGTCGAAAGAAACAGTGGTAATCATTCTGCGGCTGATCTCGGTACGGATGTTGGTGGTGTTCACTGTGGCGTTGAGATAAACGAAATCCATGATTACCTCGAAGTTCTGCCCATTGTGATGTTGTTGTTCAAAACTCAGGCATTGTATGTCGATTTTTCCTCGTTCACCGCCAGAACTCGAAATCACTGTCCCTTGTTTCACTTAGGAACTAGGTCCATTGTGGTTTCACTATCAGCCATTATAACATTGGCTTCTCTGTGGTCATTCTATAATCGTTCATGTGATTAAGAGTATTGTAAAATACATGGAAATGCACCGGGGGACCTGGCAGAAAGTAAGGTTACATCTGCCTTTGATCTCTTTTATAAATATACGGCAAAATGGTACCATCTTAATTGATCGCCTGACTACTTCTGTATAACACTATATATTTTCCGTCTATACGAATCATAGTAGACGAGCTGCCTCTTGAACATACTTATCTGCTGATTCGATAGATGAGCTGGCATACATATGTACTTGTACATGTACCTTCATCTCCTTTGAAGCCACATGTCCAAAGCAATAGGATTCTGGGCGTTGTTTTCGTCACATTATTCCTTGTTGACAAATGTTACCTGAAATAAAATGACAACCAAACAGCAAAAGCCACCGGCAATCAGATTGATCGCATTGCGATCAACATCGCACAGTCCTCCAGGCCAACATAGACTTGAATCATATCCTTGTTGTAGCTAAGGTCAAATACTCGAGTGGACAATGCACCACGCTCTGAAGTCTACAAACGCGTCTGAAGATTCACTCCCATCTTCTTTGACGGGTCACAGAATTTTCCTGCAAGATCAACGCTGTCCGGTCCGTCCAAACAATCGAAGAATAACTGAGGGGTTATCAAGAAGCCGACACTGATGTGCCTTTTCAGAACACCACCAGAAAAACGCCTGGTTCGACAACAAGTGTCATGCTGTTCGTGACAGATCTGTCGAATTTGGATGAATCACTACGCTAAGGATCTAAATACCTCAGTATGACAGAAAACTCCACTCAATCTGGACTATAATGGACTAGAATTTCAGTATCAAGAATGAAGTCTACCAAAACTGATAGTACGGGGGGATTAGTTTGGAAACATGCACCAGTCAATCTGCAGACTCGGGTGATCCAAGGAAATCCTGTCGGACAAATGGGATCTCAGTATCGTTTGCTCGATAAAGAAGAAAGGAGACCACTATGACTGCAATAACTATCTCTGGTTAATTCGATTATTTCGATTGTTCTCACAATTTCAATTATTCGAATTAAAATTTAACGGAGTCGATTGATGATCTTCGATTCTTGTATGTAAATACAATTCCAATCGCCTCGGCATCGAATGTTTGTATTCGCCGATTTGGTGAGAGAGATTGTTGGATTGTGTGTATTGTATTGGAATTGTGAGAACAATTGTTTGTTTTGTTTTGAAGCCATGTTTGTTGATCTTTTTTTTTTGTATTGAATTTTCATTATTTTGGTTAAACAATAAAATTAAAATGATAAATGACAGGGTTGCATTCGGATTTCAGGTTAAAATTCAATGCACTGATGCCTACAGATAAATAAATCGAGAAATACATACATTTGTACCCATAGTCACATTATCTTGATTGTTGTAGGTAATGAAAATAAATTCTAAAATTCGATTCGATTCGATTATTATTCGATTGTTTCCGAACGAGACCGTATAAATCGACAATCGAATTCAATAACAATTGCCAATTTATTCGATTGTGAGATTTATTCGCAATCGCCCATCGCTAGTTACAAGAATCCTCAACGTCACGAACATGTTTCTCTCTGCTGCTTTGTATGCCCGTCTGAATCAAAAATATGAGTTGAGTTTCAGTGTAATTTCAGGCCCGGGATCACCCCAATAGACCCGATCTACACCGAGATCAAAAAAGTCCAGACACTCTCCAACGACACAGTGGTCGAATTCAAGGCTGTATAAATATGCAGACCAACCAAACCCTGTATTAGAGTACGTCGATACGGAACTTGTGCAGAGATGCGACTTGCGAAAATCTGTTGATTGAACTCACTGGCCACCACGAGAGCAATGATCGTCTAAGAATTTCTACAAATTCTAGCATACGCTGATAACATTGGAATGATTATTCGTCGACGAATACAGAAAGTGGCTGCGGATTTTAATGGAAAGTGAGGATTTCGTCTAACTTCGTCCAACTCGGTTGCGCCGTAAACAGCGTTAACAACACCAGCTCAGATATCAACGCGAAATAACTCGCTCCAATCATTCTTTCGGCCCAAGAAAAAACGGAGTTATGAAGCCCTTTCTTGAAGGACCTACCTGTAGCTTCATTTCCACAAGAACTTGAACAGCACCGTCTTGCTCTACGTTGCCGCCATACGTACGTGAGAAAAAGTTGGCTTCCCGGGAAGAGTTCTGTTTACATAGTGTTCTGCATTTGGGGCAGTTTGCATGACGACATGATATCAACCACGGCTTGTGACGTCTACATGAATTCCATCAAACCCCTAGAGCACATATTCGACTTACCTCCCACACAAGGAATGTTTGTCTCCGTTGGAACAACGTCCAAATCAAATATTCTGCACACAAGTGGAGAAGGACATTTACCAACTTGTTGTGCAAACCGGTGACTTACTGGCGAAAGTCTGGGTTGTCTAAGGAGACTTGTTGGTTGAGGTCTAGCGCCATCCCGGATTAGATTCCTCAAACTCGAACTTTGACTTGGAGTGGAAAATTTTCCTTACGTTACCAGTCTCGACAATGCCCGCAAGGCACGCGCGCATTTTAATATAGAAACTCGGTAGACTACATCTTGTAAACAATCACGTCATCATATGAATAGTTGCTTGTCACTGGCTTATCAAAATTTCAGTTCTCAACGCAATCTCTTCCGTATTTCAATTGATTATTGCGCTTCAATAATTCGCAAATCATTCCAATGAGAAATGGGTTTTCAGAGTCGAATGCCCTGCAAAGGTCAACGGGGAAATCGCGATAAGCATGCCATTACATGCTCCTCAAATCACAAGTTTGTCTTTAACATCAAGGCCTCAAGGCAAGACTAGTTAATTCAGTCAGCTCAGTTTCACTTTGAATTTCCTCACGAGAACTTGTGCAAGATGCGTTTTACCTTATTGCTGGCAGTGGTTGTGGGCTTTGTTGCCCTTGCAACATCCAAGTCGGTTAGCACGATACCCACTTACGATGATTTGGATGCAACTGAAATTGTCGACAAGGAGGAACTTGAAGTCGAAACGTCAAATGAGGAACGTCAGAAGCGCGCAGCTGCTCCAGCTTCTTCCTCATCATCATCGGATGAGTCCGATGAAGCGGCGAAGAAAACCTGCAAACCGGGAGAGATCGGTGTCAATTCTGTTCACGTTGTTTCAGGCGCAAATCTAGTTTCTGCGGCGGTTTGATGCTGATGTAAGGACCTTATTTGATCGGGTTTGACTTAACGTGTGACTGCTCATGCAGTGTTTAAGGATATTGAAATATAATATGTTTTAGAGTTTGTGTTTTGTTTGTGGTTTTTTTCTTCATTCCTGAATTTGAGAAGATCTGTGATTTCTTCTTTGTGTGGTGCAATAGCCCGAAATGGACTTGCGGCTCAACCAAGCGCTGAGTGAGTAGGGTTGATGCGTGGGCTTCTTAGATCATCAATAGTCTAGCATTCTGAACAGAAGTTAGTGGCGGTCCCTGTCCGGCCATTTTTGGACTTGATCCCTCGGTATCTTTCTATGATGCTCCTCAGTGCTCTTCGTTTTTAGATTCTTATTCAAATGCGAATTAAACTAGATTGAATTTCAATTGAGTCTCAGGACTAAGTCTAAATCTGAGTCTTAGACTTCGTTAGACCGACGCGATTCTAACAGTCTTCTATAGAGGATGTAATGGAGAATGACAAGCTTCAATAGAAGTCCTTACCGGACATGGAATACTAGGGACATTGCATAAAAAATCTTGAATTCTGAAGTAAAAGCTAGATCTTGAGTGTCTAAGTCAAGCTAATGCTAACTAGTGAACAACGAATTTTAGTTACTGCTAGTCAAACAGAGATTGGGCTGGTTTCCAGCGGACTTAGCTTGGTTTTTTCCAGCTTAATCTTCAATTTGATTAAAATGCGGACTCAGCTTGAATATTTTAGTAAAATATAAAGTGGCGCGACAGTCCGACGTGAACCAGTGCGTAGCTTCTATAACACCCATTAATTTGGCCGTTATTTTACTTTAGCTTGAATGGATGGGACAGTTTTATGCTCACTTCAAAAACCAAGTTTGACAAGCTTTTCTCAAGCAAGAATTCTTTTTAAACATCGTCATTGATTTGAAAGAGGTTGAGCCGTGAATTATGAAAGTTGCTAAATTCGGGGATTAATCTTAGAACCCCCAGTCAACGGAGTGATTAATGCACTACTATACAAGTTTTAGAGTTCTTGCATTAATAGTGGGTGTATGACTGATTTGTATGTGTGTCCGAGAAACAATAATGTTTCATAGATTTGATCGACTTTAAAAGAAATTTAGTAGTTGCCTTCTAAAGACTTCCTCTATATCTCAACAGAAAATAGAGGTGTCTAGACCTCAGAGCATATGTATTATACAAATTCATTCAGATAAGAATGAGAGCAAGAGAAATTGTAATCAGACAACAACGGCGTGAGATAAAAAAGCTTCACTGGCAGTGCTTCAGGCGATCGGTCCATTTTCATAACTCAGTCCAATTAGTCCAAGATGATGAATTTTTGGTAAAAAAAAAGCAAAATTAACACACTGCTCCAATTCTTGTATCAGGATTGTCTTATACGGATAATGTTTCAAAATTCAAATAGAAACTAAGCCGGGTTGACCATCGGGCAACCCCCAATTCAGTTGATCTGCAACGAATCCCACTTCGGCGGCCTCTTTTTTTCATTTAGCACCAATCTCTGTCTGGTTGATGGCTTAATATCCAAAAGAGTGTACTCACGGTGGAACGTTTCCACAGTGCGACGAAATGTCTGTACAAAGAAATCATGATGACGATCGACTTGTAGAGCATAGGACACAATCTTGTCGTGCTCGAAAAAGTCTCATATTATTATCCTTCTGCCATCTACCAATTGATCACCTAGGAAACCGAAACACAACAGGCGGATCGCTATTCTAAAACTGCAGCAGATAGCAAATAGAGAAAAGCATCGAAAATCCGTACAAATTGTAGCAATATATTTTTCGATAGCATTTCAGATTTCTATAGTTCATCTTTCACTGTGAAACCAACCGGACGAATTAAATCAACAATTTTTACTCATTTTAAGATTCAGCTGAACTCAAGTTTAAACATTCACTGTGAAACTGGACATTACATATCAATTTAAGCTAAGGCCACCTAAGCTGAAACATGTGAAAGAAGCAATCACAAGCTAAAAGTACAAAGTTTAAGCTATTTTCCGGGCGTGAGATGGCAGCGGCTGGGGCGTACATGGCTTACTCTTTTGTTCCAATTTTCAGTACATCAGGCTGTAGTTCGCCGACAACGCGTCGAATGTTGGCTTTCAAGTCCAACGGTTGCACGAAAATGTTAGTAATGATGTCTGTGTACCGCCCACCGTTGATTCATCTTTTTAAAGACCTCAAAGGCTTAAAGCTTATAAACGGTGATATTTTCGACAATAACTTCTCGAATTGAACCATGTTTTTAAAATTTTCCAAACAAATTTACAAAGAAAAACAATTTGTATACGTTGCTCCAGGATGAGTCTGTTCATCACGAATTGCCAACCAAACTAGCCTCAAACAACCGAGGACTATCAAAACAGCTGTCACAATGATAATGTTGCTAGTTTAAAGTTCTGCGCCTCTGAAAAAAAAACACCGTTTATTACCTTTAACGAATATGATATAAATAGCACCTCTAAAGTCTTCCCAAAGTTGTTTTGTATTTCAGTGCCTGAGTCATTGAATGTGCTTCTTTCTAATTATGGATAGATTTCTAGGCAGTGGGCGATCCGAGCCGTTTCCTCCTTCTCCCAAAATCCTATGCAGAATTCGTTGTAGGGTGCTTCCTTTCTCTGGCGTCTTTCCTACAAACCGGTAGGATTGCTTTTGTTTTTTTCTGTGCATGCGATAGTAAGCTTTTTTTCCATTCTTTCCAAGTTCAAAAGTCGTGGTGAAATAACCAGAAATAAATGAGTAAAGAGATATTCAACATCGGTCATTTTTACCCCTAGTCCACAACGAAGAAAAATGTGAGAGTAGTGGAACTCCCTTGCTGATACTTTTACAACACTCGTCAATTCACCTCAATATGACAACCGATTCGTGAATTTTGTGGGATAATGGCGGCAGATTCATGCATTTTGTAGGAGATTCGTGAATTTGCCCACGAACATGTATTTTTGTTCGGAGGGTGTTCAAAAGATGACATATATTTGTAATGGTGGTTTGCATGAATAAAAATGTAACGCTCTATTTACAGGAATACTTTGCATCAATTAAATTCTTCAGAATAATTTGTATCTGATTTATATGCAAAATAAGCCTTTAACGCACACTGGTCCATTTTGGGCGTCTTTGAATAAAAAGTTTGTCAAACAATAATACTATTCCAAACTGCGTGCGAATAGTTTTATTACATTCTGCTATATAAGCTAAACAATATACAGCGGTTGCCGCTTGAATCCAACTGGATTTGAAAGCTTGGAATGCAGTTGAGTCGGCGCCGTGCGACGATATGCACTTTCTGTAAATTTGCGATTTTCACACATGAATATGTCTGAGATTTTCCTGTGGATTTTCGATCGAATCCGACTCCGAAAAAAATTATTTCCGTATTCATTCTGTCTAAAAATTGAAGCAAGTGTTCAAAATAAAGAATTAAAAAAAAAATCCATAATTTTGTTTGAGATTTTTAGTTCGTGCCCAAAATGGCACGCTGTCACCTATCACATACCCAGGTGGGTTATATGAAAAGTCATAGAAGAAAAGCTACACAAAATTTTAAAAAAAAAAACGTGGGCATTGAAAGCTTAGCTTAGTTTCATAGCCTTCACACCTGAATTGTGAAAACTTATGCATATAAATTACATAACTTGTTAAGAACAATGGCTACAACTATACCTAACTTATACAAATTTGCAATTAACTTTCATATGTATTTTTTTATTTAAAAAAAAGAAGTGAAATGGGCATATAAGCTGTTATTTTAAGTGATTCACGCAAACGTTTCAATAATATTGTTATTATTAGTTACCTGTACACATGGTTACAAATAATGGCAGAATTATGTTTCCTAGTACCTCAGACTGCAACTCGCAGAAAGCTTCGTCATGAACATACGCTACCTACTGTGTTGAACATTTACCACCAAAATTTGAAAAAAGTTCAAATAAGATCTCTAATTCATCACGACTACGGTTGGGGAAGGGGATCAGCTGTTCGCAAAAGCTCACACGTATTCCGACAGGGGACGAAAAAGCGTGTAAAAGACGCCGTCAGATGAAATCAAAGGGCAAGAGAAAAGAAGTTGAATATCTTTTTAATCATTTATTTCTGGAATTAAGACTCTCTTTCCTTCATTGGCATTGGATTCATCAGCGTAGGCTTCCAGAGCGGTCCAGTCATCTCTATCTGGGATAGAGGCGCAAAAGCTGTAATCCCCGGTAGCTACCACTTATCTACTTTCTGACCATATTCCGTGTCTTTTTCGATAAATTTCGTAAGCTTTGGAATTTATTGCCATTTGCATACAAATTTTTGATATAAAATTATACAGAGTCCCTCTTGTAAGCAGAACAGTGACTTTATCGGCTGTGTATGTCCATAAGAATGTATTAAAATGTGAAGAAATTCGAAGTGGCCTATTAAATAATTCCATGCATACATTATATATTCTTGCATATATTCATAAAAAATCGATCACTAAAACACAAGGCTCACTTTACACATTCAGAAACATTTAAATGCTTATGACGTCGGCTCGGCAGTCATAAATATGTGAATATTTATACGGCTTTCACTCAAAATATTTATTCATTCGAAATGCACATGTATGAGTGTTCAGTTGAGTGAATCAGTGTTTATGATTTTACGAGCCTACGAATGAATTAAAGTAACCCGTTGTAGATAAGCGAAGAAATATTTAATTTCTTATTCAAAATCTTCTTTCTCTATAGCAGGTAAATTTGGAACCCATTTACAACGCGTTTCTAAATTGTGACTTCATTCGACCTAAATCTCTTAAGCCTTAGCCATTCCTTCAGGTTCCTGTTCCTTAGGAAATAATCACAGGGTTCTAAATCTGGGGAATATACTGCAAGGGGTACCAGTTTCTTGGGTAATCTTTGAATTTTTGCCATGATGACTAAACAAAAACATTGTCTTCAGAGAATAGCACTTGTTTCATCAACAAATGTGGTCGTTACTTCAAATCAATATCCCATCTGTCATGTTCTGAATACTATTCACCGACAATCGATTTACCCGTTTTTAGCTAATCGATGTGAATAACACCTAGTGCATCTCAAACGTCCGACGGAACCACCTTGGCTTTATGGGTGCCCGTTCATCCGGAGAAACCCACAGTTCGACAGTTGAGATGCCTTAGCCACCACACGAACTTTAGTTCTCCGATCATCCGACATCGTTCCACGCATTTTATCGGGGATTTCTGTCGGAACGTCTTTTGGGTGACCTAAGTTACTTGCGGTGGTACGACCACAACAAAACTCAAGAATCCGCTTCTTAACCCTTGAAATTGTAGGTGCAGTATTTGTCAAGTGTTTTCTTGGTTTAGCTGATGAATAAAATTCATATTAGGTCTGTTCCCGTACCCAAAATAAACAACACAAAACAGTACAAAACAACACAAATCTACGAAAGTCTGTTCCCGTACGCCAAAAATTTGGGTTTTATGTCAAATGAGCGCTCTCTCGAGAGAGTAAAAAATTTTCCCACCCTGCCCATTTTAACACAAGAAATTTCTGTGGGCAGTTTGTTGGTCTTCTGTCAAATCAGTTGGTGTGTCAAATACTTAGATTTGTTAATAATAATAAATTACAAATAAATGTGAAATCTATGTGCGTTTCACCTATTACTTTGGAAAATCCATTTTTTTTTTGGAAAAATGTACTTGTCTCCTGTTTTTGCCCATCATTGGGCCACGTTTTAATGCTTGGGCTGAGACTGCTTAAGAACATTGTATACCGGTCGATGATACGTGAAACAGATGACAATGAAAGATCAAAACGGTCGCAGTGACTGCAGTGTGCTTATGAGCCCTGCATCTTTTATCGGGCATAAAAGTGCGATGTTTCAAACTTTTCCGAAAGGCTTTCAAATAAAGATCTTTTGAATACGGAAATGTGTTATGAATTCCTTTTCAGAGTAGAGTGGAACAGTCGTTTCTAAATAATCCCTCACACACGTTCTTTTTGACTTAGATGAAGACACAACCGCTAGCAACAATCCTTTTTCAATGTCCGGTTCATTAATAATTAGTTCCATCACGTCGTCGACGTCAGTTATCATGTCCAAAAATACTATATACATATATATTATTATTAATAATTTTTTAAAGTTTCCATTTTTTACACAGCATTTAGAAATCACAAATGTAATTTAATTCAAACCAGTATGCGCCATTTCTTATTTAACATTTCACAAATGACATAATTTACACATTTGGTAAAACTGCGTTCCCGTACTTTCTTAAGATTTTGCTTCTCTCTGAGAGATTTTTCCCCCTCTCCTTAAAAAATGACAGTCTTCACAACTTTGTGCAGAAAATACGGGAACAGACTTATTGTCTCAAAACTAGGCAAAAGTCCTTTAAAAGAAGACAGTTATGCGAATTTTTCAAAACTTAAAAATTTAATTAAATCTTGTACAAATTCATTTACTTAACATGTTCCCTCTTTCTTTTCTAGAAAAAGCCCAAAACATTGTTTTTTGGTGCCAGAGGCCTCAAGAAGGTTTTTCAGTTAGGCCAGTTTCGAGCGTGCCGCGGAAAGCCGCCGAAACCGCCTCGAAATAAAGAGATCAAGCACTGTGTCTCGCCCCCACCCCCGACGGTCTCCAAGACGCTGACAACGACCATAACGAAGCCGCCACAAACCCATCTGCAGCAGCAACAGCAGCAGATGCATCACACTCGAAGTCGCGTGGCTACCAGTGGGTCGGACGTGTCTGTCGTGCGGAACGAGCACGCGTTCAGTGGCATCAACAGAAACAGCTCAAGTGGGTGAGTGCGCAAAAACTTGAAGATCTCTTCGTTCGGATACGTAGCTTCGCCGAGAGATAAATAACAATGCCAGCCATTCTAACAATGTTCCCCTTTTCCTCTAGATACGTCTCGTGCTCCGAATGCAGCTACGACTCGGAGGCGTGCACTTGCGCGTCCGCAGACCGTTGCTACTGCAGCCTGGGTGCAGATCACAATCAACTGAATGAGAAACTGAGGAAAAACAGCGCGCAGACAATCTCCAATGGCACGTACACGAAGGCGCCCCGGGAGCACTCCAAACACTGCAACATGAAGCATTCGTCGCAGGGGATCACCTCGATCAACAGGCACTCGCTGATATCCTGCAAATCGGAGGATAAGTGCTACTGCTCCATGGTGGAGACAACAAACGGCGAGGAGGAGACCACACACTCGGAAACAACGACCTGGTGCGACACTGACAGCTGCGTCAGCACCAGCAAGTGCTACTGTCAACGATCACATCGCCACCACGATGGCCCCCATCGACGTACATTAAAGCAAGGCGCTCCCCCCGGACGCAAGCCATGCGACAAGCTGGCCTTGGACTACGAGTTGTTTACGATCGGTGGAAACGGCAAGTCTGTACAGCCCCACGAGGCGCTGAGCGTCAAGAAGAGCGTCGAAGCGGCCGCTCTCTTCGCCGACGTAAAGCTCAGTCAAACCACCGACATCAAGAGCTTGTGCGGCGGCAGCACGAAAACAACAAACGCCTCATCGGTTGCCAGCTCAGGCCGGAGGCACTCGAAGCGGCGCGACTCCTTATCAAGCACCATCGATCGGCACAAACAACGCACCCCTGGATCGATTTCATCATCTGGCGGTGGCGTGGTCGGGGGCTCATCATCCCAGAAGTCATACTCAGCCGATGATCTTCTGACGAAACTGAGTGCTATCGAACGGAGCGCTGGCGGTGGTGGGGGCGGGAGTGGCACATTCAGTGTCAGTGATAAGCTGAGAGATCACTCCACCTCCGGCCACTATCAGTCGATGCGAGCGGTGAGCGCCTCGCTTGAAGACACCCTCGGATACTTGCCATGACGCTAACTCGCCAACTGTACAGGATCAACCAGAGCAGGAGCGGACAAAAAAACGTATCTTGTAGATACATTCTGTTTTCTGATTAGATTTACTCTAAGGCGGATGGAGGAGCACCTTAATTATAGATTCCACTACTTAACGAGCTTAGATAGAGATACACGCACGCATTCAAGTAATGCTGCTTTAGCTGATAGGTAACGCGATTTGATTGACATTCTCATTAGATTGTCGTCGTTGTTTTTGTCTTGCATTCGATTTGTTGCCACGGGCAGAGCGGAGACCCCACCACCGGCCGAGCATCGTTCGTATGTAGAAATTATTAGCGCACACGTGTGGCGTGTGTCGGACTGCTTCATTCAACTGCGGTCGACACCATCCACGATGGGACAACTTTTTTGCGAGACAAAAACATCACAGTTTGCTTAGGATTTTCATTTTATTTTTAATTACGCATTTAATTTGGGGGTGAAAAATGAAAACAATCTTCTTGGTAATGGCATAGGTACACAAACACACTTCTTTCCTTGTTCATTTTTAAACGTAAACACTTAGGTAGGGAACCACATGACGCCATTGTGACAGTAGATTATGTCTAGTTTATCAAGCTGAGCCGGAGAATGGAACGGAATTCGTATCAGTTCGAATTAATGTGCAATAGAGATCACCACTGCGACTTATGTTATCACTAGAGTGCAATATTTATTCTTCAAACAAACTATAACGAGTACACAAACATGAATATTTATTTTATTTTTTGTCTCTCTTAGGTTTAGATTTTGTGCAATGAATTTATGTTTTTACTTTTTATTTTGTCATTATTATTGACAATAGGCATTTAATCATAATAAAAATTATTAATGTAAAAGAAATGAGGTTTTCGTTTATTTTCTGCAAAATTGTTTTTTTCGTTTTTTTGGGTGCCACTGTATATTTGGAATGACACAAAACTCGAATGAATGTCGTTTGGGTCTTGTTGTCGACTTTTTGGACAGATTGACAAGGAATTTTGATGAAGCTGCCCTTCAGAAATGCAGCAATGGGCGGCGCAATCTGGAAAGACTAACTTCGAGCACTACAGTGGGGTCAGACAGTTGGGTCAGACGATCAACAACAACTCGGCGAATTCTTTTCCTTGGTTTTTTTGTAATTCCTTATTTCTTACATCGGTATCATATATATACGCATCTTATTCAGATATAGCCCCAAAATCGAACCGCAAAAAAAAGCCAAGTTGACCCTCTGGTGAAGACCAATTCAGCTGATCTTCCAAAAGAGTAAACTTGTCCAACGTGCAAGAAACCAAGACGACGTCCGATCTCGATGGCTCTGGCAACTGGCAGAAGGCAAGAATGGAACGATGCATGATGAAATGGCAAACTTTGCTGAATATTCCGACAGCTGTATGTCATTGGTTACTTTGACAGCTGCTAAAACGTAACGAGTGGAAAAACTATCATTGCTATCTGCTAACACTTTTCTAAGAAATATTCTAATTTATTAAAGCGTGAAAGAGAAAACTCAAACTCGAATGACCGTCGAAGAGAAGTTCTAAATCAAATTCATTCGAATTTTGCAGTCATGTGGGCAATAACAGCATAGCGATACAAGTACGTATTCATATTCAAAACAATCGGAAATATTTGAACAGTTTAAACAGTACGGCGAGAAGCTGCTCAATCCCGAACAGGTCCCTGAAGATGGTGGACCCGTAGTCTTGTTTATGGTTGATTCCAGGATAGTGGATGAACATTGCGGCTTTCGTTCCGGCAGAAGTACAACCGACCGGCTTTTCACTCTTAGAATGGTAATCGAGAAGGCTTGGGAGTATGCCATGTTGTTGTATGATCATTTCCCGAACGTCTGTTCAATGCACTTTATATGTTAGTGGAGTCCCATTGAAGCAGGTGGAGAAGTTCAGGTATTTCGGGATCTTTTTCACGTGTGATGTTTTGAGTACTGCAAAGCTTTCCTGTAGGATTGGCCAAGCTGGCTCAATTTTGAAACAGCTTGGAAGATCTGCAATCTGAAAATCCGAGCTGGTCAAAGCCAACATAGCGGTTTTCATCATGGTCATGAAATTTGAGTAACGACCGAAAGAACAAGATCGCGAATACAAGCTGCCGAGATGAGATTTCCTCGTAGTGCTGTGGGAATTACTCGCCGGGATATGGTGAGAAACACGGCAGTACGCCAGGAACTCAATGTTGAGCAGCTGCTATCATGGTTTGGGCACGTGACACGAATATCCTCATCATCAGGACTTCCGAGGCGTGCCTTAAATGCGATTTCATCGGGTAGGCGATCGCTTAGCAGACCCATGACGAGGTGGTTGCACCAAGTCCAAAAACTCGCCTGGTTGCGCCTGGGCATAACTCCTGATAAGTTCGAGTCAGTGGCGGAGAATCAAGTAGCCTGGTGATCTCTCATGCGTGCATTACCCCCGCGACCCCTGTAGTAGATCATGCGGGTCAGAAGATGATGATGATGATGATTAAAGAATTCTTCTGATGATGTTGGACAACATTTAATCATAAACTAAAGAAACGTGCAGAAGAAGGAAGAGAATACATGGACTGTGCCTGTGGGCTTGAACAGATGTAAGTTGAAAGATGGAGTTTTACGTTACGCACTGCTGAACATAACAATCGAACTCCGATTAAATGGCAAATGCATGCGGAACTTGTTTGACACATTTTAGGGTGAAGCCAGGTGATGATTAGGATGACCAGATGTTCCACATTTTGCGGTACAATCCCGCATTTCACATGGCTGCCCCGCATCATCGATAGCAGAATGTCCTGCATTCAAAGAGTTGTCCGTCAAAGGCCCGCGCAAAGAAATTTAATTGCAAAATACATTTTCTATTCTTACGTTCCTGATATATAATAGGGCCCATACGCCCACAGACACGTTGCAACCCTTAAGTCTTTGCGTTTCCTGGTCGTTTGTGGACCCTATAAGTCAAAATTAAAAGTCTACTGTCTAAAGAGTTGTGTTTTGAACTGAAAATTGTTTATTTCTTGTGCTCCAAATTATACGGCAGTGTTGCAAAAAGAATATTAATTTTTAAAGAAGGGCGACAGAGAAAGCTTTCTATGGTACAATAGTTGTGGTAGCGAATTTTCTATGGCAGCTGGAGGAAAATATGAAATACCCCCTTATTACGGTTGCCGAGTCGAACGTTCGATGTGAGATGTTCTCATTGGTGAACTTACGCATTCGATCTATTACGATTGGCGAACTTTACAATTCCAGTTTGAAATTCAGTGCTGCCATGAAAAAAAAAAAAATGTTATAACTGATCGATAGATAATTTGCTTGTGTAATAAAATAAAATGAACAAAAAAGATAACACAATGTTTACATAAACTGAAAAAATGTAAGAATACTTCGACTGCGCAAAAGTATTCGAGACAATTCCAATGTATTGGGACTCCTTCATCATGATGCCGGGCAAATATCTTTGCTTTTCCCTTTCAATTTTAAGCAACTTTGCCTGTGTTGTAGTCTATATATATTGTCCCTCCTTGTCGTTCTCTTCACTGTTGACAACGAGTAGCATCCACAGTCTTCTTGCAGCTGTTTGTACCTCGACTGCCGAATCCCTCTCTGTACATTGGATAGATGAAAAAAACCGCCTGCTTCTCGCCATATAGCTTGCTCAGGTCCTCCGGCTAGACTGGGATTTGATTTCATTAGTTCGTCTAGTTTTTCGAACTCTGTTCTACTCTCCGACATTATTCTTTACACAAGCTTCCACTTGACGTTGAAATTACAGAACATTCGACAGTCGCACTTCGAAAATTGCTTGATATTTAAGTCGAATTAAATGCTTTCGATTCGCAAACCGTACTACAAATTGCTCTCACACTTTTGCTTGTTCGACACACCAACCGTAACATGGGGGATAACCACACAAAACTTAATTCCAATCCATCATCAACATAGCTTGACAATTTCTTTGGAAAATCTGATTTTGGTGGTGAATGAAAACACAGCACAAATCACTTTTTTATTCCAAGTTTTCTTGTGCCCGGACTAAATCTGAGTCCATTGTAACAAACGTGTTGTCCGTATTCGTGGGTGTCGCAAATGCAGTCACTTAGGTCTTCTATTATTTGTAATATTCATCAATGATATTACTCTTTCAATCAAACACAGTGAATCTTTGCTATTTTTTGACGACATGAAAATATTCAGAATGTTAATGACTGTCTTCTGTTACAGTCAGATATTAACAACATCCTGGAATGGTGCGAAAATGGTCAAATATTAACAGTGTCAAAGACTTGGGTATTATGTCGAACGTGTTGAACGCCTCATTTACATTTCATACTCACATCAGCCATATACTAGCAAAAGCAAACTAAGCAGTCGGCTTCGCAAAAAAACCTCAACAGCGATTCACCAAATACATTTTTTTTTAATTTTTGCCTCCTATTTTTTTTTTTTATAATTTGCGCGCGCTCAGGGGATTGCTAATACCCTTAAGTGTCCGGCGTCAAGACACAGCACGGGCCGAAGGTATAGATTGAGAAAGGGAGAGGAGGTACCTGTGCACCTTGGTCTTAAATATCTGCGGGTTGTAGTCTGTGGGAAATATAGGGCTGGGAAGAGCATTCCAAATTCGCGTAGTACGGCTGAAGAACGAGTCTCTAAATTGAACAGTGAGTCCAAAAATATGCTTAAGGGTAAACTGATGAGCATTCCTGGCGAGACGAGTATTGCGGGTGAATTCATTCATGGAATGCAGTTGGCTAGCTCACTTGGGCATCGTTTGTTGAAATAGCGATAAAATACGGACAAAGAAGAACGGTACGTCGATGTTCGAGCGCGTCTAATGACTTTGCGACATTGTTGTCTCCTATAAGTTTTATTGCTCGCTTTTGGATTCTAGTAGGTGCAGGGTGGTCTTTGGGGCACCAGACCAGATATGAGCGTTGTACTCAAGCTTGGGGCGGATATACGCCTTATAAATGAAAGCCAAATCAGAGGGGGTGAAATATTTCTTACATCGATTAAGGAAACCTAAACATTTCGCAGCATTTTTGGCGACCTCAAATATGTGATCGTTCCAACTAAGTGTTCTGTTGATACACATACCAAGGATGGAAAGCTTTCCGATTTCATCGACACAAGCACCATTCATGGATAATGGCTGATAAACAAGGGTTCGCTTGAGTGACAGCAGACAGCATTGAGTTTTAGAAACATTGCATTCCACTCTGTTGTTGTGCATGGTGCTAATTGCATGGTTTAAAATAACTTTCAACTAGACATTTATGATGTTATGTTTGTTAGGTAACAAACTTTGCAGTCATATAAAATGTTCTTGTCTCTTCTCCATGATTCAATTTCATACGAGATCTAGGTCAATCCGTACTTGGGATATTTTATTTGAAAAGTTCCACAAAACAGACTAGTAGAGTTGAGCAAAAAAAAAAATGCAAACAGCGATTCTGCTACATTTTCGCAGTATGTTAAAATCGCCCCTACTTCATATTTTGTTCACAGTCCCAACCACGGTTCGAAATCATACACACCCCTTAGTAACAATTTTTCAACACCATTCGCATATTCATTCACACAAGCTATTTCATGTGATAATCATAATGATGTGATGTGTGTTTTAATGTGATATTACTCACGTGCTAGACAAAAATACTTACAACTGGTTTAACTACCTTAACAATTGCTCCAAGATCTAACCTACTGACCCTATACGGGTACTCTAAGCTATTCTGATCTTAGTTTAAGTATGCCTTTCGTCTTAGTCTGTTTTTTTTTTTTTTTTAATCTGGTTTTGTGTAGCCAAGAAAACTGGTAAAAACCTTGGCTTAATTTATCTATCTTAACCTACCTTAAATTAGCTTAACCTAACATTAAAACTTAAAAAACTAACTATGTCCGTAACTTTACGGACACCTGCACCAAGGCGTATATTTTATGTATATGCCTAACATATATAATTTATACGCCGTAGTGCACCATTTTTTTTTATTTTTGTTCTATATATATATATATTCTTTTTTTTCTTTCTTAAGTACTACCCTATAACCTATTTAAGTTGGCCACCATGGTCAACTATCGCGTCATCATTTTGAAAAGCCAGCGGCGGCAGAGACTGCTTTTGGTGTAACCACCAGTAAAATTGCCGTTCCTTAGCAGACTCTCTCCTGTCTGGAGCAGAGATCGCTCTACTGAACCGGAGGAGATCCTCGTGACTGCGAGCGACATCCCGTTCGTATTGGAGTCGCCTGTCCACTGTTCGGCGTACGACATGGAAGATGACAGGACATCCTTGTGGATCCTGTATTAGGCCACTTTTGTCGAGGTAGAGGAACGTTTCAGGAGGAATAAAGCCGGTGAGGCGCACTCTCTCATGGTACATAACATTGGGGTAGTAAGCCCCAAAGATCAGACTGTTGGAAAAAGTCATAGCTCGTGCAATATGCCTTCTGATCAGTTTAATAATAAAATTATCTATCCTGCTCAAGTTTGCCTTGTTGTACAGGACCTGGTTAGGATAGAACTTCTTATACTCAGACTCGGGTGTACGATACAACCGGAGACAAGTGCGAAGACACTGTCTCTCGAACAAACTCATCTTTTCCATCTGGGAAGGACTATTGAATCACAGTGGACAACCGTAGGCCATAGCTGGCCGGATGAGGGCCATGTAGCAGATTACCTTTACTCCGGTGTCAAGTTGGCTGCTGTTAATCAACCCCCTTGCCACAGCTATGTTTGTCAAAATACAGATATTGGTCCAACCAAATGCCTTACTACACTTTTCACATCTAACGGCCGTCCCTGCGGGTCAACTATTCCGAACTTACGCCAGTTTGTGAGTATATCACATGCTGCCATGTACAGCGGGGTCCTGAAAAGGATAGTTTCGCACTTCAGGAAGTTAATAATCATCTTCCAGTCGTCGCAAAATCGCTGAATTTGTTTTAACTCTTCTGTCCATTATACATTATGCTAACAACCAGAGTTGGGCAAACAAATATAGAAGTCTTCTGTATACGATAATAGTGGTCAAAGTTTGAACTTATGAACTTTATTCATGATACACAGAGTACAGAATACACATGTGCCTACCATGATAAATATTTATCCTGTATATAATGTTAGGACAGCGATCAACGATAAATGAGTAATCTGAGTAGTGCCGGAGGATATTGAGGTTTCATATAATGTATGTATGTATGATGTGTATATTTATACAATGTACAATGTTTGACTTAAAAGAGCGATTTTTGGTGTAAGTTTTTGGAAATTGAGAATTATATTGTTTTTTTTTCAGTGATTTGGGAGTGAAAGATTAGAAGAACTCAATATTATTTTCCTTAAAATTCTTAAGGAAGATGTGTATGTAATCCGCCATCCTTTACAATAATCTTGAGTTTTCAAAATCCGGGGTACTGCCTATTTGAAGTGGGTTAACAATCGAGGAGTTAAACGACAAAAGATCAGATTTTTGTGGAATTTTTTTTACTGAGGTGGATTAATTTTTTGAATTCTGTGGTATACATATTGTTCCTAGAATTGCCACATTCATAATCAATGAATCAGTGAACACTTTCACCGGTTTACATCAGCTTGAATTTAAGCATTCATAGAGAATATAGCAGAATATAAAAAGTTTGAAATCAAAACTTAAAATCGCTGTTTGAAATCACAGTTAAAAATCACTGTGATTAGGAAATCGCAATCATAGTAGTACCTTACTTAAGGTGGCGCTACAGTCCGGGGTGGACCTGGGCCTCAACCAACAAGCGTCTCCAGCCAGCTCGATCTTTAGCTAGCTGTCTCCAGTTTCGCACGCATAGTTGGTTGAGGTCCCTTTCCACTTGCGTGCGCCACCTGAGTCGCGGTCTTCCTCTACTGCGCCGTCCCTCGGGGGTGGATTCGAAGACTTTTCGGGCCGGAGTATTGGTTCCCATCCGCTCTACATGACCTAGCCATCTCAGTCTTTGGATCTTCACTCTTCTGGCTAAGTCGATGTCGCTGAACAGCCCGTATAGTTCGTCATTATATCTCCTCCTCCACTCACCGTCTATGCAGACGGGACCGAAAATCACACGAAGAATTTTCCTCTCGAAGCAACCAAGAGCAGCTTCATCCGCTTTTGACAAAGTCCATGCCTCCGCGCCATATAGCAGGACTGGGACGATTAAGGTCTTGTAGAGCGTTATCTTGGTTGTTCGAGAGAGGGCTCTGTTTACCAGTTGCTTTCTTAGCCCAAAGAAGCAGCGATTGGCAAGGGTTATTCTTCGTTTGATTTCAGCGCTGGTGTCATTGTCTGAGTTTATAGCGGTGCCTAGGTAGACAAAGTTTTTGACTACCTCAAAGTTATATCTGTCTGCTGTGACGTTCTGACCGAGTCGTCGGTGTTGGGTGTCCTTTCTCGTTGACAGCATATACTTGGTCTTACCCTCGTTTACCGCTAAACCCATCTTCGCGGCCTCCGTTGCAATACCCACAAAAGCGCCATTGACATCACGCTGCGTTCTTCCGATAATGTCAATATCGTCGGCATATGCGAGTAGTTGGACGGACTTCTGAAAGATTGTTCCTCTGGTGTTGGCGTTCGAGTTTTGAACAATTCGTTTAAGAACGATGTTGAAAAAGTCGCATGACAGCGCGTCACCTTGTCTGAATCTTTTTTTGACATCAAAGGTCTCGGTTAGGTCTTTACCGACCTTGATGGAGCAGCGTGCATTCTCCATCGTCATCCTACACAAACGGACGAGTTTGGTAGGGATGCCAAAACTAGACATTGCTCTGTATAGCTCGTCTCTATAGATGCTATCATACGCGGCCTTAAAATCGATGAAAAGGTGGTGGGTATCGATTTGTTGCTCCTGGGTTTTCTCCAAAATCTGCCGTAGTGTGAATATTTGGTCGATGGTGGTCTTTCCTGTCCTAAAGCCACACTGGTATGGACCGACCTGGTTGTTGACGAATGGCTTTAGGCGTTCACACAGTATGGCAGATAAGATTTTATTTGCGATACTTAGGAGACTGATGCCTCTGTAGTTGGCGCAGTTCAAAGGGTCTCCTTTTTTATGGATCGGGCAAACAATGCTGAGGTTCCATTCATCGGGCATGTTTTCCTCCGACCATATTTTACAGATGAGTTGGTGCATGCTCCTTACCAAATCATCGCCTGCGGCTTTAAAAAGCTCTGCGGGTAGGCCGTCAGCTCCCGCAGCCTTGTTGGATTTCAGTTTAGATATGGCAATCCTCACTTCATCCGGGTCGGGTGGACGGAATTGTTGATCTTCGTCGTCCCTTTCATTGGGGTTGAATGGTTCGTTCTGCCATAGTAGTACCTATGAACATAAAATCGCTACTACAGACTATGGCAGAATCGAACCACTAACGAGAATTATTCGAGTTTTCAATGAACATCATTTGGACTTGACTCATACTAGAACAGTCTTTAAAAGTACTTTAATATAATAATATGGGTGGCGCTACAGCCCGTGGAGGACCACAGCCTAGCTTCTCAGCAACCACTCGTGTTGTGCGTGCTATTGTTCTATCACGAGTGGAAGGGACCTACAGTTTTATGTCGACTCCGAACTGCCAAGTTTGAGGAGTAAAAGTAAAAGTACTTTATTAAGCCTTTTTATATTTTAACAATTTATTAAATTGTGAAATTAAGTATTACATATTCTGAATTTATAGTAAGAGTAATACACTTAAAAAAATCAGTCTAAATAAATAAATAAATATCCTTGGAGTAGGAGCAGGAAAATGAGCTAACCAAGGTCAACTTTTGTGTCAATATTTTCGGACGCATCAAACAAAAAAGATATTGAACCTTTTCCCACATTGATATGATACTTTGACCATAAAGAAGGTGTTTAGCTGAGGCTTTTGGACTTGATGTCGTTGCCTGGTGAAACGTCCGAAAAGTGATTCCATTACATACATACATATAAACCTTTTAAGAAACTCAAATTGATTGGATAAGGTGGTTGGGTTTTGTGCAGACAATGCAAGCACATACTTCGGTGGATTGTGAAGAAGTGGACAAAATAACGTGTTTAGTCGTTTGAACGGAGTACTGCAACAATTCATCATTGGCGTAGGTTGTGCGGCTCGTACACATAATGCATAATGCGACTCAAAGCGCTGCCGATTTGCTTTTAGTTGACATTGAAAACATTATAGTTAAAATATACTTCCATTTTTACATCTGTTCAATAGTTCAGCGAAAAGGAAAATAAAACAAAAAAATATGAACACCAAGAATGCACAGCGAAATATTTATTTTAATGTAGGGTTGCAAGAAATATTTTGAAGAAACTAGGTGTCGAGCTTGAAAATCCCGGACTTTCCCGGTCTATATAGGATACAAAAAATAGTATAAAACTAGGACAAAAACACAGAAGATATTTTATTAATATATAAGCTTATAATATAGGTCGTTTACAAAGAGATACCTAGCTACATTACATCTAAGAGCTATATTTACTTACAAGTTTGCATAAATCAAACTCAAAATAAAAAATAATTTGATGAGAGTAATCCATGTTTTCGATAATTTATAAATAGTATGTATGTATATTGGTCAATAAGTTTAAATTTAGGGATTGTTAAAACTTGCTTAGAATAGATTGTTAAAACTGTTATTTTGTATTTGATTTATTTTTATTAAGAACGTCACTGTTACTTGCGACTAAAAAATTATAAAAAGATTCGACTTAATCCATGAAAATTAAATTTGGTTAAAATTATTCCCTTTCTTTCCTTTGTGCACTGCAAGTTAATTAAAGAGAAAACTATCTCTACATGTGCGTTGTGACTAGGAATTGCGAAGTAAAACTCCACGGTCTTAATTAATTCAGTGGCCCGTGGCGTTGTGGGTATGTGCGTCGACTCCTACGCACTTGAACCTACCTGTCTAGGTTCGATTCCTGCTACGACAAGAAATACTTTTCACTGCCCACCTCTTTCGAGTCACTGACAATGCTCAAAGAGTATAAATGTCTAGAAAAAGCTTCTCAAAATTGGCCGTTCGGAGTCGGCTCTTCCACTCGTGATAGAACAATAGCACGCACAGCACGAGTAGCTGCTGAGAAGCTAGGCCCTGACCCTCTATGGGCTGTAGCGCCACCAATATTATTATTATAGTATAAGTCTATAGAACTACAACTTTGTGTTTACATTTGTTTCATTGCAGAGAGATACATTTTTCATATAGCGCTTGATATTACAAAATTGATCAAATAATTTACTATCCTGAACATTAACACCTTTTTCCTGAACATATAACAAGCATGGCTCAACAGATTCCCATGTTACATTTTTGTCATTAAACTGCATTCATGAAAAAACTTTAAAGGTGCTAACCATGATTCAATGTATTTAACAGTTACATTGTATAGTTTATTGCTGTCAATTTTAAAAACCTTATCTTGCAACCCTCTTTCAACAAGCTTCTTCAAAATCGATTTAATTTTGAGGGGAATAAAGTTACTATTGATTCGCTCTTGTATATTATTTACAATATTCTCTAAAATCCACCGTCCCAATAATAGATATGTCTTGTTTTTCAAGTCAAATAGATAGAGAAATATTTACATATTTTTACAATGATTATATCGACGTCAACAGGCAGAGTATCCGTGAAAGATCTCATTATTTAGAACATGTGGTGGACATCCTACACTTATCATATTTTGGGTCACTATTGATTTCAGCTTCGAATAGACATTATTCGAAACTTTCCTTTGTCGACCACCAAAGTTTGTGTTGCAGTTATCACCGCAATATATCCCAATACATCTTGATAATATATTATTTTTTGTAAGAGTTGACAGTTGACAGCTCAAAAGCTTCGTTCATTTCGAATTTCCTTTTCTCAATTAGTGGCTCTGTCTGTTTCTTTAACTGGAGTAATCCAAGATTGATTTTTTGAGTAGACAATAAATAGTAAATATCAGACAAGTACCTTAATTGGTGAATTATGGAAAACTCCGGACAATTTAGATAAACTATCCCGGACGTTCCCCGCATAAGCTAAAAAGAGTACATGTCCGGGAAAAAACCCGGACAGGTGGCAACGCTATTTTAATATGCTAAATATTTCACAAGCTCTGTTCTCTTCAGTGCACTATAAAAGAGTGAAATAATAAAAATGCTATCCGACGTCTCGGCTGCAACCATGGGTTGTTGTTTGAACACGTGTGTTCCGACGATCGTGATCCTATTTCTCGGTCGCAACCACCGCTATCCAACGCACTATGGAGTGTGGTCTTCGTATGTGCTCTGATGATGAACGCTATCATTTTGCACATTGCTACGGGACAATTGTTGTGCGGAATCGTAGACGGCTCTCGTCTGGCTCCTTTGTGTGTTTGGTGTCGGCTACCGTTGACTGATGTCGTGGCGTGATTTTATGTGCTGTTGTCAGACTGGCAGACGCCTGTCCTGAACGACATCTACACCGTAAAGGTAGAACAATTAAAAGAATTTTGCTGTGATGTGTAGGTTAGGTTAACAATAGATTCTCAGGATCTTGGGGAACAAGGTGGCTAGCGTTGTTGAACTTGTTTTGCCGTTAAAGTGCTATATTTTGTATCTCTGGAAGAATGTCAAAATTTATTACAAAAATTGTTTCTTTCTTCTTTGGCTGGTGCTACAGTCCGGGGTGGACCTGGGCGTAAGCCAACATGCCTCTTCATTTAGTACGGTCTTGTGCTAGTTGCTTTCAGCTACTCACGTTCAGCTGATTGCGGTCCCTTTTGAAATGTGTACGCTACCGTGTGGTCTTCCTTTACCGCGTTAGACATCGTGGTTGGAGTCGAAGGCTTTCCGGGCCGGAGCAATGGTGTCCATTCGCTTTATATGACTTAGCCATCTGAGACGAGAGACTCGAACTCGTGTGACCAGATTGATGTCGCTGCACAGCCCGGACAATTCGTCATTCAGTCTGCTCTTCGAAACACCATCAGTACATATAGGACCAAAGATAATACGAAGGACTTTCCTCTCGAAGCGACCAAGAATCTCCTCGTCCGCTTTCGTTATTGTCCATGATTCTGCACCATACATCAGGACTGGGACTATCAGGGATATCTTGGTTCTTCGAGATCGGGCTTTATTCCTCAATTGCCTTCCAAGCCCAAAGACACAGCGATTGGAGAGTGTGATCCTTTGTTTTATCTCTTCGGTGGTGTAATTTCTTGCGTTAACTTCGAAGCCTGGGTAGACAAAGTCTTTCACTACTTCCAAGTTATAGCTGTCTACAGTGACGTACAAAATAGTTTGAAGACCAACATTTTTAACTGCGGTTCATGTTTCTGCAACTGTACTGTTCAGTTGTTGCTATTTCTAGCCTCGCCTCCAATTTCACTTTATCCTTTGATACAAAACTTAGGAACTGTCTTCAAATTGAACAAACACTTTGTGTCGTGGTAATTATTAGTTGTTTTAATTGTAGACGCCTTTATATAAAATCGCCCAAGTATTTTGGGTATACATATGCTTCTTTCATCCCCCTTCCACTTAGAGTGACGTCGCTTGAAAATGTTGGTGCGTTCTAATGTCACTAAGTATACAAACGCATGCGCAAAATGAGAAATCGAATTGAAAGCGTACCACCCCTCAGGAGGCATACACACGTTTGTGTATAAGGATATCTGCCTTCTGATGTACATTCCACTCGTGCATACATGTAGCGATATAATATAGGTGTTTACTTGGTAAAAGGATGCGAAGTACTCCCGTTTAGTATACCATGACTCAGTTTATAGAAATGTAGTTCGTAGTCAGTTTGTTCAAGGATTTCATACAAATACTAGTACCATGTCCGATTAGTGATTTGCAAAGCAACTTCGTTGAAATACTTATTATTTCAACATCAACGTCGTTGAAATATTTATTATTTCAACATCGATGAAATATTTATTATTTCAACATCGGAAGGAAGAAGACAATATGTGTTCAGAACACAACTCAGCTTAACTTCGAACTTCGGTTCCTAAGCCCAATTTTTGAGATGGCTTATCAAAAGAGAATTAAATTTCCTCGTGAGCCAATAAATTGCCTTTAGGACTGTTCAGTCATCACTGTCCCTACTTTGACTGTACCAGTTCACAGTTATCGTGGGACGATATCAGTTTAAAAATATCGTCAAGCATCAGCTTGATAGTGTTTTTAAGCAAAACAATTGGAAAATGTAAATAAATTTTGAAATGTGGTGGTGATAAAAAAACTTTTTGTAAGACACTGTTTAAAAAAATGCAATAAGCACCAGGTTGTTGTTCTTTTGTCATTCTTAAAAATATAGACATATATATATAAATTATAGAAAACTATCGACCAATATCCAAGCCTTCATCGATACCAAAGTTATTTGAAAGTATTGTAAAAGAAAAATTATATTTCATGGTAAAAGAAATTATTTCTAATAACCAGCATGGCTTTATGCAAGGCAGGTCTTGTACAACTAATTTATCATTATTTTCAAATTACATTTATACAAATTTAGAAAATCGATTACAAGTTGATGTACTTTACACCGATTCCTCGAAAGCCTTCGATAAAATACATCACACTTTGCTTTTAAACAAGCTAAAGTCTTTGGGATTCCATTCGTCAATGTTAGAGTGGTTTTCCAATTACTTTAAGGACAGGAAGCAATTGGTAATGATCGATAGTTTTAGATCTCGAGTAATAAAAGTTACATCGGGCGTTCCACAAGGTAGCCATATGGGGCCATTACTCTTTCTATTGTTTATAAATGATGTTCACGAAATTTTCAAATATTGTAAAATCCTAACATTCGCAGACGACTTTAAATTGTATTTATCTATAAATAGTTTAACTGATTGTAATAATTTCCAATTGGATATCCATGCACTAGTTGAATGGTGCAAGCACAATGGACTAGAGCTGAATATTCAAAAATGTAATATCTTTACGGCACATCGAATTACATCCCCGATTGTCTATGATTATTTCATAAATGATCATAGACTAAGTCGCCTAGAAGAGGTTAAAGATCTGGGTGTAATTTTTGATACTAACTTAAATTTTGCATCACATTATGATTATACAATTGCGAAGTCTAATGCTATGTTCGGTTTTCTGAAAAGAAATAGTAGAGATTTTCGGGATATAACTAGTCTTAAGTCCATCTATTGTTTGTTAGTCAGAACGTATTTAGAATATTCTTCCATCATTTGGGATACAAAAGAACTCAGATTCGAAAGAGTACAAAAAAATTTCACGAGATATGCTGTCCGTAAATTGTATTCCTTCGAAGAACTGCCTAAATATGACGCTTGCAAACCTTAAGTTTCAGGCGTAAGGCAGCGTCAGCCATGTTCATCCGCGATATTATTAATTGCAGTGTAAATTCACCAGATTTACTTTTTCTCATGAATATATATGCTCCCCAAAGATCTGTTCGGATGAGAAATTTACTATACGATAAGAGGCATAGAACCAACTATGGTGGTAATGAACCTATTACAAGGTGTATAAATACTTTTAATGAACTTTGCAACGAAATTAATTTTAGCTTGTCTCGATTGGAGTTTAAAAAATTTATCCATGCACTATGCTTTAATTAATACTGTTTATTTGATGTAATCTGTGAGATGCAAAATCGGTAGATGATCCTTAGTCACGCAGCAAAATCTGCTGTGTAAAGCGATACTGAGAGTTAACACTTAGAGAACGTAGTGTTTTGTGCACTCTGCGATGAAAAAAAAAAAAAAAAAAGTTATATTACATTGAAAATATATGTACACATCTGTGTTTTTTTTGCATTTCTCATTACGCGATTCCAAGTGAACTACCACTTCAGAGGACTTGACAGCACAACAAAACTGACATACTTTCTCTCGCTTTTCCATCATTAATTGCAACCGAAATTAAGAATTTTATATATACATATATGCTTACTTACTTAACAGACCGTCGACACAAGGAGGACGGTCCAAGCCTGAGCAATTGCTGCCTTCCACCGTTGACGGTCCTGGGCACGCAGCTTCTAGTCATCAAGGGCAAGCAGTCTTGCATCCGCGATTACTTGGTCTTTACCGGCGATTCAGTCTTCCTTCTCGAACCAGGAGGCTCGGATTCGAAGACCGTCTTTGCTGAAGCATTATTGTCCATGCGATCGGCTCTATAGACCCCGTCAAAGTAAGTGTCCTGTAGAGCTGATTTTGGTCCTTCGAGTCAGGAGTTTTGAGCCTAATTGTTTTGACAAACCGAAGTAGCGGTTCTACGTCGGATCTCCACTGTGATGTCGTTTGTGGAGTTCAGGTTTGCCCCGAGGTAGACAAACTCCTTTACTACCTCGAAGTTGTAGCTGTCGATCGTGATGTTTTGTCCAAAGTGGTGTGCGACGGAACGTTTTTTGGTTGACAGCATACATTTTGCTTTTTCCTCATTGACCTTGAGACCAGTTCATTTCGCCTGTTCTTCAATCGCGGTAAAATCTTCATTCCTGCATCGCGTATGTGTTAGCGTGGTGCGACACAACCGGATCAGTTTTGCCGGAATCCCGAATTCTGCCATCGCATCGAATAGCTCCTTCCAATGAATGCTATCGTATGCGGCTTTAAAATCGATGAAAAGGTGGTGCGTATCGATTTGAAACTCGCTGTGAAGATGTGACTCGTGTGAAAGTTGTGGTCTGCAGTCCATTGGCTGGGCCGGAAGACGTACTGGTACGTGCCGATTAGTGCGGTGCAAAACGGCTTTAGACGTTCACACAGTACGCTGGACAGGATCTTTCAGGCGACGTTGAGCAGTCTCTATAGTCTATAGTTGTCCTCTATAGTTGTTGCAAGAGGTAAGATCGCCTTTTCTCCGGATGGGTTATGTGGAAATGATATCCCAGTTGTCGGGCATGCTTTCGTTTTTCCAAATTCTACAGATGATCTGGTGCATGCTCCCCACCACAGGAGAAAAATTTCATCGACTGGAGTTGGGATTTCTTGATTCCCTACCACCCTCTCCTAGTCAGGCCCGTTAAGCAACTGTTGGAAATGCTGGTTGAACACATTCACTTTTCCCTGCGGGTCAGTAACAAGGTTACCGTCACAATTTCGAAAAGAGTCGGTGCCTTTCCTAAAGCCTGAAGTAAGGCTTTTGGCTTTTTTTATACACAGCCCGTATTTTCTTGTCTGTCCCTAGACTCTTCGATGTGCTTGAGTTGGAAGGTTGCGATATACATTTTCTTCAGGTGTAGAAGCTTCTGCTCCTCCCGTCATCCAGCCTGGTACTCCTCTAGCGCTGCTCTTGTTTTCCGTTGCAACGCTTTTTGGTATGCATAGTCGGTTGCACTTTTTTTCTGCTCACACTCGCCATGGGTTTCTTGTCGGAGGTGGAAGTTAGCTGGTTTCCGCTACCTGTTTGATGGGTAAGCGGCAATGCAACTACATCTCGCTGGAGTTGGTGTTCCACGTAGGCATACCGGAGAGACTCTCACTTAAGTCACCATTTAAAAGGTGAGACACCAGCTAATGCTCGCTCAGGCGCATTATAGTTGAGCCTTTACAATCAGATTGCCGAAATTTTGATGATGAAGCCGCATTGAATATAAAAAACAAAAAGGCCAACTCAAAATATTGACTTGAATTGAAGAACGTATTGTTGTAAGAAAAATCAAAGTGAACAGCCGTCTAAGTGCTCCGAAAATAGTAAATCAGCTATTGGTTGAATGCGGAAAGGAAAGCGTGTCTCGGAATCTACCGTTCGCGTTCAAGGCGGAAGGATTCAATGACCCAGTTGCACGAAAGAAGCCCTTCATCAACTTGTGCAACCGAAACATTCGAGAAAAATTCGCCCGGGTGTACAAAGAAAAAGATCCGGAACCTTGGGAAGACGTCATCTTCGCTGATGAAAGCAAGTTCAACCTTTTCGGATCTGATGGAAGGGTTATGGTGTGGAGCAAAAATGAAGCGCTAAAAAGTAAACACTTAGAGGCAACGGTTAAGCATAGGAGAGGTCATGTTATGGTGTGGGGTGCATATCGGCCAAAGGTGTGGGCAATTTGGTTTTATTGATGGGATCATGAACAAAGAGCATTATTTGACAATTTGAAACAAAGCGCACTAAATATGGGAATTCATCGGTGTTTTAAATTTGACCAAGTAATGATCCCAAACTTAAAGCCCATATTGTCCGCGAATGGCTTTTGTAAAGGGTGATTTTCTAGCTATTATCTTTTTGGCAACACTGGTTTAAACAGCTGACGCACGTTTCGTGTTTTGTTTCACTGTCAAACATCTTCAGTTTGGTCTATAATTTAACCATGAATCGTCTAGAATTGAAGCCGAACGACCTACCGCAACGTACAAGTTTTGGTGAATTTGCTCTTGGAAAGTTGGCCGAAAGTTGGCGGCGAAGCTCATTTTTGGCTCAATGGGTACGTAAATAAGCAGAATTGTCGATTTTGGAATGAATATCAGCCAGAAGCATTGCAAGAGCTACCAATGCATCCAGAAAAAGTCACAGTTTGGTGCGGTTTATGGGCTGGTGGCATCATTGGACGCTACTTCTTCAAAGATGATGCGAATCGTAACGTAACTGTGAATGGTGAGCGCTACCGTGAGATGATATCCAACTTTTTTTTGCTCAAAATGCAAGAGCTTGACTTGCATGACATGTGGTTTCAACAAGACGGTGCCACATGTCACACAGCACGCGCAACAATGGACTTATTGAGGGGCGAGTTCGGTGAACATTGTATTTCACGTTCGGGACCGGTTAACGCCTTTAGACTATTTTGTGTGGGGCTATGTTAAAGCTCATGTCTATACAGACAAGCCCGCTTCAATTGACGCATTGGAAGACAACATTGAAGCATTAATTCGTGAGATACCGGCCGAAATGCTGGAAAGAGTATGTCAAAATTGGACTAAGCGGATGGGCCATTTGAGGCGCAATCCATGAAATAATCATGAAATAATCTTCAAACATTAAATTATATGGACCGTACTATCGATTCAAATAAATATTTCATGCATTTTTCTGAAATACAAATACAAATACAAAAATATTTCTGGAAAATTATGGGACGAACTGGATCGGCAAGTGCATGAGAGCCCTGTTTCTTCCATAAACGGGTTGAAATTAAGGCTGCAATAAGAGCGGACAAAATAACTCTTAAGTTATTTTGTCCGTTCTTATTGCTTATATATATGCTTATGCTTATATATATACCTTAAAAAAATTATTAGCAATATGCCAAAGAAATTATCCCTTGTTTTGGAAAATAAAGGCTACGCTACAAAGTATTAAATTAGTTTTGGTGTTTTTTTTTTGTAAATTTTTTATGTTAATTAAATAGATTAATAAAAAACCGAATATTAATGAAAATAGTATTTTCATAGTTTTTGGTGTAAATTAAATATCTTGTGGTAATGGTGAGTGGTTTTTATTCAATAAAATTGATAATCTTAAAGAAAATCAAAGTGTTACCGAGCTGGTAAGGAATGGTGTGAAAACCATTTGGTTGTAACCTGTAACTACAATTTTTATTCATGCTCAAGTAGAAAACCGAATATTAATGACATCCCTGTAACTAAGAAGCCTTACCGCATATACAGAAATGAAACCTTGCTAAACATATTCGTATGCATAACTTGTTTCTCTATAGTGCTAGAACTCTTCGCTTCTTGAGGCAAGAAAGTCCAGAAGCGCATCAGTCTCCTCTTTCGACCAATTCTTTTTTTTTAAGCTAAAATAAAAATGTACAATAATCTCCGTTTGAATATAAAAAGATTTCAATTTTTCAATACTCACTTCTTGTTTTGATCTTGCCATCACAAATTACACGACCATGTTTTGAAATTGCAGGAATCAATTGAGACCACTTGACAGGGACGGGAAAAAACGTTCCAATATTTCAACCTTTAAATACAAAATTACAGATCGAGAGGTGCCAATTATAATTGTATTTTTTTGATACTCGGGGAACTACCTAATTTGAAAGATCATTGTCAGTATCATTCCAATTTGCTCCAATTCATGTGTTTGCGAGGAAGAGTCTGCATCAAAAATGTAAGTAAATATAGATATAAATTGATTGATAGCATTTAATTTACATATATTTACTTTTCATGAATAGACAATCAAAAATATTAAATACAATTTGAAATGCTTACATGCCAATTCATCGGTACTTATCGAAGGGGTATCTGAAATGCCCAGAAGCGAGACAGACATCTCACCACATGTGGACAACTTCATACCAAAACCTGAAACCTGATGTTCCACCGCAGCGTGACCTTTAAGGATGAACGAAATTATGAATGTTCAAGTTGACCAAGTTCATTATTAATTTCATGTTCAGTCCAATTTCCGGTAATTTTTTTCACACGGAGTTTATTATTCTCGAGAACTAAATCCTCGTATTCTAAATCAAATATTTTTCACTTCGAAAATAGGAAATCGAGTTGCCAGAGTTTCGAAATCAGCTGCTTAGCATTTTTAATTGTCATTTCGTCAAGCAAAAAAAAACCTAAAAAATTAAAAAAAAAAAAAAAAGCGGCAAGAAAAAATAAAGGATGCAGGCGGAAGAATTGACTGCTGATGACAACCAGAGCATAAGAAAGATAAGCAGGAACTAGAGCGACAGCTCGAATCCCCTAGAACTGCCTCATAAGAAGTTCAAAGACTTCATTCAGTTTTGTTTCACACACAAATGTTTCGTTCTATAGATTTCAAAAATATTTTCGGGTTAACAAGTACGGGTTTAAATATTTACTGGATATGCTTACGGCATCTTCCCAGGAAGCTAAGAAGTGTTTTGCCATCACACCAATCAAGTTAAACTTAGTGCTGCTTTGCGTTTTTTTTTGCTGAGGGGGCATATCAAACTGGTGTTGGGAAGGATCATAATAGTGGCCTTGCTCAATCCAACTTTTGTTTTTCAAAAAGAGCTATGTTCAGAATGGATTCGCCTGAGCAAAAGTGACGAAGAAAAAAGAAAGCACAGCCTGGCGTTCTATGCGGCACACATTTAGAATAATTGCGCCGTCAGAAATTAAACATCTATGTATATTACAACATTACAACTTTAACTGCTCTTTGTTTACAGTTTTTGACCTAAATAAAAAATAACAAGCCGGAACGGCTTGTCTGCAGAAGACTGGTTGCAATTACAGACATTATGTTACGTTAAGTTTCGGTCATGTTACAATTATACAATAAAAAAGAGAAAAAAATAAAAATGTACGTTACAATAAAAACAAGTAGGTTATATTCTGGGAACAAGATAGCTTTCTTTAACTTTTTTTAAAACTTCATTTTTCGTTAGATTGCGAAATTCGTCAACTGCAACATTAAGCGTCCTTCTTCCGTACTCGTTCCAAAATCTCGGGACTTCGTAGACCTGCTGTTGTTTTCTTCTTGTAAAGGGTGATTTTTTAAAAGCTATAGGAAAGTTTTTGAAAAAAAAACACATAAAATTCAGAAAAATTAATGAAATCTTTATTTGAATCGATAGTACGGTCCATATAATTTAATGTTTGAAGATTATTTCATGCAAATGTTGACCTTGACTGCGCCTCAAATGGTCCATCCGCTTAGTCCAATTTTGGCATACTCTTTCTAACATTTCGGCCGGTATCTCACGAATAAATGCTTCAATGTTGTCTTCCAATGCGTCAATTGAAGCGGGCTTGTCTGTATAGACATGAGCTTTAACATAGCCCCACAAAAAATAGTCTAAAGGCCATAAATCGCACGATCTAGGCGGCCAATTGACCGGTCCCGAACGTGAAATAGAATGTTCACCGAACTCGCCCCTCAATAAGTCCATTGTTGCGCGTGCTGTGTGGCATGTGGCACCGTCTTGTTGAAACCACATGTCATGCAAGTCAAGCTCTTGCATTTTGGGCAAAGAAAAGTTGGATATCATCTCACGGTAGCGCTCACCATTCACAGTTACGTTACGATTCGCATCATCTTTGAAGAAGTACGGTCCAATGATGCCACCAGCCCATAAACCGCACCAAACTGTGACTTTTTCTGGATGCATTGGTAGCTCTTGCAATGCTTCTGGCTGATATTCACTCCAAAATCGACAATTCTGCTCATTTACGTACCCATTGAGCCAAAAATAAGCTTCGTCGCTGAACACGATGAACTTTCTTAACAGAGCACCCATTTTGATAATAAAATTCAATTCAAAAAAATTCAAAATTTGCAAGCGTTGTTCGTTTGTAAGACGATTCATGGTTAAATTATAGACCAAAATGAAGATGTTTGACAGTGAAACAAAACGCGAAACGTGCGTCAGCTGTTTAAACCAGTGTTTCCAAAAAGATAATAGCTAAAAAATCACCCTTTATTTGCTGTCTGTTGCGTCAGCGTTGTGTATGTATCGTCGTTGTAGAAGTGCGCAAGAATTTCTAAATTGTATATCTGTTCGATATTCAAAATATTATTCAGGTTTTGGACAGGGTTGATTCTTCGGTTTAGTACCATCCTTTGCAGTCGCACGTGCGTTTTCTGTAGCGATTGCATTTGGGGCGCTAGTCCCCACGCCAATATACCATACCGCAGATGTGATTCGACTAAACCAAAGTAGCATTGTCTAATGATTTCGGGTATGCAGAAATTGTTTAGGTGGAAGAGTGCGTAAGCGGATTGACACAATTTTGATTTAAGTTCTCTTATGTGGTAACTCCATTTAAAGTTGTAGTCAACTGTGAGTCCAAGATACTTTTGCTGAAATATTTGTAAAATGAATATAAAACTCACATTTTGAACAAAACTCTCGTTTGAAATGACGGAGACATTTTTTTTGGGAAATGCGATTTAACGCCTGAAACACAATAGGACTTTGCTGCTGGCGTTTGTCACGTTACGAGGCTAGAGTTTGAAACGCGCGTTCAATTTATCAACAACTCAATTTATCAGCTGTTTTCCAATTTCAAATGTCAGTTGAAAAATTAATGTGGCGAAACAATTTTGATAAGGCACGAGTCATAGATTAATTAAACAAAATGAATGTGAATAACGCCGAAACAATTAAAAAAAAACAGTCCACCTTGTTAAAATGCGTTATTCCTTATCCAAAGCTAATGAATTGATAGAAATCGAAGATCAATCAACTAGGCGATGGTGGGTTCGTGAGCTAAATCTTTGCAGAGATTCTGAATGATTCTATTCCAGAAGTTTTAAACAAATGATGGAGAAGGATCCGGAGCATTTTTTCAAGATAACAAGAATGTTGCATCCATACTACTATAATTTGTTTTAAGTTTCGATATACAGATCTGTTATGTTTGGTCAAGTTCGTGAATATGTGAATATTCAGCTTGAAACCTTTTATTTTTTTTAATACATAGGAAAGAAAAATAATTGCATTCAAAGTACATATCAGGATTCCGAAATGTATGAGGGTATTTGAAACATTTAGAATTTTTTTGATTTTAATATCGAAATATTTTTGAAACTGGACTGTGAGAAAAGTGGTTGTATATATCTTTTATTATATTTTCAATAAATGTCGTATGTACAACACTTATGTTGCCCCTTATGACAGAAGCATTATCAGAAGCTAATCCTTTAGTATTTATAAAGGAATATTTTTCGTTTCAAAAAAGTCTTTAAATTCAAAAATATTTCGTTTGAAGCTTCGTTTCGTTTCAGCCAAAAAAACTGAGTTGTTGGTTACATCAAAATAACGAGCTACCAGGCATTTTATTATTTTATCATTTTATTATTATTGTTATTATTATTATTATTATTATTATTATTATTATTATTATTATTATTATTATTATTATTATTATTATTATTATTATTATTATTATTATTATTATTATTATTATTATTATTATTATTATTATTATTATTATTATTATTATTATTATTATTATTATTATTATTATTATTATTATTATTATTATTATTATTATTATTATTATTATTATTATTATTATTATTATTATTATTATTATTATTATTATTATTATTATTATTGTTACTATTAGTATACTATTATTATTATTATTATTATTATTATATTATATTTGATTGAAGTTTTAAAGAAAAATGTTTTTACTTACCGTAATCCTTTAGAAATCTAGTTAGGGAATTTCCCTTAATAATTTAATTTCTTTTCATATTTGCTTTAGTATGTATATGTGCACATATTATCTTTAGTTTACTTTCAATGAAATTGGACGAGTTCTTATACATTCGTTTGACTTGTATCGACATTTTGGCTTTTATCATTTATCTTATTTTAGGTACTTTCTACATGGTTGAAGCAGTGCTGCCAGTGTTTTGAAGTGATTTACTACATTGGAGAAAAATTACCATATCGCTAAAAATGTACCTTCAGAACGAACGTATACTTTAACATAGCAACTGTCATGAGCTGGCAGCTTTATTTCGCCCTTTCTTATTGTTGATTTTTTTTTGGACAATTTAGCGTTGACACAACCGAAGAAGTTTGATGGACAACATTTGTTTGTGTTTTGTTCCTGCACTATGCTTTAAAACTTCAGCTTTTCCGTTAAAAAGATGTTTCCATATACACTCCAGCTCGCTTAGGAGTTGTCATTGCGCAGGGGTTTCAGTCATCCCTTAAAGTCTGGGTATTCCATCCATTTGTATTGAAAGTTTTTCCTTTAATTTTTTCTTAGCGTTTATCATTATATTCTAAAGACTGTTACATTAATATCTAAATAAACATAATATCATATGTTAATAATACCTTTCACTGTGTATTAATTATATTTATGTCTTGCGTTAATCCAACAAAATTAAGCAGCACTGGGTTGAAGCATAGGGAACCAATCACATTTTTTTTCTGTGCACTTCAGTCTTTTTTTACACGGTTTTTTACTGGAACGTATGTCTACCGTGTAAAATTAGAATTAGGTATCTTGATACGACCGTTGCTTCATCAATAATTATGGAAAACTTGCTCACTCAACAATAAACTAATTTTTTCTTGGGCAAATTTGATTTTCGTCGGTACAAATGTGAAATAGTTTTGTATTTCGAAAAAAGAAAATGCAAAAATCACACACGCTGTTCCAATTCCAAAACGGCCAAGGGAGTGTGATCCTACTCCGGTTTTGGGCCGTTCCAAAAATTGCACATTCCGACAATAATCCTTAGTAAATCTACTTACGTATTACCCATCAGACTTATCATACAGAGCAGCTGCTGTTTGTCAAAATAAATATCCTGGCAAAACTGAATACGAACTTTAAGGGAAATGTAAAAGCTCTCTCCACCTGTTCACGCAAATGAGTGATACAGAAATTAATGTGGGAAGCTCTTCACAAGCATCGTAAATGCACTACAAATACACACAGTGAAAAGTAATAATTTGCTGCACACACTGCAATGTTTTGATGTCACTTCTGCGACAAGTACCACGCATGTGCTTTGGATTTGTTTTTCTGAAACAAAAATCAATTCCTATATCGGCTGCCGAGGGCTCCGTATTCAACTCAACATGTTCACTTTTGTACAAAAGCATGTATCTACGGGTTCATTCGCAATGTTAACTGCAGGTCTTACTTGTCCTGCATGTCGCATTTAATAGCGTACAGATCAGGTCCGAACGTCGAAATAATAAACAAAAGATGCGGAGGGTGACTTCATTGAAATTCAACAATTTGTCGACGACTGAAAGTTGAAGACCAAGTTTCAGAAGTGTGTAACTGCCCTTTTCACAATCCCGCTGTATCCGGCCTCGCGGAATACGAGCGGACACTGACACAAGATCGACATAGTTGATCCGTCAGATGTGAAAAATGCTGTTAGACACCTCGGCGTTTGGTTGGATCAATATCTGCATTTTAACAAAAAGTAGGTTGCTTTGACAAGAGCCTTTCCTGCGGCAGGTTGGGTGAAAGTAATTTCTACATGGCCCTCATCCTGATACACCAGTCTTGGCATTCAACGTGGATCCTTCAATGTTGTTCGAAGTAATTAAGGCGTTCTTGTAAAATGCTAAAAAATTACGAGAACTTGGTTCTTGAATGCCTCCGCTTAAAATCGGCTTCATTGCTATCATCGACCGAAGCTCCAAATGGTTGCTATGAATTCTTGAGACAGATGTGCTTGCTGCTTTCTTCTGAAGACGATGTTTATTGCACCACAAAATAAAGGTAAGGTGGACAATTTCAAAATTTCGTTAAATTCAAATTAAAAAATATTCTGCTCAAAAAATTGTACTCTAATTACGAAAAATGAATGCTAATAAAGCTAAACAAAATAAGAAAGTTCTTTTTGTTGCTAATTTGGCGTACTCATGCTTCCAAGCATTTGAAATGTCGCAATAAATTATCTACCAATGAGAAAGAAGGTGGAATCTTTGCAGAGATACAAATGGATTCTACTTAGGTGTGATGCCTTTCAAAATACAGCTGGTGCAAGAATTGAAACCGAACGACCTACCATAACGTAAAATTTTTGGTGAATGGGCTCTTGGAAAGATGGCCGAAGAAAAAGATTACCAAAAAATTGTGTTCAGCGGCGAAGCTCATTTTTGGCTCAATGGGTACGTAAATAAGCAGAATTGTCGATTTTGGAGTGAATATCAGCCAGAAGCATTGCAAGAGCTACCAATGCATCCAGAAAAAGTCACAGTTTGGTGCGGTTTATTGGCTGGTGGCATCATTGGACCGTACTTCTTCAATGATGATGCGAATCGTAACGTAACTGTGAATGGTGAGCGCTACCGTGAGATGATATCCAACTTTTTTTTGCCCAACATGCAAGAGCTTGACTTGCAAGACATGTGGTTTCAACAAGACGATGCCACATGCCACACAGCACGCGCAACAATGGACTTATTGAGGGGCGAGTTCGGTGAACATTTTATTTCACGTTCGGGACCGGTCAATTGGCCACCTAGATCGTGCGATTTATGGCCTTTAGACTATTTTTTTGTGGGGCTATGTTAAAGCTCATGTATATACAGACAAGTCCGCTTCAATTGACGCATTGGAAGACAACATTGAAGCATTGGAAAGAGTATGCCTAAAATTGGACTAAGCGGATGGACCATTGGAGGCGCAGTCAAGGTCAACATTTGCATGAAATAATCTTCAAACATTAAATTATATGGACCGTACTATCGACCCAAATAAAGATTTCATGAATTTTTCTGAATTTTATGTTTTTTTTTTAAAAAAACTTTCCTATAGCTTTTAAAAGATCACCCTTTACTTGCAGTCTTGGTTCCAGTGATGGGCTTAAAAACTCCAGGAATTCCAAATTCCAAATACCACCTCGGCAGTGCAGACGATCCACTTCCAGATGGCTGGTCCAATTTCTTCCTCTCTTTGACATACCGGTCTCTGAGGCTCCTCCAGCGCATCTTGCATTATTTTGCTGAAAATTAATATACATATGAATGTGTTAATTTTTAATCCTGCACATGTAAATTCATCTGCATATGTATGTTATTTATTTGATAAAATACCTGTTTTGCTCAGCTCTTTGGAGATTTCGTCCCACTTTGAGTCCCTTTTTAAAACGTTTTTATACGCACGGGACTTTGTGTAGTATAAAAACGGCTCCTCTCTCACAAGATTTATTAGGTTTTCTTCAAACGACACCTGAAACTAAGTTATTATTATAATATATGTAATAAGCATATTTAATAGTGCAATATACTTACGGTTCTGATCCTATTTGTTCAACTTCTCAAAAACCTCCTCATTGGTCCGAATTCAAATTGGTTTTGTCGTTAAAATCGTTGAAATATAAAACAAAAGAAATTCCCCCAAAAAGGAGGAAACAAAACGATACATTTCCTGGTATTCATCCTATTTTTTATAGATATATAATTCGCAGTCAGTTTGAGCAATCCAATGAAAATAACAGCGAACGAGAGTAAAACAGTAGCAATTCAACGCGTTTTCGGAGGTCCGCCTCACCGTTAACATGTGTACCAAGTCTCAACACTAAATGGTACAATATTTTTGACATGGCCCATCAAAGTGAATTAAATTTCCTCGTGGGCCAGTTAACTATTTTAAACTGTAATGTGCAAGGTCTTTTGCATTTCAGGTGGAACTGGGGTGGGTTTATTGCTTTCAATGAACTGTATCGAGCAAACCCACCCATGGTACACAGAATACAGGGGAACAGATTGCCACCCCTTATTTTTCTTTCATATGGTTGTTGTGTGACGTCGCGTGAATACACATATTTAAAAATCGTATGAGCAGACAGTCGTGAGTCATTTAAATTTTTTTATTTAATAAAATGACAACTTGTGCAAATTTGCATTTTACAATGCCAATATAAAATTGAAAAACACTTGTTCATACGCAATTATGTTATAAATGTATTATATTAAAAAATCTTTGCATACACAATTGAATTTCTTCATATAGTAAGTTTCATGCACTGTCGGTGTAATGCCTGAAACACAGGCATTGAGTAATTTTCTCCCAAATTGAGAGTCAACTGACATTTGAGAACTGAAAACAGCTGATTAAAATTAACGAAAAATAAATTTAACGAAAAAAGTGATTTGAAATCAGTGGGCAACTGCCAACAATTGAAAAATAATGAAAACAGTTGATGATTGATTTGACAATTCGAATCTTGGTGCACTGCGTTTTCTATCACAAAGTCGAACGCACAACGGGCTATTGTGTTTCAGGCATTATTTCATTCATTACAAAGTAATAAATAAGTAAAGTTTCAAGTCAACCTTGTATTCTGTGTATCATGAGATAAACTCAAGTTCGTTCTGAATATGCGGGATATTCCAAGTGATAAAAAACAATCATACGTTGTACGTCGACTTCCATCAATGAACTACAACTACAATGCGCCAAACAGAATGGGGTGTGCTGCTGGCTTTGTCTTTTAACCAGAGATAATGGAGGAAGAGATATGCAGCGTTTCGTTTCGTTTCTCAGATTCATCTGACAGCGTTTTGTATAACCTTTTCGCAGGCGGGATCGGGAAGACGTGCGAGCTAAGCGCACAGCTGATTACCCCCGTTCCTAAAGTAATCGAGGTGGATTTGATTGCAATTGACATTTCATTTGTTGTGAAGAAGTTTGGTTGGAGTCAATTTTGATTTATTTCAGGTTAATAGACATTTTTATGCAACAAATACACGTTTTTTTTATAAACATCTCCATTTCAGAGCAAAGTGCCCTCATTTCGTACTCAGATAGTACAATATATTAGATCCCAATCCAATTGATAATTTGGTGCTGAGAATGTACATATGTTATTACAATTTTCTCATCTCAATCTGAATGCCTCTATGTTAACTATATTACTTGCAGGGAACTCGTGTTAGTCTGGCAATGTCAGCCCAATCTACTTGTGTTATAGAAGGATAATTGAAAGATCCTGGTGAAAATGATGTTAAGAGATGAAAGTCAAACAAGTGGACTGTGGAGGCTGGCTTTTTGAAACTCATGTTTAAGGGATGAAATTGAAACATGTTCCGGCAGGAATAAATGAATACAAACATAAAATATTGCTTGGCTTAAAGTGCTTTTATTCCGTTTACATTATAAAGCTAACCACACAGCCCAAGAGTGGTATGCTTTTGGTGTGTTAACCGGTTTATTACTCAACTGGATGTTCGGTTTCAAAAATTGTACAAATTTTACAAATGTAAAACGCGAAGAATCTTATTTCTGAAGCTTGGATTACTGAGATCCCTATTTCAGAATTTCGATAAGAAATATATTCGGATCCTAATGAAATTGCTTAAAATGTTAAGGCAAGTTTTTGCAACAACAATACTTCTTTTCTGTGGCTAGCAATCCTTGAATACATTGAAAAAAAAGGTCTTCAAGTTCTCGAATGTATTCTACGAAATTTTGGAGTAGCGCAACCAAATAACAGCCGTCAAGCAGCTTGAAGACTGATAATGTTAAGCTAGATGATGGTTACGTTGTGTTTATTGTTGATAAAGGTAAACTACATGAATGACTTTCGTGAACTTTCCGGATCAGCCAACTACAAACATACAAAAAAAACTATTTTCTTTCAAAAATTCGTTAGCGTCTACATCTATAGTTAACTTAGCAGGAATAGTTGCCTCAGGTATAGCATTCAGCCTGCTTTCCAACCAAGTTGGTTCTTTCACCACAGCCTGATTGCAGATGGACTACAATCGCTGAGCTTCGACGTTTTCGCAATTACCACTCCGAACTATCTTCAAATTTTTGACAAAGCCAGAGCTTCTGGAAAGCTGATTTAAAATTGGCCAGCAATAAAGCCAAAGAATTGTTCGAGGCAATTCCTAAAATAAATTTGAACTGGCATGGCACAAGACGTTACCACAAAAACATTAGTGACGAGATGTTCAACAACCGACCTTTGATGAAAGAAAATTGGTTTGTCACATCTTTGTCCTCTGAATCAAGTACTTTAAGCGAGTTCAAACGCTATTTCGCCTCTTGCAAGAACCGCAACAGGACATCATTTTGCGAAAAGCTCTTTCTAAATTTGCTATAACTTATTGAAGACGATGAATTGAAAATATCCAACAAATCGTCGAAGAATTCAAGGAATTCTCCGTTGCTTAACATTGTTTTGGATCCTTGGTCTGAACTGTGGTATGTGTAACAACCTGCTGAAACGGTGTGACTCAAAACTTGGGAAGTGTATTTAGCTTTCATACGCTGAAAAGTATTTGGCCTAATATGTGCCTCGGTTAATTTCGACGCAATTTTGATATCAACCTACTGTCCTCATTGTACGAAAAAAGGATATCTCCCCATGTGGCACGTTAGTTGTTCGATGATCCATTGTATAAGATATCATATTTTAGCAAGCAATTACGCGTACTTTAAAAGAGAGTGTCAATAAAGTAAATTTTGTCGCTGTCGACTTGAAAATTTGGTTTAGTGGGACCTTTTTTCTAATACTTTAAATTTTGGCCAAGATGAAATGTAGCTACGCAATGTGTTAACTGCTGGGAGATTTTGGAAGGGTCTTAGTAATCTGTATGGTACCGGTGATATAAAATGAATTGAAAGTGCCAAGAGTTTCAATACATGTGAAACCCTATTTTCCTTGCTAAGAACAATACTATTTTGTTGGATGTAGAATTGTGTTAACATCGTTAGGATCATTTTGGCAAACAGCACCCCTGTTATTATTTCCTGTATCTGGATTTCGAGAAAAGAGGTATATTTGTCTTTGTCGACTAAAATCTTTTGAAACTCGCCATTTTTCTTCCATTTTAAGAAGATTGGCCCCAACTTTAGCTAATGATTTACTTTAACTAACGAATTTGTCTTCATTGAAGTTCCAATCCTAAGCGTTGAAGCTGTCTGGACAGATTGGTAGGTAGTCTCGACGATAAAAGTATCATCGAATTCTACCACATCCTCACTCTTGACCGCGTTTACCTCTTTTTCAGTCGTCCAAACATTTGCCAATAAGACTTGCAAACGTTTTTTTTTTTGAAAAATGTTTGACGCACACCTTGTTGTAACGTCTTAGGCGTCCTAATCCCAGACGATGTCGCCACACCTCTCTACTATTGAAAATATCTTACATAATCATTCGTAAACCAAAACTACATTAGAGGTTTGAGGAAATAGACCTTACATATGTGTGTTTGGTGCGTGCATACTATACTGAATAATTGCTGCAAAGATTGTTAAACCACTTATAAACACTTATTCGCAATATTTTAATATCTTCAATGGCACGCTTGTACACTCAGAACAAAGGAAATTATCATGAATAACAAAAGAGATAACAAAGCAAATTTAGGACCAAAATGATACGCGAAGAAACAAAAGAAGCCTGAGAACAATAGAAGATTGCTCCTTTATATGTTTTAAAACTAACGGGTCAATTCAACCGATTGATGAGAATAGTACAGATATAGTTTTGAACATACAAGTTAGAGAGAGACAGTCAATCATTGGAAGAATGGAATGACAGCTAAGTAATTATGGTAGTGTTGCCAATAGAAACTTGAACAGCATTCAATTAAGTTCTAACAAGTTCAGGATAAGCAATATGAAATACACAATGCAATAAAAACTTAATTTATTTTGTCAATATATTTATAAGAATTATTTTGTTAGAATGATTGGCATATTTAGACGACTATTTATAATGTATTATCAATAACCAGCAATCGTAATTCTTTTAATGACTTATGAGCTTAACGAACAGTGTCCTGGAATACTTTCAATCGGGGTCAATTTTGACATTATCATGGGCAATCTCGCTAATTTGTGGCATTCTTGTGGGCAAATATTAAAAGCAAAATGGAGTTGCTCTATACTCCTAACAAGTGTGCGTAAAAAAAAAGTAGTAAGCGTGAGAGAGCACAAACGTCAAAATCTGAGGTGAACTTCGATGGGCTAGTGGCTTTCCACTGGAAAGTTGAATATCTCTTTACTTATATTATTTCTGATTTCGTTATTGCCGACCGGCAACACGTGTTAAGTTTGCTCCGTTCTCGTTTATTTTTAACGAAACTACTTGGTGTTGTTGTGTTTTTGCTATTGCAGAGTGGTGGACATCATGGTTAGTATTATATATTTCATATGTGGTTATATAAATGTCGTAAACATAGCCAACAATTTGTGTGATGGAGAAAATAAAGTCGGAGCATGCTTTTAGCCAATTCCCTTCTAACGCCTCCGTCAGCCTTGTGAACATGAATAAAGAAGATTAACCTCCAGTCAACAAGCCTTATCACCATTCCTTTATGATCAGCATGGCCTTACGAATGGATGGCCTCTCTGGAGACAGTGATCTTCAATGCTGTGTCAGAGGAGATAATGAATCAAAAGAAAATATAAAACACTTTACTGGATAGTTGAAGGATGTATTTATCAATTGGCAACATCTTCGCTTCTTCGTAAATCCTCATCATCCAATTTCAGTGTTGAAGAGTTTTTTTCCATTGCTGTGGGGTTTATTGTGTACCAGATTGGGCACCCGTATGTATTGACTGGTAATTAGCAGTTTAGTCCTCTGACCAAGAGCAGTTTTTCTTCGGAGCCCGTTCAAAGTTAGCATCCACATGGTTTTTAAATCGGAACCTCTCGCAATATTCCCAGTTATTTAGCATCCTTCGTTGGACCGATTGCCGTGTTGTCTGGAAGCGTTAATTTAAGATTGTTGCATCTTCTGATCAACGTCCTGCCCCTGCTTCCTCATATGACTGCTGCTGATGTTGGGGAGCACATGACTAAAGACTTGTCGCTGTTGAGTTGTAGTCCCATCGTTGGTTGATTTTCTGTCCCACTTTCCTTAAGGCTATCTCCGGTGATAGGGAGCTAGCGTACGTTATGGAGTCATCGGCATACAGTAGTGTATCACTTCCACTTGTGTTGGTCGGCTGGTCCGTGGTGTAAAGATTGAATAGGGATGGTCTTATCTTCGATCCTTGTGGTATTCCCGCATTGATACTCTTCTCTGTCGATCTAGCAGTGCTTACCTGGACAAAGAAAATTATATTAGTCAGAAAACTATGTATGAGTCGCACCAGATACGTGGGGAATCCAAAGATGAGCAGTTTAAATATGAGTCCTTTGATCCAAACGGTATCAAAGGCCATCTCTATGCCCAACAGACATATCACTGTTGTCTCCTTTTTGTTCAGGCCTCGCGTAATGTCACTATGCAGCCTAAGCAATGTTTGCATTGTACCATGCTTAGGCCTGAAACCAAACGGGTAGAATGGCAGAATGTTTCGCTGAAAATGGTTATTCTTTTGAGCATTATCGGCTCCATGACCTTACTCAATCAACTAAGCAAGGCAATAGGTCGATAACCTACCACCTATTATGTGTACGGTTCAACTTTTAAGGCACCGGAACCACTTTAGATATTTTCCAATTATCTGGGAAATAGCTGTTTTCAGGCAGTTGTTAAAGATAATCGTCAGCAGCAATAGCGCCAAAATCTGGTCATTACCAGACGATTTTGGATGATATTTCTGATTTCTTTGGTGTTTGTGAACATTTCCCCGCTCGCTTGGTAAACAGATGTGTTGCTTCCATTAAATGACGATATGCTGTTGGTCAGACTTGAAATCGTGGACACTCGTGTCTCTACCTCGCTGATGAATTCGGGTAGATGAACTGGTGGCCGCTCCTTGAAGTTCCCGTGAAAGTGTGTAGCGAAGGCTTCCCCTTTTTCCTCGTTCGTTGTAAAGCTTCTATCGCCTTGTGTGATTGTCTCTGGCATCTTCTTATTTTTCCCAATGATACGCCCGATTTTTCGAAAGGCATATGGTCCAGGTTTGATGTTTTCCAGTCTTCTCTGAAGCTCATCGTCATGGAAGTTTTTCACAGCTCGCTGTAGACGAACCCGTTGACTGAGTCGTATCCTTAGTTGAATAGCCAGATGATCAGAATCACTGACATGAGCAGTACATGCGTAGTTCTGAAGATCTGGTAGGATGTTGATCAAGTTCGATGATACCAAGTAAAAGTCCAGCATTGATGGTGTCCTGGGAAAGGATTCGGTCGGTTGCGAAATAACTACTGTAGATGATTGTTATCATCCAACCAGCTATGCAAACTCGTCCCTTGTGTGCTGATTTGGTCGTCCTGCCTGAGAATGTGTCTGGCATTGAAGTCTCCTCCCAACAGGCAGCAAGTGTGTTGACTGCAAGCATTGTTGACCACCGTCAGGTGGTAACGAAGGCTGTCGCTTCCGTCCATTGAAGTCCACATATCTCAACTGCATATGACTCAAAGTTTTCCCTCAACACAATTGCTGTTCCGCATCTCCCCGAAGTCAACTAATTGTCCTCTCTGAATATGTTGTATCCCTCATGGTTGAGAGGATTTTGAAGTATGCTCGGGTTTATTATTTTTTATAAAAAGACTTAGTGCACTTCTTTTGCCAACTAAATAAATTGAGTTGACATTGTAGGTAGGTAAAGTTCGATAATAAACCTGCTCAGCACAACTGTTTTTTCGTTATCGAATAGACTTCCGTAATTCGATGGTACTGCTCTTTTAGCCTCTTGTAGAAGGGCCAGAAAGTCTGTCCCAAATAGCCTCTGCGTCTCATCAAAGAGATTGAAGCCCCCTTTCAGTGAAGTCTCCTTAACCGTATTTTTAGGTGGTGTTGGCTGAGCCGTAGTTGTTGTTGTTGGGATTGTGGTGGTGGGCTTAGACATCGGTGCCTTTTTTGCTGACTGTTGGCGAAAACAGCTGCTTGTGCAAAACTGAGTCCAGAAGAAATCTGCTTCCTTGCAGATGCAACTGCGAACTGGATTTGCGCCTTTTTTTTCTGCCACTTTGCTCTACTCCTTGTATTTCGGACATACCCTGTAGTTTGCAGGGTGTCCCTCCTTTCTGCAGTTGGTACAATATACCGATGCGTCTTTAGTGGTTCTTGGGCAGTTGGCTGGCGCATGATCCTCCTTGCACTTATCGCACCTATATTTCATGCCGCAGTTTGTTGCAACATGGCCAAATTTCTAACAGTTCTTACACTGCGTTATTCCATTTGTCTTGAATTTCTCGCAGCTGACTTTCTGATTCAACAGTCAGGCCTTTTTGTATATAGCAGAAATATCAGCTTCTCTGCCAACTTCAACCACGAAGTTATTGAACGTTTTATCGCCTGACGCTCTATATGGGGTTACTTTTATGGTTTCTACACCTTATTCCCTAAGTGCAGCAGTTATTTCCGCAGCCTCGTAAGAGCTGTGCACTTCCTTTATAACTAGGAGAGTCTTCCTCCTCCTCTCTGGGCGTATAAGTGTTAAATTTCGTCTTCTTTGACTTTAGGAATAAAATGTGACTATCCTGGTTGCCACAAAGAATGACCGATTTTGTCGTGTTAATATTGTGCACCTTGTATTCTGTCTGTTGGTGTCACGACCATGGATTAATTATCAACGCACTTAAGACAAAGTTAATGCACATTCGCCCGCCGCATATTCCCAGAACGAAACTTAAGATAAAAATGCACAGCGTAGATTGTTTGCACAGATATGGCTGTGATGGAATAACAGAAGACGATGATGACTGCACCGTAAATATTGATTATGTGTCAACGTATAAGTACCTAGGACTGACGATGGACTACAACTTTAAATGGAACTACCATATAGAGATATTGAAGAAGAAATTGTGTCACTCTGCGTACGCCCTTTTCCATCTTCGTAAACTGTGTACACCAAGAGTTCTCAAACAGTGCTACATGGGCTTGGTGGAATCACATCTACGGTATGGAATAACAGCGTGGGGAAGAGCATCTCAATTGCAATCGCTACAAAAAGTGCACAGAAGACTTCAAAAGCTTGTGGTGGAAACAGGAAGTAGCAGAGAAGTGCAGCAACAAAGAAGCCAACCAACACGCATGCTTAACATCTGCCAAATACACAATTTGGAAATCTTAGCCAACTTCGATGATGACAACACATACAGGATCCAGACACAGCAGACGGTGAACACTAGAAGGAGACAGCAGCAGCTATGTGAAGTTCCGAGGTACTGGAATGAATATGGTCGAAGGACAATTAAAGTGGCAATTCCGACAATCCTTAACGAACTCCCAAGGGAAGTTCGCAACCTACCCAAAAGAGAAACTATAAAAAAAAGTTAAAGAAATCTATTTAAACTCTTCAAGCTAAAATATTTAAATTTAAATTTAAATAGGAAAATTATTATTACTATTCGTTACTTGTATTGCCCATGTTTTTGCTTCTTTAACTACACATAATTGAATTTAATGAATTTCAACATTTATAATTGTAATTTTTTGTGATTAGTCATCTGCAAACAAGCCACTCAGGCTTTGCAGATAAACAAGTGTAAACACTACAAAATGAAATATAAATAAAAATGAAATTGAATTGAATGCCTTTTCCCTTTGCGTACTTTCCCAGCTCCGTGACGTTCAGACGGAAAGAAATGATAGGAGGCATTATTATTTGCATTTTAATCTGTGATGGGTTTGGTGGAGCCGCTGCTGTTTGAGTTATTTTTGTAGTTGTTATTTTAGTTATTGTTGAAGGTTTAATTGTTGTTGTTTGTTTAGCTGTTGTTGGTGATGGTGGTGTTGTGTTTCCCCCAGGCGGCGATCTGGATGTTTTCGTCTTCGCCTGTAGTGGAGAGTAGTTCTCACCCGTATTTTCCACTTCACTGTCCTCCTCTTCCGCCATAGCTAGCTGAAGTTCGGAGTCTCCCTTGGATGCATTATACTGGTTCGCGTGGTCATCACTGTCCTCCTCAGTAGACCCTTCACTTGTATTCTCTTCTTCCATCGCTGGATGAAGTTCGGATTCATCATCGGCGTCCTCTCGGTAGAGAACTCCACCATTGCCGAGCCTTTATCGCAACGCTGATTCGAAATTGGGCCCGTAGATGCGAACGTTCTTTCTGCATCTGGCCACAATTTCTTTGTACAGCTTTTGTACGCTGACCTACTCCTTTTGCTTCTTGCCCATGGAAAGATTTGTCCTGTATCTTCCTGTAAATTATAATTTGACATTTAGTACTTATTTCTGTGGAAATTGTTGTAAAAACAACAGTTTGTAACTGACACAATAATGAACAAATATAACAATTTGTAATTAGCGAGCATTTAATTATCACTCAATACGTCCGACCTCGATCACTGTCCGACACTGACTGAAAAACATAAATTTAATTATTCCTTTTTCTTATAAAGTTTCTTTTCAGGGAAACAGCAAATCATAAAACAAGTGCCAAGCAATATAAGGTTGACTAGTTGACTAGTTGACTTGATGCGAGGAAACACAGACATAGCATGCTATTACACCAATCAATAACCAGAAGCTTTTTTTTTTATAATTTGCGCGGGCTCAAGGGAGTGTCCGGGGTCAAGACACAGCACGGACGAAGGTATAGAGGGAGAAAGGGAGAGGAGGTACCTGTGCATTGGTCTTAAATATCTGCTGGTTGTAGTCTGTGGGAAATATAGGGCTGGGAAGAGCATTCCAAATTCGCGTAGTACGGCTGAAGAACGAGTCTCTAAATTGAACAGTGGGTCTTAAAGTAGGCTTAAGGGTAAACTGATGAGCATTCCTGGCGAGACGAGTATTGCGGGTGAATTCGTGGAGAGGAGGAATGCAGTTGGCTAGCTCACTTGAGCATCGTTTGTTGAAATAGCGATAAAATACGGACAAAGAAGAAACGGTACGTCGATGTTCGAGCGAGTCTAATGACTTTGCGACATTGTTGTCTCCTATAAGTTTTATTGCTCGCTTTTGGATTCTATCTAGTAGGTGCAGGGTGGTCTTTGGGGCACCAGACCAGATATGAGCGCTGTACTCAAGCTTGGGCGGATATACACCTTATAAATGAAAGCCAAATCAGAAGGGGTGAAATATTTCTTGCATAGATTAAGGAAACCTAGTGACAGCAGACAGCATTGAGTTTTTGAAGCATTGAATTCCACTCTGTTGTTGTTTCCCCAGTTAATTATGCTGTCAAGATCGGAATTCAATGTGCTTAACATACGCTGCCGTTCCAATTCTACGACCGAACGGCAGGGTCGTGAGTCTCGGAACGAGTATGAAAAGCTGAGGGTGCTGTCATCAGCGAAGGAATGGATTGGATAAGAAGCAGCAGACAAGAGATCATTAATAAAAATGAGAAAGAGTGTCGTAGACAGAAGAAGCTGTTGCTGCATTTTAGGACGACGTTGCTAAACAAATTAAATCAACTATGTAGGTCAACCGATCGGAGTAACACACAAACATAAAACTTTATCAGACGATAGGATACGAACGGTACAGACATCAGGCGACATACACAAATACAGCAGACAGTAAATCGTAGAGGACAAAAAAACAATCAAGAGCGAGTCCCTTTTCCCTTTTCATAATCTTTAAATTCAGTTCGGCATTTACCAGCATTAAAGACGGTACTTGGCATTAACCAGCAGTCGTGTCATTTCATTAAGGACTTATATTTATGTTTTTTTCCTTTTTTTTAGATTTGGAGTGATTCAGACCTATATAAAAAAGATGATTGGTGGTGCCTATAAGAAAAAAAAACTTTAGCCCTACTGAAGATGTAGTAGTGATGCTAAGCACAAACATTTCTGTTGATGGCATTTTGACGTAATCTTTGGGAACGGTGGGCAAAGAACCGGCATCATCTAATGAGATACTAGACTCTGATGCAGATGGTGAGCATAGAGATGAGACAAATATTCAAAGAAACAGTTCAAAACAAAGGATACGAAGGCCTTTAACATCGATGCAGTTGCCTAGCAAGCAAGTGCAAGAGTATTTCAAAAAAATTAAACATTTTATTGACGCTACAAATGAAAGTGTGCAAATTACATGAAGAAAATCCATACACCCACGATAACTTGTGCGATATTGAAATAAAAAGTTTGAAGAAATGCTTGAAAAAGTCCAATTGCAGTCTCATAGTTTTCAGCTGCACCGTGCTTCGGAGCTTCTATTAAACCCAAAACTATATTTCTTGATTTTGAGGAATAATAAGTTTATTATTATAATTTTACAAAATTATTAATTACGACGATGACGGGGGCACGACCATCTTGCGCTGCTGCTATGTCAAAAGAGAGAGAAAACAACTTTACTTCTTAAGGGAAAAGGCGCCATCTTCTGGCACCCGCAAACTTGTTTGCCATTCGCCACCAGAGCGGCGTGTAGATTGCTAAGGAGTTGTACCAGGATAGCGTTTACATGTTCATAACAGCTTCCTTCAGCAAAAAACCTTAAACATGCTGCTAGTTTATGCTCTGGAGTTACAGCATCAGAACGGTCTCTTAATTGTTAAAGGAAATATTGATATTCAGGTTTATTAATGCGATCGTTTTTTTTTTCAACCTGGAAGTCAATTTCTTACATTTGCAGACTCATTGCTCTCAATCCACCAGGTATCATCAATGCATCATAATTGCACAACAATCACCCGATAGCACCCGATGCACCAGACATCCTTAAGAGTATCAGATGGACGTTTATTTCTCCACACAAGTGTACGCTGAATCTGAAAGTTAATTTATTTTACCATTGTTTCTTAATATTATTCTCTTTGCCTGATTGCATGGTCTTAATTCTCTAGCCCAAGTCAGGACATTCATTTTTTTTTTTAAATTCTTTATTTGAAATTTAAATGATCTTAAGTGTCAAACTCATACGTTGTTACACTTTATTTACGACTTTCCGAAACAGATATCTTGCGGCAAGGTTAACTCGCTAGGACAGATTTCTTATCGTCATTTAGATATCCTTTTATTTCTTCTCCCATTGAGAATACCACTTTGGATGAATTATGAGCTCCTGCAAGGGAACTTTGAGAAAGCGGCGTTATTGCACTTCTCCAACTACCCCGTGCAAAAATGGGCATCTTACTAAACGTCTGCATTAGTTGTGTTTGTCATTTGTACTGTTCTTAAAAGTCAACTATACGCAGTAAAAAAGTAGGCGCTGGGCAAATTTAATTTGCGGAAAAAATGTGGATATTTTGGTCATCAGTCGACAGTCATAGTTGTGGTCCGTATGTCCCACAGATAATTAGTGAACTAGTTACGGCAATTCAGAACACGCAAATTACTGCTAATTACAATCTCATCTTTGGATGAAGGAAATCGTCAGTGACCCAAGAAACAAAATTCTGAGAAACTCCGGGAACCTAATTAGTGAAGAAAACAGTGCTAGTGAGAGTTTTAGTGAGCGTAAGGCAGCCATGGAGCAGCCGAAAACAGCTAATGAGGCCTTCGGGATGATCGTGGGCCTCATAAGAACCTTGAAAAAGGAATCCGGTCCCAAATTCGGTAGAAGAATTCGGGATCTACTAAAAATTGTAGGACGAAGAGGACGACATGGCGGACTCATGCCGTGAGTATGAGTCCGAGTCAGCGCCCGAGTCTCCGCCTCCCAGCGGAAACAATCAAGTGGTGGAAGAGAATGTATGAACTCACCATCACCGAAATCAGGGCAAAAGAGGTGTCTAAAGAAGACATCTCCAACGCCGTCGAAGAAGACCAGGACGATCCAGTCAACCCCACCGATCCAGCCAACCCCACTGACCAAACCAACTCAACCGAGGACAGCAACACCATCATTACAGAATCCTAACCCTGCGACAACAAAGGCGCCAGCGATGCCACCTATCACGTGTTTTTCAGCAAACGTGGCCGAAATCTCACGTTACGCCAAAAATAATAACATAAACATTTGTATTAAGAACCTGCCCAAGGGAAAAACAGTCCTAAGCACACAGACTCGTGAAGGGTTCGAGAAAATAAAGTTGCTCCTAAAGCAAAGGAGAATCCAGAATTTCATCTACACCCCGAAAACTGACAAGAAGAACATCCTTGTCGTTAAAGGCATTCATGCTTCTTACACGGAAGATGAAATCAAAGATGGACTCATCGCCAAGGTCCCAGTCCCAGCCATCAAAGTCTCGACATTACGATCTACCAAAACTAAGGATGCCCAAATAAACTACCACGTTGTTGAAATCAGCATCATTGGCAGATGTCTCTAAGACAACGCAGATCCTCGACCAGAGCGGTAGCTGGCAACCACTCAAAACAAAAGATACTGTGCTGTGCAAGAACTGCCAGAGATTCGGACATGTCGCATCCCACTGCGGGATGGAATATGGGTGTGTAAAGTGTGACTCGAAACACAAGCCAGGAGAGTGTGAGCTAAAAGAAACAACGGGAGCCGCGGTATTCTGTGCCAACTGCAAAAGCAAAGGGCATCCAGCTAGCTGCAAAGGATGTCCCTTATATAAAGCGAAGATCGCCGAAAAAGCTTAAGCCGTCGCAGCTAAGAAGGCGCAGCACGAGTTTGCAGCTAAATCTGCCTGTGCCCTTACCCGTCCAGTACTGAGCTTCTCTACTGTAGCGAAACTAAACACAAACTCGCAGCGACCACAGCCGGCAGTAGCTACAAACCCAGCAAACCACAGACCGCATCACCCAAACACCCGACTAAACCGCAGCCAAACATCAAACCTGGGCAGGGCAATATCAACCCGAACAACGAGGTACAGAGAGTATTTGGTGCAGACCTCACCACACTCATTGACAAGGCTCGCAGCGCTATCCCAGCGGGATACAACAATCTGAGTGAGACGCAAAAGTCCGTGGCGCTGGTCTAAAACGACTGCATATTATAGCGTACAACGTGAACTCAGTGCGCAGCTTAGTAAGACGAACAGCACTCAGTCTGTTCCTGAAAGCTAACAAACCCGACGTCGTTTTGCTTAGCGAAACATGTCTTAGTAAGAGAGATAAGGTACAGTATAAAGATTTTTATATTTTCAGATCTGACAGCACCGAAGGGAAGCAGGGTACAGCCGTCCTCATCAGGAAGACCATCAAATCAACTAATGTCACAATGCCGGAGCTCAGACCATGTGAAGCGACAGAGGTCGAGATCGAGGTGACCCCCACGGAAACATTGCTTGTCTTGTGCATATACGGCCAAAAGGGCAGCGATCGACCATGCAACATGACCTAGAAGCAGTAAATGCACTTCTTTCAAGGCATACCTGTGGACTTATAGGTAGAGACTTCAACGCAAGACATCCAATGTGGGAGGACACGGAGGTTGACGCGCAGGGTAGAACTATCATCAAATGGCTGGATGATAATGCCGACAGGCATTCATTGGTTGCGATCTCACAACCAAAGCCAACATTTCGCGAACACCATCAACAATCGACTTTTTTATAGCAACCTCCAACCTGGTGAATATCCTCCCAGAAATAAGGAACTACTCCTGCAAAACATTAGGCAGCGATTCTGACCATGAGGCTGTCCAACTAATAATCGATCTTCCACAGCCAATTTTCACCAACAGCCGACCAGAAGGAGACTTCATACATTTTCATCAGCTGGACATAGGCAAACTACAAGAAGATGTACTGGGGAACATCCAAATACCATCAACAACAAGGAACCTCACCAACACAGAGATTGATGATGCAATTGGAGCAGTCAATCAACGGTGTCTTGGACCAACAAAAAAGGCCAAGAACGAGCAAAGACAGGTATAGTCACTTACCAGTTCATATCCAAAATCTTTATCTCCACAGGCAAAGGTTAAGGCAGAGACTACAACGGATATACCGCAGGGACTGGAACACTCAAAGCAGAGACTACCAAACTGTTCTCAGCGAATTTAACTGCACTAAAATAATGTTTCAGAATGCAGTACACCACCACAACAACACCGCGCTGGAAAACAATCTTCGCCAAATAAGGCCAGGACCTGACGCGTTCCGACAAATACACCAGATCATTGGTAATAAAAAGGGCTTACCAGAAGCTGTAACCACAAGTGAAGTAGACGCAAGCACCCCAACCCAGAAAGCTGAAGCGATGATCCAGTATTTGTCACAGAAGTCAATAGCTACGTCTGCACCGTTGGAAATCCATCCCCACCAATCGTTATCTTCAACGAGGAAAATCCAGCCGATGAACCAGCAGAAAATGAAGAGCTGACAACACAGAGGAAATCACTGGAATCATTCAACGCAGCATAACAATGAAAGCGGCCGGAGCCGACAAAATATCGAACTTTGTCCTGAAACGAATGCCACAAGCGGTGATGATACTTCTCACCATAATTATGAACAATTGCATGAACAATTGCTACTTTCCAAGTAAGTGGAAAGTTGCTAAAATTGTTGCAATACACAAAAAGGAAAACGCTTCTAGTGTTTCGGGATACAGGCCTATATCGCTCTTGAGCAATATAAGCAAGATCCTGGAGTACTTGATAGCGATAAAGCTAAAGCGATGGTCCACCGACCTTAACATCATCACAGATATACAGTACGGATTCCGGGAAAAAACATTCGACACTGCATCCCTTAATGAAGTTTCAACATGACGTCGTAGCTGGCCTGAACAACCACCAGGTCACAGTGGCCTGCTTTCTGGACGTGGAAAAAGCATTCGACACGGTCTGGATAGAGGGACTTGTCTACAAGATGAATCTGATGGGATTCCCCTCGAACCTAATCAAATGATCTATAGCTTTCTTCACTCTAGAAAGTTGAACGTCCATGTAGAGGGCAGCCAGTCAACGGTGCGGAACATCAAAGCAGGAGTTGCCCAAGGATCAAAGTTGGGACCAAAGCTGCACAACATCTACACTGCAGACCAACCACCTCTAGCCGACACAGTTAGATGTTGTCTATTCGCAGATGACTCACTGATATAAGCCACTTCAATGTCACCGCAAATCGCAGCGCGGAGGATCGAAAACCAAGAAAGAGAGAAGTATAACTACTACACCAAATGGGGTGTCCGAATAAATGCGGAGAAATCGATACTCATGTGCTTCAAAAGACCATCCGGAGGTAGATGTAGATCAGTAACGGAATGCCGGAGCATTAAAATCGTGCATCCGAATGGCGCGACAATAACACCAGTAGACAAGGTGAAGTATCTCGGCGTCAATTTCACCGAGAAACTGAAATTCAACAACCACTCGAAGCTGACTCTTAAAAAGGGCAGTTTTGGATTCCATCGCATCTACCCGCTTATGCGAAAACAAAACGGACTAAGCCAGAAGACGAAGTTGCTACTCTACAAGCAACTCACTCCGCCGATCGTAGCGAATGGGTTTCCTATATGGCATACCATCTCCGAGACCAGCATGGAAAAGCTTTCGAGAGGAATATACTCCGAATATGCACCTCTCATATGACAGAGACCGCCAGAAGTACATCAGGTGACTTTACGAAGAAGCTCGCATCATCCCCTTATGTTAGGTTAGGTTAGGTAGTCGGGCTGCCAGCGAAATCGCCAGCACACTTAGACCATTGTTGGTCCATTGTGGTACCCATAGTCAGACTACTACCACTGATCGACAAACTCCAGTGATAGTACCATTAATTTGGTCCCAATGGCAAATGGTGACTGGACAAGATTTGAAAACCGAATAAAGCGTATTAACTTTTGCTTTCACTGGGATTCGAACCGGGAACCCCTCTAACCAGGGGCAGGCACTCAACCAACGGCGCCATCCTGCTGTTTATATCATCCCCTTACAACAATACTTGGTGACACTGTTCCAGTGGCAACTACACGACATTGGCAATCACCCAAATATGGCTATCAGGGACCAGCGATCAGGGAAGTTCGACTCCCGGACAACAATTCCTCAACGCATTGAATGTGCTAAATGAGCAGACATTCCCAAGGACATCAAGCAACGGACTGTATCACTTCTACCAAAGTAGTGATAGCAGTCAACATCGCGGCTAAATAGGCTGCCACACTACCAGCCCATCCCGAGAGGACCAGCAAGGACACACGGAATTGAACACCACGATGTCAAAGATCTCCATAATGTAAAATAATCAAATCAATAACTATAATAAATAACATTGTAAATCTTGTAAACATTGTACATCCGTTGGACCCCTATTGTTGAGCCAACACTTTCCCGCCAGCTTAAGCTTTTAGCATGTTAGACCTATTGTATAGTTTTTTGTTCAAATAAATTGAATTGAATTGTTATGAATTTCAAGCGCAGGTGTGATGTTTTTTATTCCATTTATTAGAATTTTGTAAAGAAATAAATAATAATATACCAAAAAAAAAGAAAAGAAGTCTGTGAATAAAGTGTTGTAGGGAGCAAAGATAAACTAGAGGAACGTATCAGTTTTTAAATACCGAGCTGGAAGAAAATGATGAGATGTCATATCGGAATTATTTACGTATGAATAATGCAAATTTTGCCATTAGTGGGGTCGGATATAATCAAAGGAGATACTACAATGAGGAAATCAATTCCTCCATCGGAAATATTGTCGGCGACACTAAGATTTCTTGCCACTGGAGAATCATATACCAGCACTAACAACTTCATTTCTCAGCAACGAAGTGCATAAGATTTGTAAGGCAATTTACATAAATTTAAAGACAAGATATCTGAAAGTACGAAGGGCTCGGTATCGGGGTGAAGCTGTGGTTGTATATATAAATTGACTTATTTATCAAGTAATACTATTAGTTTAATGAATTCTTGTAAAATTTCATATAAATGTGATTATTAATTCGCGTTTTATCTCTAGTTAAACAGAATCATAATGGCAACTGAGACGATGATGGTGAAAATTGAGCATCGCGCTGTAATTAAATTCCTCACTAAGCAAGGAAAAAGTCAAAAAACTATTCATGAAGAGATGGTGGCTATTTCCAGGGTTCCGCACCTTCATTATCAACTGTGCAAAAGTGTTCAAGAGAGGCAGAGAGAGCATTGAAGACGACCCCCGCTCCGGCGCCCCGGCTACTGCTTGTACGGGAGAAAACATCAAAGAAGTCGAAAAACTTGTTCTTGAGGATGCCCGAATAAAGGTGAAAATGATGGCAGAGATCACCAAGCCTTCAATTGGTACCATTCACACCATTCTTCATGACCATCTTAAGCTTTCAAAGGTCAGTGCAAGGTGGGTGCCACGAATGCTCACAGCGCCTCAGAAAAAAATGAGAATCGCATGGTGCAGAGAGCTTTTGGAGATGTGTAGTGAGAACGCGGACGGTGTTATGGATCGAATTGTTACTGGTGACGAAACATGGGTCAACCACTATGACCCTGAAAGCAAACAAGAGTCCATGCATTAGCATAAAAAAGGAACAGACCCCCCGAAGAAGTTCAAAGTCACTCCGTCTGCCGGGAAGCTCATGGCCACAGTCTCAAAGAAGGGACTCAAAGGTAATCTTGCTTATTGAGTACAAAAAAAAAGGTGAAACCATCAACGCCACATCCTACGCTTCCATTTTGCATAATTTGCGGGAGGAAATTAAAAAGAAAAGACGGGGTAAACTCGCAGCGGGTGTGTTGCTTCTTCATGACAACGCTCCTGTTCACACGGCGCGAGTTTCCAAGGCTGCTGCGCGAGATTGTGGTTTCGAAGAAATCCAACATCCACCCTATAGTCCAGACCTTCCTCCTACCTCGTAAGTAAAAATTGTTTATTGGACAGTTATTCATACATATATGCGAGTCTATAAATATTTCAATATAATATATCAACGTCATCTAATATCCCTGCCAAGGACTCTTGTAAAAGTCTCTCCTTTGTGGTGGCGTTGTTGGTGAAAAAGTGAATGGCAGCTCCAATTCCAATTGTTCAAAGTCGTCCCCATCATTCTCGGCACTAAATTTCTCAATAACATGTTTCAATGTATACTGAATTGCAAACACTGCGTGAGTAGGGCACACCGAACATAGTACCACAAGAATCATCCAGCGTAAGACCAAGCGCTGATGAATCCGTAAGAGTTGATAATCCTCGAAAGTGAGAGGCTCAAGGAATCCGTCAAAAGTTTATGGCCTACTTCAATAATACAAATTAAATAATTGTAAAATATATTACTAACTCTTTGTCTTTTCGAAGGATTTCGGCAACCATAATCTGAAGGATCCTCGGTGTCGTCCATGACTGACGCACTTGATGCGGGCGTCTGCTATGGAAATATTTAATGATTTCATGTAAGTTAAAAAAAGGAACTTTAATCTACGTACCTCGTCCATATTTGATGTTGTTTTCCTGGTGGCCATATGCTTTTCAAGAAACCTCAATTGGTAGTAGTACGCCAGCCTTGGTTGGTACACATCATCGGCACCGGCTCCACTTTTCTTGGAGTCCAGAACTTTATTCCTTTCCCGGCTGTATTGAGTACGAAGGTTACGGATTTTATTAAAAATAATATCCGAACGTGCATCACTATAAACTTCTTTGAACTCATCGTAGATTTGGTTTAGAGCAGCGGCTTTTTTTTCTCTATCAACGTATATGGATTGGGCCGTGTTATACAAAATGTCCTTTCCCTCATAGAGAGTAATCAGAAGTTCGGCTGCAGGTGCAGTAAGTAGGAAGTAAGGATTCAGTCGAAAAACAAAAAATAAACTGTAACGCAATGAAACTATTTTTTTAAGCTGCAGATTTAAAATATTTGTACACAGTCATGGTCTGAATAAGGGAAATGCATGCTGCTAGGGATATATTTATGTAGATTTGCAGAAAATATTTAGAATTATTACATTACATTTTTTTATTGCGGCATAAATTTTACAATTGTTTGTTTACAAGTCTTATATTCAGAGATTTGATTTTTATTTTTAATCTTACATCTACAAAATAATACAATTTGTCAAATACACTTTATTTATTTTATTGTAAATATGATGGTTTGAAGGAAAAGCCACATAATTAAACAAAGAATAAAAGATAAAATTATATAAAATAAGGTAACAAAAATGCAATATATGTATTTCGTCCAGGGAAGAGGGAAGTGTTATCTCGGTTTGATTTCAACATGCATATTGTTCGAGACATTCATAATAAATAACTCGTTAAAGAACGTAATAACATGCAATAGGCAAATTAATAAGTAATTAATAAATACATCATGGACATAATAAATAAATAATTAAATTAAGAAATAAATAAATAAATAAATAAATAAATAAATAAATAAATAAATAAATAAATGAATAAATAAATAAACAAATAAATAAATAATAAATAAATGAATAAATAAATAGATAAATAAATAAATCATAAACAAATAAGAAAATAAATAAATGAATAAATTATTCAATAAATATATAAGTAAATAAATAAATATATACATATATATAATAACTAACAATTGTTGTAAGGGTATATCAGATCAAAATTACTGAACTGGTTATGTACCTATGCTTGAGATTAAGTCATTGTTGGATGACAAGCATGATTTATAAAGGGTGGTTAAATTTTAAGAGCCGATGTTGAATGTGAACCACACCTAAACGTCTAGTTTTTTTCTGCTTTTCATTTGACATTTCTCTATTTCAGATTAACTCAATTTGAACCAAAGTGTCGTCAATGGTCAGAATGGTGGCAAGAAATGGCAACAGTGGATGATAAATTTTCGAAGAAAATCATCTTCAGTGATGAGGCACATTTTCACCTCAGTGGATTCGTCAATAAGCAAAATTGCCGCATTTGGGCGAATGAGAATCGAAGAGTGATTGTCGAAAAACCAATGCACAAAGAGTGAGTGTTTGTATGGGCTGGCGTCATCATCGGACCGTATTTTTTCCAAAATGAGGCCGGTCAGGCAGATACTGTGAATGGTGTTCGCTATGGTGAAATGATAATGAACTTTTTAAGGCCCGAATTGGAAGATATGAATGTGAACGATATGTGGTTTCAATAGGACGGTGCCACTTGCCACACAGCTAACGAGACAATGGCTCTTTTGCGAGACAAATTCAATGGCCGTGTTATCTCACGTGGTGGCGATGTCAATTGGCAGCCAAGATCATGTGATTTGACACCGTTGGAGTTTTTCTTTGGTGTTATTTGAAAGAAAAGGTGTACGTCGATAAGCCAGCAACAATTCAAGAGCTAAAGGATGAGATAATTCAGCATAGGATGGAGATGTGCCGCCGAGGTCGCAACGGCCATTTGGCCGATATTTTGTTCCATACATAATTGAACCATACCAATATTATCATAATAAAAAGAAATGACAATAATTTCCTAAATAATTTGTGTTTTATTAAAAATCAATATTCTGTTTTTGTAGTAATCATTTCTACATTAGCTATTTTATGGAGTTCTAAACCAAGGCAGATTAGGATCATCTTAAGCAATTTATTTTGAGCAGTTTGTAACTAGCGTAAATGACAATTTGCACACTTCCTCCAGATAGGGAACTTATAGAATATTATGGGTTGAAAAATGGATGTAATAATTAACAGTTTATTTTCGTCGCTTAGTTTTGATTTCCTACATATAAAATGGTACAGAATCATAATCGTTGCATTAACCTTTTTGATTATTTCTTGGACATGGAAACTGAATGTTAATTTCTTATCTACGTATATGACAGGATATTTTGCATTTGATTTCCATTCAGCCTGAGTACCGTTGAGGGAAAGGTTGTTGCTTGGAAGAAAGCAAGCTTTTCTTTTACGAGTAAAAAATATAGCTTGAGTCTTTGAATCATTGATATTAATTTTCCAATTGCCACAATACACTAAAATTTCATTTAATCCAGATTGGAGATTAGTTTTAACATTGAAAGCAACTGAATCTGAAGAATAAATGCAAGTATCATCAGCAAACAAGGCAATATTACAGTTTCTCAAGTTAGGGAAATCAGGGACGTATATGTTGAATAAGACTGGTGCAAGAACGTTTTGATCAGAGCTGTCAGAGAAGTTTTGATCAATAAATACCTTGAAGCTTCGACACTTTAGGGACGATTGTATAGTTTTGACTCGATATAAGGGAAATTTAAAGTTAACTAGCTTTTGTATCAGACCTTCATGCCAAACAGTGTCGAATGCTATCATACCTGTACGTTTGCCTTCTGTGCAATCATTTTTAATGTCTCTTGTAATACGATGGACTTTTATGCGATGTGCTCCAAATTTATGCGATGTGCTCCAAATTGTTGAGTTAGTAATATCGAATTACTATTAATAAAGGCAGAAAATAGAATAGCGTATACAAAATATCCTCATACGGTTTACATATGTAAGATTGATAAAAATTATCCTACTGGCGCCCACAAAAAACTAAGTACCAACGAGCATCAATCCATACCTAATGTCGTTTTTTTTATGCGAAATGCACATATGTGCAATGCTATCCAACAGCCGCACAATAAATTTCGAAGTCCCAATAGACGGCCGACGTTTCACCTCCGTTGCCTACAAGATTGAAAAGTTGCAGCCAAACTTAGCGTGTGTAAAAGCGGCATTAGGGTATTGCGAAGGCACACACTTGTGTGTACCCGAATTCTTTTTTCTTATCTTTGTTTGCTTATTACAGCGAAGAAATTGATAATATCGCAAGTGATCGGCGACTCAAGCGATCGGTGTCAATGGATCACAGCTAAACAAACAAAGATTTATTGAGCAAAAATGCTTCACGCGTTATGAGAAATAGTGTCGACAGGGATCTCATTAAGTAATAAGGATCGGATTCATTATCAGTCATCAGTTGACAGCCATAGTGCACGGACGTACGGACCACAGATAATTAGTGAACTAGTTACCGCAACTCAAATTACGCAAATTACTGCTAATTAAAAAGCCTAATTAGTGAAGAAAACGGTGCTAGTGAGAGTTTTGAGCGTAAGGCAGCCATGGAGCAGCCGAAAACAACTAATGAGGCCTTCGAGGTGATCGTGGGCCTCATAAGAACCTTAAAAAAGGAAGCCGGTCCAAAATTCGGTAGAAGAATTCGGGATCTACTACAACAGTTGTCGGACGAAGAGGACGACATGGCGGACTCGAATGCCGTTAGTATGTCGAGCGAGTCCGAGTCAGCACCCGAGTCTCCGCCTCCCAGCGGAAACAATCAAGTGGTGGAAGAGAATGTATGTCCATTACATCACCGAAATCAGGGCAAAAGAGGTGTCTAAAGAAGACATCTCCAACGCCGTCGAAGAAGACCAGGACGATCCAGTCAACCCCACCGATCCAGCCAACCCCACCGATCCAGCCAACCCCACTGACCAAACCAACTCAACCGAGGACAGCAACACCATCATTACAGAATCCTAACCCTGCGACAACAAAGGCGCCAGCGATGCCACCTATCACGTGTTTTTCAGCAAACGTGGCCGAAATCTCACGTTACGCCAAAAATGATAACATAAACATTTGTATTAAGAACCTGCCCAAGGGAAAAACAGTCCTAAACACACAGACTCGTGAAGGGTTCGAGAAAATAAAGTTGCTCCTAAAGCAAAGGAGAATCCAGAATTTCATCTACACCCCGAAAACTGACAAGAACATCCTTGTCGTTAAAGGCATTCATGCTTCTTACACGGAAGATGAAATCAAAGATGGACTCATCGCGAAGGTCCCAGTCCCAGCCATCAAAGTCTCGACCTTACGATCTACCAAAACTAAGGATGCCCAAATAAACTACCACGTTGTTGAAATCAGCATCATTGGCAGATGTCTCTAAGACAACGCAGATCCTCGACCAGAGCGTAAGCTGGCAACCACTCAAAACAAAAGATATTGTGTTGTGCAAGAACTGCCAGAGATTCGGACATGTCGCATCCCACTGCAGGATGGAATATGTATGTGTTAAGTGTGACTCGAAACACAAGCCAGAAGAGTGTGAGCTAAAAGAAACAACGGGCGCCGCGGTATTCTGTGCCAACTGCAAAAGCAAAGGGCATCCAGCTAGCTGCAAAGGGTGTCCCTTATATAAAGCGAAGATCGCCGAAAAAGCTTAAGCCGTCGCAGCTAAGAAGGCGCAGCAAGAGTTTGCAGCCAAATCTGCCTGTGCCCTTAGCCGTCCAGCACTGAGCTTCTCTACTGTAGCGAAACTAAACACAAACTCGCAGCGACCACAGCCGGCAGTAGCTACAAACCCAGCAAACCACAGACCGCATCACCCAAACACCCGACTAAACCGCAGCCAAACATCAAACCTGGGCAGGGCAATATCAACCTGAACAACGAAGCGCAGAGAGTATTTGGTGCAGACCTCACCACAGTCATTGACAAGGCTCGCAGCGCTATCCCAGCGGGATACAGCAATGAGTGAGACGCAAAAGTCCGTGGCGCTGGTCTAAAACGACTGCATATTATAGCGTACAACATGAACTCAGTCCGCAGCTTAGTAAGATGAACAGCACTCAGTCTGTTCCTGAAAGCTAACAAACCCGACGTCGTTTTGCTTAGCGAAACATGTCTTAGTAAGAGAGATAAGGTACAGTATAAAGATTTTTATATTTTCAGATCTGACAGCACCGAAGGGAAGCAGGGTACAGCCGTCCTCATCAGGAAGACCATCAAATCAACTAATGTCAGAATGCCGGAGCTCAAATCATTTGAGGCGACAGGAGTCGAGATCCAGGTGGCCCCCACGGAAACATATGAGCATATACGGCCAAAACGGCAGCGATGCGAACATGCAACATGACCTAGAAACAGTAAATGCACTTATTTCAAGGCATACCTGTGGACTTATAGGTAGAGACTTCAACGCAAGACATCCAATGTGGGAGGACACGGAGGTTGACGCGCAGGGTAGAACTATCGTCAAATGGCTGGATGTTAATGCCGACATGCATTCATTGGTTGCGATCTCACAACCAAAGCCAACATTTCCGCGAGCACCATCAACAATCGACTTTTTTATAGCAACCTCCAACCTGGTGAATATCCTCCCAGAAATAAGGAACTACTCCTGCAAAACATTAGGCAGCGATTCTGACCATGAGGCTGTCCAACTAATAATCGATCTTCCACAGCCAATTTTCACCAACAGCTGCCCAGAAGGAAACTTCATCATTTTCATCAGCTGAACATAGCCAAACTACACGAAGATGTACTGGGGAACATCCAAATACAATTGGCTTCATTAAGCGTAATACAAAGGGATTCACTGATCCACTCGCCCTACTTACACTCTATAATTCGCTTGTTCGACCTTTCCTCGAATATGCTGTCGTAGTTTGGAACCCGGCGTTCATAACATTTTCCGATCGTATCGAAAAAGTTCAAAACCGATTCACCAAGTATTGGGATTTTTGCCCTTCCTATAAAGCAAGGTGCCAACTGCTCGGCTTAAAATCCCTATCAACTAGACGGTTTAATTCAAACCGACAGAAATAGTAGGTTATCGACGAAAAGAGTTGTCTTCTTTTATAAATTATTTATTTCAATGTATAGTAACTTTTTCTATCATTTATGCGAAATGATGTGTATGATCATGCCTTGTGTTGCTTTTTGCATCATGAACAGAGATGGAAGAGATGTAACTTTTTTAAATAACTACATTTGTTACGCCTGCTACTTCATTGAGGTAGTAAATGTAATATGCGTAACAGAATGTAGTAGACGTAGCGTAGTGTCAAACTGTAGTTGAGATGTCAATTTAATTTCAGTTCAATTGTGCTTGTGAAATGCATACATGACTTGACTGGCACAGCATTGAATAAAAGGGTAAATGATGAAAGTGACATGCGGGCAAAGACATGGAATCTAGACAACATCCGAGAATAGCGAAGTATTTTTCTGTTCCCATACAATGTTTAGCACATTTCTCCTGTTGCTTCACAATTTTTAATCAAAAGCAATACTCGTAACATAATACTAATAGTACTTTTACAACGCATCTAAATCAAACGTTTCGGCAGACACTTCTTGGGGTGGCTTCCTCTCATTTCAGTCATTTCAAAATAGTTTACAGGCCGTAGCTGATTGACTGATCTTGTTTTTGCTTAGCTATATAGTAAGGTCATTATCATTTTATTGTTAAGCATCCAATTCTAAGGCAAAGTTATAAGCAGAAGTTCATGAAGGAATGGCTAGATGATCCTCTTCTTAAAAAATGGCTCCGTTAAAAGCCGGACAATTTTATGAAATGCAAGTGTGTTGTTTGTAATAATAACTTCGACGGACTTGAAAACAGTGGGCATACGGGGGGCTGCTGGACAGACAAAAAACGTGTTAGTTTGTAAAATAAATTTATAATATTCTGTTGCTTTAGTAAGGACAGCAGCCAATTTCCTGTCTTTTCACAGACTGGCAGCGGCAACACTTAACCGCAGAAATAAGAGAGCAAGGAGATATCCAACTTCGGCGAGAATTTCCCCTAGTCCACACCGGAGAGAAATGTGAGAGTAGTGGAACTCTCTTGTATATCACACATACTCTTACAAAAACCATGGATCCACCACAATATGGCGGCCGATTCATGGATTTTGTGGGATAATGGCGGCAGATTCGTGGATTTTGTGGGAAATCGTCGGCAGATTCATGTATTTGCCCAATCTCATGTACTTTTGTTCGGAGGGTGTTCAAAAGGTGACTCATATTTTTAAGAGCACATATAATACTTGGGTGAATAAAAATGTAATGCTATTTAAATAATACATGTGAATCTATTTACAGGAATATTTTGAATCAATTTAATTCTTCAAAGTAATATATAGGCGATCAGTTTGCAGTTGTATATCATTCATGAATTGTGAAAACTCATGAATTTAAATTTCATAATTGTTCAGAAAAATGTCTAAATAATGCAACTAAAACTAACTCATGAAAATGGTTGTCAAAATTTGGAATAAACTTCCATCACATTTCTTTAAAAAAACTAAAATGACCAAAAAAGTTATTTTTTTTAATGATTCATGCAAATTTTTCAATATTATTATTAATAGTACTTTTACACAAGTTTCGCGTGAATGCATTTTATATGTATTATTCATACATGTGCAGAAATAAATATGTACATTAAGTAAAGTATTCATTAATTTTATCCTAGTGCTTCAGATAGTAATTCCCACAAATGGAAGTTTAATAAATCTGCTTCATGAACATACGCTTTGTTCGTTTGCTTACCCCTCCTTTCTGTGTTGAAAATTTAACACCAAAATTTGAAAAAAGTTCAGTAACGAGCGAATTTTTCAATAAGAACTCTAATTCACCCCAATACTACGGTTGGGGAAGTGTGTCAGCTGTTTACCAGCTGTTCGTAAGAGCTCACATGTATTCACAGACAGGGGAGAAAAGCGTATAAAAAACGCTGTCAGATGAAATCAAGGGGCAAGAGAGGTAGAAGTTGGATATCTCCTTTGCTCTCTTATTTCTGCTTAACCGGTTCCACCATTGGAATAATTATCAAATTCGATAAAGTAATGCATGCTAAACTCACAAACGAAAAAATGAAATGCACAACTTTGCCTAATCACATTATTTACGGTTCAAGTAGTTTACTGGCCCACGAGGAAATTTAATTCACTATTGACGGGCCATATCAAAAATATTGTACCAATATTCTCATGAAACATGAGAGACGTGGCACACACGTAAACGTTGAGGCGAACCTCTGCAAACGTGTCTGTTAATACTTTTTCACTGTACTTTCGCTTTTGTATGCATTGGATTGCTCAAACTGGCTGTGAATTATATATCAATACAAAATTGGATTGATGCCAGGCATTACGAATTGTATTTTCTTCTTTCTTTTGGGGGGGATTTCATTTGTTTTATCTTCAAATGTAAATCAAGACTCAAGAGCTCTTTTTTCAACATATCTCGTGTTCAGAAGATTGTGAAACAGCTGAATTTGGACAGATCAATTCAAATTTTCAATAAGACCCCCTTCACAGGCGTCATCTCAGAATGCAACGGCTAATTGGACGGCCTTTTTGTTTTTGTTAATTCCTAGGTTTAGCTCAGAGGCAAATTTCAGTAAATAAGCGTACCCGGGAACTAGGGCTAGACACAGGCAGCAGGGCATGCGATGTGAAGTAACACAAGAAGGATGGCACTTAGAACACACGACTTTGACTTTCTCAAGCCCACAACCTACACAACTTAATCATTTTTGTTTCCGTACGTTTCCAAATCATTCCGTACACGCCACATTAATGGTCAAGCATCATCAACGCAATCGCCTCTAGTTAGTTGTTTGTTTTTCAGACGGTTTGTGGTGGACCTCAGTTGGTCGATGTGCGGCTACAGCTGACCTAAGGAGCAGGTACCACAGAAGTGGACATCGAAAAATCTTCATACCTAGTCACTCGACTGATGAAGACCTCTCCTTGCGGATGTCAGCGAACTAGCTGATCAACGGCGGCATTCGGATCTCCAGTCCGCAGAGTTAGAGCTACTGCGACATTTTCGTAGCACAGGTCAACACAACATGTTGCACTCGTACGACTTTCTCGAGTGATACATTTTCCACAGACGGTAAGATGGTTCAATAAACGTCAATGTATCGTGCTCCATGCAGCAAGTTCTCTCTATCGCACTTACAAACCCAGTTGGACTGATTCCAATTAGAAGATCATATCTTCTAGAGCCAAGGTGCAATTTTACGGCCAAGTGTTTATCACTGCCGTGTCTGATAAAAAAGATAACGCTGATGATGGCTAAATATTGCGTGAAAATAAATGAGAGATTCATAAAAGCATACAACTCCTGCTAAAAGTAGATATCATATCTCTTCCGATTGGTATGAAATAAATTTGCGCAACTCAGAGCACGTTTAAAATAAATGAAGACAAATGTCACTCGAAGTGACTAAAATTCAAAATGATTACATTTCATGTATTTGGATATGATATATTGGATACGTGCCTTCAAGAATGCTTCCAGCTGCACTGACCTTGCAGTCATTGTCAGAAATGATGCTTCACATACAATTATTCAGATTTGAAGGCATAATGCCTGAAACACAATAGTGCCTTGTGGGTTCGACGTTGTGATAGAAAATGCAGTGCGTTAAGATTCGTAATGTCAAATCAATCATCAGCTGTTTTCATTATTTTTAGATTGTCGTCAGTTTCAAATAGCTTTTGTCGTTAAATTAATTTTGATCAGCTGTTTTCAGCAGAAATAAGGGAGTATAGAGATAGCCGACTACACAGCTGATTGCCCCCCGCTCTATCGACGAATTTGACGCATATTCACCTTATTTTTGACGGTTATTTACGAATTTTTGACAGTTATTTACAATTCATCGAACATTGTCTCATATTCACGCACACTTGTTTGCAAAAATCCCTACCCCACGAAAATAGCGGCTGATTTGTGAATTTCTGCCCTCAACAAAGTCAAAATTCATGAATTGCCCTAGAATTCGGGAATTTGACATTCATTAACAATTATATATTTGGGGGTGTTCGTGTATTATAATCACAAATCCAAATTCTAGATTTTATTAAAAGTTTTATCGTCTGAAAATATAAAACTTTACCAGAAAATGTTGTATTAAATTAAATATCAACGATAAGATTGTATATTTACATATATTGTATCAGACCAACGGTATATGTTTACGGTTTATGTTATTAATTGGTATACCACAGAAAATAAAAGACAATTTCTTAATGTTTACCTACAATTAGACAACAATATAATATTTTGTAAATAGCCAGTTTTATTAATGAATATAACGAAAGAAATAAAATATAAATAAAATGTATATTTATGCGTTAGTTGCGTTTAATTTCATATGATTCGGCAATGATTCGACGTCCAGAAAATAAACGTGTAAAAACAAGGCGTGACTGCAACCATGGGTCAGCACGGTCTACATGAGTTGATTATTCCATGTACGCATGTATATTGTTGGATTTAAATTCTGAAATCGGGTAAATACATATTGATAGACGTAAATAAGTACTTGTAGAAAGAGCAGAGCTTTAAAATTGTTCAACTGGTCTGGCTTTTTCTTTTTGTCATTGTATCTCTTAAAACAAATTGCTTCTTGTAGTACACAATAGTTACACTCGAAGCAACGCGTGAGGCCTAATTTTTAATTTAACCATAATTTGATTTATTAGTAGAAATCAAATAATATTAGAGTAAAATAATGTGTTACATGTATTTTCTTACAAAGAGACGGTTTTATTTACTGTAATCTGCTACATGGCCCACATCCGGCCAATGCTCACCTATGGCTGTCCCGTGTGGTTCAACGTGAGTGCAAGCTTGATGAAAACGATTCGGGTGTTTGAGAGGGCTTGTCTTAGGGCTTGCCTTCGCCTTTACAGAACACCATAGTCCCAGTACAGAAAATTCTACTCCAATGAGGTTTTATACAACAGGGCGAACCTGATACGAGTGGACAATTTCCTGGTGAAATTGATTCGAGGCCATACTGCCAGAGCGATGAACTCGGCCAATAACCTGATCTCTGGGGCGTACTACCCCAATTCTCAGTACCATGAAAGGGTACGTCATAATGGCTTCGTCCCCCCAGAAGCATTCCTCCATTTTGATCAGCACGGCCTGATACAAGACAAGAATGCGGTACCGCTTCTCTTTCACATCGCCCGTTCAACTGTGGATGGGCGACTCAACCACGGCCGTTCCGTTGCACAACGAGCTGAGGAGGGTCTCCTCCGGTTCAGTACGGCGGTATCAATGCGAGATGTTCGGGATGTTGCAATGCAACACCGAAAATTCTGGTGGCTGTGTAGTGAGGGAACTCCATCATCGAACCCTTTAGACCCTGGTTAGGGAAAGGGTAGTACAGATCCCCTTATGGGGCGCAGTCGGTCTCTGTCTTGCAGCGGATTAGTCCAACTGCAACCTATGGCCGACCTACTTATCTTAGGTAGTTTTTAAGGTAGTGTGTAAGTTGTAAATATACAAAAAAAAAAAAAACGTATACACATTTGTACATGTGTACTTATTTGTATACACTTGTTAATAGTTAAGTACACATATATATGTGCGTATAGTAGTATATATACACATATATGTATGTATGTTTAGTTTAAGGTAGCTTAAGTTATTTTAAGGTAGTATGTAAGTTAGCATATAGGTTTTAAAAATAAAATAGTTCTGTTATTAAGTTTTTTTTTCTTAATTTTTCTTAATTTCAAATTGTACAGTCAATTATATAATTTTAATATATGCATTGTTAGGTTAAGTCGAAAGACATAGTTTAAGATTAAGTTTAGCTTAGAGTGCCCGCCTAGGGCCAGTAAGTTAGAAGTAGTAACAATGTTCGTTCAACTAGTTTTAAGCATTTTTGTCTAGTATTTAAGTTATGGTATGAATTAATGTTAATAAAAATGAGTTGAAAATGAAAAAATGTATTTTCTTTCATGCCGATGTATTAGCCCCTAATCTAATAAGAATATTCCTTAATATTGCAATTCGTGAACGCCAAAGCTAAATTCCTTGTGCAGTTTCCCCTACTTTTCGCCGTAAGAAAAATTTTAAATCTGATTTGAATCTTAGAATTATAATTAAGGTATATTATATTTAGCTTACGCATTGCACGATATTGTGACTACCGCTAAATAATTCACCTCGGTAGCTTGGAGGGAAAGGCAATCAGCTGTTCGGAAAGCTCACACGTATTCTCCTGTCCCGTGTCGGTGAAAACGTTATAAAAAACGCTGTGAAAAAAATTTTAGTGGAAAGGGAGGTAGAAGTCGGCTATCTCTATACTACTTCATTTATGATGTAAAGTCCCGGTTGAACGCATGTCTCTCTTAAAAATATCGAACATGTCGGAAATTGGGTGCGTCGTCCCATGATATACAAAATGTAGTAGAATCCTCTCAATTTTATCTTAAATTTTGCCACGACGCAACATTCTGTTCACTGCCAATTGAAATGTGTGCGTTGAAAGACAACGCAACGCAGCAACGCACTATTGTGTTTCAGGCAAAATGCAGGGCACGCACGTATTTTATTCAAGTATCCATGTGTAAACATACCACTGTTCAATTGTATGTTGGCGGTGTCCAACAATACTTAGCTAAGCACACTAAAGATTTAGCGGAATTAATTAAGATAAATGGGTTCTACTTGAAGGCGAAGAAGTCGCGGGTCATTCCAATTTCTAATAAAAAAAGCATTATTCAACTCCTTACGAGTCGAACATCGCTCTTGCTGAGGACGAACTTAAAACTGTTACCAGTATAATATATATATAATAATAATATGGGTGGCGCTACAGCCCATAGAGGGCCAGGGCCTAGTTCTCAGCAACCACTCGTGTTGTGCGTGCTATTGTTCTATCACGAGTGGAAGGGACCTACAGTCTTATGCCGACTCCGAACGGCTAAGTTCGAGAAGCTTTTTCTAGACAGTTATACTCTTTGAACATTGTCAGTGACTCGAAAGAGGTGGGGCCGTGAAAAGTATTTCTTGTCGTACCAGGAATTGAATCTAGACAGGTAGGTCCAAGTGCGTAGGAGTCGACGCCCATACCCACAACGCCACGGGCCACCACCACCAGTATATGCTGTGTTGTAAATTTCACATTGTCAGGATATGACGATACGATAAATATACGGATGCCTTCGCAAGCTCTGGTTTACCTCAAGTTTTACACCTGAAAACACATAAGAAAAAAACTAGTTTCAACAATTAATTCCGAAAATACTCGTCTACGACAATTGCGTCATTCTGAGTGACTCTGTGGACGGTCTTCAGCGAATGATTAATAGGCTTGTCATGTACTGCAATAGTTGGACTCTAACAGTCAATCTACAGAAATCAAAAATGGTGTTTAGGGATGGAGGTGGGCGCTACTCTTGTGTGGAAATTTAATTATTGAAGATATTGAAATATATATGTTAGTATCAGCAAACTTAAATGTAAAGAAGCATCTGCAAGAAATATTAGCAGATGCTAAGCGAGATATTTCATCAATATGGGATCGTTGCATTAGAAACAATTACATATCACATAGCGCGAAGCGATCAACTGCTGCATCAGTACTTACTTCACTTAGTTCAGGTATAGGGTTATAGATTCTATATACATGATTCCGTTGAAAAGTACTCAAAAAAAAGTATTTTACATATAGAAGCTGGCACTCCACCCATGTTCTTGCATACCTTGGTAATGCACTTCAATTATATTATAAAAGTATTGGAGATGGAGAAATCAAGATTACCAAACATAATACAGTCGGTTCTTGATAATTTGAAACTCAAGGGACCTCATATTCGAATTAACGAGAGCGTGGAATATCAAATAGTTCGCCATTTTCGAGAGAAAACATATGACAGTTCGAATTATTGAGTAATAATCATTTATTATTTACACACTGCTAATTTTTAATCAAAATCAAAAGGTTAGAGGTGCAAATATACATGTACATAACGTAAATTAGTTATTAGTGATTAGGAGTTATTAGGAAGAAGTATTTCATGTTAGTTTGCTTCAAAGCACATTGCTGAGACTAATCAGTAACTTTTTCATCAGAAATTGTGCCTGAAATGCTGTCTTGTAATGTCTCGAATGAGACTCTTGCTGCTTTTATTGACGCCTCAGCCAAAGACTCTGATGTATCATCCCCATCTTCATGGTTGCTTGTTTCATTTGTATCTTTAGCATTTCTGTTCTCATTTCAATAACAAATGCTCGTGCAACGATAGAGCATGTTTGAACTTGTCTCAAAATGTGCCTCTATGCGAGGTGATAACATTGAATTGTCCAGTGTATGACGGCAAGCACAATTAAAAAGTGCTTAAAAATGTATAGATTTTTTTCGAAATATAAAGAGATTCCCTAGTGACCTTGTGATAACTTCGAATTATGGAGAGCTTCGAATTATCGCAGGTAATTAACGAGAGGTGACTGCACTGAGAAACATTATAAGGTATTTGCAATGTATGGAAGGAATTTGCAACAGACTGTGGGCGGACCTAGTCAGATTAAGAACCTTCCTCTTTAAGAGAGAAATTTAATTCGATGTTGGAGAAATGCAATAAAATGGCGTATGGGAAATATACTGAAGAAGAGGGAGCCTCGTTGTATAGGAATTGTTACAGCCAATTAAATAACCATTTAAATGAAAAGACATACTTACATAATTGCTATACTGTGGACAAAATAAGTACGATATTTAGAATGAGAGGTGAGATAGTTAATTTAAATTTTTTTTCTTTTCTTTTATTGTGGCATAAAATCTACAATACATACAATTTTCAAATTTTGAATTACAGAGATATGGTAAGAGTATCTTACTACTATAATATAAATACAAATGTTTAAAATAATATCACATAATTTCTCAAATTTAGAAGGAAAAAAGCCTTTAAAAACCTTCATTAAAACAATAATTTTCATTTTATGCCCACCCGCACTGATCTACCCATACTCTGCGAACTTTGTGACAAGCAAACTGGGGAAGATGTGTTACATTTTCTTGCAATATGCCCTGTGAGTTGAGTGGTAGTGGCCGTTGTGTGTTTGTGCGTCGACTCCAACGCACTTGAACCTCGGTGTCTGCGTTCGATACTCAACACGACCAAATATAATTTTCACGGCCTCACCTCTTTCGAGTCACTGACAATGCTCAAAGAGTGTAGCTGTTCTGAGTTCGGTGTCGACATTAAACTGTAGGTCCCTTCCACTCGTGAGAGAACAGTAGCATGCAAACCCAAGTGGTTGCTAATAAGCTTGGCCCTAGTGTTAATCAAACATCGATTGTTTGAGTTTTCGATAGTATCGATTGTTTTTTTTAAACAATCGATGAATCGATAAAAAATCGATAGTGTTATTTCAAATTCCTTCATTTGCATTACTCGTCCACATGTCTGTTGTTGTAATTCAGTTTTTAACTCCTCATATTGCTTAGGAATACGTTTGCATTTACATAAGAGCTTTTTTGTCAGGCAACTCATATTTGTCGTACAAACTTCGAACTAATAATCTTAACCCTATGTGATCCGAAGTCCTGTATGGAAGCATATCAATGGCTATCATATTTGCGTAAAGAGCATCAAGATCATTTTTAATTTTTGAATTTTAATCGTATTTGTGACTTTCTTAGGAAATATTTTTTTATGGTATATGTACGTTTGGATGCAATTGAGACAACTTGATGTTCATCTCCATCTACTTCAGAGGATGAACCCACCGGCTTCTTTCCTTGTTTCATAGGAGTATTTTCTTTTTAAGCGGTCACGTAAATTAGTAGTTTGGGTGTTTTCATAAACGTCAGACTAACAAAGGACTGCGTTATCCATGTTCATTAATGAAGACATACGAGCATACTAACTTACGTGAACTGCAGTACCTACTGTTCATTAACGTCAATAGCTCATCGATGTCGGACAGATTGTGCGTATTTTTTTTTTTTTTACTGCAGATAGAGTCGATTGGAAGAAAAATATTTCGCACTAAAGCAAGCCAAAAACGCATGAGAAAATAAATGCCATTGTACTAGCGTAGATATCCGACGTTTATGATTTCTATTACCGGATGTTTATATTCCTGCCCACACAACTTAAACGTACAAAATTGCTCTTTTTAGTTGTAAAAATTATTTTATACTTTACAAATAATAAACCAAACCAAACACGAAACAAATTGCAAAACATGTAAATAAATTAACCAGAGAAAGCCAGAAATCACTTACAGTGATGTACAACGTTAGCTGTGAGATATATCAGGTTAGTGAGTTCTCAGTTCATGAATTAAGGCTCAGTTTAGTAATTCAAGCAAAATTTGCAATCAAATCCCCAACAACAAAACACATCGACTGCAAATATTATCGATATTTTTTCTTAACTATCGATATTCTCGATAGTTAAATACAATCGATTAATCGATTAAACTATCGATGTTTTATTAACACTACTTGGCCCTCTACGGACTGTAGCACCCATATTATATATTTTGCCCAGTTTTGAAGTAATTTCGCGTTTTTGTGTTTTCAAAACATATAATTAAATATAGTGAAGCACTAAGCATTTTTAATGGAGGGACGGGATGGAACGTTTTATGCAACTACGCTGCTGCACTTCAAAATAGAAAAGGAATTTTAAAAGGAGACTCAATTTAATTAATCATTGTTAATAATTTATTTGAAATAAAAGTCATTTAAACTAAACTAACCAGCTTTTTGACTAAGCGGCTTCAAAAAATGCCATTGGCCAGTTGAATACTCCCATGTGCTTCAAGAAACAGTACTTCTTTCACAAAAAATAACTGTGCTGTGGGTTTCAAGCCGTTTTTGTTTCCTTGATAAAAATGACCGTCACGTTACAGTCATTGGATATCGCTACAGGGACATGTTTCAACTTAATTTCTTTATTCAAGTTTCATGGACTAGATTTCATTAACGGTGTACTTTCAACAACACGGTGGCAAAAGCCACACAGCGGTTTATTGAAAACTCATTTCGATGAAAGAGTTGTATCAAGAAATGGTAATTTTGCCTACATGTGCCCAGCGTTGCCGATGTGACACGATCGTGCCATTATATCACTTTTTTTTATATCGAAATGGCACTGTGGCGCTTCAACATAGAGCACTCTGGTAAAAATTTGAAAAATTAACATATTTACATCAACTTGTACAAAACAATCGCTGCATCGTTTACATCTGGCTTTCAAAAGAATTAAACGCTCGTTAAGTTTCGATGAGTATGTGTAAATGGTGCGTTATTTATTTATTAACCTAGTTTTGTAATGCATTTATGTTTGCTTCTATACGATTTTCATTTGCAATTCATAAAGTTCATTAAAATACACAGAATTGTATATTTTGGTATATTTCCGTTTGTGGCACACATTGCCTTAAAATGGTACTCTTTGGTAGCAGTAATGGAACTTTGAAAAATATTTTTCCGGAAGGCTGCATATGCCTAGATCGTGTGAATTAACACACGCCTCTTACTTATGGGTCTGCGTTAAATGATTGGTATTCGCGAACAAGCCGGCGTCGTTAGGTGAGCTCCGAGCCAATATTGAACCGGTGATAGTGGCCGTTTCTATCGAAATGTGTGGCCAAGTCAAGGAAAAATGAGTTCATCGAAGCGATCGCTGCAAATGTGTCCCTGGTGGGCATATAAACTACGGCGAATTCCAGACATAAAGGTTTTTATTGTACTTCAAGCCAATAATAAAGCTTGCGAGATGTCTCACCAGGTTTGCGTTTTTTTTTATAAAAAAAATTGTCAAGCCCTTATTGGAAACCCCGATATATGCTGCGTGATGAATGATGCTTGGATTTTTTGTTCCAGGATTTATTTTTCGGACCGTTCTGGGTCTAACCAAAACAAAAGATAGACGTCTTGCCAATTGACGACAAAATGTACTTAGGCTGGTAATCAATTACATGCAATCTTCGTAGTATCAAAACTACTAACCTCCGCCAAAAAAAAAACTACTAACATCCGATTGCTGATGCAGATGCTACTATTTTAACCACAGAGCAACACCGTCCCACTAACAAACAACAAATCGGAAAGCTCTTCCTCAATCATGTTTATATCCATCCATTAGAACGTCGTAGTCATCCATCATTATCACTACTTAGAATCGCCCGAAAAAGCTTGACGCAAATTGACTGCAAAACAAATGAGCCAGCAGAAACCCCGCAGAAAGCTTCGCTTTCATCGTCGACAACACACGAAGCTTCACTGTCTAGTTTCCATTCACTATTTCGGCACAGCAGTGCGTCTAAGGTCATTGCCAGAGCGCACGGGAGCCAGAAGAAAGCTGATAAGAGATAGCGCGACCGATAAGTTTGTGTAGGTTCTAAGTTTTGACATTCATCCATTACAAGAAACGTAGCCGCAGAGCGAGCAGCGTCAGTCAGCCGAAATTGGTCGAACCCTCAAGATGTCAGCCACAGCCGATAGTGTATTCGTGTCCCGCTCCCAAGGTATCTCAGCCGAAGGTGTCCGCGATCAGTATGCGGACGGGAAAGCAGCCAAAGTGTGGGAGATATTCATTGGTGACAAGCGCTCCCGCACAGACAACTACAAGAAATTCCTCATCGACTTGCTGAAGTCCAAAGGATGCAAGCGGCTGCTGGATGTCGCCTGCGGAACTGGGTGAGTGCTTGGTGATGACGACGGCAGCTTTCGGGTGATAACATCATTGGATGATGAAAATTTCAGAGTCGACTCAATCATGTTGCTGGAGGAGGGCTTCGAGGTGGTGTCCATCGATGCGTCGGACAAGATGTTGAAGTATGCCCTGAAAGATCGCTGGAATCGTCGCAAGGAGCCAGCTTTCGACAAGTGGAGTAAGTGTGCAAGTGTGTTTTGCAATGTGCTCTAACTCACACCTCTCCCCTATTGACGCAGTCATTGAGGAGGCCAACTGGTTGACGTTGTACGACGACATCCAGCACGAGATCAAAGAGGGCTTCGATGCGGTCATCTGCTTGGGCAACTCCTTTGCCCATATGATGGACTCGTTCGGGGACCAGCGCGAGCAGAAGCAAGCAGTCAACAACTTCAGGAAGTGCCTTAAGCCCGGAGGCATGCTCCTGATCGACCACAGGAACTACGATAATATTCTCGAAACCGGATCAACGCCAGCGAAGAGCTTGTACTATAACGTGAGTTGACAGAATTCTATTTAATTACTCCTCACTCAATGTGAATAGATGAAGCTCCAAGGGCAACACTTGACCTATTGTTTGTGGTGTCGGTGTGGAGATCGAAAGCGATACAACATTTTTGTAGTTAGAGTTTTCCTCTTCGAGGTTATCGCTTATGATAAGGGGTAATCTATTTAAATTTATTCCCCCAGTGTTACTTGTGTGGCTGTTGTTTGGTGGTTCTCTATGGGGCAGCATGTGTGTGCGTTGCTTACTTTGAATATTTGAGAGACTGGTGGGCGAGAAGAATACGCGTGTGCAGTCTGGCGATGCCTTAAAGTCATCGCAGCTTGATTTTTGATTCATTGCAAGTGATTTCTCGAGGGAAAAGCTTCGATGATAGAAAGTGATCTGGTGCATGTTCCATCCCACACTGCGAGATGAGCTCTTTCTGGATGAGACTGGAACTGATAAAGTGCTTGTAACGAATATTTTCGTAAAACTCAACTGGTTTCTGGGGCAGTTACACAGTGTTTCTTTGTTTTGATACAACATGTATTCAATTTTAGCTGGAGCAGTGAAGTGGGGAGATTGAGTGATCGATATCGATGTATGATCTTTCATTTATTTTGAGAGAGTTTACTGTCTTTCGCCTGCGTAACTGATCTTGTTCCGATGAAACATTGAAGATGTAAAGTCGATCTCTTTGATTGTTAAGTTCAGCTGATTGACGTGTATTTGATTAAATCATTAATCAAAGTCGGCAAGTCTCCAGCAGGCCCCTGCACGGAGATAAGATTGACGATCACTAAGCGAGCTTCTATCTGTTTCCATCTCGAAGAAGATGTACTACCTCTCTCTCTCTCTCTCTCTTATTGCTCTTATTACTACATGCATTGTTACCTCTAAGTATGATTAATCTTGCTGGATAGATTAATCTCGAAGGCAGTGCTTCAAGCGTTCCTTTGAATTTTCTATCACTAGATTGGACACAGAAACGGTGCCACCTTCCTCATTTCGATATAAACAAGGTTGGATAATGCCGCCCTAAGCTGCAACCATATCTCCTACCAACATTTCCATCGCGTTGTCTATGGTCGTCCGGCTCCAATTCTTGTCTCAGCACAATCTTATACGGATGTAGGTACAAATCCAAAAGAGTGTAGATACTCACGTTCAAATTTGTTCACGTTGCAACGAATTGGCTGCACACTGAAGTTCTCCTTCAGTTCTCTTATATTCCAGATCTCCTGCAGCGGCACTGTCTTCCACTAAACGTTAGCAAGGAATTACGGATCGATTTCTGGTGGTCCTAGAAAAGAGATGATAATTTTCCATAAAATAAGTTCATATCCTGAAGTTAGGGCTGCAGCGCCACCCTTATCATTAGTATTAAAAGTTTAAGTTCCCGGGGATGCTTTAATTCATTTTCTAAAGAGGCGTTACTTCAATTTCAATACTTTCAAAATTCAATGAAAAATGTCCAAAATCGTAAAATGCTAGATCCAGACAGACAGCGTACAGTGAAGGCTGCAATTTTGAACAAAATATCAATGAAAGTGAGCAGAAAGAAAGGATTTTTCAAGATTCCTTGTTTGTGGGGGTACAATGGAGGAGCTCGTGTGTTTCGAAGGCTCCACCTTCCAGATTGGTTTAACAGCTTTCGTGAAATTTTCGCACCACTTTTGCACACTATTGCTCAACTTGCTGGAATATTGAGAGTTGATCAACTTCGGAGTTCGTCACAACTCGAGATCTAACCGGAGGGTTGAAAATTAATTTTGTTCACTATTATGACATTGTGCTGTTCGTGTCCGGTAGATATGCATGTACATGCAGGGCCGGTCCCACCAGATGATCAATTGCACAGGGCGCACAGCGCTTGAGCGCGCATTGTGAAGACTAAATAAACCTATGCTAAGAACGCATTTCCATTCCCACACAAGAATTAAGAAAAAGCCACAATAAAAAATCCCACGCAGTCGTTGGGTGAAACGTGCAGAAATAAAATGTCCATGGGAAAACATCTCAAAATAGAATCTCAGTTCTCAATTCGTATGGAATCATTGAGTAAAACTCGCAGAATTAATTTCTGTACATATGAGATTTGCTCATGTAGGTAGTTAGGTACAGCCGTTGACAACTAATTAGAAACGATATTTTTAACTAAAGAGGTCAGATTTTTCTCATTTATTTCATAATTTTTTTATTTTAATTTTTTTTCTTAAATTATCATTGGAACTTAAAAAGACAAAAAAACACAATTCATTCAGTTTCTCTTTGGAAAATATGGTTTTGGAGATGTTTTTGCTCTAAAACTCCATATTGAACTATGACAACTAATTAGAAACGCTGGAAAAATGACAACAAAAATGTAAGATAATCTTTACAAATAATGTCGAAACTTACTATAGTGTCTTATTATGACAAGTACTTAGTCGGAAAGCCCCTTTGCTTCAACACAGCTCCGCAACGATTCTGCATCGACCTGATAAGGCCTCGGCATCTCTCCACTGGAATCGCGTACCACGCTTCCTTCACCTTTTCATACAAAACATCCAAATTGGAAATGTTTTGAGTACTGACGGCATTCTTAACATCACTCCAAAGGTGTTCTATAGGATTTAGGTCTGGACTTTGTGATGGCCAGTCAAGTACACGCATGGAGTTTTGGTCAAAAAATGCTTTTGTGAGCTTGCGGTATGTTTAGGGTCATTATCTTGCTGGAATGACCAAATAACCGGCATATTTTCCTCCGCCCATGGTAGCATTACATTTGTCAATATGTCAACGTACTGCTACTTATTCATTGTTCCCACAATACGATGAATTGGTCCAACGCCGTTCCACGAAAAACATCCCCAAATAAAAATTGAACCGCCACCATGCTTAACTACTGGAGAGGTGTACCTGAGATCGAGTTCTTTGCCTCTTGGTCGTCGGACGTACCTTCTACCATCCGGACCAAACCTATTTATCTTTGTCTCATCACTCCATAGTACAAATTTCCATTCATTTGCGTCCAAGCAGCATGGGTTTTGGCAAAGTCGATACGACGTTTTCTTTGTGCCAATTTGACCATCGGTTTCATTCGCGCTAGTCTTCCGTGAAGTCCGGCTTCCGTCAAACGACGAGCAACAGTCCTCTTAGACACATTGATACCTGTTTCATCCATTACTTCACGCTGGATTGCTTTGGCACTTTTTTTCGGATCCGCTTTTGATAGCCGGAAAATTTGTCTGTCAATGTACTGTGTAGTTTTGCGGGGTCTTTTTTTGCGTGGAACATTTTTCGTGGTGCCATATTTACGAAAATGGGAAATTGCACGAAATACCATCTTCTTGGAACAGTTTAACTGCGTTGCAATGCGTTCATATGACTGACCCGCTTTGTTTAGCTCAACAATAGCCTTCCGCGTGTCAGGTGTACAGCTCTTTCCTTTACCCATTTCTTTTTTTTTTTTTTAATTTAAATATATTAGTTTTTTTATTTTTGTAATGTAAGCCAGTGCTATCTTACCAAAATATTTGAGATAAACTTTTAAATATTTATGTATTTTAGGTAATACAAAGTCGTTTCTAATTAGTTGTCAACTCAAGAACTCCAATTGATCATATATTATATGACTGTTACCTAGCAAAAAGTTTACCGTTATGTTATTAACAGTAATCGGAATATGAGTAAACACTACAATGCTGGTATCGTTTCTAATTAGTTGTCAACGGCTGTACCGTTCAGATCAGACATTAGATTTTACTTCACATGTAGTAGATCTACTTCGTTAATTATTTTGTATACGTCTGCTACGTAGAAACTTCTTTCTACTTATTTGAAGTTGTTGTTATATTAACTTCGAGATTCCGGTTGATGTATTGTATTGTTTCTTTTCTGCAAATCGAAAAGCGAAATCGAATCAAGAAATCAAGAAAAAATCGACTATATTCTTAGTATATATGCCTTAAAATGTTCAAGGATTCTTCAGAATACATATAGGTACTCCTTTTCAACTGTACGACTTTCCATCGCACTTCTTCCAAAAAGATTTATTTTCAATTTCTGCTTAACATTTTGCAAATCTAATTCGTTTGCTTCACTTTCTGAGCTTTGCATTCGCATCCCTTATCGAATTGTATGTTACCGAGGACTAGGCCAACCGGGGATACCTCAATAAGATAAAACGTATGTCTCGTGTAATGTGGAAACTGCCAAAACAACAGGATGGGGCGCCAAACGTTGTGAACTCTCAAGTCTACTCAACTCAAAATTGAAAGTTGTAATCTACAATTTGAGTGAATGAAAGCAAGTCCTGAAGTTGCAGAGAAAAATCCTAAACTTGTGTTTAACTCTTAGTTGATTAAATCACCCTAACGGTACTGCAACAACCGTTAAACTCACAGAAAGCGATTGGTACTTGAAAGTATTTCGCGTAATATGTTAAATTTGCTAGCATAATTTATCACTTCAACAATTATTATCAGTGATCAACTTGTTTTAGTATCGGTTTTAAAGGTGTAGTTTCTCAGGCATGAGTTCAGCTTAATTCGTGTTCCTGAGCACTCTTCTCTTAGTTGTCACCACCTATCGTCTTATTCTAACATCGCAAATACTTTCGACTTAAATTTGAAATCGAATTAGGTATTCAATTACGAACAACAAGATCTCTGGCAGCATTTTATTTCAAGAATTCTTTCACACTAGCATTACCAGTCATCTTTTTGCACGAAAATGAAGAACTTAACGACGTTGAAACCGAGACAAAATAACCCCAGTATCGTCACTAAAAGGATAATCGTTTTCATGAATCTCTTCCGATAATTTAAGCTCATTAATATAAACCGATTCGTCGAGTAATGTTAGTGGACTTTAACAATAAATCCACTAACTCACGTTTGGGGAATTAATTGAATCATATTTCCATGAATGAATATCAAAGACAATCTTGTTTACGTTGCATTCATTTAATGGTGCACTTAATGTTCAAGTAAATTGTTTTTAAAATCCCCAAATGAGTGAAGCACTCTCAAACCGGTAGTAGAGTTGATTGTCTTGTGTGTACACTCCGCGACAATTGATGGTGACACCACTCCTGATTATGGGGTTTATCAATGATTTCCGTTTCTGTCGCATCTTATTTCTCTGGCTTACAAAGACACTTTGAAACTTCGCCAAAATGTTAAATTGCCCTCTTCGTGTTTCATTTCGCCAATTAAACCTTTCGTGTTGAATAAGAAAAAATCTCGTTAATTCGCTAAGTCAAACCTATTATCATTAATTAAGATTATTTTATGTTTTAAATGTCATATAATATTATCTGAATCGCGGTATTCAGTCCCCCATCACAAGAGAATAAATCACGTTTTCGGAATTGATTACAATAGCCTTGCTCCTGCGCGCAATTAATTAATTAATCTTTCGTAACATCCACAAACTCAATCCACACCACTCAAATAAGTGCACTTGATCCTTGATTCACGGATATGTATTCATAGCAGACCTACTCGCATTTGAATTGTGTGATCTAGAAGGTAAAGCCATCCGGGGCTACACCGGACTTGAAAAGATTACCGTTGGTGTTATTTCCAACAATTTCTATGTGCTTTGGTTAACACACGCAGACTAAAATGGTTGCCCACAATTGAAATCCCATTTCCCTAGAACAATGATGGATTCAAACAAGTGTGTGCAAACTGCAAACTGGGCAGACTCATCAACATCCTTCAATAAATACTTTATTATCTGTGAAATTAGTGAGGGAACTAATGGGATTAACAGCCGGAAAGTTGAGCACCTCGTTGATATCTGGTTCGAGCTTTGAAGTAGATATACTCTATTACTACCTAGTCTAGTTGACAGCTGTGATCTTCTTTATAACAGTGAGACTCCTCTTTATGCACATCTCTTTTAAGGACAATTCGTAATGGTATTTCATGTCCGTCATGGTCATGGCATGAAGACGGGGCTATTCGTGTACTTCAACCTCTTTAAAACTGACCTTTTTCTATACCGGACACGGATATGATTTTCAACTTCTATTGAGCAGCTGTATCAACCCCTCTTAACGGGCACACGAAGCAAAATTGATTGAAGAATGAGAGAAAATATTGTGGTACTTGCTCTACATGTACTTACTATACTAAAATGTACACAAGAACACCCAGCATTTGCAAGGGAAGATAAAATAAGCCAAATTGTTAAAATGCAAGGTTTGGATATTTTGAAGAAAATAGAAAAATGCATCGTGTTCAAAAAGAAGGATCTGGCGAAGTGATGGATAATACCGTGATAGAATGGTTTAGATCTAAAAATGTGTCAGTATCACTTGTCATCGGGACAGCTATCAAAAACTAGAAGCTTTTAAGGTTGTCCCTTCGAGTCGTTAAGAGTAAATTGGAAAGCAAATCACAATGCGTGGATAACAATACCTATTATGACAGAATAGTTGAAAAGAGGTCGACATCATTCATCGACTTTAGTCGCAAGGACGTAAGAAGTCTAGTAAAAGTACTTACCGGTCACTGTGCCCTATGTACATATGCAATGCAGCTGAATTTACAGCGTAATGACTTTTGCAGAAGCTGCAGAAATAAGGAAGAAACAGAATTCATTCACCATCTACTCAATGACTGCCCAGTCCTAGTAAGGAAAGGGAGGGAATTGTCTGGGAAATCACTTGTTCAGTTCTTCACTACCTCAAAGTTATATCTGCCTACAATGACGTTCCGGCCAAGTCGTCGATGTTGTGCATCCTTTCTCGATGGCATATACATTTTTGTTGCGTTGCTCTCCTTTACCGCCAGACCCACTTTAGCCGCTTAAGTTTCAATGCCAATTATCGCCTCATTGACGGCTCGCTGTATTCGACCAATCACGCCAATGTCGTTCGTGTATGTTAGCAATTGAGCGGACTTTTGGAAGATCGTGCATCTTGTGTTGCCCAGTGAGTTCCGCACGATCTTCTCCATGATGATATTAAAGAAGTCACATGACAACCTGTCGCCTTGTCTAAAACCTTTTTTGACGCTGAAGGTCTCGGTGTGTTAATAACCGAACTTGATGGAGCAGCCAGACATAAAATACTTGTCGAAATACAAACGGAAATTTTGATTTCTGGGTATTTCACAAGGAACTCTGATAAGATAGAAGACTCAATAATATTTTCTGCTCTTGGTTCAAATTTGTCAAACTTGTTCGGATTATATCTTTCAAACAGTGTCTTGTTTTGGTAGGTTTTTGGCTTGTTCCTTTCAGTTTTTTCAAGACTGGTCTGTATGCTGTATGCACTATGTCGATTTTCTCATAATATTTGACCGCATTTGCCTTTTCCCGCGTTGAAGGAATTAAAAGTGGATTGGTCCTTGAAATGTCCACCATAACATTTAATAGGTTTGTTTTGGTGCATCTAAGAATTGCCCGGATCTTTTACGATTGTCATAGATTCTATGACATAGAAGATCCACATTTCATCACACATTTCACTTGTCAAGTTTTTTTCTTTGACTTTTCCTACGTTCTGTGTAATTTTAGGCACCGTTTTTGGTTCAATGGTAAAATATTCGGAAAAAAAGTTCAATGTTGCATCTCCTCGCCACTATGTACATACTTAAATGGTTTTCGTTAAGGAAGTGAGTTCGAACTTGAACCATCGACGTTTCATGAGCTTGTTCCCCGAACCCAACTTTTTGGGCTTATGCTTATGTCGAACAAAAGCTTCGTCAAATTTCAATGTGCCCACAAAGGCTTCTCGAACCTTATGATTCCAATGCCATCATATGTACGTAGAGAGTTATTAATTTTGTTTCGACTTAATTGAGGAAAAGTGAACGAAACTCAACGAAACTGAATGAAAGTAAGAAATCAGGTATTACTAGATCTATAGAGGTGTACAAATTCACAGCTGATATTCCCCTTGACTACCAACGAATTGGAGAGACTTTTTGAAAGGATGTAGGATGAAGGCGCGTAGTATTTAAGTATCCATTCAGTGCTGGTGACTGTTTGCTGTCACAAGTGTGTTGTCATAAATTACTTCCGATTATTCTTGTGCTGACTTTCAACTTCCGTTGTGTTAGTAGTCTAGTCTACACCCTCTTTTGAAATGTGAGAGGGTATTATTGGTTTTTTGGTGAGAACTTTGCTTAGACGTGAATTTTGTATTTCTCGCTACTAAAGGTTATTTGTTGAAGACGAAGAGAAGAGAAGTTAAATTGTCGCTCACTTCTTCTATGCGCCACTAGAGATGTACTGGCAGATTAAACTTCTATCACAATCTGCGGACGTTTCACAGGATTCATAGTCAAAATATGACTCCTCTCTCGAATTGATTTAAAAATATGGCCATAACCATTTTTTGGATATATTTGTTCATCTTTCAAAAAACCCTATATTTCACAGTAGTTTTCTTTAAGTTATGTATACATTTAAAAAATGTTATTCTTGTTTTTCTTCCAGACATCTCACACAGCCGATATCAAGACATCGGTACTCTTCTATTGCGGCAAGCCAGCACTAGTTGCGATGGACTATCAAATCGAAGCCAACAACGAAACAAGTGAATTCCGTCTGTCATACTATCCCCACGAGCTGAAGACATTCACAAACATGCTCAAGAGCATCTTCACCGACAAGGCCGATCACAAGATATTCGGTGACTTCAAGGACCTGAACATCGTCCCCAACCCCGCATTCTACATCCACCTGATTGAGAAAGTTTAAGAATCTTCAATGCTTAGCTTGTAATATCATTTTTGTTTAACTGTTATACATGAAAATATATACAATTTCTATTGAAAACTAAACCCAAAAACCAAGTGTGTTCCGAGCTTAATGCACACCTCAGAGGGGCCTTTAAAATATGCGAATATTTTAAGTTCACTTCAAAAACACTGTCTACGAGGTAAGTGCCACGCAGTGAATTGGGTGGGCATTGGTAAGGCAGTGATAACATGGAGCTCTTCCCACAGACACGGAGGAACATTATTTAACACAACAATGGCAGAGAGGTCTTATTTTCATTCGGTTTTTGAATTTGTGCAAAACAGAATGGATTTCGTCGTCGATGTGGCCGTTTATATATTATCCTTTGGAGCGATACTAAATAAATATTTTATTCCTTAAAGAATTAAAGGGTCCCATTCGAAATGGACGGAGAAGAAGCTCACGCATAAGTTTGGAGCACCGCACTGTTCCCTTTATTTTTGTATATTCGTAAATATTTACATACATACGCATGTAATTAAGTAGCATTAAAAATTGTTTATCTATAAATCGGAATCAATTGTGTGTGTTTTATTTTCAAAGCAATTCCAATGCAAACAAACTTGTGTTTTATCAGTACACTATTCCAAATGTTCTATATTCAACGCAATCCAATTTGGTCTTGATGATAGGAAGCAGAGTGCCCGACTCACATAATTGCAGTTCCTATTTCTGAATAGAATATTGGCAGCAAATCAAAAATCGCTACCAGTAGAGGTTTGTTTATAAAGTCCTAATTTCCATAAATTACTTTGCTGCGATATGTGAAACCTTAAAATGAAATTTCTGTTTTTATTTATATATATGATTTTTTTATATCGCCGGAAGTGTGAAGTTGGATTGTAGGTGTTTTTCGGGAGTGAACCTTGGGATTTGTCGGTGGGAATGTTTTGTCGATTGTATACAGAGCAAAAGGTGGGCCAAATACAAGTTACTTTATGCAATAAAATTAACAAAATGAATTGTTTTTCCATGTATTATAGCTTTATTAGTAAGAACAAACATTCCCACAACACGGCTGGCTTCGCAGTAGTCATGATGGTTTCGGGTTGACGCTCACAGATTGGTTAGATGTTATTGGCCTTAAGTGCTTGAGTCGTTTCTGGATTATTGACATAACATCGGTCCTTCACGGTTCACAAAAGGCTCCTAGGCTGCCAATTGACATCGCCCAGACGGCTGGTAAAACGATTTCGGAATTTGGTGAGCAAAATCTCGATTGTGTCATGGGCTGTGTGCCATGGGGCGCCATCCTCCATGAACCAGAGTTCGTCCAAATCCATGTTTTCAATTTCAGTAAAAAAAAGGCTCTGTAATGCCCACTGCTGACTCCACGTTGAGTTGCTGCTCGTGAATTGTGTCTCACACTCTCGGCCAAAGCAGCTACATTCTCAACTGTGCGCACCGTGCGACGATGTGAACCATGAGTGTTGTCCACTAGCATACCAGTCTCACGAACTTTTTGCACAAACTTGCGTACAGCTGTCGCGGTGCTTGATTTGGGCCAAAACTTCTTCTCTTCAAAAAACTCACTGTTTGGGGTACACAGCCGTCACACAGTGTGACAAATCGCTAATATAGCGGGATTAAATTAAAAGCGCTAGCAGATAAATGTTTTTGTTTAAGTGTTGTTGGTTGTTTTTCATTGGAATTGTTCATAGAATAGGATATTGTAAATTATTTAAACATAAAAACAAGCATTTTTAAGTTTTCGTACTTGTTTGGTATTTCTAAAAGCTTCAAAACTTCATGCGCAATAATTCTTCTATTTCTTTTCGGAAAGTACCTTAAACTTGCTAAAAATGGATCCGAGGTTATTAATAACCGATTTAGAAGGTCAGTGTTCGTATTTACATGCGACATTTTCCTGGGAAGCAATTCCCTAAACTTTCTATTTTCCTTGTTTCTTGCTTCTTGGGCTTCTTTCGAAAGTTGTCCGATTGGAAGAAGAAGAAATTATTAGTTTTCCATGAAACACGACTTTGTGTACACTTACTGGCATATATGTAATAGCAGGTACATTTTTAAAGGTTCCCTTGTTTCTTTTGCATAAATCTGAAATGCATCTGTATCAATTGGAAACCCAGACACAAGAGCTTCTAAGATGATATGAAACTGTTTTAAGATTTCTTTATCTATTCTTGTAATTTGTGCAGTTTTTCTTCATCTCTAAAGAATCTTCTAGCCGTGTTTCCATCATTTGTATTGCCAGATTGATGAGTTATAAACAATAACCCAGTTTGACTTTTAAATCCATCTTGGATTAATTCATTTCTGGCTTTGACAATTTCATGAATATGTTGATCTCTAACCTGACACACTATGAAGGATACTATGTGCAGGATACATTCCATAATTCCTTTTTTCGTATATTCTAAGTTTTATTTCATGAGGCATTGCAATTTCTTCAGCACTAAAATAATCTTAAATGGTTTCTCCCTTTTGCTTTTTTCTCGGCACTCATCAAAGCTTTTTCTCGGGCTTCCTACTCTATTTGAATGAGATGAAGAAGGTATTTCATCTAAAACATGTTGCGGTAATGTTAGGGTTGCCTTTACCCGCACGGAATTTGTATTTTCGATGCCGACCTCTTTTGAACCATCTGTCGTCAAATCTCAAAAATAATGTTTTTTAGGTTTAAATAATTGACTTTATTGCTGCCTCGAAAGATGAAACATTACTAAAGCAACCCATAACAAAGGGTAAAACCGCATCTAAGCGCTTAATTTTGACTTTCCAGATACAAATATCAAAAATTTGCTTTGTGAATTGTTTGCTGACTGTGATAATTTGTCTCTGCAAATATTGTTAAAAGCAATCAACGCAACTGCATGGTATGCCTTTAACCTTCGAAGATTTGATCATGCCTCGGACCAACGTTGCACTCTTCTTGGATGTGAACTGGAAGCATTATTAAGCTATAGATCATGCATCCTACTCTTCAAAATCATTCACAGAAATCAACCTAACTATCTATATGAGAAATTAACTTTCTGTCGATCGAGTCGTAAAATGATGTTTAAACCATCTGTTCATACATGTTTAATATCGCGCAGGCAATTTTTCATTCATGCTGTGCATCTTTTGAACCATCTTCCTTCGCAGGTACTGTCCAAACTCCAAGACCGAGTACAGACAGATAACCTAAGAGTCCTTGCCTGCATCATCAAAGAAATATTTTTTTTCTTTGGGTGGGTGGAAATCTTCAACAAGACCACAAGACGTTCGACCATAGAAGTGTGAGATTTTTACTCACTAAAACCACCTAACTTCAAATGTTATGGTCGACTACAACTAAGTTAAGCACTTATCCAGTAGTTTGTATTTCTTGTTTAAGATACGTTTGACAGGTAACTCTCCAATGAATGTTCCTGCTAACAACGCAACCATGGGCGGGTGTAGGCTATCGCACGAGATCAAGGGGTTTAGTCCTTTGAAGTCGGCGCAAGACGTTAGTTTCGTCAAGGATCGAATAAACTGCGGAGTTTGTATGCTCTTCCAAGCGGCGTTTATGTTTGTAAGCGATTTTTTTGATTTCATCTTGGACTGGTACAATTTCTAGATCTCTGTGGATATCGTCATTTCTGATATACTATGGTGCATTTGCAATAGTTCTAAGCACCTTGTTTTGAAAAGTCTGTATAATATTCATATTGCTTGCTTTGGTACAACCCCAAAGTTGTATGCCATACGTCCAAACTGGTCTTAGGATTTGCTTGTATACAAGCAATTTGTTGTCAATACTTAGCTTGGAGTGCTTTCCAATTATTTTTTGTCAAGTTCTGCACGTTTCTTTTTAACGTGTTCTTTCCACTTGAGTTTTACGTCAAGAGTCATCCCTAGGTATTTCGCTACATTACCGAAAGGTATTTGGACACGATTTAGAAAGACTGGCAAGATATCAACGTGCCTATACGTAAAATGGATATGAACAGATTTACATAAAAATTACAACGCGCACTAGATCAGGTACACGAATGGATGAGATTCTGGTGAATTGTCCCTAACGAAGGACAATTCACCAGAATCTCATCCATTCGTGTACCTGATCTAGTGCGCGTTGTAATTTTGATGGAGACTCTTCTACCGTTTTGGCTGTTACCAAAACGGCAGTGTCGTCAGCAAATGCGCCTAGAACAGTGTGTTCTTCTTGTGGTAAATCACTCGTATACAGCAGGTATAGCAGAGGGCCAGGAACACTCCCTTGCGGTACACCAGCATTTATATTTTTAAAGGTTGAAACATCCGGAGTTCAAGAAGCCATCAGAGAGAAGAAGAAGACCTACAGAGACTGGATTCTCTTGGGGGACTTTGCTTCTCGTGACCGGTACAATGAGGCGCGAAGAACTTGCAAATTAGCTGTGCGAGCAGCTAAAGAGCAGTCTTGGAAGGCGTTCGGCGAGAAGCTGGAAAGCGACCATAGATCTGCGAAAAAGGTGTTCTGGCAAACCATTCGCCAACTCAGAGGAAGGAAATTCAACATCATCGAAAGAGTCAAATCCAAAGATGGGGTGTTACTTTCCAATGAGGCGGACATCTTGGGCAGATGGTGCGAACACTTTTCGGAGCTGCTCGATCCCGAACAGGTCACTGAGGATGCCAGACCCGTAGTCTTGAGTGGGGCGGAGAATAGTCCAACGGTGGAGGAAGTCATTTTGGCGATTGAATCGCTAAAAATTGGCAAATCCGCCGGTGTTGATGAAATCCGGCCAGAAATGCTTAAGGCAATGGGTGAAGAGGGAGTTTTATGACTCTCTCGTGTCATTAAAGTGGCCTGGGAACGCGGTGAGACATCTGGCGATTGGAAAACTGGGGTGATTGTCCCACTTTTCAAGAAGGGGGACAAAAGAGATTGCTCCAACTACAGGGGCATATCTCTTTTAAGTATCCCCGGGAAAGTCTATGCTAAGGTGTTGGAAGCGCGTTCTAGAGCTATGGTCGAGTCCAGGATGGGGGATGAACAGTGCGGCTTTCGTCGCGGCAGAAATACAACCGACCAGCTTTTCACTCTAAGAATGGTACTTGAGAATGCTTGGGAGTATGCCAAACCCATCTACAGTTGTTTTGTAGACTTGGAAAAGGCATATGACCGAGTCCCTCGAGGTAAACTCTGGAGTGTCCTGCAGGAGTATGGGATTGATGGTCCTCTTCTGAGGGCCATTCAGTCTCTATACACAAACTGTAGCAGCTGTGTTCGGGTAAACGGTGCTAAATCAACACCTTTCACCGTGGGCGTTGGACTTCGCCAAGGGTGTGTCTTGTCACCTTTCCTTTTCATTGTATATATGGACTGGATGTTGCAGCGCAGCCGAGGTGAGGAATGTTTCACATTGGGAGAGTTGAGGGTAAGTCATCTTCTTTTTGCAGATGACTTGGTTATTCTCACATCCTCCCAGACGGAACTCCAACGCGCACTCGATAGGCTTGTGGCCGTATGTGCTGATGCTGAAATGAGGGTTAACGTGGGCAAATCGGAGGTTATGGTCATTTCCAGAACGCCTGTTCAATGCACTCTGTATGTTAGTGGAGTCCCATTGAAGCAGCTGGAGAAGTTTAAGTCTTTTTCACGAGTGATGGAAGGAGTAATGCTGAGCTTTCCTGTAGGATTGGTCAAGCTGGGTCAGTTTTGACACAGCTTGGTAGTTCTGTAATCAGAAAGGCCGAGCTTGGTGTCAAAGTCAAGTTAGCGGTTTTCAACTCAGTATTTGTTCGAACTCTCACCTATGGTCATGAAATTTGGGTAATGACCAAATGAATAAGATCGCGATTGCAAGCTGCTGAGATGAGATTTCTTTTTTGCTATTGTGGGAATTACTCGCCGGGATAGGGTGAGAAACACGGCATTGCGCGAGGAACTCAACGTTGAGCAGCTGCTTCTTCGAACGGAAAGGGCTATGCTTCGGTGGTTTGGACACGTGGCACGAATGTCCCCATCATCACGACTTCCGAGGCGGGCGTTGAATGCGATTCCATCAGGTAGGCGACCGCTTGGCAGACCCAGGACGAGGTGGTTGGACCAAGTCCAAAAATTAGCCGGGTTACGCTTGGGCATATCTCCTGATGAGTTAGAGTCGATGGCGGAGGATCGAGTTGCCTGGAGATCTCTCGTGCGACCCCTTTAGTGGATCATGCGGGTCAGAAGATGATGATGATGATGATGAAGGCTGAATATTCATTTCCATGAATAGCTAGAGTACTAAAAAGTTTCCCCGGTAGGGATGGGTTAAGTTTATATTTCAGGCCTTCGTGCAAAACTTTGTTAAAGGCTTGGGAAACATCAAGCTGCTGAAACGAGCTTTTGTTCAAATGCCTTTTATACTACATCAGTTATACGATGTACTTGGTCAATAGTTGAGTGTTTAGTTCTAAAACCAAATTGGTGATTTGGAATAAGCTGTTTTTCGTCCACAATTAAATTTAAACGTCTAAGTAGAACTTTTTCATAAACCTTAGACACTATCCGGAGATATGAAATTGGTTGGGTTTTAGTACCATTATAACTTCTGCCACTTTCCATTGACTAGGGACATGTTCTAGTCTAAGGGCGGCATTAATTATGTAGAGTAACTTAAGAAGGGCTTTCTTCGGTAGCTCTTTAAGAATTTCTCCTGTAATTAAATCATAACCAGGAGCTTTTTTCGGTTTGAGCTTTTTTAGTACTTCCCATCGAAGAAATATGATCCATAAGGCCGCGAACGCGCCTTGGGATCACTATTGAAGAGTGTCGTTGGAGGTGTTCTTGGTATCAAGACAGTACTCCAACGATGACAATGTTCCACCATCTCTTTTTCCACACTCAAAAAAAAAAACCACAATACGTTGAATAAATTTTAATTTACTTACTAATATATCCATCTCTGTGTAATACAGTTAATTCAAAATTCAGACAAAATAGTTCTAGGCTAATAAAAAAATCACTTGCTCTTACAGTCGGAGAGCTATACCTAGTTATTGCGACTACGTTGTAAGTAAAGCGTTGGAAACCTATGAGTCTATGTTACGCTGGTTTATAATATCAACAGATTTTATATCGATTTGTTTTTTAATTTTACACAATGATGTTTGATATTTTGAAATACATTCGTTGGAAATCGAACTTTTGTGTGGTTGTGTAAATGAAGATAAGACCTCGGTTGGGCTGAGAACTTCTTGAGAATGCCCGCTAAGATCGATGCTTTGTTTGTCTAGTTGAAAGAATAGATGATAGAGTCAAGAGCACAGCAATAGCGTGTAGGATGGCATGCATAAGTTGAAAAAGAACTCAATGGAGACAAATAGCTTGATCATCGAGGCCCAAAACAGTGGTGATAAGCAAGATTAAGACTTGATATGAATTCATTTGAGGTTGAGTTGCATTTTCCAGGCACGAGTATCGTAAAAGAATTGTAAAAAAAACACTTGTCTGTGGCATGATACAGACCTTTCGGCGGCTTCTTCAGCGCATCAGCAATGTGTTTTTTTTAGTTTCACACTTCACTTTAGCTTTCAGCTTATGTCGACTGGGAACATGTCGTGACGGACGCCTCCTCTTTGATTTCCATTTGGAAGCCTGTCGATATCACATAGGATTTGCTACGATCAACCAGGTCGACCGTTGCATTCATAAAGATACGTAGACCCTTCAAACCAGTTCACTTTCACAACCACACAAAATGATCAGCC